>CAWUFW010000923.1:1585000-2785000 GCA_963921515.1 Calotriton arnoldi
TCCCGCAGCACCAGTTCTACTTACCAAAAGTGGCCCACTAGGCACTCGCATTCCATGCCCAGCTCTACGCCAGCGAGCCGGGCTTCTTACCCATTTAACAAAAGTCCTGCAAGGAAGCATTGGCAAAGCTAATAGCTTAACACTCCACTCTCATTCTAAAGGTGCATCCTATTGGCTTTGCCAATGCTTGTCAAACATGACAGCATGATGCCCCTTTGCATCAGTGCTAGAGGTTAAAACAAAACAGAATTCCAGATGTGCCTTTTAAATGCCGAATTGTGTGTTCTTGGTGAGAATGTAAGAACACCAAACTGTTCTTCTTGATTATTTTTAGTAAAGGGGTATGATTCTGTTTGCTTTATTTAAATGCTGATTTTGAAGGTTACCTGTGGTTTTTTTTTGGTATAAAATAATATTTGCATATAATCTATTTGCATCTCAATTTCTACTTGAATATGCTTTCCCAAAACCCACCACCCCTGATTTTTTTTATTCCTCTGTTAAAATACAGGACTATTCAACTGCACATGAAGACTTCCAGAGCTCCTTAGAACTTCACAGAAATCAACCAATTGCTTTGTTATACAAAGGGTTAACCTTCTTCCATAGAGGTCTGCTTAAGGTAATTGTATCACTGTAAATGTATTTTCATTAATAATATTTTCTATGACATATGCTTTGAAACATTGTTTATTTTCCAATGTGGAGGTGTCATTCAAACCTCAATAGTATGTGTTTTTGATAAAGATAAATCTTAATGAGTTACCCCTCCTCTTCTCTCCAATATTTTTATCTTACTTTCCAGTAGCATTCTATCCATTTTATTATCTTTCTCTAGGTTTATCTCTCTAAATCTCTCCCCTATTTTTTGCAATCTTTCTTCTCAGACTTTCATCATATTTTGCGGTGGCTGTTTCCTTTTGAAATGCTCGTTTTCTTTATTTAACTTGCTACTGAAACCTAGCCAAATATTGTATTTGAACGTATTTCAGATGCCTATTGTTGAGAAGTGCTTTAAAAAGCTTATACTATTTCTCATTACTTTTATGCATTTGGAGTTTTGAAGTCGTTATGGTGCTTTCATCTAAATTCTATGTCAGGACCGGAGGCGAGGATTATGCTTTTCTTTCTTCACTTTTATTGAACAGCAGCCATTTTAAAGTCAGATAAAAACCAACATTCCCATAAATCATAGGGAATAAACAGTTAAAACAATAGAGTGTTCACAGATAGAGTGTCCTTTCATCTGCACCAATCAGGGATCCCCATGGTGTTGATAGTCCTCTGTCTCTGTCCATGCTTCCTCTTTCTTCGCTGCTTGCAGCCAAGATAAGTCATGCTTTTGGTTTTTTCTCGTATATGCTGATTATTGTAGTATTGTTCTATCTGTATTTTGACCTAAACGCTTATTTGTACTGCTTAATGTAGTATTGGTACTTGGTTATCTATTTGCCCAAACGCTTACTGTGTTTGTCGAGTGTATGCCGTTGCGTTAGTCTTCACCGGCCGTTTCCCTCACGGCGCGTTGGTAAAGCGCGCGCGCGCCATTATTCCTTTGGGGACGCGTGCGGCCCTCAGTAGTTTTGCGGCGTTATTTGACTAGTTCTCCTTTAATCACAATTTGTTTTTCAGCTTGCGGGCCGCCGTTACTCGGCGACTCGCAACCGGCCGAGGGAGCGTCTCAGCTCCCTAGCGGCCGTACTGTTGGTGCCGGCGTGCGGTGCCCGCAAACCACCGCCAGAGGGCGCCCCACTGCGCGTCCGACGCGGCGAGCGCTCCTGGGATTCCGCGCATTCCAAAGCGCATCGGAACCCGGAGCAGCATCGCCGCGAGAGCCTGGTCTGTGCGCCTGCCCTTACGCCCCTGACCCGGGTCGGTAGAATTGCCATTAGGCATCTTCTTTTCTACTTGAACACCCCATTTGCTGAACGCCCGTTTCTGGGTCTGTAACTGCCGTTAGGCAGTGGGAAGCAGTCTTTATGTGACTGGGGGGGGTCTGTACTTCATTAGGCCCATAACGCTCTCACCTTACAGCAGAATCATATGTGCAGACAGTGTCTGCAGGGACCCGTGCGGGCAGGCTGCCCTAGAATATATTTGGCACCAGGGCTGTTGGGGTCCCGGGCTCTGCCCTGATCACTGCGAGCGCTGCCCGCACACATCTCCGGCTGACACCCAGCCCTCTCTAATTTGAGGCACACCACCTCTTGGCTACACGTATCTGGTACACGTACCTACCTCCTACTTACCTCAATCATGGAGGATTATCAAGATGACGTCTACCAGGACGATCAATGGTAGGAAGACCCTCTTGCGGCCCTCCCATGGGACGAGATTTCTATGACGCAGTGGACGCGTCCATCCACAAGGCAGTGGGGCAGGCCATGACTCCCCTAGAGGAAAGGCTGACCCGGAAATTTGACCAAGCCTGCGATAAGTTGGCCAGGGCGTCCCAAGCTTCGGCGAATGACTCTTCCCCCAGCGCTCCCACCGCGGACCAACAACAGCCACCGGCTAAGCACGCTAGGGACGCTGGGGTGGACCCTGATGCTTTCGCTCGCCTTAAACAGGCCTTCCTTGCTAGTACCACTCCTCCAGTGATTCCCTCTACCTCCGGCGACGGGGACCAAGGGGACGCGGACCAAGGGGACGTGGACAACTCTACCGAACCGTCCCGCCCTTGGCGTCCTTCCCGGCCGGCTCAGACTCCTGAAGGGCAAAACCTTTGTGCAGACATGTTGGACCCGGACGACATCCTCCACCCGAGGTCCTCCGACTGGGCTCCTTCGGATAAGGTCGCCCAATACGTGGCCAGTCGGATCCGCCGCCCGCTGGAACCTGCGACCCGTAACTGCCTTAGGGCAGAGTGCCCTCGCCCTTCCTTGGAGGGGAAGGTAGCCGCCACTCCCGATATTGACCCCAGAATGGCTACCTTTCTCCAAAAATTTGTTAAAGATCCCAAGGAGGGCATTGACAGGTCCTGGCAGGCCTGTCAAGATAAGTTGCTGGACGCCTTGGGCCCCATTACTAAAATACTGGATATGGCGGAAGAAGCCAAGGCCTCGGGGTCCCTAATATCACCCGAACACCTCTCTTCCTGGGCCCAACGCGTGGTGGTATTTCTCGGAAACGCCAACTGTGCGATCTCCACCGAACGCCGCAGGTCCCTCCTCATTAAGGTTGATCCCAAACTTGGGGACCTGGCGGACTCCGAGGCGGGTCCTGTTGCGCAAGGTGGCCTCTTTGGCGAACCCTTTATCAATGAACTAGGGAGGTTCGTCAACACCTTCACCTTCCTTGATAGAGCGCAATCTTCTATCAGGAAGGTGTTTCACCCTCAGGTTTTTCGAGGGGCCGGACGAGGTAGGGGCCGCTCGTCCGGCCGTCCCAACCAAAACAGAGGGCAAGGCTCCAATCACGCACAGTATCAGGACCAGGCCCGCTTTGGAAACTTTTACCCCACCCGTGGACGGCGAGGCAAGAACAGAGGAGGCAGAGGAGGAGGTGGAAACTCCAATTCTTCCGGTGAGTGTTCTCCCTTCTTCCCTTCTAAAAGTGGGGGGCCGTCTGGCGCATTTTTTTCCAAATGTGGACTTCCATCATGGGGGATGCTTGGGTCCTACAGACTGTAAGGGGTTTTCACATAGAGTTTCACGGGTCGCCTTATCAGAGCGCGCCCCCACGTTCCTCTGTTTTTCCGAGGTAGAAGCCGTTTTGATCGATTAGGAGGTCCAATCCCTCCTAGACAAGGGAGCGATTGCAGAAACCCTACCACATCCCAGAGGCTTCCTCCGCAACCTCTTTCTCGTAGACAAGGTGGACGGGGGTCAGCGACCAGTCATCAATTTACGCTAATTCAACGAGTGGCTGGTATACTGCCACTTCAAGATGGAGGGTATCCATCTGCTTCGCGACATTCTCCGTCCTGGCGACTGGATGGCACGCCTCGACCTCAAGGACGCCTGTCTGGCGATCCCCATCTTCCCCCCCCCCCCTCCCCCCCCCGTCGGTTTCTTCAGTTTCCTTGGCGGAGCAGGACCTTCGAATTCACCACCCTTCCTTTCGGCCTGTCCTCCGCCCCTTGGTGTTTCACCAAGGTTCTTCGGCCAGCGATAGAACGCTTACGGGCGTCAGGTATGAGACTTATTGTCTATCTAGACGACATCCTGCTAATGGCGCAGGATCCTGGAACTCTTTCTTGTCATCTGCAGACCACGGTGGATCTCCTTCAGAACCTCGGTTTCGTCATAAACGAAACCAAATCCACTCTGACTCCATCTCGAAGAGTGGTTTTTCTTGGGTTTTTGATAGACTCAGTGGACTCCACCCTCAGCCTTCCCTCTCGCAAGATGACAAAAATTCGACACGAGATTCGGAGGGCTCTAGCTCAGACTCAGATTTCCCTCCGTCAGGTAGCTCGAATTGTGGGCCTTCTGTCGGCCTCCATTCAGGCTATTTTCCCCGGCCCGCTCCACTACAGAGCACCATTACAAAAATGGGGTTACCCAATCCTAGTCACGGACCTGGGTTCAAAGTGATACAAAAAACAATGGTCCTAGACCTATATTTCAAAGGCAATATGTATCAAATTCACACTACTGGGTTCAAAAACAATTTCTTGAGCATGAACAGTAATTAGCTCGCAGTAATCAATACAATGATTTAAACTAAAGAAGTGCAACAAACAAACAAAATATGTTTCACCAGGAATTTATTTTCATATCCTAAGGTGAACAGTTAATTATTCACTGTATAAATTGAGGAGAGGTAGGGAAGGTAGGTTGCTCCCAAAGGAACGTGCAAAAAGAAAGGTGCTCTTGTGTAGAAGGGGTGAAATAAGATTTCAAAGTAGTGAAAGAGAGGATAATTAAAAACATTCAGATGCTAGACTGGTTATACATTTGTCTTCTTTGGCCTGGCCACAACAAAACAGTCAAACTTCTTTTTGTACAATTTATAATTACAAAAATGTATCTTTTTGTGGCACGTAAGATTTGGGCTCGTGATCCAGGCTACTTATGGGGGCGTCGATGTTTCGACCCAACTTAGGGCTGCGAGGGTGATTCGGGGCCTCGGCCTTGCGGGTCTTCCTCAGGACTGTGTGGGGCAACCTAAGTAGGTATGATGGCCGGGTCACACACCCACAAGCTCTTGTGGGGCATGAGTTCCTCACTTGTAGCTAAGCCATACTGGGCGTATTCTTCCGTTAATGAAGATCGTTAAATCAATTACCAGGCAGAGGTGCAATGGCCTCCAAAGCATTTACCCTGGGAGCTCGTCTAGAAGACATTCTGAATGCTGCAGACTGGTCTTCAGACTCCACCTTTAAGCGGTTTTACTTCAAACCGGTTATTGATATAGCTCATTTGGTTGTGAGCAAGCTTTAAACGAGCATAATCCTCGCCTCCGGTTCTGACATAGAATGAAAAATTTCCTAGCTAACGTAACGGAAAGTTTCAATTCTATTAAGGACTCGGAGGCGAGGATTATCCCACCCAGGGTACAAATTCTTGACTACTTTCCCTCCCTCGTATTGGAGTAAGTAACTTCTACCTTAGTTTGATATACGGTACTGGACATCATGTGGATGCTTTGACATATTTCTCTCCTCAGGGTTAAACCGTAACCATTTCTGTCGCTTACGTTTTACTTTGCTTCTTGCAGGGGATTCGAATAAACATGACTCCTGATGTGGATTTACTGGCTGACCGAGCGACGAAAGAGGAAGCATGGACAGAGACAGAGGACTATCAACACCATGGGGATCCCTGATTGGTGCAGATGAAAGGACACTCTATCTGTGAACACTCTATTGTTTTAACTGTTTATTTCCTATGATTTATGGGAATGTTGGTTTTTATCTGACTTTAAAATGGCTGCTGTTCAATAAAAGTGAAGAAAGAAAAGCATAATCCTCGCCTACGAGTCCTTAATAGAATTGAAACTTTCCGTTACGTTAGCTAGGAAATTTTTCATTCAGATGCAAGTTATATATTCTTTTTAGTTTGTTTCCTTTTACTGGGAAAGCATATATACTTGCTGTAACAATCAAGTTGGTGAATTAAGCGTAAAAAAAAAGAGCTCAATTTGACAGAAAAATTCAGCGACTGAAAGAAATATTTCTATTTACCATTAGATGTCAGTCTTGATAAGTCTTGAACTTCCAACACAAGCCATTAATACAGGCTATTAGAATTGGGGTGGATGGAGAGAAGGTGAGAAGTTCCCAAAAGTTGCTTTCAACTAATAGCTTTCAGCCAACAAAGGGCCACTGCTCTCCATAGAGCATGGCAACTCCTCAAATTTAGGGGTAGAGCCGAGCAAGGGGTCTGACTTGGCTCTAAGAGCCAGAACATAATCTGAGCCATCCAAAGATTTGGCTAAAAAATATGACACTGTAAACATCAAATAAAAATATGATAAAGCTTCTTTCAAATTAAAAATAGGGGATTTCTTAAACACTTTTATTTCACTTCAATACATTTGATTAGACCACTGCAATGACATCTGTTAAAAGAAGTACATTTCCAGCATGACCTTTTTTCTACCACCAATGTTCTGGTGACTCTGCCAGGAGTGAACCAAGGGATGACAGTTTGTCATGTGCTTCGTACTTATGGCCAATATTGTTAATGTTTGATGAGCAACCTATGGTGTATTGAAACATACACTGGTGAGATTCGTTTTTTATAAAGGCTACAACATAAACTAATTCCTTAAAAATGCCTCAGATTTGATACTTGGTCCAAAGGAGGCACTGTGATTTGCATAGGATCACAAAATTTGGTCAAGTTGGGGAGCTGTCACTTGAACCCAGATTTCCTAGTTATACATTGTGCTATTCAGTCACTGGATGAATACCTCATTCTCACTCCCTTTTACCGGCAAAGGATAGTGCTTTATGTTAAATTATTACACAACCTTAATTAGTACAGTTGACAATTGTTTAAAAGGTAGTCTTAAAAAAATTTAAGTTTAAGGCCAGCATGAGTCTATAAACTAACATCACTGCCTTACCCAGACTTAAAAAAACAACAAAAATGGAGTGGGTCAGCTACTTAATGACAGCAATTAACTTAATTAGCAAAAATAGGAGTACTCTGTGTCAGGAATGAAAGTAGTATAGCTGCATTATTCTCTAAGTGTGTTTTAGGTCATGATTAAGTCACAAGCTAGGTTCAAATGTCCTGCTGCCGAACAATGGATATGTCTTTGGAAAAGAAGATACCAAGAGATCTTCCAAAATGACTGCCGGCTATCCTCTAAGAGGTCACAAGCTTCAGGAGCAACAACTCACAAAGCTGATAAATTGAATGTCTTGGGTGCTGGAGTTCACTAATGCACACTTCAACTGCCCACTTTTCCAGAGTGAACACAGCGAATTTATTCATTGTTGTGGCCGTCATACCCCATTTTGTCGAGCCGATGCTCCTCATTGTTTTCCCCTCCCTTCTCTCCCACCTTTCTTCTGGATTTTTAGTCCAGTTTTCATTTCCTGCTCAATCAGCATCTCCTGAGCTCCGAGCATGTGTTCAGTGGACAGTTTAAACTTCTGGCCAAGGGCTGTCTCAAAGGGTAGCCTGTTCTTTTTGTGAAACAAGAAAGAGGTGAGTTTCTTACCGTAGACGACGAGAAGGACTGCCTTTGTGAATTCCTGAGGAGTAAGGGAGTATTCTCAGAGACCATTAATAAGAATCAAAGCACTACTGTCATTACGAACTTTCCAAGTTTATTCCTTGTATCACTTGATTGTTATTTATTCAGTTGATAACTTCAGAAGAGGGGCAAATGTCTCTGGGTCTCAGGGTATGGGTTGGGGCGGGGCATCAATGGTTACTACAAATTACATATAGTGTATTTGGTGCTAGAAGTAAATCAGAATGATGTGTTAAAGGTTATCTATTATGAGAAGGGGAAGATAGGAGAGCTATCTCTACACCAGAAAGACTGCAACGGAAGGCCATCATCACCAACTGCCTAGACTACAGCAACGCCCTCTATGCCGGAATATCCACCCAACTTCTCAAAAGACTCCAGACCATACAGAACCCCACAGCCAGACTCATCCTGGATCTCCCCAAACACACCCACAACTACCCCCCACCTCAGAAGCCTCCACTGGTTCCTCATCCAGAAGAGATGCCAGTTCTAGATCCTCACACATGCCTACAAAGCTCTACACAACCAAGGACCATTCTACCTCAACCATTGACTGAACGTCCACTTATCCGCAAGACACCTGTGCTCCGCCTCACTCGCTCTCGCACCCGCCACCCGCATCTATCGCAGAAGCAACGGGGGCCGCTCCTTCTCCTACATCGCCGCTAAGACCGGGAATGCCCTGCCCCTCACCTCCGAACAACTTCCTCTCTGACGAAATTCAGAAAGAAGCTCAAGACCTGGCTTTTAGACGAAGACACAGCACCTCAGCGCCCAGATGCCGCTAGGGGCAACAGTGTGCGCTTTACAAATACTGATTGATTAAAAGACAAGATAATGTATTCAACTATAGAGGAGAACCATCAGAAGACAAGAGCAGTCTCTTCCTTATCCCATTTGCCATCTCTCCCCGCACCCCCTCCCCCAACCCTACACCCAATTTGTGTTGCTAATTCACTTTTTAGAAGATTCTGAAGCAGATGCACTATTGGGGTGGACATTGGGACTTTGCACCAATCTGCTTCTGTGGAAAACTTAGGTGCCTGACACTTTGATATCTCACAGAGGCTGTTTTTTAGTTGCATGGCAATTGTAGAATATCAGTCTTAGAAGCTTTGGCTTTGTTTTCCAGAAACTTCACTTTGAAATACAAATTGGCAATAGATGCAAGTGCACAGGATTCCAATCTCTGGAAACTCTAGATTGAGTCTTCATTTCACCCAGTGGTTTAGTGCTCCAATATCCTGCCCCATGTTTGAAGTATGACCATTGACTCTTTCAGAGTTATTATTTTGGTTTTTTTCAGCGCATATCACTCTGCAGGTCTTTCAAATCTGATGTAATCAAATGCTTTACCATTGTGTGGTTAGAACTCTGTGCCCTCGGTTGTCCCATGAACTTCCTCACAATGGGCTCTAGAGGTCTATGCTCTTGAGATGAAGAGATATTCTTTACTTATTATTGAACACTGTTATTTTTCTGTAGTGGCTTTTGGATGTGATGGTGCTTCTGGTATTCAGCCTCTGAATAAACACGTCTAGTCCATGTTCTTCACTTCACAGATTGTGAGTGTGTCTGCTCCTGGCCAAACACAAGCCTCTGCATGAGCTGCATGGGCAGCTGCTCTCCTCACACTTTGGTGCTGAACCACGTCTGTCCCCAGGGGCACTGCCCTGGTTGTAGTTTTAATCAGTTCAGTTCAATGATTCTTTATTTGGTCAACATAGATCATAAAAGCGCCAAGATAACATTACAGAGTGCATATATTAATGATATTAAAAACATATTCACACAAAACTCTTACATAAATACCAACATAACATTAAATTATGTGCAAAAGACGCATGATAATACTCAGTTGAGAAGAGAAATAAGAAAGACAATATAAAAATCTTGACTGACAAATAATTGACATCAAAAACCTTCCAAATAGGTTCATTATGCTATCAGAAAATAATCAGGGCGAGCTAAACACTTTATATTTTGGCTAAAACTGTTTAAAAACTGTTAAACACCCAGTCAATAAATAACTTTTTCCTAAGTCTAATGGCTCCGCAAAGAAAATTTGCGACCCCAGAACACACCAATGGCGAAGCAAGTAGTTGTAGAAACAACATGGCAGATCTTACTTGGGCTAAGTGAATATTTCTTATTAAAGGAAATACAAATGTATTCCTCAAGGTACAGTAAATGTCACAAAAGAATAAAAGTGCATCATGTTCTGAAAACCTGTCACAAGGACAAGGTTTAAGGTCTCCTTCCTTAAAATAACCCTTGGGAGTAACTAAAAACCAATGAATGGTATTAAACCTAAACCTTGTCAATATGGAACGATGAAAGAGCAGATTTTTTATAACCTCTGTTTCCCTTGGTCGTAAGGGTCTAGGGTTGATAAATAGATCCATACAGTGCACGCTCGACAACATTTCTTTAACATATCTTAACCCCGCTCAAGTGCTTTACAATCCTCAATCACTAACTGATTTAGAACGAGGGCAGGGCTAGACCAAATTCTGACTTAACGGGTAATGGGTGCCAGTGCAATGAGGTCCGAGATATATCCCAAGCCAACCTCCTCATGTAGCATGAATAAAGGAGTATTGATGGGAACAGCAAACAGAAGACGCAAAAAATTATTTTCGACCACTTGGAGTTCTCCCTTGTCTTTGTACCCCCACACATCGCTCCCATAAGTCACCATTGGGACGTACTTTTCTCAACATATCTTCAATAAGGCAGGTACCGGTTTGGCCCCCAATCTACCTGAAAAGTCCATGGTAGCACCTACCGTCCTATTTAGTGTGCTCTTTTTCAAGGATTTTTTCGGAACCCAAGAACCTTTATTATCAAATAACCCCAAATAAGGAAAGGTCGGAACCTTCTGACAACCAATCGTCATGGTATGTGATTTAGTAAAATTGGTAGACAAATCTAGGGAGTCCATAAAATCAATAAAGCATTTATCAAATGTTGGAGAACCACGGCAGTCCATGCAAACAGGACCACATCATCTGCTTATAACAGGGCAGGGATTGGTTTAGACCCCACCCATGGATACCCCTACCGGCTGTCGGGGCATCCCAGAGGTTTTTAATATATAGGGTGAAAAGCAGGGGGGCCAAAATGCCCCCTTGCCTTACCCCTCTCTGAACCCCCAGGGGGTAGTCAAGCTGCCGTTCTTGTCATACCTGGCCGAGGCTGAAAGGTTAGAATGAAAATTATGTAAAAATGCCACAAGCTCAACATCCAAGACTGCGCCATAGTTTGAATCGGTTAACTCAGTCGAATGCTGAGGTTAGGCCCATGAATACCATATGTAGGCGACTCTTCTTGGCTTCAGCATATTTGGCCACTATTAGTTGCAAATTGACACACTAATCAAAAGTCCCTCTTCCCTGCCTAAAGCCGTATTGTAAATCCGATATTACTTTGAAGTTATCTAGCTAATAGGTTAGACGCTCCAAGACAATTTTCCTCATTATTTAAGCGGCCGAGTCTCAGAGGGAGATAGGGCAATAGCAGGTCGGGTCGTCCCTACCCCTTTTTAAAAAAAAAAAATAGGGAGTTCTAATCAAGAGGCTCTTGTGCAGTCTCACTGCTCCTGTAAATCTCTCTGGTGCAGTGAGCTAGTCAGCTGTGAGCACCCTCACGCAGGCCGTTGGCTCTGCAACTTTGCCTGCCTTGTTGAGTGTTGGACTCTGGAACAAAATGGATCTCAGGTGGAGTTTCAGGCCTGGATGGATTCCTTAAGGGGTTGGTGCTTTCTCAGTGCACCGTTGTCATGTTTTTTAAATTAGTCTCTGGCTTCTGGGTTCTGAACACATCCTCAAGGCCAGAATAATGCCTTCTTGAGCTTGGCAGGCTCACCATCAATTTTTTTTTTTTTAAATAATATTTTTTCCCCTCATTCATGGGCTTGGTCCTCAATTTGGGAGACTCTTACTTTTTAGTGCACTTGAGCTGTTCATTACATACCAGATCAACAATTACCAATTTTCTGCATTTTTTTAAATTGTTTTGAGTAGATCACCAAGTCCCTTGTTACAAACGGTGTACCTTGCACATAGAGCTGCACTAGATTGCTATATTAAAGAGTTTCTTTGAGTGCATAGTATGTTAGATTCAAAAGTGTCTCAATTAATTATGATTCAATAATCTGAGGCAATGACTTATGGCAGCCTTGGAGGCAAATATCATAATGGAAAGTATCACCATGTCACCAGTAAGAGTAGGAGTGAGAAGCATGTTATGATCGCCAAATTTCCGTATGTGCATCAGAATTACTTGATATTATGAGAAAATGAATTTCAGCTGTCCACCTATAATGGACTGATTCCATCACTTCTTTGCTGGAATCGGAGCAGAAATCCCTGCTTCTTCTGGTTGACTCTCACTTTGATAATCTGTTTCCTGATTGTACCAAGAGGATAAATGTACATGCATGTCTACCGCAGCAGTAAATGCCAACCCATATCTGGATACAGACTGTAGTCCTTGGTCTCAGATGTTGATATACAGCAGTCCACGCACTTGCATCACAATCTGCAGAAAAACCCTGGTCCAAAAAAGGAAAGCTCCTTTAGTTGTTACGAAGTATCTGATTTCACTATATGGATGTGCTGCGTCAGCTTTTGTACTGCTTGCAGGTCCTCAATAAAGTTGAAAGAGAAGGAATGCCATGGGTGCTCCAGATAACTATAGTTCTGTGGTACTTAGGCCATGCTTGACTCATACGCTCCCACCTGTTACCACCACTGTTAGACCTGGCATCTTTTGGTGTGTTTCCCCTGTCTTTTTACTTTCTGGCCTCCTGTTTTCAATGGTATGTTGGACTTCGTTTTGCTGGTTTTAGTGCCTCTGCACACTTTCTCACTGCTGTTCAGCGTTAAAGTGCAAGTGCCCCTACTGTAAATTGTGTTTATGGATTCGTGTCTCCATGGTTGGCTTATTTGATTTACTATTAAGTCCCTAGTACAGTGCACTGTGTTTGTCCGGGGCCTGTGAATCAAATGCTACTAGTGGGCCTGCAGCACTGGTTGTGCCACCCACACAAGTAGCCTTTCAAAGGTGTCTCAGACCTGCCACTGCAGTGTCTGCGCGCAGTTTTTACTGCCATGTTGATCTGGCAAGTGCCCCCCCTTGCCAGGCCCAAGGTACCCCCATGTACAGGGTGCAGTGTATGTGAAAGGTAGGACATGTCCTAGTTATGTGTGACATTTTCTGATAGTGAAATAATGCCAGTTTAGTTTTTCACTATTGAAAGGCTATTTATCCCATAGGTTAACATGGGAGTTGCTTTGTAACATCTTACAAGTATAACTTTCCATTGGGACAAGATAGAGAAATGAAGTTTAAGCTCTTTGAACTCAGAATTTAATAACATATCTTTTCAGGGAGATGGTTTTTAAATTGTTTGTTTGAAAATGCCACTTTTAGAAAGTAGGCATTTTCTTGTTTAACTCATTCTGTGTGCCTCTGCTGGTTTGTGTATTGACTGTCTGGTTTTGGAGTGACAGGGACTGGGGATGTGCATTCACTGTAGTCAGTCACAAGGGGGGTTGAGGTGTGTCCTTCCTTTCCTGGGTGACTCATAGTTGGGCTGAATTGGCCTGGTCTGCATTTAGAGTGGTTGGGGGGGGTTTTCACTAGCACCTGAATAGGCAGTGTCTCCTCTGCACAATGCTGTCTCCACCTCCTGCAGTGAAGCTGGGCCAGAGAGGGTAGAACTGGTTTGGACTGGGCTCAGAGACCCTTGCCACAACGAGGACAAAAAGAAAATGTGGTATAAATATTGGGACCCTGACCCCAGGACTTTAGAACTGTTTTGGATCAAGGAACCTGCCAAGAAGAAGAGCTGGAGAAGCTGTGAGGAGAGACTACCACTTTGCTGAGTGCTTTGCTGTGTTGGCCTGCAGTGGCTGCTTCTGTCTTGGGCAGAGAAAGGACTGGACTGAACTTTCTGCAACATTTTTGTTTGAGTTTCTCCAAGGTCTTGAGGTAGAGCTTGCCCCCCTGTTCAAGAAGTCTCAGGAACAGCAAAGACTTCAAGTTCATCTGCTACCAGCACTGGGAACTGTGTGTTTTGTGCTGCAGCAGAAGAAAAAGCAACCTGATGCCATCAACAACGCCGCTGTTGGCTCCGTGTCCTGAAGGCACCGCAAAGGACACCACTGTACCGCAACCCTGGTCTCGCAGACGCCGCCACCGAGCCGCTGCTTGCACCGTGACCTGTGGGCACTGCACTTCGCAGCGCCTCTCTTCATACTACCGCCCTGGTATCACCGATGACGACACTCCACACCGACATTGACACAGCTGCTTGTGCCATAGTTTGAGGACACTGCTCGTAAGTTACATGACGCACCGCCCCATCCCACACCGCAGCCTTGGCCTACTGGCACAATCGATTCCAGTTCGTCAGCCGACGACAGCGCTTCAGCAATGACGACGACGCTGCCTGCACTGTGACTTGCTAGCACTGCAACGAGCACCACACCACTTCGCACCGCAGCCCTGGTCTCACCGACCGCCACTGAGCCGCTGCCTGCACCGCGACCTGAGGGCACCGCACCGCTGCACTTCGCACCGCAGCCCCGATGCCCGCTGACACCAGCGTTCCTGACTCCAACCGCATGCAGTTCGATCTGCAGCATGTGTGACTTCAAGGGCCTGACAACTCCTGCACCGACCTCCGAAACCGACGCCGGCTCTTCAAGGCACATCGCGAGGTCACCGACGCACTGCATTTCTAAAGGTACTGTTTGCGGATCTTCCCGACACCTTAGCTAGCCCGCAACGCCGCGGTCAGCCAGAATTGTTTGGATTTGTTGTTCACGATGCCGTGATAGCCCCGGATGGAGCTATCGACTTCAAGGAACTGTTTTTAAAAGTCTATTTTCGCTTAGTGATAATTCTACTGTATGGTGGATTTGTTTCGTTTTTGGTCTGGTTTTGCACAGATAAAATATTGGATATTTTTTTTAAACTGGTGTGGTGTCCTTTTATAGTGTTTTCACTGTATTAGCACTGGTTATGTGTAAAGGCTTTACACGCTGCCTTTGAGATAAGCCTGACTGCACGTGCCAAGCTACCAAGGGGGTGAGCAGGGGTTATTTTAGAAGTGTATCTCCCTTAAAGAAAGAAGGGTCCCTACTTGGACAGGGTAACAACCTGCCAACTAGAGACTCCCATTTCTAACACACTATCACACATTTCCACATCACCCCACATAGACAAATCAATATAGAAAGAGGTTTGTGCATGTGTATATCAATTGAGGGTTTGTCAAGTCTTCTATGTTTATGTAAGTACTTGCCAATTGCAGAAAAAAATGGAACTCTTCCCTCCAAAGCAACCTCTTGCTGCTCTATTTTATGTTCCCACCCAAACAGCATTCAGTTTTAAGTATCAATTGCTATTGTGCTGCGAACAGAATGTTCACTTGCTAAATGAATATATCTTATAACTGTTTAAGTCATATGCAGATTTTATTGTACGCTTAATCTCCTGTTCTTGCCTCCAGTAGATTGTTTGGTCCTGAAGTTCCTATTTGGTCACATGCTTTGAGGACGTTAATAACGCAAGCAAATATGTTACCCTAGTTTTTGTTGTTTTAATATCTGCTGAACCGAGTTTATTGGGTGAAGATATATTCTGTAATTCGGTGTTTGGATAAAGTACTTCTATGCAAAACGTCACTGTCAATTAGGAACTCCATATGTTTGTGGTCACAAAGCTGCAAAAATATGTTTACATGACTGTTTTTAAACCCCCTGTTGTGATTTGGGCTGAGGATGCCCACTTGAGGATATCCTCTGTAGGAGATCCCAGCTTGTAGTGTGATGTTGTACCAGAATATGGTGTGAGCTATGTTTGGAAATTATATTTAATATTTTACTTGGGCTGCAAGTTTTCTTTGCTTTAGATTTGTAAAAATGCTCTCTTAATTCTTCCATTGTATCTGATTTCTCTTTACGGTCCTCCTCCTCTTTTATGGTTTCTTAAAGTAGATTTGGTTTCATAAGGATATTTTTGCCCCTCCCTGAAGTATTCAGTAAGGCTTTCTTTTCATATTTTTTTGGCAATGTGTTGAGAAAACCTCACCATTCTGGCTTCTTACTTAAGTTATCCCATTGTTTCAATAAAAATGTAATGTTGATTGCAGCATTTGTCTGAGTCAGTTAGTAATTTAGTTTTTTCTTTCTTATTGTTGATTTATATTCACCAAGAACGCTTAGATATTTGAGCTTAGTTCAGGATTGTGTTTTAGTTGAGGCATGTTTTTAAGATTTTGTTAATTTTTTATGTCTTTTCATACCATGTGTATATTTTATAGTGGTATTGTTCAGTTGTATCTAAAATGGTATGTTTGGTAATTATGTCGCTGCCCTGGTGAGATTTGTTAGCATAGCTGACAGCTTTATATGTGCATACCTAGTTCTAAATGTTCATTCTTTTTTAAGAAAACACAACAAATTGAACAGTGAATCTCAGCTGGTGTAGGCAGAAAAGCAGACTGTCCCCGTTATCCCGGTACTGGTATTTCACTGCTGGCCAGACCAAAGAAGCAGCTGATCAAGAAGATAATTTGAGGAAGAAACTGAAAACGTCTTCAGTTGTATTGCAAAATTATAGTCAACACCAGTTGTGGGTGATATAGTTGTTTATGGAAAGGTTGGCTTAGAACTATAATCTATGGCTGCAGAGTTACAGATTCCCCAGTAATTCCCCATTTCTAAGGAAACTCTCTGGGTCCCGCTCTCAATCGGCTGATAATTGTTGGGTGGGGGGTGGTGGTGGGGGGTTTGAGATACTGGACCAAACTCCAGGGCACCTTGAATGAGGCCCTCAGACTCACAGTATGTAATTGGCATAATCTGTGCATAATCCTCCTTTTTGTTACATACCCACTTCATGAGCTGAGGTGAGTAAAGTATGTAATGTGTTGGTTTTCTAATTTATTCAAAGAAACAAAATCTGAGTGTGGATATTTTGAATATTTCACAGGAAGCTATTGAAACGTTCAAAGAAGCATTAAAGCAGAAAGCGGACTTTATAGATGCATATAAAAGCCTTGGACAAGCCTACAGGTAAGCAGGAGAAGATTTGCCTTTTGTTGTCTTTAATTTTTCAAATGCAAGTGTTAAATCAAGTAATGTCAAGGCAAAAGACGTTGCTTTAAGATGATTTATTCAATGGCCTTATTAGACATTTCAGTTATGTTACAGTGTAGCACCAAACCAGGTGTTGTTTTTCCCGTGCTGAGTCCTTTCTACTCTAGGGCTTCCAGAAGCCCCTGGTGGAATACCCACCCACTCGGTTAGCTTTACACACGCCAAAGAACTTTCAAAAAAAGACTACAGGCCAGAATAGAGAGCATAACAGCCTGCTGTAGGGCAAACCTTGTTCTAGTTATATGCTATTTGGGTTACAAAGGAGTCCTTGTGAACTGTGAGCTTCTTCTATCGAAGGCTCTGAAAAGGACATGACCTCGAGGTATACACAGTGAGACACTCAAAAGCATTCTTATTGTAAAAAAGCTAATATAGAGTGCCAGCTAGCAATCATGCCCTTTTGCACACCTTTTGCTCTGCTAAGTCTCTAAATTTACATTTAGTGCCAACTCTCACTGTTATTTGTGAGGCCTAGGGATTTCTAAATTACATATTCCTACCTCTTCCAAAGCACACAAAATATTTTTTAACTCAGATTTACTTGCTTTTAGGGTGAGACTAAGGTAATCTTGGCAGAAGAGGTATTAGCCCCAATAAATTCTGATTTCTTTCTGAAAAGTGTGTGCCATCCTTTGGATGATTCCTATTGGGTTCTTTTGAAAAACTCCATAAATGTTTTTGTGATGACCAATACCTTGCTTACAGCTTCTACTGCTGGGGCTATACAATCCGTTTTTGTGAGGGCCCTGTCCCTACATCAAACTTAATGAAAACGACACCAGATCATTCCAAACTATCTTTGTCACAATTATTCTGTTAGGGTCTCAGACATGGGTAGAAAACAAGACATCTTCAAGCTGGTGGAGGCCATCTGCAAGAAGCTGTACATTCTTCTCCAGTGATCTAAAAATAAAAACATGTGCACAAGCTCAAATGAATCTATCAAGAAGACAGACTTGCTTATCTGCCAAATATCTTCAGTTACATCCCAGTGTGGGAGCCCTGGTAGATACTTTCTCTATTTCACCAGTGCCATCTGTACAAGGTCCTTTACTTCAGTCTAAATGTACTACACCCAGAAACTTTCTAAAGGTTATAGCTATAATAATAGCAATTAGTGTGGCCCGGGTGGGACCTTCACATAATGAGGTACTCAGTAAACCATGGTACTTCATGTATCCAAAATCTTTATTGATGCTATATTGGATGATGAATGTCTGGTCCCTTCAGAACTCCTGTGTCCTGCTTCTGTTGAAGCCTGATACAGTGGGCAAATTGTTTCAAATCTTTCTATGCTTGGTGGCCTAGTACATTTTAGTGATAATAGAGGCACAGCTCATAAGTGTCGGGGTCTGTCCGGGACTATGTGGGGAACACAGTCGGGGACTTGGGCAAGGACTGGGAACAGGGTAGAAAACAAAGACAGAGAGGAGTACAGCGCTGCCCAGGAACACACAGGAAGTCAGAGGAGAAAAGGGATCCAAAGGGGAAGCCTGTAGAGGTGAACAAGAAGGGTGAGACTCGGAAAGGAAGGGCACTCATGAGGCGGCTCAGCATTCAGAATCACTTAAACCCAGGACGGATGTGCAATACACTTAAACATGAAACCACGTTAACAATAAAGGGGATGTGGGGTAAAGCACTCAGGAGCTCCACACGGTAAGACTGAAGCTCAGTAAGTTCATCACCCACAATTGCTGTTACAGATACTGACTGGAAATACCCACATATAGGATATGTATACAAAGGCAGGGTCTGTGGAGCTTATACCTATGGTGATGTTATAACAGTAACTCAAAGACAATACTCACAGTGAACAAGAAACACCACCTAGGTAGTCAGCCGTGCCCACGGATCCTGGCGATCAAACAGGAACACGCAAGGCAGTAACAGCAAAGGGGTAGAACTAAACACAAGCACAATAGACAAGGAGCTAGCAAAGAGGAGTGCTTAACAGGAAAGGAAGGAAATCGCAGGGCACACTTGGCAGAAAGCAGGTAACAAACATACAAGGTAACAGAAGCGAGACAGCAGAATAGAAAGATAGCAAACTAGAACTGGAACCAAGGAAATGAGATGAAAGGCAGGGACTGGAAAAGGATATACAGAAAGGGAGGCTACAAGGGTATACTAGAATAGTACAGGGTCAGGAAACAAGAAAACAAAGTAGCATAGGATGCAGTGCTGGGGCAAGAATTGAGCAATGGCTCAGGAGTCAAAGTAGCACTACAGGTCAGGAACAAGGAAATGATAAGGCTCAGGAATCAAGGAAGCACTGCAAGCAGTGCTGGTTCAGGAAAGCAGGAAAATGGCTATAGCTCAGGAAACAAGGAGTCAGAGCGCACTGCAAGCAGTGCAAGTCAGGCACAAGAAATAGCTGAAGCCCAGGAAAAGGAACAGAGACTAACTATAGCTCAGGATACTAGGTAGCACTGCAGGCAGTGCTAAGGCAGGCACAAGGAAAATAGCTATAGCTCAGGAACACAGGAAACCAGGTAGCACTGCAGGCAGTGCTAATTCAGGCACAAGGAATAGCTATAGCTCAGGAATCAAAGAACAAGGATAATCTATAGCTAAGGAATCACTGGAAACAAGGATAGCAAAAGCTCAGGGAGCACAGGAAACAAGGATCGGTCTCACCGGTAAACAGCTTACAATGACCAACCCTGGACTGAAGGGAGCTGGGGCTTAAAAGAGCTCACAGTAATCATGTGCAGCAGGTGTGAGTAGGCTAGCAGCAGCCAGCCACAGGTGAGCTGAATTCCTCCACCCATCCTTGGCCTGCAGGGGTGGAGACTAAGCAGTGAGCAGGGAATCCTGGGTAATGGAGTTTTCAGGCATGAGTAGGCTGGCTTCACAAAACCCGGCATGGATTGGGAATGGATGTTGGTTCCCAATAAGTGTCCAAATGGCTGGAAGTCAGGATTTGCATGCAGGGGAGGGTCTGGAAGTTTATTAGAGGACTGGAAAGTCCCCCAGTTCAGCCCCCTGGTGGTGGACACGGGAATGCAGGGAGCAAGTCGTGACAATAAGGATCATACCCACAGCTGATTTCCTGATGAGAAAGGGGACTATACACTGGACAGTCGTCTAGTAGTAGGGACACTTCTGGCTTTGTGGTCTTTGTGGCCTTGATGAAAGTCTCTGGACAAGATGTATTTAAGAGCCACTAACGAAAAGTTCCAATCATAGCTGACTCTTTGGAGATAATTTCAGGTTCTGGGCCCTGCAGAAAGCAATAATTTCTGGATTGCTTACTCCACTTTCATGCTTTCAGCTCAAAGTGGTCATGGAGTAGTTTCCTTTAATCCGCTCCTCTAAGAGATGATGGATCTTGTTTCTGACGTCATCACTCAAGCAAGCAGTAACAATCCAGTTGGTCCACCTATACCTCTGACATTTTATTACATTTTTGCATAGAACCCCTCTCTGAAAAATGTAAACCTACCTAGAATGAGTAACTTGGAGAAAGATTTACTCTGTATTACCCCATGTACAATGACAATAAACTCCTAGGATTACAAACCAGGTGTACAGCTGATGGGAACTTACACCGATTGACTTATTGACAGATCAAAACTTCCTGTGTTTAAGTTCACATCTTGGATGTTTAGGAATCCTAGATCTGTAGGCCTACTTTCACCCAGGCCTGGACAAGAATTATTTGGCATAGATTCTTGCAGCTCAAAGTCATTTAAAGATCGTCCACAAAGCATGCAATAATTCTGACTAGCTGCATGTAGGCCATACAGTTTTGTTTCTCTTGCATTATTTGTAAAGTCAATAGTTGCAGGTAGTTACAGCTAGACAAGTGAGAATAACATAAACACACCCGGAGACCATAAACTCTAATCCATGGGTTGGCTTTGTGTGGTAATTTAATATTACTTCACATTTTAAAAAAAACCTCAAAATGAATTGAAAAAAACAAAGGTTAAAGTGACGTTATAGTTAAGTGAAAATTTTAGTGACCGCAAGATATTTTAAACTAAAAAAAAAAAAAACTGCCATTTTCCAGTTATCTTTAGTAACTAACTCTTGCCTTAAGGTTATTGTAACTCGCACCCTCGCCATGCACTGCTAATTTCCGCACAAAAAAGCAAAGGTTAAAGTGACGTTATAGTTGGGTGAATATGTCGGTGCCAACATAACGTTTTGAACTTAAAAAAGAAAAACTCAAAGATTCATCAGTTCTAGTTAGCAGAGCATGGTGGGGGCGCAAGTTATAGTTAGCTCTGTTAAGCTTTGAAGTTTCCCGCTCAGGTGATGACTATTGAGGTACAACACTATTTGATTGTATTAAATTGAATTATACTTTTGTTCTTACTTGAAAATGCCAATAAAATGGTTTATATAAAAAATGGCTCTATCATCTTGTGTAATGGCCAGCAAGACTGTTTCATTGAAGACAAAATCCCGATTGGGTTTTGTCAAGTAGAGTATTAGATTAGACAGAAATGAAAAGGTTGGGTACTGACATGTTTCTCAAGACTTTTTACCTGAAGTGAGACAAAGGATGAAGGATAGTAGTTACAGATAGTGTTAGGATCAGCAGTGGGTTATTAAGTAGAGAAAGTACCACGGCATGTTTCCAAATCGAATAGACCATGGCGGATGAAAGGGAAATGTTGATCAGATAGTGAGAGTAGGACTAATCACTTCCGCGCCTAGTGCAAAAATGCAAGGAGAATAGGGATCCACAGGCAATCCTCATTTCCTAGACACTAGGGCTAATTAAGTCCCTGCAGTGGTAATGGGATCAAAGTCAGCAAGAGATGCTCCAGAAGGGGCTGTACTAACCATATCACACAAAGTCAGCGATTCCAAAGGGGGCTAAACTGGAAACTTTGCAGGGATGTTACAGATTTTGTCATGAAAGAACTAGGCTAGTTCCTTGCAAAGCTTATTGGAAGGAGCCACCTTTTGGCTAAGCGTGGTAGGATTCATTAAAGTTTTAACAAAAAGAAAATCTTCCAGTATAGAGTTGTTCGACTTACCAATGTTTTCTGCAGAATAAGCAGTTTGAGGATTGTGGATTTGTCATTGATAGTTTTTCAGCGTTTGTATCATAGAACTAGGGAGCTGGTGGAGATTTTGCGTTGTGAGTGGATATGTTTGAGAGGAATGAGCAAGTTTAAGGCAGACCGTGGTCCAGCTGTTTAAATTGATGCCACGTTGTCAGCATCAGACGTAAGGGTCATGGAAGCTTAATCTAGTGCTTTAGCAAAATTACAAATATTGATCTTGGACCAAGTACAGGGCACTCAGAAGTCTGCATGGTGGAGGCGCTGGAATGGGTGTAACAAATTGAGTACAGTACTGCAAAATGATTGGTCCAAGTCTTAAGAGGGGCCTGAGACCAATAACTAATTAAGTGTGGCCTGCCCTTTGCTTCGGTGATAGTACTCTTCTGTAGAGTTGCAGAGCATTTATGGTCTGGAAAGCTCTGGAAAGTTGGGACAACTGATATTGTCTACATGATGAATCTTTAAATCACCCAGGAGAGCGAAGTTTGAAAATATGATCAGAAAAGAGGCCAATGCATTCGCTAAAGAGTTGATAAGATGTCCCAAAGGTCTAAGTGGCTAACAGATTGGGGCACCAGAAAAAGAGATGGTGGCTTTTAGACTTGTTGAAAAAAAAAACATACTTTCAACTCCTGACAGTTTTACATTGCTAGTCAGGGAACATGTGAGACTTCAGCAATGTACAATAGCTAGACCAAAGAACTGAGAAATAGAAGAGGATGAGAGGGAGACTAGGAGTAGGGGGAGGACAAAGATGCATATTGGAGAGGAAGGAGGCAATATAGAGAAGTGAGAAACACCACAGAAAAGGAGAAAGCAGACAATGGAGAGATTGAAGAAGAGAAAAAAGACTGAATAAAGCAGAAGAAAAAGAGAAACTAGACTGAGGTGCAGAAGAAAGAGACATGGGGAGCAGAAGAAAAAGGAACAGACACCAAAGGGAGGAGAATGAAAATGAGTCAAATACTGGAAGCAGAAAGCAATAGAGACCCTGTAACAAAAAAAAGTAAGGGGAGAAGGAAGTGTACAGACTATTGAGAGTGAAAGACAGAGAGACAGGTAGAGAGCGTGGAGGAGAAACAATCCGGGTATGAAAGAAGTACTGAAAAAGAGGAACATTTGGAAGGTTGAGAGACCGTGGACAGGATGAGGAGACCAAGAGAGAGAGACAACAGATCCCGAGAAAAAGTACCTGAGAGTAAATACGAGAAGATGTAAAGAAAAAAGCTTTGCTGTGAATGTGTGAATTAAGGGCAGGAGAAAGAAAAGTGGATCAAGGAATGGAAACAGAAGATCTATAGAACACTGTTGAGTAAAAAGAGGCATTTTCATTAGCACTGAAAAGAAGAGAGATCACCAAGATAGCAGAGGATGAACAGGCACAGAGGAGACCGTGAAAGACCATACTGCTAAGAGTTAGAACTGGAAAATAAATTAGATATGACACAGAGAAAATGAGAGAGCATGCTTAAAAAATGGAAAATCACACTGCAAGCACAATAGGGAGCACTGAGGAGAAACATGTGGACCCAGGAAAGGAATCTTTCATAAGGCATAAGACAGGGAGAACTGTGAGTAGCTTGCATAAAAGATTAGAAGGAGCAATGGTATGGGAGAAGCCAAAAGACAACACTCAGGATACATTTGAGGTGCACAATATGTAAGGAAGGACTGCACTAAGGACCAAACAGGCTACACTGATAAGAGGCAAAACTGTGAATAAGCGATGGAGCATTAAAGAAAACAAGCATTGCCAAAGCCAATAGGTCTGGCGTTGCTCATCAGCCTTCTGACAATTCTTGTTTTGTCATGGGTTTTGCAAATCTTTATTGTTTGGGTATATGCCGGCCCTCATAAATCTTAACTGGATCCGTAAAGTTTTTGTGAGCATTACCCCTGGTAGGTGGCGTAGTTTGGTTCCGCGTGGCATTGTCCGTACTGGAAGTGAGATGCGGTTTGCCTATACAGGCGCCACCACAAAGCGCTGACGTCAGTTCTTTTTTTTCTGCGCCAGTCAGTACAGATCCGGAGAGAGCTACCCCCAGTAATTTTTTGACTGACCTTTTCGAGTTTGTTAAAGATTTTTTCTCCTGGTGTGGCAGGGTTGTCCACAAGCAAGGCTGGATTCAAGCTTTGCAGGGCCTCTCATTGACAAATGTCATTGATGGACCCGTATCTTGTCTGTCTCTGGTGCCTTGAGCGCGACCACGATGCTAAGATCTGCATCAATTGTCACGCCATGCACCCCAAGGAAATATCCCTCAAGTGCCTTGCCGCTCGATGTGCAACGCCGGGAGGTTCTCAATCCCGGTCAAGAGGAAGGTCCCGGGATCAGTCGTGGAGCCATCAATCTTCGTCGCAGTCAAAGTCGTCCTACTCCGGTAGGTCCCAGAAAAAGAAGAGGAAGTAGTCAGAGGTCTTCAACTACACCCCATGTGTCGAAGTCATCTGCCGAGACGAGGGAGCATTGTTACCCGAGGCCTGGCTCTGCAGTTGAGCCTGCTCCTGGGCCGTCTCTGCACCTCCCTGAGTTTCCTTAAGTTGGAGAGATCCCCCCGCCCAACTCTGAGAATTCTATTTGGCCATGCACCTCATATTTAGGCGGCCTGTTCCCACTGGAGCGCCTTTGGGCCCCTTGGTTTCAGGAGTGGCACCAGCTGGTTCTCTGCCAGCTGGTCCGCCCTCTGCACCAGTCGACCCTCTTGGCTCGACCAGCTGTATCTGGACTGGCAATGGTCATGCCACCTCGACTTTCCCCGGCACCGGTTCCACTGTCAACGCTTCCTGCACCGTCAGCGGCACAGTTCCCATTCTCATTCCTGACTGCGAAACAGAGCAGGAAAGGCACCATCCGATGCCGGCTCCAGCGCCGACTAGAGCCGTTCCCTCCAGGTCAGAGCCTGAACCCTCTTCCTATGGGCTAGGACTTGGGGAAGATTGAGAGGGGCCACTGGACCTTGAAGAATATCAGCCCCTAGATCCTGATATGGACTGGTGTGAGGAATTGGCGGATGCCAATGGACTGAACACCTCCCTAGATACTGGGTTGTTCCCTCCCCCTACAGTGGATAGGGAGGAGGATGCCACATTTGCTATGGTGGTGAGGAGGGCGGCCTAGGTCCTGGACCTTCAGCTGACCGTGGTAGCGATCAAGACTAATGTCTTGTCCGAGGGTGCATCAGCCGGGAGTCACCCCTTCAGAACTGCTTCTCTCATTTAATGAAACCCTCACAGACGTCCTGCTTGGGGCCTGGTCCAGCCTTGCACAGGGCTTCTGTGAACAGGATAGTTGTTCGCTGCAGATTAAGTGCTGAAGTGCTTCAAGGACAACAGAACTACAGCCAGGTCCTTGGGTCTTTCCATGGCCCCCTGTCAACCCCAGTCTGCCTTTCGCTCATTTTGTGGCCATGTCAGGGGCTACCAGCCATGTCTCTACCTGCCCAGAAACCAAGCCTGCAAGCTTCCCAGCCTCTGCATGGCCGAGGACACGGCACCCACAGACCCCATGGGTCAGGCAACCAGAGGCTGGCCCAGTCCACCACCTCCCTGCAGCCGCAGCCTCCAAGCCCCTTTAGTTTGCCCTCCGACCATCATGGGCAATTAGTGGGTGGCAGGATATGCCATCAGCTGCACAACTGGAGTTCAATAATATCAGGCTGCTGTGTTCTCCAGATAGTCTACCCCGGCACCCATGCCACCCTCTTACGACAGGCTGACGGAGGACCATCTCTCATTACTCCACCAGAAAGTAGCAGCTCTCTTGGCCAAGGGAGCCATAGAGAGGGTGCCGGCATCAGAAGTAGGTTGTGGTTGCTATGCCTACTACTTTCTAGTGCCCAAGAAGGACGGAGACCTTATTCCTATCCTAGACCTGCGCCCTCTCAATTTCTTCCTGAAAAAGGAGATAATCTTAATGCTCACACTTGCTCAAGTTCTGTCTGCCCTGGACCCGGGAGACTGGCTGGTAGCTTTGGACTTGCAAGATGCATACTTCCACATCCTCGTCCTGCCTGCTCACAGACGTTACCTGCAATTCACAGTAGGCCAAGAGCACTTTCAGTTCCCATGCTCCCCTTTGGCCTTACAAGGGCCCCTTGTGTGTTCACCGTTGTGATGGCGGTGGTTGTAGCTCATCAGCGGAGATCAGGGGTGCCAGCCTTCCCCTTTCTCGATGACTGGCGCTTAAAGGTGGGCTTGCCCCAGGCAGTCGTCTCCCCCTCCAGACTTTGGTGGACCTCCTGCCCTCAATGGGGTTCACTATCGAAGTCACAACTGACCCCTTCTCAGACGCTCCTGTTCATCGGGGCTTTTCTGGACACAGTGAAGGTTCAGGTTTATTCTCCCGAACAGCAAGTTCAGGATATGCAGGCTATGATACAGATGTTTCATGCTCTATCCTGGCTTTTGGTGAGACTGACTCTGAGGCTACTGGGCCTCATGGCCTACTGCATCCTGCTTGTGACACATGCCCGCTAGGATATGCGGGCTATGCAGTGGAACTTGAAGCTCCAGTGGTCGCAGCACTCGGGGGAATCTCTCTGACATGGTCCAGATCTCAGTGGGCACTGCAAAAGACTTTCACTGGTGGCTAACGAACAGCGATTGGCCCTTCCCCAAGCAAATCTGACAGTAGTGACAGATGCATTGCTCCTGGGATGGGACAGGCATCTGGGAGAGGTGTAGATTAAAGGACTCTTGTCTCTGGCAGAATCCGGACACCACCTCAACCTGTTGGAGCTCCGAGTGATCCAGCTTCCATTGAAAGCCTTTCTACCCTCTATCAAGGGAAGGCTGGTGCAGGTTTTCACGCACAACACCACCGCCATGTGGTACCTCAACAAATAGGGCCAGGTGAGGTCATGGACCCTTTGTCAGGAGGCCTTGTGTTTCTAGACATGGCTGGACCTCCATATCTTTGATGGTTCAACACCTGGCGGGATCTCTGAACGCCAAGGCAGCCAAACTCAGCCGAAGATGCCTTGCGGATCACGAGTGGCATTTCCATCTGGAGGTGGTGGAAGGTTTCTTTCAGCAGTGGGGAGAGCTTTGGTTAGCCAAGGTGTCTCTCGCTCAGAGGTGCTTTTCATCTTGAGTGAAGTTCAGGCATCCTGTATGCCTTTCCGCCGATACCACTACTGCCCAGAGTTCTTAAGAAGATCAGGAACGACCGAGCCCAAGTCATCCTTGTGGTTCCGGACTGGGCTCGGAGAGTCTGGTATCCCAAGCTGTTGAGCATGGCATCTGAAAGAAACACATAGTGATAGATTCCTTACCTTAGAATATCCCCAGGCGTCAGACTGGATCTGGAAAGTTTTTGTCAGCATTACCCCTGCGCGTCGGTAGGTGGCGTCGTGCGGCTCCGCGTCCGTCGTTGGCGTCGTGGTCGCCGAGATGACGTCGCGGGTGCTACTTAGACGCCGCCCACGCGCGCTGACGTCAGTTCTTTCTTTTTCCGCGCCAGCAAGCGCAGATCCGGGAAGAGCAGGAACCCCCAGTCAATTTTTGACTGACTTTTTGAGGCTTTTTGTCTCTATTTTTTCATCGAGTCTTCGACTCCTGGTGCAGTTAGGATGCCCGGTTTTAAGTCCTGCGGGGATTGTCAAAGCATGTTGTCGGTGACGGACCCGCACCGTGTGTGTCTTTTCTGCCTGGGGCGCGACCACGACCCAAAGTCGTGCTCCGACTGCCGGGCCATGGCGCCGAAGACTTTGCGGGAGCGAAAGTTGCTGGAAGCCCGGCAGTCGGCTCTGCGCCGTTCCAAGTCCCGGTCCAGAGGGAGGTCGAAGGACCGTGCGCGGAGTCATCACCATCGATCTTCGGGATCCAAGTCTTTGCACTCTGGGTCAGGTAAGGCGAAGCACAAGAAGTCGAAGAAACGCCATCGTTCTCCGACTTCCCCTCGCCGGTCGCGCGACGCAGCTGAGGGTATGGGTAGTGCCACCCCCGCGGCTCCGGCGCAGTCCATGGAGTCGCCGCCCGACTACCCGCCCTTCCCGGGGTCGTCGGCGTCTCCGGCCCAGATACAGGTGTTCCTGTCAGCCATGGCTCACCTCTTTGGGCTGTCGGGTCCCGCCGGTGCGCTTTCGGGCCCCGCGGTCCCGCATGGGTGTCCTCGCATTTCCTCGCCGGTGGCTCCGGCCCCGGTGTCGCTGTCGGCTCCGGCCACGGCGCCGCAGGACACCCTTGGATCCAGGCCTGGATCCCGGTCGACGCCGGTTGACCTCGTTACGCCTCCACCGACGTCGACCCCACCGGCACCGATCCTGACGCCGCCCGCTCCTCGGGACGACGTCGACCTCAGTTTCAGCCCCGAAGTGGACACAGCGCTGAGCCAGCGTTGATCGATGCCGTTCTCGACCCTGCTTGGGGATTTCTATCCCCATGTCCCTGCTCCTTATTTTCGACCTGTTGAACAGCCTGAGGAGCAAGGGGAGGACTGGGAGGGGTCTGAGGACCCTCTCGCTGCAGCCTGCGAGTCTGAACAGGACTGGGCTGAGGAATTGGATGACGCCAGTGGCCTGGATACCTCACCAGACCTTGGCATGCGGTCTCCTCCTACCGTGGCTACGGAGGAGGGCGCCAGTTATGCAGTGGTGTTGCGTAGGGCGGCCGAGGCCCTACACCTCGAGCTCCCTACTGTGGCCGTCAGGACTAACCTCCTGACAGAGGTGCTTCAGCCAGCAGCTACTTCTGCGGTGCCGCTGCTTCCTTTCAATGAAGCCCTCTCTGACGTTCTTTTGGGCACTTGGTCCAGGCCCACCACAGGGGCTCCTGTGGATAGGAACGTGGCCCGACGCCATTGCCCGGCTCCGGGTGACCCCATTTTCCTCTCCCAACACCCCACTCCCGAGAGCTTGGTTGACCAAGCCTCTGCTTCCCCAACCGCCTTCCCTTCCGCACCACCGGATAGGGAATCCAAGAAGCTGGATCAGTTTGGGAAGAAGATTTTCTCTTCCACCAGCTCTGCGCTGCGGTCCGTGAACACTGCATGCCTCTTGGGCCGTTATTCCCACTCTCTGTGGGATACCGTGGCGAACGTGCTGCCCCAGTGTCCGGAGGAGGCCCGGCCTGCTCTCAACCAGGCTGTTGCAGAGGGGAGAGACGTAGCAAAGTTCATGATCCGTTGTGGCCTAGACACCGCCAACTCACTGGGCAGATCCATTGCAACGACGGTGGCGGTTCGCCGCCACGCCTGGTTGAGGACCACTGGATTTTCAGGGGATGTCCAAAACACCCTTGTGGACATGCCCTTTGATGGCCGTCGCCTCTTCGGCGACAAAGCGGACAGCGCGTTGGAGAGGTTTAAGGACTCACGGGCTACGGCCAAGTCCTTGGGACTCTCGGCAGTCCGCCCTCCTCCGCCTTCCGCTTTTCGCTCCTTTAGTGGCACAGGAAGGGGCGCCCGCAGCGTTCGCAACAGAGCCACAGGCCGGCGCAGCAATCATCCCAGCGCGACCGCGGACGCGGGTTCCGCCGTGGCGGACAAAGGGGCCAGCGGGCGGGTCAGTCCACCACCACCCCAACCACCACTGCCTCCAAACCTTCCTAGTCTGAACTTTCAGGCCCATCAAACGCCAGTGGGCGGCAGGCTCCGCCATCACATCCCCCACTGGCGCACCATCACTTCGGACAGGTGGGTTTTAGAGATAGTCCGGAGGGGCTACTCCCTCCCCTTCGAGACTACCCCCGCCCCCCAGCCATGCCACCTCAATACCACCGCATGTCGGGGGATCACTTGGTGCTTCTTCAGCAGGAAGTTGCGGCCCTCTTGGCCAAGGGGGCCATCGAGCGCATTCCGACGCACGAAGTAGGTCGTGGTTGTTATTCCCACTACTTTGTGGTGCCCAAGAAGGACAAAGGCCTGCGTCCTATCTTAGACCTCCGGAACGTCAATCGCTTCCTCCGCAAAGAGAAGTTCAAGATGCTCACTCTAGCTCAGGTCTTGTCTGCTCTCGACCCACAAGACTGGATGGTGGTGCTGGACTTGCAGGACGCCTATTTCCACATCCCCGTCCTGCCAGCCCACCGGCGTTACCTACGGTTCACGGTAGGCCACGAGCACTTTCATTTTACCATGCTCCCCTTTGGCCTTACCAGCGCCCCTCGGGTGTTCACCAAGGTGATGGCGGTGGTCGCAGCTCATCTGCGCAGATCAGGGGTCTCAGTCTTCCCCTATCTCGACGATTGGTTGTTGAAGGCGGACTCGCCCCAGACAGTCGTCTCCCACCTCCAGACTACGGCCGACCTCCTGCGCTTGCTGGGGTTCTCCATCAATGTGCCGAAGTCGCACCTGATTCCCTCCCAGAAGCTCCTCTTTATCGGAGCGGTTCTGGACACGGCGCAGTTTCGGGTCTATCCTCCCGATCAGCGAGTCCGGGATATTCGGGCTCTGATTCCCATCTTTCAGCCCTTGTCCCGGGTTTCGGTCAGAGTGACTCTGAGGCTGCTGGGCCTCATGGCCTCCTGCATCCTGCTGGTCAATCCTGCCAGATGGCATATGCGGGCTCTGCAGTGGGACCTGAAGTTCCCGTGGGCGCAGCATCAGGGAAACCTGTCTGATCACGTCCAGATCTCAGAGGGCACTGCACGACAGTTGCAGTGGTGGCTCACGAACCGTCATTGGGTCGACGGCAGATCCCTCTCCCTTCCCCAACCGGAGTTCACAGTGGTGACGGATGCGTCCCTCCTGGGATGGGGCGGCCACATGGGAGAGGCGGAGATCAGAGGCCTCTGGTCTCCGGCGGAGTCCCGGCTCCATATCAATCTTTTGGAGCTGCGGGCGATCAGGCTTGCACTAAAGGCATTCCTTCCCTCTGTCAAGGGGAGAGTAGTGCAGGTGTTCACAGACAACACCACCGCCATGTGGTACTGCACCAAACAAGGCGGGGTGGGGTCGTGGACCCTCAGTCAGGAGGCTCTGCGTCTCTGGACATGGCTGGAACATCAGGGCATGTCCCTGGTGGTTCAACACCTGGCAGGTTCTCTGAACGCCAGGGCGGACGAACTCAGCCGCAGGTGCATGCTCGATCAGGAATGGCGTCTTCACTCGAAGGTGGCGCAAGGTCTCTTTCAGCAGTGGGGAGAGCCTTGGTTAGATGTATTCGCCACCGAAGAGAACGCGCAATGTCATCAGTTCTGCGCGTTGGAATTTCCAAGGCGGCACTCGCTCGGCGACGCTTTTCGTCGCGAGTGGAGTTGCGGTCTGTTGTACGCCTTTCCGCCTATACCACTTCTGCCCAGAGTGCTGAAGAAGATCAGGCGCGACCGGGCCCAAGTCATTCTTGTGGCTCCGGACTGGGCTCGAAGAGTATGGTATCCCGAGCTACTCAGTATGAGCATCGATCCTCCGATCAGACTGTCTCTTCGGGAGGATCTTCTGTCGCAGCAGCAGGGGACGGTCCTCCACCCGAACCTGTCCAGCCTCCACCTCTTTGCGTGGAGATTGAGCGGCGGCAGTTGATTCCCTTCGACTTGCCTCCTGAAGTTTGTGACGTTATTCTGGCAGCCAGGCGTCCCTCTACTAAAGTGGTATACGCCTGCAGGTGGAACAAATTTGTGGCATGGTGCACAGCAAAGGCTGTGGATCCCCTTTCTGCCCCTCTTTCTGAAGTACTACTGTTCCTTCTTTTTTGGCCCAGCAGGGCTCTGCTCTGGGCACTATCAAGGGCTACCTTTCTGCTATTTCGGCCTTTCTCAGGCTCCCTGATCAGCCCTCTCTTTTCAAGTCCCCTGTTGTAAATAGATTTCTCAAAGGCATTACACACCTTTTTCCTCCTATTCCTTTCGTGATGCCTCAGTGGGACTTGAATCTGGTTCTGACATACTTTATGTGCGCTCCCTTTGAGCCCCTTCACAACTGTCCTCTTCGTCTTTTAACGTTAAAGACTGCCTTCCTGGTGGCCATCACTTCCGCCAGGCGGGTGAGTGAGCTCCAAGCTCTTTCTTGTAAGCCTCCTTTCCTTTCAGTCCATCCGGACAAGGTTGTGCTCAGGCCCCGTCCTTCCTTTTTGCCAAAAGTGGTGACGGCCTTTCACATTGGGCAGACTATTACCTTGCCCACCTTCTTTCCGCCTCCGCATCCTTCCAGAGAGGAAGAGCGGCTCCACCGTCTGGACCCAAAACGTGCGCTCTCTTTTTATCTCAACCGCACACAGCAGTTCCGGGTGGACGACCAGCTTTTTGTTGGCTACGTTGGCACCAAGAAAGGTCGGGCGGTCCATAAGAGAACCATCTCCTGCTGGGTTGTCTTATGTATCAAAGCCTGTTACTCTTTGGCTAAAAAAGAACCTCCGGTGGGGCTGCCTGCTCATTCCACCAGAGCTACGGCAGCCACTACTGCATTGGGACGTGGTGTCCCCCTGCAAGACATCTGTCAGGCAGCCACGTGGGCCTCGCTGAACACGTTTACCAAGCATTATTGCCTAGACAGCAAAGTCCGGAGAGACGGCTTCTTTGGCCGTTCTGTTCTCCGTGACTTTCTGGTGTGATCTTAGTTCGCAGACCCACCACCGGGGTTGGTATTGCTGGGGTATCTATTCTAAGGTAAGGAATCTATCACTATGTGTTTCTTGCAGATGAACAAGTTACTTACCTTCGGTAACGATATATCTGTAAGAAACATTAGTAGTGATAGATTCCTTACCGCCCCACCCATCCTCCCCGTTCTGCGAACTGATTTCAGGGTTAAGTTCATCCCTTTCAGGGCCCTAGTTTCAATGCACCAGTGGTCAGTATCTTGCATGGCTCTGCGTTCCTGGCACAGAAAGTCGTGTACAGAACTGACGTCAGCGCGCGTGGGCGGCGTCTAAGTAGCGCACGCGACGTCAGCTCGGCGACCACGACGCCAACGACGGACGCGGAGCCGCACGACGCCACCTACCGACGCACAGGGTTACTGCTGACGAAAACTTTCCGGAGCCAGTCTGACGCCTGGGGATACTCTTAAGGTAAGGAATCTATCACTACTAATGTTTCTTACAGATATATTGTTACCGAAGGTAAGTAACTTGTCCAATCGGTCCTCCGATCAGGATGCCCAATCGGAAGGATCTTTTGTCGCAGCAGCAGGGAAGGGTTCTCCACCCGAACCTGTCAATCCTCCGCCTTCATGCGTGGAGATTGAGCAGCGACATTTAACAGCTTTGGACCTTCCGCCTGAAGTCTCAGATTTTATCTTGGCAGCTCTGCGTCCCTCTACCATTATGGTATATGCTGGCCGTTGGAACAAATTTTTGGCATGGTGTGCTGACAAACAGGTTGATCTCTTATCTGCTCCGTTTTCCAAGGTTCTTTGGTTTATCTTTTACCTTGCCGGCTCTGCATTGGGCACCATAAAAGTTTATCTATCTGATATCTCTGCTTTTTTACAGCTGCCAGATCAACCTTCTTTTTTCAAGTCCCCTATTGTAAATCGATTCCTTAAATGTCTGCAGCCACATGTTTCCCCGTCCCCTTTGTTATGCCTAAATGGGTCCTAAATTATGTTTTTTACTTTCCTAATGTGTACCCCCTTTGAGCTGCTTCATTCTTTCCCTCTTAGGCTCCTCTCCATCAAGACAGCTTGTTTGTGGGCAACTACATCTTCCCGGAGGGTCAGTGAGCTACAGGCTCTGTCCTCCCAACCTCCTTACATTAAGTTTTTCCCCGACAAACTGGTCCTTCAGACTCAAGCAGCCTTCTTGCCGAAGTTAGTCACCCCGTTCCACGTAGGCCAGTCCATCACCTTGCCTACTTATTACGTTCTACCACATATTTCTAAAGAAGAGGAGAGACTCCACCATCTGGACCCAAAGAGAACGTTGTCGTTCTACCTTGACCACATAAAACTGTTCTGGGTGGGTGATCCACTCTTCATGGGATAAGGTATGCCAAGAAAGGAAAGGCCGTTTAGAAACGGACCATTTCCTAATGGATCGTGCTCTGCATTAAAATCTGCTCAGCATTGGCCAAGAAGCAAACCCCCACAGGGCTAGCATGCTCATTCCACCAGAGCAAAGGCTGCGACCACTGCATTAGCAAGCAGAGTACCGGTCCTGGGCATCTGCCAGGCAGCAACGTGACCTCTCTACAAACGTTCATTAAGCAACACTGCCTGGACAATCCGATCCCTAGGGTCGAGCAGTTTGCGTATTCGGTTCTACAGGATTTTTTGGTGTGAAATTGTTTCGCAGATCCCCCTCCGGGGAGGTATTGCTTGAGTATCTATTCTAAGGTAAGGAATCTGCAGCTAGAAGTCTCTATTGGATGGACAAGTTACTTTCGTTAGCGCCTTAGCTGCAGATTCCTTAACGACCCACCAATCCTCCCTGTTCTGCGAACCGATTTCTAGGGACAGAGCTATTCCCTTTCAGGGCACTATTTTTGCCACCAATGGTCAGTATTCTTCGTGGCTTCGTGCTCCTGGCGTGGAAAGTTGTGAAAAGAAACTTACATCAGCGTGCTGGGGTGTCACCTATATAGGCACCACACAAGTCACTTCTGGCGCAGATGACACCAACAATGCCACGTGGAGCAAAACTGCGCCACCCACTTGTGCGCAGGGTTATTACTCACTAAAAAATTTCGGATCCAGTCTGAAGCCTAGGGATAATTCTAAGGTAAGGAATCTGTGGTTAGATAGAGTCTTTACCAGAAAAGGCATTACAGAAGGTAAGTAGCTTGTCCTTTTGGTATCAAAAATCCACACATTACCATAGTACTCCCTGACATTGAAGGGAACTACTTTGCATGTACATGTGTTGTCTGTGAAAGGGCAGCGTGCCGTAACTAGTAGTGAAGTCGGCTGATGGCTGAAGTAGGCTGATAAATTACACCTTAATGCATGCAGGAGTGAATGGAAGAAAAATGTGAATGACGCCAACCACACACTAATGGATGAAGTCTGGCTAAAACCCCTACAAGTAACTCTGTTATACACATAATTTTTGTAAAATCGAAAGGTCTTGGCTTACACAAACCTAAAAAATTGGATCAGTCTGCCATTGGCTTCAAGCCTCTTTTCTTTGAAAGAAAGAAGGCAAGCAAGAAAGACAGAAGGCAAGCAAGAAAGAAAGCATGCAAGAAAGAAGGGAAGAAAGAAAGCAAAAACAAAGCAAGGCAAGGAAGGAAGGAAGGTGAAAAGAAAGCAAGGCATGAAAGATAGGAAGGAAGGCAAAAGAAGGTAGAAAAGAAAGAAACAGGCAAGCAAAAAAAACACAAAAGCAAGCAAGAGAAAGATGGAAGGAAAGCGAAAGAAAGAAGGCAAGAAAGAGAGAGAAGGGGAAAAAAGAGAGAATGAAAAAATAATGAAAGGAGAGAAAGAAAGGATGAGAGAAGGAAAGCAAGAAAGAACAAAAAAGGGAAAGAAAGAAAGAAGGAATGACAAAAGATAGAATAAAATAAAAGAGAAATCAAAAAGACTGAAAGAAGAAAAATGACAAAGCAAAGGAACGAGAGAGAAAAAGAATGAAAGAAGACAAAAGAAGAAGTAAAGAAAGAAATTAGGAAAGCTAATGAAAGAAGGAAATTGGGGAAAAAAGGAAATTAGAAAAGAAACAAGGAAGGAAAGGTAAAATGTAAATAGAGGATAACTTAATACAAAACATTTTCAATGGACACAACCTGATCTGTTGTGAAATAGCAGCAGTCAGAAAAGCAAAACACTTTATAAGTAATTTACAACTGCATTGGCAGAAGATGGGAGCTGATAAAGATTAAATGAGCATCTGACGCATGTAGCTATCACATCTGGCTCTAAACACAAAGGCTACACTAAAGTAATAATTATAAAGTAAAAACACTGACACTGAAGGAACTAGCTTGTGTGTGGATGAACTCCTTGTGAGAGATCAAAATTCAGTCACTCAAAATGAAGTTAAACAGTGGCTCAAATAGACTTACCCACTGCCGCATCCTATATGCTGTAGTGTGCGGAAACAAAATAATGTGAATGACAAGCCAGACCAATGGATGAAAACAGGTGGCTAAAAACCCTTCTATGTAAGTATATTATACATATGTTTGTGTAAAATCAAAAGGTCTTAGCTAATGCCCGATCTAAAAAGTGAACAATGAGGGAACTAGTAAAAGAACAGATACTATGCAGCCGAGAGAACAATGCAGTAGGTTTACTCTGGAAAAAAGTACAGGGATTACTGAGGACTACCAAGCAGTCTTGTCTTAAGAATTTTTGAGGCCCTAGGCCAAGCATATTTTGGGATCCCCATTCGGAACCACCTTTATTTTATTGCCTATTATCTGCTAATTCAAGCCTGAATGAAGGAAACAATATGGAACAATTGAGAAAGATGAGATTGATTGATAGAAAGATCACTTTACCAGGGGCCCCATGAAAGATGGGGGCCCTGGGCAATAGCCCACTTTTCCCATGCCTTAAAATGTCTCTGCTACAAAGAGAAAAGAGAGAGGGCAGATGGTGAAATAAGAGTGCGGTGGCATCACAAAAGGATGCACTGGATTTAGAGAAGAGACACTCTCTTTTTAGCCGTCAATTGTTAGGTAATTTTTAGGTCGAGCGTTCAAGACCTTTAATATATACTTTATTATTTACTTATATGTGTATGTACTTTGTGGGCTCTGGAGATCAGCCCTAGGACTTGTATGCTTCCGCTTAGGGACTTTTGTTTTTCTATTCAACTGCCACTATTTAACTGTCTTGATAGAAAACAACCAGTATAGGTCAGTAAAATGCCAGAATTGCTTTCTGCTTGATCAACTGCCTCTATTTAACTGTCTTGATAGAAAACGACCAGCAGAGGTCAGTAAAATACCAGAATTGCTTTCTGCTGAGGGACTTTCTTTTTTTTATTTTTCTGGCAACTGCCTCTATTTAACTTTCTTGATAGAAAACGACCAGCAGAGGTCAGTAAAATACCAGAACCACTTTAGCATTCCCTAGATTCCAGTCCATAGAAATTGTCTTCCACGAGCACCTCTAGACAATAATATTTTTTTCAAATCTTGTATTTTCAGTGATATGACCACCGAAGGCCCTGATTTTATATCAAAAACAGGGCTTTGGACTATACCATTTCCCACTGAAAGGCAATATTTCTCTCCATATGTTCCCATACCTGCTGTGTCACGCAGTTTGGTGCTTACTTTCCCTCCATGTTAAAGAACAGTAGATGTTTCAGCACCCAGGCTAATGTGCTGCATAGCTAAATACATATAAGGTCCCAAAGGCGAGACCGATTGCATTGCAAATGCTTGTTTTAGGTCTTGCCTGTGTGAACATGCGCTCTTGCTTGTGAAAGATATTGTGTTGAACAAGGGGCTTGGAGCTTCCCTGTCACTCATTTGCTGCAGCAAATTTGGCAGCACAAGCAGTCTTCACTTCCTCTTCTTTTGGCAAGAGCACGAACCAATTACTGATTGATTCAGATGGATTAAGGTCTTTCCACTGCTGGCGCTCTTATTGAGGTAGTATGTTTTTTTATTTGTTTCTTGTTTTAAACTGAAAGCGCACTCAAACATGATCCACATGACTCCTCCAAACATCCTGTGTAGATGTAATCTTTAATTGGTGCCTTTATCGTACGTGGTGTATTGTATGTCACAGCTGCACTGTGAGCTTAATTAGAATTTAAAGTCCCCGGGGTATCTCTCACTTTAGCCTTAAATTAACCGCTTGCTTTTGTTGGGTCTTCACAGAGGCATCCTTCACGCGGTTGGGTAGGCGAATAAGCCTTCACGAAGGGGCGCATCCAGACCCCCTTTCATTACCGAGGGGATCCGCCGTTGAGGCACTCCATTCAATTGAAGGGGTATACAAAATGAACACCAGTGCAGGGTTCTGCTGAGTACTGATACTCACAACAGAGCCTCAACCGAGGTACCATAGGATTATAAGGGTCTAGCCCCCTGCTCCTATTTTTATTATTATTTTATGCACTATTCACCTTTCACGGTCCTGACGAAGCGCCCCCGGATCCACTAAGGACCCATTGCTGTGCACGAAACATGTTGACCAGGCTTCACTTTCACTACACACATGGGTTCTGAGAGCAGCAGAGTAATACCTCGACCTCTACCATATATGATAACAAGAGGTGCCCTAGTCCCCCAAACGTACTCATTTTTGAGGTTTACCCCACGGACCTACGAATAAAATTATTTCAAGGTACCGGTGGGCTAATTTTAACACACTTGCACGACAACCCAGTTTTTAGGCCCACACACCCACATGCACAACTGCGGCGTCTCCTAAAAGATCTCCGAAAAAGAGCCCTCTTGCGGGGCCCGTGGAGGACTGCAGCGCCACCCCCACGAGGAGCAACGCCCGATGATGAAGCATGACACTCGCAAGAGTGTGTGAGGGCACTACTTTCAAAAGGAGAAATTCCCCCATCTTCATCAGACTTACAGGAGACACCGAGACCATTGTTCTATACCGATTTCATGTAACCAAATAGGCTACATCTCTCTCACAGGAACTGTTGCCAACCAGTTCAATACACTTCACAGAGGAGCGGCATTCATTTTTTAATTTGTTATTCTCTAAAGTTAGTCTCAAAAAGGTAATAATGAAGCGAAATGTAGTTACATTTTTAGCTACTTTTTTTGTATTTGGAGCGTATATAAGAAACTCTTTCAATTCTATCACTTTGGTTAGGATCTCCAATTGAGTCTACCTGATTTGCTTTAGTGAAGGTGAGCCTTAGCTAAAATAATTATTTTTTATCTGTGTTGTGACCTTTCATGTTTGTCTAAGATATCACAAACCATTCCTCTGCCCGTTTCTTTTCAAAAGACTTTTTCAACACAAACAAATATTCGAAATAAAATGTATGCACAACCATCAGACAGTTGAGTGCCGCTGTTCCGTCTGTTGAAGCTTCCCATCTGTCTAGGAGGCCCACAGCCTCTGTTGCAGATGCGGAGGCACTTTATGGGAAGATGTTGGTGCACAGCACATGTGCAGTGCAGGTGAATGTAACAGTGTATATGCTGGGCAAGAGTTCATCCAAAGTGTGCTGAGTAGGAAATAATCCAGAGTGTGCTTTATTGTGTAAGAGATGTCCGTGGAAGTCCGGCTGAAGAACATCCATAAAGTGTTGGGTACGAGATAGGCCTCTGTGCGCTTGCAGTCATCAGTGATCACTCACAATACTGTACTTTTGCTGCTAATTGTCTGGAGCCAGTGCTTTTAATGGGCCGGCACCGTCCGGTACGGACTACCGGCACTTTTGTATTTTTTTTAGTTTAAAGAGCTTTATTAAAGCAAATACAAACAGAGGTGCAACACTACATTAACAATGTAGAAAAATTGCAAAAAGTGTCAAACAAAGTATATAAACGAGGCAAAATGGAAATTCAAGACAACAACAATACCTGAAACTAGAGCCAAAAAATGAAAGCAATGGTAATCAGTTATGCACCTTAGCAGATTAGCATTTTACATTTTTCAATGAGGGAGGTAGAGAGAGAGGGGGGGGGGGTGGGAAGAAGGAGAAATGAAGGATTGGGTAGAAGAGGGCAAAAGGGGGAAACAACGTCTTTACCAGATATTTTATGTTGGAAAGTCTAAAAACAATCACTGCACAGTCATTAATACAGAATACGAACGAAACATAGGCTTATAAGGGCTAAATAATAAAGCAAAATATTCAAGGCGGCTGGAAAACAAAGGAACTGTCCTTATTACGCAATACAGAGGAGGATAAATAGTAAGTGGAGACCACAAGGCATCCTTTCGAAGAAGTTGCTGCGATGTCGTGGCAGTGGCTCTATCCAACCTGTGATGGTAACAGAGAAGGTTCCACCAAGCAGCAAAAGATACCCTTATTTATTTTATTTATTTGTTTATTTGATGAGTTTTATATAGCGCTGGCTAGACCCGGAGGTATCAGAGCACTTTACATGAGGTTACACATTGTTACAAAGTTACATCAGTTACAAGTTTCACATAAATCGGTTACAAGTTACATCAGATGACGAAATTAATGGAGCATAGAAGGGTAGGGGGGTAAGGTAAAAGGGGTAACGAGGAGGGAAATAAGGCGGAGAGACGAAGGAAAGTCTGCCCAATGTCCGGCTGGGTAGGTGACGGCCGAGGTGGAGTCCACAGCCCATCTCCTCTATAGCTATCAAGGTAGCTCCACCGTGCGTTGGCAAGAATGCTAGGTCTCCACGGGTTGCTGTTATACATTGGCGTTCTTTGCTTAAACTGAGTAGGCAGAGTAGTGTTTGCAGCAGTAGGATCTTCTGACTGCCTATTAGCTTGTAATGCCTCCCGTACTGATCCAGCTTGCTGTGACTCAGAACTTGGAATATAAGATGAAGATGGCACCACACTGGGGTTGCTGGTAAGTAACTGGTTGAGGGAAGAGCTGTTTCGTTGTTCAAGGAACCAAATTTCTGGGTGGAGACAAGGCCAGCAGCATAATCTGGTGTTGGATTTTCAACAACCGTTTCCTCTTTGGCAGGTTTTTCCACAACCTCTGGATCTAAAGTCTTTCGTCTCCTTTTAGCCTCACGACCAGCATATCCAGCTCAGAGATATCCAGCAGCTTTACGCCTCTTTCTTTCCGCATAGGTGTTCTTGAAGGTGCTACTGGGGTTCGGTTTGCAGCAGGACTAAAACCACTCGGTGTTGTGGGACTCCTAAATGGAGCTTGCTTTGGTATCCCTTTGGGTGGTGTTGTTGTGTCCAGTTTCTTAACTAGCCCTCTTCCTTTGGCATGAAAGGGAACTCCTGCAGTCTTCTTTAGCTGCTGTGCTGCTTCAGTTGACTTCTGCAGCAGCTCTGCTCGAAGAGTGGCACTTTTCGGTTTTCTTTTCAGCTGGAAGTGTTTCACGGCGGGCGAGAGAAGTCCGGCCAGCGTTGTCAATGCATTTTTGTTCAAATACTGGCACTCCAATGACAGTATGGCTGATGCCTCGCATTCACTTACCTTTTCTCGAAGTTCTCCTAAAATATCTTTGACATTAGGATTTTGTTCTTCAAGCTCAAGATTAAGAGAACCTGTATCTGGAAAGGATTTCAGAATGGTGGCATCCTTCCAGTTAGAGGTGATTACCTGAAAAGCAATAGCAATTAACAAATCTACAAACAAGCCCATCTTGTGAGCACCAAACCAATGTACAGAGTTGCTACCCAGAAAAATGGAGTAGATATCAAAGGGAAAATGGACCGAACAGATGGATGAAATTGACTTACAGACCCTGATCCAGAACAAAGTGATATTGGGACAAAGAAAAAAGGAGTGTAGAAATGTGCCTGGGGTATTTTTGCAGGACCAGCAGTTTTGGGACAAGTCAGAGCTGTATTTAGAAAGAGACACTGGAGTTAAATATAACCTCTGATAAAAATAATAAAGAGTTTGGGTAGCACTGGAGGTAGAAGAGGTGTGATGAATCCGTGCCCAGATGGAATTCCATGTATGAGTAGAAATGGTACGCTGCAAATCCGATTCCCATAAAAGTTCAATTTTACTTTTAGAGCGGGTGGTGGAAGAGAAATGAAGATATCTGTAAATATGAGAGGCCCGGAGAAGAGGAGAAGGAGATAGAGGATCAAAAAGAGGTTCTGATGAGGAAGAAGGGGATCCAGAGAGGAGAGAAAACTGGTGGGTTAAAAGCGATCGCAAGGAGTCATACTTAAGAAGAGAAGGGGCAGGCAGGTGAAATTTAATCTGGACTTCCTGGGAAGAGAGAAAATGCAAACCTTGTTATAAATGTTTAACTTGAATGATTCCTTTAGCCACCCAAACCTTCCAACAAATAGTACGATTAGAGATTTTAATAGATTTATTATGCCAAAGAGATGAATCAAGGAACAATTGTAAAGGGGTATAAGATTTGCCTATGATAGGATTGTGAGCTAGAATAATTTGGGAAATAACTGGAGAGTTAAAAGAACGAGGGGGATGAGAGAGATTTGCCAGCGAAGAATAAGGAAAAGGATGAATCGGGGATTCCTCCAATGTATGCCATATCGGTATGGAGAGTTCTTCAGACGAGGACAGAAAAGGTAACGTTTGGCGAATTAAAGAAGAGGAGTGATATTGACGAAAATTGGGAAAATGGACTCCGCCCCGATCCTTAGGAGCAGACAGGGAGGACAAAGAAATACGAGCCTTCCGATTATTCCAAAGAAATTTACTTAAAATACCATTAAGAGTTTTGAAAAATTTCAATGGAAGTTTTACTGGTAACATGGACAGATAAAAATTGATCACAGGAAGCATCATTTTGATTGAGTCAAGTCTACCCCACCATGACAAAAATAAGGGGGACCATTTTCCTGCCATACTGTTCACCTTAGATAGAACATCTTCCAAATTAAGTTGAACCGTTTGGGCAATGGAGGAAGAATACCTGATTCCCAAGCAAGTAATACTGTTAGTGTTCCATTTGAAACCAGTTCCGTCAAACATACTTTTAAGACAGTATTTATTTAATGGAAGTACTTCGGATTTGGAGAAATTTAACTTATAACCGGACAGCGCGGCAAAGGAAGATAAAAGGTCTGAGAAAGCGGGCAAAGAGGTAAGGGGATCGGATACGTATAATAAAATGTCATCAGCATAAGCAGTAAATTTGATTTCAATTGTCTTATGTTTAAAACCTCAAAAGATAGAGGAGTAGCGCAGGGAGTGGAGAAAAGGTTCAAGAGAAAGGATAAAGAGCAGGGGAGAAAGAGGGCTGCCTTGGCGGGTACCTCGTTGTAAAGTGAAATAGGAAGATTGGGATCCATTAACAAAGACCGAGGTAGTTGGAGAGGAATACAGCAGATTAATAAAAGACAGGATAGAGGGACCGAAACCATGCCATTTAAGGGCACGCATCATAAAAAGCCAATGAATGCGTTCAAAAGCTTTCTCCGCGTCAAGGGTTATGGCCGCAACAGGAGAGGAACTCTTAGAGGCAAGATGAATGATATTTAGAAAATTCCTGGAGTTGTCAGCCAACGACCTTCCTTTAACGAACCCCTTCTGTTCAGGACCAATCAATTCCGGAAGTACATGATTAATACGGAGGGCCAAAATTTTAGCGAAAATTTTACAATCTAAATTGATAAGCGAAATTTGGCGATAATTGGCGCATGAAGAAGGATCCTTATCTTTTTAGGAATTAAACAAATCATAGCTTCAAGGAAGGAACCACGAGCTTCATTATGGGAAATAAAATATTGAAAAAAAGAAAGAAGACGTGGCAAAAGAATTTGTGAAAAACAAGAATAAAATTCGGCGGTGAAGCCATCCGGACCGGGGGCCTTATCTCTAGGTAGCTTAGCTAAAGCAGAAATCCTTGTCTAAAACCGAACAATCTGGGGGGGAGATCGAGAAGGCAGTGAATCAAAAAAATTATCTAGGGCAACGTCTGAGGGAGAAGATTCAGGGGTGTACAAGGACATATAAAAATCAGTAAAGCACTTCAATATATCCTCATCTTTAAAGTGATTGACACCAGTATCATCAATGATGTTGACTATTCTAGACCTTTGGGACTTGACCTTCAAATAATTTGCCAGCAATTTTCCCGCTTTATTACGGCCACCGTAAAATTTGGATTTGATTTTGAGTAGAGTCCCAGAAGCTTCCTCAGTGGATTTCTTATTAAAGCTCAATATCTGAAAGAGACACGTTAGTGATAGATTCCTTACCTTAGAATATCCCCAGGCGTCAGGCTGGATCCGGAAAGTTTTGCGTAGCAGTACCCTTGCGCGTCGGTAGGTGGCGTCGTGCGGCTCCGCGTCCGTCGTCGGCGTCGTGATCGCCGGGATGACGTCGCGGGCAGTACTTAGACGCCGCCCCTGCGCGCTGACGTCAGTTCTTCTTTTTCCGCGCCAGTAAGCGCAGATCCGGGAAGAGCAGTGCCCTGGTCAATTTTTGACCATACTTTTTGGTGATTTTTTCACTGTCTTTTTCCACCATTCAGGTGTCGTAGGGATGCCCGGCTTCAAGCGATGCGGCGCCTGTGCGCGGATGATGTCCGTCACCGACCCGCATTGGGAGTGTCTCTTCTGCCTCGGCCGAGGCCACGACACCGAGTCTTGTCCCGAATGCCAGGCCCTCAACCCGAAGGCTTTGCGAGAGCGGTCTCGAAAGCTCCTCGAGGCCCGGCATTCGGCTCCGCGGAAGCCCCGGTCGCGTGAGAGGTCCAGGGGTCGCTCGCGGAGTGCACACCGGTCGTCGGCGTCGAAGTCTTCTTCGTCCGGTAAGTCTCGACACAAGAAGTCCAAGAAGCATCGTCGCTCTCGGACTTCGCCTCGCCCGGTCTCGCGACTCGGCTGAGGCCCCTCCCGGCACCGTCCCCGCCCCCGCGGCCCCGGACTTGCCTGTGGAGTCGCCCCGTCATACCCGCCCTTCCCGGGTTCGGGGCGGATCCGGCCAAGGTACAGGAGTTCCTGTCGGCCATGGCCCGCCTCTTCGGGCCTTCAGGCCCCTCCGGTGCGCCTTCGGGCCCCGCGGGCCCTGATGGGGTTGATCCGGCGTCACCGGCGGCTCCGGCCCCGGCGTCGCCCGAGCCTCCAGCCTCGATCCCGGCTCCGGCTCCGGCCCCGGCCTCGATCCCGGCTCCACAACTCCCATCGACGCCGGTCGACCTCACGACACCTCCGCCGGCGCCGATGTCTCCGGTGTCGTTCTCGACGCCGCCCTGGGCTCCGGGCGGCGTCGTCCCCAGTTCCTTCCGGCTCCGGACATGGTCCCGGAGCGACGTCGCTCGACGCCGGCTCCGGCGCCGATGGGACCTTGGGTCCCAAATGTCCCTCCTCCTCCTTATTTTGAACCAGAGGAGGACCAGGAGGACTGGGAGGGGTCTGATGACCCTCTAACACGCAACTGTCAGTATGATGAGGACTGGACAGAGAGTCTAGGGGAGGCCAGTGGTCTGGATACTTCTCCTGACACTGGCATGCTGTCTCCTCCCGTGGCTACGGAGGAGGGGGCCAATTTTGGTACGGTGTTGCGTAGGGCTGCTGGGGCCTTACGTCTCCAGCTCCCTACTTTGACGGTCAAGACTAACATCTTGACAGAGGTGCTTCAGCCGGCAGCCTCCTCTGCGGAGACTGTGCTGCCGTTTAACGACGCCCTCACGGACGTTCTTTTGGGCGCCTGGTCCAAGCCCAACACAGGGGCTCCTGTGGATCGGAACGTGTCACGACGCCATCGCCCCGCTCCGGGCGACCCCTGTTTCTTTCTGTCCACCCCACTCCTGAGAGCTTGGTTGTCCAAGCCTCCGCTTCCCAAACCGCCTTCCCTACCGCTCCTCCGGATAGGGAATCCAAACGCCTGGATCAGTTTGGGAAGAAAGGTTTTTCTTCCTCCAGTGCTGGCTTGCGGTCCGTTAACACCGCTTGTCTTTTGGGCCGATATACCCACTCCCTGTGGGATTCGGTGGCGGATGTTTTGCCCCAGTGCCCTGAGGAGGTCCAGGCACTGCTTTCCCGCGCCATTGCGGAAGGAAGGGATGCGGCCAAATACACTATCCGTTGTGGCCTTGACACCGCCGACTCGCTGGGCAGGTCGATTGCAACGACGGTGGCGCTCCGGCGCCACGCCTGGCTGAGAACCACTGGTTTTTCAGGGGATGTCCAGAATACTCTCATGGACATGCCCTTTGATGGAGTCGGTCTTTTGGGTCCAAAGCAGACCATGCGTTGGAGCGCTTTAAGGACTCACGGGCTACTGCAAAGTCCCTGGGCCTTTCTGCTACACGCCCTCCGCTGCCTTCTGCTTTTCGCCCCTATCGTGGCCACGGTAGGGGCGCCCCTTCACGTCAGCAGCCCAGCCACCGGCCCGCGCAGCAGGCGTCTTCGCGTGGCCGAGGACGTGGATTCCGCCGTGGCGGATCGGGCAACCAGCGTGCGGGTCAGGCCACCACCTCCAACCCGTCCGCGGCCTCCAAGCCCTCCTAGTCCCTCCTTTCAGGTGCACGGCACGCCAGTAGGGGCAGGGTCCGCCATCACCTTCCCCACTGGCGCACCATCACCTCGGACAGGTGGGTCTTGGACATTGTCCGAAGGGGCTACTCCCTCCCCTTCCAGACCACCCCCCCCAGCCATGCCACCTCAATTCCACCGCATGTCAGGGGATCACTTGGTGCTTCTACGGAAGGAAGTCACGGCCCTCTTGGCCAAGAGGGCCATCGAGCATGTTCCGACCCCAGAAGTAGGGCGTGGTTGCTACTCCCACTACTTTCTGGTGCCCAAAAGGACAAGGAGGACATGCGTCCTATCTTGGACCTCCGGAACGTCAATCGCTTCCTCCGGAAGGAGAAGTTCAAGATGCTCACCCTAGCTCAGGTCTTGACTGCCCTCGACCCAGGAGACTGGTTGGTAGCGTTGGACTTGCAGGACGCGTATTTCCATATCCCCGTCCTGCCGGCCCACCGGCGTTACCTTCGGTTCACGGTAGGCCCCGAGCATTTTCAGTTCACCGTGCTCCCCTTTGGCCTTACAAGTGCCCCTCGGGTGTTCACGAAAGTGATGGCGGTGGTCGCAGCTCATCTGCGCCGGGCAGGGGTCTCAGTCTTCCCCTACCTCGACGACTGGCTGCTGAAGGCGGGCTCGTCCCAGGCAGTCGTCTCCCACCTCCAGACTACGGCCGAACTCCTGCACTCGCTGGGGTTCTCCATCAATGTGCCGAAGTCGCATCTGATTCCTTCTCCACAGCTCCTTTTCATCGGAGCAGTTCTGGACACGACGCAGTTTCGGGCCTATCCTCCCGAACGGCGAGTCCGGGATATTCAGGCTATGATTCCGATCTTTCGGCCTTTATCCTGGGTTTCGGTACGGATGACCCTGAGGCTGCTGGGCCTCATGGCCTCCTGCATCCTGCTGGTCAATCATGCCAGATGGCATATGCGGGCTCTGCAGTGGGACCTGAAGTTCCAGTGGGCGCAGCACCAGGGCAACCTGTCCGATCACGTCCAGATCTCGGAGGGGACTGCAAAACAGTTGCAGTGGTGGCTCTCGAACCGGCAATGGGTCATGGGCAAATCCCTCTCCCTTACCCAGCCAGAGCATACAGTTGTGACGGACGCGTCCCTTCTGGGATGGGGCGGTCACATGGGAGAGGCGGAGATCAGAGGCCTCTGGTCTCCGGCGGAGTCCCGGCTCCATATCAACTTTCTGGAGCTCCGGGCGATCCGGCTTGCACTCAAGGCATTCCTTCCCTCTGTCAAAGGGAAGGTAGTGCAGGTGTTCACAGACAACACCACCGCCATGTGGTACTGCAACAAACAGGGCGGGGTGGGGTCTTGGACCCTTTGTCAGGAGGCTCTGCGCCTCTGGACATGGCTGGAACATCAGGGCATGTTCCTGATGGTTCAACACCTGGCAGGTTCTCTGAACGCCAGGGCGGACGAACTCAGCCGCAGGTGCATAATGGATCACGAATGGCGTCTTCACTCGGAAGTGGCGCAAGGACTCTTTCTACAGTGGGGAGAGCCTTGGTTAGATCTATTCGCCACCGAAGAGAACGCGCAATGTCATCAGTTCTGCGCGTTGGAATTTCCAAGGCGGCACTCGCTCGGCGACGCTTTTCGTCACGAGTGGAGTTGCGGTCTATTGTACGCCTTTCCGCCTATACCACTTCTACCCAGAGTGTTGAAGAAGATTCGGCACGACCGGGCCCAAGTTATTCTTGTGGCTCCGGACTGGGCTCGAAGAGTTTGGTATCCCGAGCTACTCAGTATGAGCGTGGATCCCCGATCCGTCTGCCTCTTCGGGAGGATCTTCTGTCGCAGCAGCAGGGGACGGTCCTCCACCCGAACCTGTCCAGTCTACACCTGCTTGCGTGGAGATTGAGCGGCGGCAGTTGATTCCTTTCGACTTGCCTCCCGAAGTTTGTGATGTGATTCTGGCAGCCAGGCGTCCCTCCACTAAGGTGGTATACGCCTGCAGGTGGAACAAATTTGTGGCATGGTGCACAGCAAAGGCTGTGAATCCCTTTCTGCCCCTCTTTCTGAGGTCCTTCTGTTCCTTCTTTCTCTGGCCCAACAGGGTTCTGCCCTGGGTACCATCAAGGGTTATCTTTGTGCTATCTCGGCCTTCCTCAGGCTCCCTGATCAGCCCTCCCTTTTCAAGTCCCCTGTTGTTAACAGGTTCTTAAAAGGCATTACACACCTCTTCCCTCCTGTTCCGTTTGTAATGCCTCCGTGGGACTTGAACTTGGTTCTTACCTTTCTCATGTGCGCTCCCTTTGAGCCTCTACATAACTGTCCTCTTCGTCTTCTGACTCTGAAGACAGCCTTTCTGGTGGCCATCACCTCCGCTCGGCGGGTGAGTGAGCTCCAGGCTCTATCTTGCAAGCCTCCCTTTCTGTCTGTTCATCCAGACAAGGTTGTTCTTCGGACGCGTCCGTCCTTCTTGCCAAAGGTGGTTACTGCTTTCCACATTGGGCAGACCATCACTTTGCCCACCTTCTTTCCGCCTCCGCATCCTTCCAGAGAGGAAGAGAGGCTCCACCGTCTGGACCCAAAACGTGCGCTCTCCTTCTATATCGACCGCACAAAACACTTCCGGGTGGGTGACCAGCTCTTTGTTGGCTACGTGGGCGCCAAAAAGGTCGGGCGGTGCACAAGAGGACCATCTCCCGCTGGGTTACCTTGTGCATCAAGACCTGCTATTCTTTGGCCAAGAAGGAGCCTCCTGTTGGGCTGCGTGCCCATTCCACCAGGGCAACGGCTGCTACCACGGCCTTGGGCCGCGGTGTTCCGCTGCCGGTTATCTGTCAGGCAGCTACGTGGGCCTCGCTGCACACGTTTACTAAGCATTACTGCCTTGACAGTCAGGTCCGGAGGGACGGCTTCTTTGGCCGTTCTGTCCTCCAGGACTTCCTTGTCTGATCTTTGTTCGCAGACCCACCACCGGGGTTGGTATTGCTGGGGTATCTATTCTAAGGTAAGGAATCTATCACTAACGTGTCTCTTTCAGATGCACAAGTTACTAACTTGTGTAACGATATATCTGTAAGAGACAGTAGTTAGTGATAGATTCCTTACCGCCCACCCATCCTCCCCGTTCTGCGAACTGATTTCTAGGGTTAAGGACATCCCTTTCAGGGCCCTAGTATTTTTCAGACACCTGTGTCAGCTTCTTACATGGCTCTGCGTTCCTGGCGCGGAAAGTCGTGTACAGAACTGACGTCAGCGCGCAGGGGCGGCGTCTAAGTACTGCCCGCGACGTCATCCCGGCGATCACGACGCCGACGACGGACGCGGAGCCGCACGACGCCACCTACCGACGCGCAAGGGTACTGCTACGCAAAACTTTCCGGATCCAGCCTGACGCCTGGGGATATTCTAAGGTAAGGAATCTATCACTAACTACTGTCTCTTACAGATATATCGTTACACAAGTTAGTAACTTGTGCTTCGCTCGGACCAGTTTCTCAAGGGTAGCCTCGTCATTAGAGGAAAAATAAGTATGTTCCAATTGCTTGATATGGGAAAGAGTAGAAGCAGATTCCCTAAGAAATTGTTTCTTCTTAACGGCCACATAGTCAATGATACAACCCCTAGCTGTTGCTTTGAAGGCGTCCCAAACTGCGTGAAAGGGTGTATCTTGGTTGGCATTAAAAAGAAAAAATTCTGACACGAAATCCTTGAAACGCTCAACGAAAGTAGGATCTTTGAGGAGATAATTGTTGAATCGCCATCTATGTGATTTGGAGGTTGTTGAAGGAAGATCCAAGTTAATAAGGACAGGCGCATGATCGGAAATAAGTATTGATCCGATTTCAGCATGGTGAAGATTTGGGAGAAGAAGAGGGCTTAGAAATATATAGTCAATTTGAGTAGTGGAATTATGAGAAGGGGAATAAAAAGTGAATTCCAAACAATCAGGGTTGTATATCCTCCAAGCATCTACCAATCCTCTCGAGCGGATTGTATTGACAAAGGTTTTTTGCATTTTGTTTGGAATGTACCTGGAAGCGGATTTCCTATCAGTGAAAGGGACAAATGACTTGATTGCAATCCCCACCTACTATGAGATTTGAGTCAGCAAGTGCATGGATTGTATGAGACATGGAGAGCCAGAATTTTGGGTCAATACCAGTGGGACCATAGATGTTAAGGAGAGAGACAGGGGAGCCATTTATGAGTGTATGGAGGAGAAGCCATCGTCCATCTGTATCCCTCTCCTCCCCCTCCACAGTAAGGGAAAGGAATTTATGAAATAATATCACCACTCCATTCTTCCTATCTTTAGCAGGGGAACAATACACCTGACCAACCCATTGTTTCTTAAGGGAATTAATATCATTGTCAGTAAGATGAGTCTCTTGTAACATCGCAATATTGCAACGTAATCTGGATAGATGGGTAAGTACCCTCTGCTTCTTGATGGCGTTACGTAAACCCTTTACATTCCAGGAAACAATGCGAATATTATCAGTCATCACAAAAGGGAAAAGGCATTAAACAGCATCGAGAAATTTCTAAAATTGGTAAAAGCGAAAAATACAGCATGTAAAAGTGGAAGTCAATAAATAATAAATGTGCAATGAAAGCAAACTTGAAAAAAGGATATGAGGAGAGAAGCTAAAAGACAGGGAACAAAGAACAGGAAAAAAGAAAGAGACAGAAATAGAATAGAAAAAGAAGGAAAAAAGGGAAGAGGGTAAAGAAGGTAAAAAGAGAGAAGCTGACAAGAAGCCAGAAGACTTCAGTCAAGGTGAGTAGAATACGTTTCCAGAATAAGAGAGATACCATGGGGAAGTGGGGAGCCGCGAAGGAAAGACAGACAGCGGAATCAGCAAGGTCAGCGAGAAACAGCAAGGACGGTGAAAAAAAAATTTAATGGGAAAGAGAGAATATGGAATGGAGCAGTAGCTAGAGAAGTATAATGAACACATTTGTATATGGAGATAAATATTAAAAATACACAAACATAATATGAACTGACTTAATATGAGGAGTGACACTTACCAAAGGTGAGGAAGGGCTATGAACACTAGGAGCGGGAAGGAGGAAACATCGAGGAGAGGTATCCGTACTGGACAAGAGACATCTGTGAAGGGAAACCCTATAATTAATGAGGAATAACCGCCTGAGAAGGCAAGCGCACAACAAACACAAGTGAAATAAACGGATAACAGCGACAACTAACAATAACCGTCCAAAAACCAGCAAACTGAGGGAAGACGTGCCAAAAAGGAACTAAACTTATTAGAAAAAACAATATACAGGTTTTCCGAAAGTCCAATTTTCTCTTTTACGGAGAGTAGTAAATCATCGTAAGACCACAGGAAGAAAAAACAGAACCTGTGAACTAAGAAAGGTTATGCAAAGAAGGAATAAGACCTGGCTGATAGGTCAAAAATCATGCTTTGCCAAGGTCCATTTCATCACCCTTGTGAAGAAGATTAAACCTTTGTAAGTCCTCTGGGCAGTCAAATGAGTGAGTCTTTTCCTTGTATGTAACTTTAAAAAAGCAAGGATGTACCAGACCATATCTGGCGTTCATAGAGCGAAGAGCTGGGCGAAGTGAAAGGAACTCTTTACGACGTGCGGCGGTGGCTCGAGCCACGTCCTGAGAGAAAAAGATTCTTTGGCCAGACCACAACATCTGCTTTCTTTGCTTAGCGGCAGACAAGACCATCAACAGCTCAGTATATTCCAAAAAGAGGACAATTATCCCTTGCGGGCGACTGACTGACGATGTAGAGGAGGACCCACCAGGCCTGGGTCCAATACGGTGAGCACGTTGCAGGTTAAGTGTGGTACTCTCCTTGAGGCCAACTATTTTAGGTATGTGGAGTTTAAGAAAAGCAAGCATGTCCGGTCCCTCCTCTCCCTCAGGAATACCGTAAATTCTAAGGTTGTTGCACCTATTATGGTTTTCCAAATCCTCCGTCTGTTGTCTGAGAAGGGCTATTTCTTTAGACATAGCTTCAACCTTAGGGAGCACATCCTGAGCGTCGCTGATCTTCTGCTCCACCGCCGAAACCCTTGATTCTAAATTGAACCATTTCTCTACAAGCCTCTGAAGAGTTGTGTTGGTCTCAATAACAAAGGGTTTCATAAGCTTGATTTCCTCCATAAGATTCTCCAACGTGATGGGTAATGGAGATTTTGTAGGGGAGCTAGGATCCTTCTTGTGACGCTTTGAGGCAGCAGTATTAGGCTCTTTGCGTAGAGAAGACATGGTTGCAGAGGGACCTTTCTGATTAGAGGAGGGAGAAGACTCCATAAATATGTAGAAGAGATATAGCACAGTTGTACAACCACCTCAAAAACTGCCTGTCGAGCAGCGTAATAACTACTTCACTTTACCGCTATTTAAATAACTCTCCACACAACTGGCAGGTAAGAAACACTTATAGTGAAGAACAACTAAACTGCCTTGAAAATTGAAGAGGTTAAGCAGCTGAATGCCCAGTACGCAGTGAAGAGCAATTGTAGGTCAGAATGAAAAACAGTCCAAGATTCCGGATAATCACCTCACCTTCCCGCTGCATACAAAATGGCTGCCGTAACCGGCATTTGTGAAGGGAGCGCGACGCGGGGGGAAACAGTGCAAAAAATGGCTTAAAAACGGAAAAAACTACATCTACCTGTGCCCCCGCGTCAGCGCTTCATTAATCCTCACACCATGAGGGAGGAAACGGGAAACTGCCGCGCCGAGAGTAAAACGGCCCCAGCCGACGCACGGAGCTTCACGGAGTCGCCGCCATCTTGCGGCGGCTCAAGCCACGCCCCCGCACTTTTGTATTTTAAAAGGGAGAATACCTGCACTTCTCAAGAGTGATGTAATACTTTTAATTGGAGAGTGCCGGCACTTCTCAGAAACAAGCAGGCACTCTGATACAGGGTACCTGCACTTATATTTTTCCATTTCCAGCACTGTCTGGAGTTAGCATGTTTTATAGGCATTTGGGCAGCGGATATGCATAGTTGGAGAGGTTCTTAATATCTGTGCTTTATGTGAAGTATTCATGAATTGTTCGAATTGTTAGGTAATTGTAGCACAAAACGTGGGTAGCTTATAAAATAAACAATATTGCATGGACATATGCACCAGTCTTAGTTGGCCAGAAAGTGTCACTGATGGGGGGGGTGGGGCGGGAGGTCACACATTAGACATGAAAACTTACACATGCACACTGAATGCATGTTATGTACCTATAAGTCAAGGACAGCTTGGGAGCTCTGAATATACATGTCTGTCCTCTACTTGTCAACCACACACCTGATCTCAGGAGGCCGAAAACAGATCAAATTGCTCTTACAGGTGAAAGACCAGCAAGTCTTGGTTCACTTGCACACACTTAATAGTCAGGTACAACCTACTGTTGGCTATTACACACTCAATATGGAGTAAAAGTAGCCCAAGCTTTGGTAATCACACTCCTTGATTATGCCTTGGCTTAGTCTCGAACTCCAAACATGAAGCCCCCTGTGCCAAAACACTCCACAGGCTCCAGGTGGAATCTAGAATCAAATTCGAAGTCCTCTGCGCCATGCATAGTTCCTGCTCTGTGTAAGCCATGGTACTTACAAAAAGTGCAATCTCGTTATACTGTAGTAGCCAGATGTATTTTATCAGCCAAATCCAACGCGATTCAGCGAAGAGATTTCAGCAGACTAAAACGTGCAAGCAGGTCACTGAGGGTGCAAGCATTCCCTTCCTGAGGGTCGAAGTCATCTACAGCGTTTCCGCAAACTCTATCTTGAGTTGCTTGTTTCCACTGATGTTTCATTAAGAACTGTGTTAAATTCTCTAGTCTGAACAATACTGGACACCGCCTTGAATTTGGCTAGACTACCCCACCACGCCTCAAGTAATTGTGCTGTTCAACTTCAACATTTGTTATGCATTCCGAGCCATTTGAAGTGACTGCAGTGACATGGAAGCACTTAACATAAAGCTGTAAAAAATGAGTCATGGAATAGAGTCACACATATTCCGGCAAAGCAAAAGAATAAGAAATAACCAAATTTAAGGTCTAACTAAGCCAAAGAAAATGTGCTGCCAGCAGAGGAATACCTTTGCAAATTGGCATGGAAGACAGCTCACACAACCCACAATGTTGCGAGTTAACTCAGCTCTGTATTAGAGACTTTCTTATGCTGCCGCTACCCGTGGTGCTGTAAAAGGATTCACTGTGTTTGCTGGTTTGACTCTGGTTTGTACTCTTGCTTAACCTTTTGGTCTGAATCTTGTCACGTTGGGGAGAGAAACCGAAATAACCCCCGTAGGTGCACGCACAAACCACAACTACAACAATCTCCAAATTCTTGTCTTGCCCCACAGCATACCGGTCCATGTGCACTCCAGGCTGCAACCAGTAGGAACCAGCCTGAGGAAGTAACTTACACACGCTACAGTCCCAGAAGCGCAGACTCATTTTCTGCTGCGTCATCATTTTCATTCCAGTTCTCACATCCTGAAAATGGAGGAGCTGGAAGTATGAGTAAGCATAACTTGCTAATGTTATACAGCAGCTTACCTACTGTTTGTTGTAAGTCACCTTCACTTAGAGCAGCCCATGGTTCCTGTTCCTTGTTTGCAAGGGGACTAAGGGATGAGGTAGACCGAGGACTCCTAGGAACAGGAACCGTAGGCCTGAAATGGCTGGTTCTGTTCCTTACTATTTAATTTTGGTATTATGTCGTGCAGTGCCCACTATATTGCTGTATACTCACTTTTGTGCACGGAGGGTATTGGAACCTATGGGTATGTTATTGAACAGGACAGCACTTGAAATCGAGATATAGAATTGCCAGTCTTCCCTATCACAGATTATTGCACCAATGTGGAGAAGTACTGGTGCTCTTTCCCCCCCCCCAAAAAAGAGTGCAGGTACTCCGTACCTGACAATACCTGCCCATTTTAGCCCTGTACCTAATCTCTGGTGTGGGTGGGTGGGATCAATTTCTTCTGGCGACAAACCTGGGGACTGCTTGTCCCGGTCGCCTTTATGGTCATGGTCGTGACCACGCCCTTCCTTGGTTGGGTCCTTTGAATCCAAACTCCCCTGGTCATTCGCTGACCATTTTCCTTTTGGCGCGCCCTGCTGCCGCCACGCCCTCTGCCTGCTGCCCACAGGGGGGGTTAGCCGCCTTCCTTCTAGGGTCGGCTGCGCCTTCCAATTGGCGGTAACAGTATCTGCCAATTTTAGCCTTGGTGCAGGGTGAATAACGTGTTCGCTATCCATGATACCTATATTCTGATTGAGTCTCGCTCGGTTGCTACTTTGATCCGACGCAGCCTATCACCTGAAAAATAGATAAACTCGAAAAATTGCCATGACCCAAGCATAGCTTGAGGTAAGTGGACATAAGAGTAAGATCAGCGGCTCTTCTGTCATCAGTATGCAGTTTCCAGGGGCGTGGCCATGGAGCAGATGAGGGAAGACGCTTGAGCCCGGAGCTCTGCGCCGACCCTGCCAAAATCCTGTCTTATGGGCACGTAAATGAGCCCCTGAGCGACCCACAGATTGGCGAGGGACAGACGCCATAGGAGGGAGTGGCGGCTGGCGATGCCCGTGCCGGAATCACCGCGAAAACGGGAGAAAAGTGCGGCGGCACCGGCGGACCTAAGATGGCGGCGAGGGTGTAACCCTGGAGCCGGGAAAGGAGCAGCCTGAGATCGCGCAGCCTGCCTGGGACCGGACTGGGGCAGCGAGTTACCGGCTCCTGGCGGCTGAGCTAGTGCGGAGGCCGGAGCTTGAAAGCAGTGAGTGGAGGAATCGTCGCTGGGGCCGGAGACTGCGGCGGTGATGACCGGAGCGGCCCACTAGCGCCCCCGCGCCGGAGCCACACGGGGCGGCCAGCGTAGTGGAGAGGCGCTGGCGGCAACAGCACAAAGGCCCTGAGAGGTAGGCGGGACTCAGGAGATCGAGCGATGGGGCGAACACCACTGCGATGAGCAGGAAGAACTGCCGAGCGCCTGGGTGCGGACTGGAGGAGCACCGGTGAAGACAGGCTGTGGAGCGCGCTGGTTCCCGCACGGGCCCCACAGCGGAAGCGGGCCCTTGGGATTGTGAGAACGCGGACCTTAACAGCCAACCGCGCCGATCGCATTGGGGATTGGCGACGGGGGACGGCCACCCCCGGGGAGCAGTACAGAGACCAGGCAGGGAGAACAGAGAAACAGAGCCTGGGGTGGAACGGCCCCAATAGCGAACGCCGCGGAGGGGCAGACCAGGTGATAGCGGGGTCCGGGGAGCCGCCTCAAGAGGAGCGTGACGGAGGACTGGCCGAACTGTGATGGGCCTGATCTGGAGATAAGAGGGATCGGCCCCGGCAACTGAGCGGCCACGGAGGATAGCCTGGGGCAGTTTACTGGGCTCCAGTTGTTGGACCAGGGGCACTGCCACCACCCACGCGGAGTCAGGCTGGCGACTGGACCTATAACAGGGCTGTAATCGGGCAAAGGACGCCAGAGGCACACACGAAACTGTGAATGGGGGTGTAGTAGAGTGACATTCGAGAGAGTGGGGACGTGCACACTGCGCCTGGAACACGTGAGGGGGCCCAGGTCGTCGCTGATTATTGCGGAGGCCGCAAACGTGGCAAGAGTACGACCGTAGCCGTACAGTGGGACGTGACCTGGGTGGAGCGGAGCCCGCCGAGGGAGTCTGGCCGGGAGTTTGCACTGGGAGGCTGTCGCATAGCGTCAGGAGGGCCCATTGATAGGGCGTTTAGGCTGTGGACCTGTTTGAAGGATAGACAGGAAAGGAGAGGGCAACAGGCGAGCGGCCCCTTGCAGGCAACGTGCACTGGTCATTCCTACAGCGGAAGTGATACCTAGGGCGGTGGACTGGTGTTTCTCGGCAGCCGCACGCATACCATTTGCATTATGGGGAAGCCTAAGGGGAAGACGGGGGGAGTGACCCCTGAGCGCGAAGACGATGAAGGCATACCGGCTACCCAGGGGGAGCTCACACGAGGGGTTGAAGGGATGCAGCAGAGGCAAGTGGACCAGATCCTTAAAGCTATAGCGGATACCAGGGAGGCACTGCAGCAGGACATAGCGCATGTAGCGCAGGGGCTGGGTCTGCTACGAGCTGACCATGCTAAACTCGCAGACAGAGTGAAACAATCGGAAGCCACTATAGAGACCCTGGTACCCGCCCAAAAAGAGATGGCAGCCAAAATGGAGGATGTGCAACAGCGGCTGCGGACCCTAGAACGGCGGGCAGAGGACGCCGAAGGCCGGAACCGCAGGAATAATGTCCGGGTGGTGGGTTTGCCGGAAGGAGTGGAGGGTGGCAATATGATGGACTACCTGGAGGGCTGGCTACGGCGGGAGGTCGCACCTGAAGGGCTGACGTCCTTCTACACGCTGGAACGTGCGCACAGAGTGCCTTCGCGGCCGTTGGCACCTGGACGCCCTCCTCGGCCAGTGATAGCTAGGTTGCTCCACTATAGAGATGGGGATATACTGTTGCATAAAGCACGAACTTCAGGCCCGTACACGGTGGGCAACAGCAAAGTGACGCTTTTCCCTGACTACACGCTTGATGTTCAGCGCGCCGCACCTCTTTCTGGAAGTCAAGAAGGCGCTCCGCTCCGAGGGAGTACAATACTCACTGATGTTTCCGGCGCGCCTCAAAATAGCGCTAGACGGCAAAACGACCTTCCACGACAATCCGGATGATGCCTGGACTTGGCTGGAGATGTACAAGGCGGGAATGGGGGAAGCGGGCCGCACGACGAGGGAGCGACAGGAGGAGCCACGACCGCGCCGTTCGCGAAGGATCCGACGATATGGGTCAACAGCACGGAAGCAATCGGAGTCACAGACAGACAAGGAACGTATGGCTGCTCTGCAGGCGGTCACATCTATCTCATTAGAACCGAGCACAGCATTATCGGCAGCAACGGGATCCGAGAAGGGGTCACTACGGTCGGACACTGAAGAGTCCGAAGCGGGCAGTGTGTTGCTGCCGCATGTGACCGCTGGGACAGCTGATGAGATCGTGGATGCGTGATGAGGTGGCAAACCCGGGACAAGTGGAAGGTTTGACGGGGCGCTGGGGCGCTGGCTGCCGGTGCCTCCCCTGCTGGCAATGGCGAGGGTTTGTGGGAGGGGGAGAGGAATGTTCGATCGGATCACTGAATGCCGAAGTAGCCCTACTACGTCGCAGCCCCGGAGGGGGCTGACTAACATTATAAGGGTCAGGTGTTTGGGGGGAAGGAGGGCATCGAGTTTCTCTCTCTGAAGGTTCAGGTCATCCCCCCTGCGTTTGTGTGGGTGTAGCTCCCAGAGTTTGCTGTTGGAGCGGTTTGATTGTTAGTTTGGATGGGTACTAAAGTTGTAGCGCCTGTTCTGGGGATGGGGAGTTGGGGGGGAATTTGGGGTTTGGGTAGAGTAATTAGAGCCACCGGTGTGTCAGGAAGTAGGGAAACGGAGAGGGAGGACTTGGAATTGACTCATGGGGGGGGCTAGCTAATCTGAAATGTATCACCTGGAATGTGCGGGGGCTCCACACAATGCAGCGGCGACACAAGGTGCATGCCTATCTAGTGCGGCGTGGGGCCCATATCGCCCTACTCCAAGAAACGCATATCAACAGGGAGGAGGGGCTGGCGCTGCAACGGAGATAGAGGGGGCAGCTATATTACACGACCTACTCTGCTTTTGCCAGGGGAGCGTTGATTTGGGTTAGGGCGGGGATCCCCTTTCAAACGACGCAGCACTTCTCAGACCCGGAGGGAAGGTTTGTAGTGGTGAGGGGCCGCCTCAACGGGATAGACGTGACGCTGTGTAGCGTGTATGCCCCCAATGTAGACCAGGCCTCCTTTTTAGACCGGCTGTCACGGAGTATGGCACCATATATGACGAGTTCAGTATTGATGGGAGGGGACTTTAACACGATAGTAGACATAGAGAAAGATAGGTCCCACCCGCCGCTTACTGGTGCACCTGCCCACAGACTTTCCAAAGCGCGACAAGCATGGCAAACTAATTGGGGGCTGGTGGATACTTGGCGCGTCCAGCACCCGGAGGAAAGGGATTACTCCTACTACTCAGGTCTTCATGACCTGCATGTAAGGCTGGACGCAATACTATGCACTCCAGAGGTGCACGCCAAGGTAACCCATAGTGAGTATCTGGCTCGAACGATATCGGACCATAACCCGCTCCTAGTGCAGATACGATGGGCCAGGGAAAGGACATCCATACCGACCTGGCGTTTGAGACCGGAATCGCTGGACGATCCGGTATTTAGGGCGGAACTAGGGGAGTGCATAACACACTACTTCCAGGACAATGAAGGCACGGCGGCAACGACGGCAGTGGAGTGGGATGCTTTTAAGGTTGTGATTCGTGGAGCGTGTATTGCCAAACTGGTAGGGGTGCGGAAAACATTGCTACAAGACATAGAAGAGGCAGACAACTGCTTGCGGCAGGCTGAGAGAGCTCGCCGTGACGCTGCTGGACAGCAGGGGGAGGTCCTGGAGGCCAGAGAGGCAGTGGCGGTGCAGGTGGAGCGACTCCGGGCCTTCGATTACAAACCATACCAAACACGGGTGCATGCAGAGGGCGATAAGACGGGGGCATTACTGGCGTGGCTGGCCAATCCCAATCCAAGGGGTTCGCCTATACTGGGGCTAACGGCACCAGCGGACGAATTGGTGTATACACAGCAGGGGATAAACGAAGTGTTTCGGGACTACTATGCCGACCTATACCGTAGCCAACTACAAGGAGGGAAGACATGATAGGGGACTACTTGGTGACACTAACCCTCCCCAGGCTGGAGCGGGATCAGGCGGACGACTTGGGGCGGGACATCACATTGGGAGAAATCCGAAGTGCAATCAAGCACATGGCGCGAGGTAAAACGCCTGGAGAGGACGGCCTACCAATAGAATTTTATACAGTGTACGTGGACTTATTAGCCCCTCGGCTGCTGGAAGTATACCGTGAAGCGCGGACGCTAGGTAGATTGCCGATGACAACTAGAGAGGCCATTATAATCCCGCTATTGAAACCTGGCAGAGACTCACTAGATAAGACAGCGTACCGACCTCTGTCAATGTTGACTACGGACTATAAAATATTAAGCAGGATCCTAGCGACCCGACTCCTGCCCCATATGACGCACTTGGTGCACCCGGACCAGGCGGGGTTCATCCCCAAACGGAGCACGACGGCTAATGTGCGGCGACTGCTTCGAGTTCTGGAGCAGGGGGATCGCTTGCCAAACACCGCGACGATCCTCTCGATTGACATCGAGAAGTCCTTCGACAGCCTGGAGTGGCCGTTCCTGTTCCAGGTAATGCAAACGATGGGTTTGGGGGATGCCTACATAGGGTGGACCCGGATCCTCTACAACCTGGCGACGGCGCGAGTACGAAAGGGAATGACGATATCCTCCACCTGCTGTGTGGAGCGGGGGACACGGCAGGGGTGCTCTTTGTCTCCCCTATTGTTCGCCCTTGCGATGGAACCCCTGGTGGCATATGCGAGGTCGGGAGGGCATTATGCAGGGCTAGAGCTTCGTGGCGACATGCAGTACATATCCCTCTACGCGGATGACCTCCTTATGTTCCTGGCTGACACTGGAGATGGCTTGCCGGGGGTGATGGCGTTGCTGCAGACTTTTGGGGAAATGTCAGGGCTCCGGGTGAATTGGGCAAAGACCTGCCTGTTCCCGGTGCGGCGGACAACGGAGTGCCCCGACCTGATGGGAGATATACGATGGGAGCCCCGGTGTTTGCCTTACCTTGGGACTAGAATCTACCACACACAGGAAGATTTATTGGAGGGTAATGTACGCAGGGCACTGACTGGGATCAGGGGAAGCATGACCTTTTGGAGTACACTGCCACTCTCGGTGGCGGGGCGCATTGCACTACTGAAAATGGTGGTTCTACCCCGGCTTTTATATTATTTCCGGACGTTACCGATCTGGATCACGGGCTCTGTGTTTAAAACACTCCGCACCTTAATGGTGGGATTTATATGGGGTAATGGTCGACGGCGGGTAGCGCTGGCCACGTTGATGCGCCTTCGCGCCGAGGGAGGATGGGCAGTCCCGGACCTAGAACTGTATTACTTGGCCGCTCAAATGCAGTGGCTCACGCAGGCTGTTGCAAGGGAATTCCGGGGACCAGACGGCCCGGAGGGTAGATGGCTTCCGCGCCACGTGTTGTCGTTTATAATACTCAACCAGCGGCTGCGGGTGGGAATGTTGACACATGAGGAGCGAGCGCTGCGGCAATGCTGGCTTCGCAGCCAGAGACGGGGAGGAATTGAACGGCCTTATGCCCCGGAAATTCCATTGGGCATGTGCACTGCCCTGCCACACGGCGGGGATTGGACTGACCTGGCCAAGTGGGAGGAATTGGGGGTGCAGATGATTGGGGATTTATATGAGGATGGTGTCCTCTTGCCCTACCAGGAGTTGCAGGATAGGCATGGCCTCCCAAGGGGCCACTTCCTGCTGCACTCGGCCCTTGTGTCGGCCATAAAGCGTTACTGGGGAAGAGGGTTGTCGGAGCCGCAGACCACGCCTACGTGCCAGTACGTTGTAATGGCAGCAGGGACTTTCAAGGCTATCACATGCCTATACCGGCGCCTGCTGGGCGAGGGAACACAACCGCTGCATCGACTGCAGAGGAAATGGGAGGTAGATCTGGGCAGGGAAATTCCGGAGGTAGAGTGGGCAAAGATAGTGGAAAGAGCAGGGAAGAGTACGCGTAATGCTAGATTTCAGTTAATCCACCACTACATACTGCATAGAGCGTATCTTACGCCGGCCCAGATTAATAAATATTTTAAGACGGATACAGCTACTTGCCCTCGATGTAACTCCGAAGGGGCGGAGCTTCTGCACATGTTATGGAGCTGCCCACAGCTGGGGACATATTGGGAGGACGTGACAGAGGTGCTGAGCGAGGTAACAGATAGACAGCTTGAGCCGGAGACGGGGGTCTGTATTCTACATTGGTTCCCGCATACAACTAAGACGAAAGTAACGAGCAAGTTTATTGACCTAGGCTTATTATTAGCTAAGAGGGAATTGACTAGGCGCTGGAAATCCAGACAAGGGCCTACTAGAGAGAACTGGAAACAGGAGTTCATTAAGTGGGCAACTGGCGAGAGCGCTGTCAGGCTACAGCTAGCGAAAAGAGCAAATAGCGAAAGAGCACTGGATATGGCCCGGGCATGGGAAGCACTGGTTGCACTGCTGCGAGGGCAGGCCGTGGACTCGGACGAGGAATCGTCTGAGGAGTCAGTGGGTCTGATATCTGCCACGGGGTAAGAGGGCGGGAGCGGCGCCAACTCCGAGAAAGGCAAAAGGGGAGCCCAGCAGAATATGGATCTCAAGGTTGGCATCAGGGGAGAGAAGAAACTGGCCCTAACTTCGGACCCTACATAGAGAGTGGGTAACCTGCATGTGCAGGCACACCTAAGACAATTAAACACACCGGTGGCAAGGGTTGGGGGAGGGGGTTGATAGGGGGAATATATGCATAGAAACAAAATAGTAGATTGCTCGCATTAAGACTTGAGAGAGATGGACGATTAGGATGATCGATACATTGTCCGGCAGAATTGCCAAATATCCAGGCGGCCTACGCACTAGGAGCGGATTGAAACGGCAAATGATACTGGCATTGCAATGGAAGATGCGAAGGACGAACTAATCAATGTGCAATTATTACCGCGATAAGCTTTAAAATGTTAAGTATCTAACTATGCATGTAACTGGGAGAAAACCAATAAAATACGTTTAAAAAAAAAAAAAAAAAAAAAAATCAGTATGCAGTTTCCATTTGTGCTAGGAAATAAGTAAATTCATAGTAATAATGACAGGGACCACTCATAGGTTCCCTTTTGGGAAGCAGGCTTGAGCCTTAAGTCCGTGCTCTAGAGGGTGCGGTGCCGGTAAAGAATTGGGATTCATGGTTTTTGAAGTTACAGAGCATTCTATTTTTATATTTGTATTAGAATTGTAATTACATGTAGGATTCTAAATTCAGACTAGTTTTTGTCACCTTCAGAGAGCTTGGAAATTTTGATGCAGCAACAGAGAACTTCCAGAAGGCTTTAATGCTGGACCAGAATCATGTCCAGACGCTTCAGCTCAAGGGAATGATGCTTTATCATCATGGAAGCTTGCAGGAAGCACTGCAGAACTTTAAGGTATGTCAATCCTCCAGTATCAACATTTCACCAGCGTTTCATCATTTGAATTTGCTTGTGATTACATGCGCTCCAAGGCACCATCAACTTTCTTTTTATGTTTTATCCCTAAATGTAAGTTGTGTTATTAAGAATAAAGGAAAGAGAAATAATCACATTTACATTATTTTATTAGACGGTTTAGATATCGGGTATGGAAGTGTGTTTTGTTCCTGTGTCCAGATAGGGGATGGCTGCTTGCATTGTTTTCTTGATTGCAATGTGAGTTTATCATTTCTCCACAGGTGAGCTACATTGTTCCTCTTCTTTTGTTTCCTATATTTTGCTAGTGTTAAACCCCTGTGGTTGCATTTTTCGGTGCATGCCATTTTGGTGTATATGTTTTTTCAGCATCGTAGTGTAAATTCATCCCGTGGCTTAAACTTCAAACGGACGACTCAGAATTCTGAATTGCCAGATTTAAAGATGTGTGTGTGTTCTCTCCTTTCCCCAGCCTACATTTTCCCTCCCGCTGCCCTGATGATGTTGCCTCAAAAATCACATTTAAAGCCCTATTTCTTCATGGGTCGCCCCTTTTAGAGCTGCGCAACAGTCTATTTGTGGGGGCCCCTTTGTTTTCATTATTTTTTTTCAAGCTCATTAATTTTCCCTCTAAATATGCAGGAAATGTAGTTCTATTTTTAGCCATGATCACTTTGTACTGATTTATAGCCTCAATCAGAATTATCATTATTTATTTATTTATTTCCTATGTTTGAGTGTGAATTGTATCACATATATGAATGGATGGAGTTATCAATTCTAGGAGTGATATGCAAAGAAGATTGTCAATCTCCATATGTGATTTCCAACTATGTTTCTCTAGTCTAGGGCATGACCAGAATACCTGCCCGTTGTTCCTTTGTTCTGCGAACTTCCACCATTAAGAAACTGCTTGTCACTTTCCTCTGAAATTCTTTGTACGATGGAGACATTGAGTTTGCCATTAGTGGTGCATTAGTAGCAGACACCAAATTCATGGTGACCTGTCCCTGCTGTGGTTCGGGGGTATATTTTGTTGTGCATATCCTGTGTCTAGAGCTGCTTTGCTGCTAAGGAACTTCTGTATATACTGCCTGGCTTGTAGATAAACAGTTAAGAATTAGGTAATCCAATTTTCTCCCCTGTTGCCTTAAAACTTTTTATCTGTCCTTTATTTATAGATTTGTTTGGGAACCTCCTCCTCGCCTCCTTTTTTGTTGAAATGTGTTAAACAGGCCCTGTTTCTCCTGCTAGTGATTCAGGATTTGGAATTTGCATTCCTTTAGGTCATTTGCTGTTTTCCTGATTTGCCCCTGCTCTTTTGAGTCATTAATAACCGTGTTTTGCATGGTGCTTCGTAAAAGTGATTTTCCATCTTGACCTTGGCGCAGAGTATTAACCTTGCAGCAGTTTGCAAGTGTAGAAAAAAACTAGGCAGTGTCCTAATATGTAGACAGTTGTCTGAATATGAATACTCTTCTTGCTGTAGTGTATTCTGGCTGTTTCTGGGCGTTTTGTGCCTATCCTTATACATGCATTTGGTATTTCTCACATCATTTTGTCTGTCTCTGGCAATTTGATTGACAGGCTTAGAAACAGGGAAAGGAGGCTTTACGGTTAATTTTGACTGTCTCCATTCTGCCTTTCTGTGAGAGTGGGAGCTTCACCTTCCCATGTCCTCTCAGAGAATTAATAAGTGTAGTGAAGTTCTCAATGAATATGGTGCCGTCCCATGTATTGATAAAACCCATGTGTTTCATATTACCCCTGAAGGTCCCCTTTTTGTTTAATCATGAAAATTTAGCTTATTAGTTGTGGTGTGTGGTAGTTCACCACAAGTAATAAAGGCACTATTCCTGTTAGGTCCAGTAAAGGTTTCAGTAATTTAAGTCTAAGCTCAAACCCTGGTAGCTATGGCACAGAGCAGACAGGTTTAACTTAACAAAATGTGTAAAGCATTTAGAAGTACCAAAACGGTTACAAATTTGATACCACACCACAGCACAATAACAATCCCACTGCAATTTATAAAAAATAGTGAATACTTTAATAAATAAAATAACACCACCATCAGAAAAAAATCTAATAAGCTTAACCAGAGATATTATTTGGAACGTTTTAAATATAAATAGCACTAAAAAGCACAAAGCGCCAACCACAGGCAACTGGCAATGCTAGACCAGGATAAGGGTAAGGTTTAAAGCTGACTCCGATGGAGCGCAGATTGGATATGCACGTCGTATTGGTCCCGGTGGGAGACTTAACTTTACACTTAACAGATTTTAGAGAAGTGAGAGTCTCTGTAAGGCTGGAGGCTGCATCCAAAGACGGGCTCTTCGACAACAGGTTTACGAAGGATGTGGTCTCGGTGAAGCAGTTGACAAAGGCAGGAAAAGTTCAGAGTGGGAAAAGTCTGGAGTTGCACCGAGGAAGTCAACATAGATAGGATGTTTGGGCCCGGAGAAGATTTGTTCCTTCCTACTTAGACTCTTTTCTGAAAGTTGAATTCCCTCAGCAGTGCATGGCTACAGTCTGTAGCTGAAGAGACTTCAACGTCATTGGGTGTCGGTCGGCGTTGGGCCCACTGAAATGGATTTACTGCTTCAGAGAAGACTGTAGTGGGAGCTGCAGCGAAGTCAGGCCCACCCACGAGGCACTCTTGGGAGATCGGCTGGCTGGTTGGTCCCAGTCTCATGATGGCTCTCTAGGCAAAAATTTCGCAAAAAGTTTCTACGTCCCAGGTTTCTAGGTTTAGGCAGTAGATGCCGACACTAGCCGAAGGTTCCAGACCTCAGGAGCAGTACTTGGGGAGCAAGACTCACTACAACAGAAGCCACCAGCCACCAGTTAGTACATGTCCAGTTGAAACTGGTCTGCTGGGCTCTTTCAGGAAAGGGGGCTTCTTACTGGTTTGGTGTCCCTGTGGCTTAACAAGAGGTCCGTCAACGGATCCTTGAAGTCAACTTCTTTGTCCTGGGTACAAGATGGAGCAGGTCCACTGTAGGGTTCTCCTCACAGATTCCGACAGCAGGTGCAGTCCTGCTTTCTTCCACAGGTTCAGTAGTGTTCTGAAGAGGGTGCCCGGGGTGCCACATTTGAGCCTGGCACTAGCCTGTGGTGTGGGGGGAGGACCCAGGACCCTTCCTAACCAATAGGGGGAAAAGTTCCTAGGGGGAATCCTACACGCATTAGTTCTTGTGTGTCCTACTGCAAACAATTCCACATTGCCCTTGTCAACCTAAATTCAATATGGCAGAATCTTTCTTTCCCTGTGCAGAGCTTCCGTGCCCGCCGTAGAGGTATGGCCAGGGAAATGAGAAACCTCTGTGGTTACTCAAAACTGGTTCTGGGGTAGCTCATCTCTTACTAGAATTGGTGCCTGGATGGCTAGGGGGCTAAAGGAGGAGATAGACCCAAGTGTGAGCTATATCTGCCTGTGATAGGTTAGGCCTCTTTGAAATTAATTATGTTGCGGGGCACTGGTCAGATGGTCATCCTGTCAGGGGAACAAAACACCCAAGACCTTTAACTCACCTCGTGCAGCAAATTCACAACTCATCAAGGAGCTATTCAGCTCTTGGGTGACAGTTGGAAGCTCATGTAAACGGGCTTCTAGAGGCTTTAGGCAGCCAAAAGTTGACTTTGTAAAAGTACCTTTTGAAAAATATTTGGTACAAATTCAACTTTACAAATGATTTGGACTCGTAATAAATATTTTAAAACATCCAAGAATGAACTTTTTAGTTGGTTCCTAAGCAGGGATAACATTATTTAATTTTAATATTATATTCAAATGCTTTTCTAATGAACAGCTAACCCTGCAATGAAAATAGCTTTAAGGCCTTGTCACTGTAAGGACTTGGTTTACATTAAACTCTTAGATGTCCTACTTTTAAATATCATGCACCCTGCCTTATTGGGCATTAAGGCTTACCTAGGGATTACTTATCAATATTTAAAAGAAGAGTTTAAGCCTGTCAAAAGGCGTTAATTTTGACAGTTCGAATTTGCAGTTTTAAAAGTCATGTTTTGCACTTTAATGATGACACAATGTGTACAGCAGTCCACTAGCGACATTTAATTTTTAGGCCCTGTTTACACTTTGTACCATAGACCAGGGATTTATAGGTAAGTTAAATATGCCAATTAGGAGTGTAGCCAATTTCAACACGTTCTAGGGGTAAGAAGCACATACACGGAGCACTGGACAACAGTGTCCCAGTGTGCAGCGTTCAAAACCATCAAAGAAAATCATGAACAAGCATTTGCAATGCAATAGGTCTTGCGTTACTGAAAGTTTGAGCTATTGTTATTGCTAATAATAATGCAACACCTATAGCTCAAACTTTCAGTAATGCGAGAGTATTGCACTGCAAATCAATAGCAGCACCCGCGCTTTAGCTTTAAACATCTTAAGCTTAAGCGCAGGTGCCGTGATTGCTTCAAAAGTAAAGAAATGGACAAAAACTTTTTTTTCCTATTTCTTTACTCTTGAAGCAATCGCTGCACCTGTGCTTTAGCTTAAGATGTTTAAATCTAACGCGCTTGTACTGCGATTGTAACAAAAGTAAACAAATTTTAAAAATGGCAGCGCACTCTTTTTCTTATTCCTATTTTTTCACGTTTGTCACAATGGTGGCACCGCGCTTTAGCTTTAAACACCTTAAGCTAAAGAGCAAGTGCCGCGGTTGCTTCAAAAGTAAAGAAAAATAAAAAAAGGTGTGGTGACGCATTGTTTTCCATATTTCTATTCTTTTTAAGCAATCGCGACACCCCGTTTTAGCTTAAGATGTTTAAAGCTAAAGTGGGGCATGCCGCCATTGTAAGAAAAGTAACGAAACAGTAAAAAAGGCATGTGGCTGCGTTCGGCGATCGCAACGAACAAAAGAAAAGTACGACCACCAGTATTCCAGCGGAGGTGTGCCGCGCTGGTTAAATAAAAATAAAAAAAAGCATTGCAGGAGAGCGTGTCCTCCTTGCAACAGCTGGCAGGAGAAAGCCATGTAAGAAAAAAGTGCTCCATGGCTGTAATTAAAACATACTGAGTAACAATACATGCAACAGGGGGTGTCCTCATGGGAGGTTACAAGAAGAGAAAAGGCAGTACTAAGGAGGGACTACTAAGGCTATTGACCAATGAAAAGCCACCGTTTACAAAGGACACTGACAGGAGCCAATTAAAAAGATGGGCGGAAAGTGGGCGGAGCGTCATGCCCATATCCTGAAAACAACATGTCTCGAAGAGACAGTGCAATCACTGCCTAAGTGAGGCCTAAAAAATCAGGGTGACCACTTAAAAAGGACATTTTCTCTCATTAATATATTGGAGAGACTTTGTGTCCATCAATTGTGTGTCTTTTGCTTTCTCGCCCTAAGTGCGCGAGGTATGCCCAGACGTGGGTCCTGGGCTCACTGTGCCACTGGAATCAAGCTATCCTGGCTGAAGAGGGGTGAAACCCCGAAACCGGTCCTAGGATGCTTGTTTCCAGTCCAGGGAGGACCTGGCTTGGCGGTTCGGGCTGGACTGTTCCCATGAGGCACAGGGTCAAGACTGATTTGCATATGGCCAGGTCTAAACTGGGGTGGCATGGTGAGCAAAAGAATGATGGATTTAACCCAGATCTCTTGACTGGGGGTGAATGTTTTGATTTGTTCTGCATTCCGTCCATCAATTGTGTGTCTTTTGTACTATGGTGCCATCTGTCATGTTTTTGTACATCGGAAACCAATTAACTGTATGACCTCTCTAGCCTGGTTGCATATTCTTATCATCCTCTGTCAACAATTTTTTAGTGAGTCCTGTAATCTATTTTTATTTAATCTCTAAACGTATATAGATGTTTCATTTTAATCTTAAGAACCAAGGCGATAAAAGAGCTGCTTCCCTTCCTGCTGATCATGGTTGAGCACAAGTTGTGTTAAACTCAATCCATCCAAGTTATAAGTCTTGTTAACTTCCACTGAAACAGTTGCCTAGGATTTTTTTTTATTTACTCTGTGCCCTTCTATGGTCTTTTGCCTTGCACCATTTCCTGCTGTATGAAATATGGATATATTGTTTGAATCAGAGTTTTCTCTCAAAGTCCAGGTCTCTATCATTTCTCTAATCTCCTTAAAGAATTGTAATAGTCGTGTTTATGCACTTGGTATCTCCTTTTTTAGAGACAGTTTATGTATGCTTGCCTTTAAAGCTAAAGCCCAGTAACTCAATATAACCAAAGTACTTCGGCCAGGGCCCACTTTAAGCTTGAAAGGTTCAACCCCAAAATTAAAGAATTGCAGTCTTTGCCTTTGTGTCTCTACCTGCTTGCTGCCTGCGTGGTCCTTCCAGCTCCGCATCTTTATTTTTCACCTGGTGAATGGATCAGTCTTGGTTGCTACAGGGGACTGCATTGATGGGGACGTTCTCATGCATCACACTGGAGATGGTTCTACGTTGGACTTGCGTGGATGACTGGTGCTGGAGGAAGAATGCAGTCTTTCCATGTGCAGAGTGAAACATGAGCATGCACAAGAGAGTGGATCTTTTATAGGACTTATGCCTTTGGGTGTTTCTGGTTAAACACGTGCAAAAGAGCAGCTGCACATGCCTATGAAGCACAAAGCGTATAAAATGTAATTTAGCTCCAGAGGGAAAACATTCACAACTGCATGTTCACCAGTGATTATGATGCCCTGCTCCTGCTCTTATTTATGTTTTTTGTCCCATGCTCCAGGTGCCTTTGCTCTTCTCTTTGCCTTACCATTGCTTTCTGACTTCACCTGCCATTTTCTTTTGTGGGATCCTGACTTCTTATGCTTCCCTTTGGCCTCGTCTTTTCAGTTGCTAGGGCTCATTGAGTTCCAATCAGCATCTACAATACTTTAGCAGCTGTTCTCTAAAATCCACGAAGATTCCAGTCAAGCACCACTCTAAGGTTGTCTTCAGATTGCTCAGCATCTACGCTGGTTACAATTACACACCACCTACAAGACAGTTACATTAACCTAGGAGCTGTTATGTGCCCTCTAGTGCCTTTTGAGTGAAGTGTGCCCAACAGGTTTGTCTTTTAGGCATTATATACAATTAATCTTCATTTCCTTAACTTGAGTCCCTTCTTTCGTTGGGAGGAATGCATTAAAATTGATTTGCCCCATTCCAACGCAAAATGTCCATTGGCACCATGTGCTCAACTGGCACAGGCTGGCATTATTCCAGTGCAGGTTCCCCTCCTGTCGCCTATCCTGGCACCAGTGCCGACACTGACTTTGACCTCAGCACCTGCGTAGTTGATGCCACAAGTGATAATACCATTACTCAAGCGTCCTCCACCTCAGTCAAAAATGAATGGTCAGGAAGGGAGATACAAAGAGGAACAATATAGAGAAGATGACATTCGCAATGCGCTTTAGAGTGTATTCACAACCTATTTGGGTGAAACTCAGATCAAGATGAGGCCTGGGCACATATTAAAGACCCTTTTATGTTTTTTTCTTCTACTGGCTCAACAGACCTCACATCTCTTCCGAAAGCCAGTGGGATGGATACTTCTCCAGAAATCAATAAACTTCCAGCCTTGTCAGAAAAGGCTTCTTTTCATTTGGTTCTGAAAAAGTTGACATAAACCCCACAGTTTCTGCTTCCCTCAGTAGAACGTTTTCCCAACATCTTGACAAACCTTCTACAAGTGCCCACTAATAGACCTTCCTTTTAACGGAGAGAGACATTTTGGCCAAAAACCTGGCTCCGCTTCAGACATAGTCTATGGAGCTGCAGATAGGTCCTTAGGTCTCCAAGCATCCAACTTAGGCACTTTTCCTAAACCAAGACCTACAGGCAGCTCCAGTTTTCATCTGCCTCCCAGCAGCAACAGCCCAATTCCCTAATGCTGAAATCTGGTTGACAATAAGACTGAGGCAGAGGAAAGGGTAGTGCAAAACAGCTTCAGTCTTTCTCTACCTCCTCCCCAGCACCACCAGAGAACCCACAGTAGTTTGCCTGTGAGGAAACATGTACAACCGGTGGGAGGACGGTTAACCTCTTTTCTATAGCCCTGGAAGGCCACTACTTTAGACCAATGGGTCTTACAAATACTAGAAATGGGGTGTACCCTACCAACAGAAGCTAACCCTGCTGCACAAGGGAGCAATGCAGTTGGTGCCAAACCAGGATAATGAACATGGGGTGCTCCTCTCTGTACTACTTGATTTTCAAGAAGATCATCGGTCTTCATCTGATCCTAGACCTCAGGCTCTTGAATTTCTTCTTGCAAAAGGAGAAGTTTAAGATGCTGTCTGTGGCTCATGTCCTTCTGGAGATGGATGCAGAAGACTGAATGGCGTCTTTGGACTTGCAGGATGGAGAGGGGCAGAGATGGCGGTAGTGTGAGCACCACCCTTTTCCAGTCACCACGCCACAAGCTGGGAGTATCAGAAGTCGGCGGTCGATTAGCTGACCTGGAACGCTGACCTTCAACATAGATGTCCGCGGGCGAAACACCCGGAGCCTCAGAACGGGCTCCATGCAGCGGGACAACAAAAATTTGGGTCTCGGTCTCCGTTACAGTCCGATTGATCTGCTGCGGTAAAGCTGACATTCCGGCTACGGCTGGGAGTTGCACAGCACTGACGGATTGGGTCCAAGCGGGATTCAAGTTGCTAACAGAATCGGGGAAAGCCGCAGGACTGGCGCAGCGGAGGCAGAGACGAAGCGAGGGGAGCATGACCACTCGGGGGCAGAAGAACTTAAAAACGAAAACAGCTTTGCTACAAGGTGACATGGAAAAACCTGAAAAAGCGGATCTCCCTCTTAAAGGTAAACGGGACCCGGGGCCAGTAAGAAACACATGGGGAAGGCTGGAGGAATTGGCACACTGAAAGAAGGTGCAGGAGGAGGTGTGGGGTTATCAACCTCTATCAGTAAACATTTCTCTGTAGTCAAGGGGCCCTCCATAACCACGGAATTAAACACACCAACAAGGGGTGATTTCAATGACCTGTGTGTATCGAGTCAGGTGGTCCCAGAGCAGGGAGTTGTGTACCAGAGCGATGCCCCGATTGTATTACAGACAGCTTCATGCGATACTGGGACCAATGGCATAACGCCTCCAGCGTCGATCCCAGAGCCTCCCACTTGTGCTTCGGACGTCGCTGTCATTACTGGTGGAATAGGAAAAAACCACCAGGATAGTAGAGATAAGGAGGCTAACAGTGAACTTGTAGTCAACCCTGGTCCCATAGCTCCCCAGACTCCGGATCCCGCCGGTGAAAACTTTTTCTCTGTATCCGATGGGTCTATATCCGGCACGGAAAATGATATTATCAGCTCAAGTGAAAGCAGCATGTCCAACGATAATGAATATGACCCCATGTCTACTACGAGAACTATTCAGCAGAAAAAGAAACCGCGGAGTAAAAGGCGCAATCAGCTTAAGTGGGACTACTCAGACTCCCTCAGCTCGTTTCCCCTCGGGGGATCTTCCAATCTTCAGCATGAGGAGAGCCCGCAAGTCACTGCTCAGCATCTGTCCGAACCATCTTTGGCCTCTATATTGAACTCTATAAAACAGTTCCAAGAGGAAGCTCGTTCAGACAACCTCGCCGCTAAGGGGGCTGCCAAAAAACTCCAAGGTGGCATCAGGAAGCTAAACAAGATTTGTACAGACATCGGCGATCGGGTCTCAATGGTGGAATGGAAGCACGGACAGAGACCTTGGAGTCAGAAGCAGCCAATGTGAAAGACCAGGGTGCCTCTCACGCAGCTTGCCTAACAGATCTAATGGCCAAAATGGAAGAGCAAGAAAATAGGCAACGGAGGAATAACCTACGGTTACTGGGGATTCCCGAAGGTGTCGAAGGGGACGACCCCAGAGGGTTCATTGTTAAAGTACTCCGAGCTGCATTCCCCGTGCAGACCAATTGGAACTGGGACCAAGAGGTTCAAAGGGCACACCGCTTTCCCTTTAATATAAAGCAGAGGCGAGATGGCAGTAGCTCTAACAATGGGAAACCCAGGGTCTTTTTAGTCTTTTTTGGGATCTTTCTTTTGAGGCAATTGGTGTATGATCAGGCCAGACCGAACTCCCAAAAAGAAGCAGATGGAATAAAATTCTTTGCCAAGCCTGATTTCTGTCACGCAACTGTAGAGCGCAGGTGGAGACTTCGCCAACTGATATCTCCTTTTCAACAGCAAGGCGCCCAAGTGTACCTAATGAATCCGGCCAGACTGAAAATCATATTTGACGGCTCTACCCGGGTCTTCTTGTCAGAAATCAAGGCTGGAGAGCATTTAAAAGATATCACGGGAAGAAAAAGACTGAACTAACCTGAGACTTCCATCCTTGGCCAAATAGACTAAGTTTTGCAGGGGCTGCATGAGTTCTCCTTTTTTTTTTTTCCCCTATGTTGTTACTTTGCATTTTCTTACAAAATTATGAAAGAAAGACTTTTTTTTTCCCCTATGTTATTGAATATAGGTGGGTTAGATCTCTAGGAATAGACCGACTTACATCTAGGATTCTAGCGGCCTGGTGACTGGAACTCACACATGCTCACCATCATTCAGGGTTTCCCTGACTGCTTGTTTGTGGGGGGGGAGGGAGGGGGAGGGAAGGGGACACAAAAGGTTTGCAGTGGGGGAAAAGGTGATGTTCTTTTTTGAATTTATGGGTGGTTTTCCTTTTTGGAATGGGATACGAGAAACTGAGTACAAATGATGTTAAAAAAAGGTGGGAAGTAAGGAGAAAGCCAGGAACGTGCAAGTGGGTGCAGAGGGAGAGAAGGGGGAGGGGCAGGGGAGGGGAGAGGCAGGGGAGGGGGAGGGGAGGAGGGGGGAAAGGGGAAAAAAAAGGAAAAAATTGAATTGCTTAGTTGATTCTAGAAGCATGATCTCTACAATCTATAAGTTTACTGCCAAAAAAGCTTGGGTTATTATACAGGGTCAAGTTATCCAGGTTGAAAAATGAGTATGCCGCACAAACTCAGAATTGTAACAGTAAACATTTGTGGCCTTAATGACTCCATAAAAAGACAAAAAGTAGCACAGGGACTACGCTTACTGGGGGCCGACATTGTCTGCCTCCAGGAGACACATATAGAAGGAGCACAGAAATATTTGTTGAACTCACTGGGGTACAAAGTTATTGGGGCAACCTCACAAGGGGCTAGGGTCAAGGGAATTGGGATTATAGCTGCAAAGAAACTACCCTTAAAAGTCAATAGAGTAAAATCTGATTCTCTTGGGAGATGGGTGATTGCAGGATGCTCTCTTCCCCCAAACTTTGCTTTTACTATATGCTCTATTTATGGAAGCAACTTAGATGACCCGGGTATAATCAATTGGGTAAACGAGGTACTAGTACACTGGCCACTTCCTATAATCCTTTGTGGCGATTTAAATCTAAACCTGCCTAGCACCTGGAAATCTGATGATCTTTGGAAATACAGAGGCAGGAAACCAAAGGTCTTCCAGGCTGTGCTCAACTTAATAAACACCCATGGATTAAAGGATGTATGGGCCAATCTAAAACCCGAACAAGACGGTTTTACTTTCTTTTCAGCTCCTCATCTCTCTCTGGCAAGGCTTGATTACTTTTTGGTTTCTTCTTCTCTGGCCCAAGTCTGTTGCATCGATACCGCACCCCGATTCTTGTCAGACCACAACCCACTTATACTAAATCTAGAGGGACGGGGATATAGAGGACCAAGCTCGAATTGGAGCTTTGAAAAAGCGCTCTTGTACGACAGCAACTACTGGGAGTACATGCAGGGTTGGATTCAAGAGTTCTTGAAGATAAACATCGGGTCAGCCTCGATAATGGTTGTGTGGGATACATTAAAGGCAGGAATAAGGGGAGAGACGCTACAATTCTCCATTAGGAAGAATAAAAGAGAGAAAGCGCAGGTTATCTGTTTGCAAGACAAAATGACAAAAGCAGAAAAGAAACTAATACAGGCCGTTCAGTCAGGAGTAGAAATTGAAGCCTCACAAACGGCGGTAGCCGCTGCCAAAGCCGAGATCGGGACTATATTTGCAGAGAGAGTAGCGGCAAAATGGGCCTCGGCTCGAGAAAAATTATATGAGTGCAGTGAGCTTATCAGCCATCAACTTGCCATCGCTACTAGACAACAGGCAACTGCTAACACAATTTCTTCAATCCAAACAATCTCTGACTGGATTACCAACAACCCAGATAAAATACAGGAGGCATTTCGGGAATTTTACGAAAAACTTTATACAGAAGAGAATGCTAGACCCCCAGAGATCAGAGGAATAGAAAATGCGGAATACTTTGAGACAATACCGATGGCCGAACTTAACAATGAGAGTCGTGACCAAATGGAATGCCCTCCAACTTGGGAAGAAATTGCAACCGCACTTGCAAGCCTGCCGGATGGCAAAGCCACTGGCATGGATTGCATCCCAGTTGAGTTCTATAAAATCTTCTCACAGCAAATTAAGGATCTTTTTTCGGAAGTGGTAATCTCCATTTTTAACGGGGCTTCTCCGCCTCCCTCTTGGTCCACAGCAAAAATTGTAATATTCCCTAAAAAAGACAAGTCACCACTTGAGATGTCTTCTTACAGACCAATAACCCTTATAAACACCGACTCTAAAAAAAATTCCAAAATCATTGCATCCAGATTATCTACAAACATTGAGTCTCTTGTCTCCAAATGGCAGCACGGGTTCATTCCTAAAAAGGGCACAACAGAGTATATCCGCCGGGCCATCACTCTATTTGACGCCGCTAAGGTGTCGGGAGACCCGATCGCATTAATTCTACTCGATGCTGAAAAAGCTTTCGATCGGGTCTCCTGGCAATTCCTATGGGACGCCATGAGGCGGATGGGCTTTGGCCCTAAGATAGTGCAGGCCCTCCAAGCTTTATATCAGAACCCCACAGCCAGAATCTCAATCAATGGGCACTTGACGGAGCAAATAGAGATCTCATGAGGGACGAGACAGGGGTGCCCTTGCTCCCCGCTGCTCTTTGCCCTATACATTAACCCTCTTATTAATAAAATCAAACTTAATTCTGAAATAATGGCAGTGAGCAGGTTTGGCATGGAAACTAAGATCATGGCCTACGCCGATGATCTCGCCGTAGTGACCCCGGAACCGAAAGCTGCCATTAAGGCACTGGAACAAGAGGCCCAAAAATTTGGAAAGTTATCCGGATACCCCCTTAATAAAACAAAAACACAGATTATCTTAAACGAAAAAATAAATTGGGCGGATATAGAGTAGTCCAAAAAGCCAAATATCTAGGGGTTAATATAGTTGCTGACCTAGATTTAATAGTAAAGGAAAACCTGACTCCGCTAGCAGCTGATACTAAGAAGTCACTCAAAAGAATTAACAATCTACATTTGACCATAGTAGGGAGATGCAACGTTTTAAAGATGACTTTTCTTCCTAAATTACTTTACTTTTTCAGAACAATTCCGCTAGAGTTTAATAACAGCATGCTTCATTTGTTTGAACAAATCTTCTCCCAATTCATTTGGGCCTATTCGCAGCCGAGAAGGGCTTTTAAACTACTCTCTCTTCCTAGAGATAGAGGTGGGTGGGCTCTCCCCAATCTAAAACTTTACTATTGGGCAACAGTCCTACAATACTGCTCTGAATTATTACACGAATACCCTGATGTGAATCTCATGGAACTTCCATCTCCCTATATATCATTACTAGGGGAAAGCGCTAGGGGTTGTCTTTGGAGGCAGTTGGAATTTGGCTACTACAAGCGGGTCAGATTTAAGACTTTGACGAACGCATACAGGGTTTTCTCCAATATACGCAGATTATTTGGACTGGGCAGACTAAATCATTACACCCCCATAAATAACAATACTAACCTACCGCTTATTTTTGAAAAAACATATTTCCAAAAGTGGTATAGAGCTGGTATCTCAAAATTGGGGGACCAGGTGACTCCAGAAGGCGTTTGGCCTTTTAGTGACCTCAAAGCCTGCTACAATCTGAATAATAATCAGACCTTCTTGTATCACGCCATTAAAGACTTTCTGATACACAAATCGGGAGGACTAGCAGGTTTCGCAAAGATGGATCTTGTAGATCAACTGCAGGGGCTAAGACCACCCCGGATCGGATACATCTAAACAATCTTAAACAACCAAATGCCCGATGATCTAGGAAAGATAGACGAAAAGTGGCAGCAGAAACTGAATGTCCCCCCTAACACCTTCTGTCTTACATTGAGCTTTGCACAAAGCTATCTGTTGTCATCCAAACTACAGGCGCAATTTTATAAGACAGGATTCTTCCTGTATATAACTCCCAGTAAGATTGCTAAATGGGGAACTGGGAGTGGAACAATGTGTCCTAGATGCTCCGAGTTTGCTGCAGACTCGGTGCACATGTTTGCTACATGCCCAAAATTAGAACCTTTATTGGACAAAGTGCAGCAGTTCCTGGGTGCAGTCTTATTATTAGACATCCAACTCACCCCAACTATTATCCTGCTGGGGCTATACGAAACGATCAATAGGAAGACTGGGGGTGCTTTAATGTTTGTTGCAATGATTATCCTTAGGATCTGTATTGCCTCGCACTGGAAAGATCCGAATCCTCCCTCGTTTGCCCAATGGCAGGCCCGGTTGTTGGCTACATGTAAACTGGAGAGTGCTATCTATGCTAAAAAAGGCAGACGAGCAAAAAAAAAAAAAGGACTAGAGATATGGGAACCTTTAACTCGGTGGCTCAACATTATGAATGCTCAGGACATTTAGAAGGTTTTTATGGGTGCTTCTTCTTTCCTCCCATCGCTTCCCCGCTTCACTCTTCTCCTCTTACCTCTTTTTTATTTTTATTCCTTTTTCTCTTTTCTTCTTTTTTTTTTTTTTCTCTCTTGTTCTTGTATTTGCCACGTTAAGACTTGTGCAATCAGATATGTTTTTCCTCAATGCAGGATTGAATGCCTATGTATGGTTAAATTGTTTTTTTCTTTCTGTTTTACGCTAGAACCTTCACTGCTTGTAATATTCACCGGTTGCATCGAGGGGTTTGGGGCGGAGGGAGGGGGGGGGGCGCCTTAATGAATTATTTTGATATTGTATTCTAACGGGAAAAAAAAGGACTTGCAGGATGCCCATTTCGCATCCCAATCCCACAATCACACAGGAAGTATCTGCGATTTGTGGTAGGATCCACTCAACCGGTTTGCAGTCCTTTCTTTTGACCCGGCATTGGCACTGCATGTGTTCACCAGACTTTCTTCTGTCTTGTTAGTTTCGAAGAATTGTTGCACTGTCTTGCAATTTTTCTATTATGACTTAGTGTAAGGAAGTCTTTCTTTTGATTTTGTTACCCCCGTTTCCTTGCTTTGGAAATGTAGAATCTTTGTCTACTGCAGAGGCTCATCTGTTTGAGCAGGTCTATCCTCGTGCTCTGTTTAAAGGATTGTCACTCTTTTTAGTGCTAAATTTCCATTGCTGCCATTCAGCTAAGGCAGTTGACTTTGTGTAGGCACTCTGCACAGATGCGCACAGTACACATTTGGGAAGCAGGAAGCTTGTCCCACGTGCTCCTTTAACATTTCATTTGACTCTGGATTGGCGTTTTCCCTGGCAGCCCTCTGCTGCAGGATTTCTCCCCTGCTATATAAAATGTGATGTGGCATTTCGTTTAAAATGTAATGTTTTACTATTCTGTGAACCATGATTATTTCTATTTCTTCTGGTATTGACAGGGCTTCTAAAACGTACTGCTGAGTGTTGTGCCTATATACTCTGATTCATTGATCTTTTTGCTTCGTGAGATAGGCAAAGAATCCGTCCATATCCCTGTCTTTTCGGATTCCTTTGGAAAATGGGAAGCAGGAGGGGCACCTCTTGTAGGCTTGTAACCATATGTAGCCTGGTTGTGATTGGGCGGACCTATTGCTAATATGAAAACACTTTCTACAAACTGATCCTGTTTTCTGCATCATCTGTTTTTGCTGTCCTCCTTTCTGTTCGTTTCACTTCGAAAGGGGCACCTTGGCTTTGGTTCTGCGGATGTTTTGTCGTGGATGACACTCTATGTTCTATGTGTGAAGTTGTCCTCTCAATGCCTCCCACCTTTTATTCCAGCCTAAGATAGTTTCATGTTTCTTGCAACCGTTTATATATGTTCTGCGTTTTCCAAAAGGCAACTAGTTCCTGTCTAACTGTCCCTGAAAGACCCCAAAATCCTTTTCCTCCCCAAGTGCTTCTGGAAACCAGCCATAAACCTGCTTTTAAACACGAAAGTTAAACACTTTGAAACAAAGTGGCACATACAAGTAACTATTAAAAAAAAAAACCTCTTCCTTTACAACATCTTCCAGAATCTTGTAACGCTCCGGCCCTCAGCAGTGTCTTAATACTTATTTTTTAATTGATTCTAGGACTTGAGGGTTCAGAGAAGCAAAAACCAAAAACACCACATATTACTTAAAATGGGCAGCTGAAACTGGTCGACTGGCAGCCCTCAGTTCAGGCAATTGTTATGAAACTATTTTTTTAAATGTTCCGCGAGGGCTTTCCTTCCCGTTTTGTGCATGGGGACACATTTCAAGTTTTTCCCCATATACGAGACAAGATTTAATAACCTGAACCCAAAGACACTTTGACTCTTTATGGCAAACATTTGGCTTGTAATGACAGTCAAGTCGGGCTTGTATGAGTATGGTCCTTCTCATGTCCAATTCATGTCTAATTCATTGGAGCGCTTCAATTCATCGAAGAGTGAAGAACCTGCGTAATCACCCCTCGTATTTTGTGCTAGTCGTACAATGACAAAAGGTTGCAACCATGGCAAAGATCACACTGTCTATGAACTGCATAGTCTAACAAGGCAGCACAACTCAATGCCTTAAGCATGAATACAAACAATGCATTGCATACTTACATTTGATCAGCCTCAAGGACAGTGCTGTTGACTGAGGTGATCTTAGCTGCGCTCTTGTGATAAGACACCTTCAGCCTCAAAGCATTGTTGACCCTCTGTGCTGCTATTCTACAACCCAGCAACATTTTTAGTCAAACTCAAGTTTATTGTAACTCATGCAGACGCTTTTGGACATTCCCCAGCCCAGGACTCCAGACACCATAATCTCCTGCCCCGGTAGAAGGAGGGGCTGCGGGGGCAAGTTCTAAATAGCATGCAGGAGTTCCCTGCAAATGGGACGGGTACAGGCCCGGCCCGGGCAAGGACTGGGCCAAGAGCAGGCCAGTCTTAGCCTGTCTGAGCCAGGAAGAAGCAGTGCAGGGCCAGCCCTCTAACAAGTATTTCTTTTTGATGTCGAGTTTCCATCTGCTGGCTGGTAAGAGAATCTCCCAGAACATGAAGGATAACCAATCTCTACCATCTCGTAGTCAACTTTTAAATTGATTTGAAGACCATGGGAAAGAGGAAAGCTCAGGAGAGCCCACAGGGGGTGGCAAAAAGCCGGTTCGCCACGGTGCTGAGAACTGCACCATAGAGAAAAAATAGACATTCTCATCGAGGAAGTAGAATCTATTCTAAGCAAAGGGAAAACAACTGACCATCATGTCTCAGGCCAAAAAGTCGCAGATATTTTAAAGAGAGGATTCAAGTCCGCAACCTCACACAAAGCACCTCTCACTCACTTAGTGAATCAGGCTGCGAGAGAAGCACAAAGTAACCCAGAGTGTATTAAAAGGAAGGAGGAGGTCCAGCAGACCATTCCAGCACTTGTGGAAAAAAACGATGATGCTGGTACCAATGATAGGGGAGGAACTAATTCTGTCGTCATCCCTGAGGTTCCTTGTATGAATCGTTTTAGCCCTCTTTCTTCATCTGGAACTGTAAGTGGCCCCTCTGATAGGATGGACTCAAAAGGCCCAGTGTTGGGTGCTGTGCTTGACAAGGGCACAACTTGCAACTGTATTACAGACATTAAAAAACTCCATGAAACTGTTGTTCAATTGAAAAGAGGAATAAGTCAGCCTTGCAAGCAGGTTGCTTCACTGTTGAATAAAATGGATAGCTTAGGGTCATTCCAACTAGAGGAGGAGGGTTTCAGGCGTAGAGACGGTTCCAACCTGACCTCTAGAAGTGTGGGGGGGGCAAGAAGGCCGCATGTTGTAAAACTGATGTAGGCATACACCGCGCTGCGTCTACCCGACCCCAAACAATGAGCCACAGTTTGTTGAACAGAGTCCATCAACAAAAAGAAGTAACACAAACATTAAACTCTCCCCCATTACCTGTAAAACATAACTGGGAGACTCGAAAACTCCAGAGGTGGGGATCTCAAACAAATCCTACAATACTCTTAGCTCTGCTGCACCACGGCAACAGGGGAGGAGGGCTTCAAGGAGGGTATGAGGCAGAGACGAGATCTTCAAGTTGCCCTAACCACACTCACCTGGAACACCAACCACAGTCATCATGTAGGGATATCATTCAGAGTACATGAGACCCAAAAAGCCATTGGGAAAAAAATTATATATGACTAACGTCCCCAGGCATCCAGAGAGAACCAAGGAATCTAATGACTCCCTAAAGAACAAAGTATAAGATACAACCGACACTGTTATTTATCGGTCAGATCTGATCTCCTTGTCGTGAATTGTTGCCTATTGAATGACCGGTAGGACTATTTAGAGGTTGTATTGGCCTATGAGGAATTTGTCTATGGTTTAGTGAATTTAGACCAGTGTACCCTAGCCCCTAAAGGTTCTCAGATTCAATTTAAATCCAACCCCCAATAAAAACACTCATGCCTAGAAAATGGAAAGCTCCTTATGACATCCAAAAAAGCGTAATATCCGATAAAACAACTGAGCCCAAATTAGCAGGAGACCACAAGGAGTCTGAGCGACAAGAGGAAGGGCCCCAATTTTTAACATCAAATAGGGATACCACCCTCGCCATAATCAGCCCATTTAGTTCCCTAGTAATACAAACTGGAGCCAACGACAGCAGACAAGGGATGAAATCTAGGATCTCCCCTCCTAATTTATTGCTCCGGGATGGTACCTTAGGAATCAAGTTGCTATCCTGGAATATTGCAGATTTAAAATCTAGAATGAGTGCTCCAAATTGGATGGGGGGAGGGGGGCGATTTATAGATAAATACAACATCTATGTGTTTCAAGAAACCTGGGCCTTGCAGCCAGCATATAGATCAGGCTATACAAACTGCAGCATAGAAGCAGCTCCATCACCAGCTGGTCGCCCTTTAGATGGACTGGCATTATGAATAAAGATCTCGCTAGCTCACAAAGTAAGGCAGATTAATATTAAATCTACTGATCTGCTGGGGCTAGACATCAATTCCTTAGCTGGCACATTTGTAATTAGATTAATAAACATACATAATCATTTTTCTAGCCCAAACAACGAGTCACCGACCTTGCTTGCCCTTGATGAACTATGAGGTGAATTTGGCAACAACGACTGTCTTATCTTGGCTGGGGACTTTAATTGACCTTGGATCCCACAGAAAGAATAGAGTTTTGTAGAGGAGGAGGACGAGGGAAGGAGCATTCCTTGCCTAACAATTCCACTCCTAAAGAAAATGTCAAAGGCAGCTCTGCAGGTTGCATCTTTAAGAGGATGTGGCCTAACGGCTAGAGCAGTCTACCTCGAAGCTGGGGAACCGGGTTTGAGTCTTGGCAGGGACGCTCGACATCCTGTGGTTCTGGGCAAATCACTTAATCTCCCTGTGCCTAACAAAATGAATGTGTCAATCTGTAATGCAACTGGTGCTCATGTAAAGGGCTCTGATACCTTCAGGCCGAGTTTGCGCTATGTAAAACTCCTAAAAAAACAAAAACAAATTTGCACGACTTACGTGCATGCAGTGGTTGCACGTTGTCTGACCTGGGGGCTGATCACACTTTTAAGAGGAAATCCACAAGCAGTAGAATAGATTACATCCTATTCGACCTTGACCTACGGCCCAACTTACATGACATGAATGTCATTAAAAAACAGGAACGCGTTTTCGCTGGAACTAAGAAATATTCCCCTTTTGAATTGTAGTCATAAGCCCTCTATCAACTGACGGCCCAATTTTTCATTTTAACTACAGGAGCCGGGTTAAATGGCCAGCCATTCATTCAGATGAGAATATACTGGCCCCTATATGCTGCAGTTACTTCTGCAGTTACTTCAACAAAATGACTCGTGAGGATAATCTTGTCATGTCTATTTTTAGCGAACTTAGAGAATCATTCAGGGTTCACTTTTATAAAGATCAGAAGGTGAATGATTTTAAAGCCAAAGATACTCTATGGTACAACACACACTGTAGAAAGACTCAACTGGAATTGATGACCATCATAAAAAGTGGCAATACAGCTGATATAGCGGATGGGAGGGTACACTATAAAAACATGTAGACTAGGGATAAGAAGGAATGTGAGGAAGAGCTCTGGCGCAACCTAGCCAAAGAGGCCTTACTGAAAGATAGCAGGACTTTTTGTTATCTATTGGGTAATGGCACAAAATCAGCTGAAAGAGATATAGACTTTTACATTCACCCCTATATATGGGTACAATATTTTAGTCTACTATTAGTAGCAACCCTGGACAGGGATTAAGCTCCTCCAAGTATTTTTACATTGCAACAGACATTAAGGGCTCTTTACAGCACAAAGAAAGGAAAAGCATCTGTCCTAGATAAGATGCCTGGTGATCTCTATTGCTCTGAACCAACTGCCTGGGGCTATGTCCTAAATTTGATATCCAACTCTATAGCTAGTGGGGCTGAGATTCTGGAAACCTGGAAGGGCACTGAAATCATTACAATTTACAAAAAGGGTGATAAAAATATTCAGGCTAACTACAGTCCTATCAGTTGATAACGCACAAAAGATATTAAGTAGGCAGATCTTGGAAAGGATCCAAATTTGGGGGGAGGAGAATGAAGTTCTGTCGCACCTAATGGCTGGCTTTAGGTCACATACAAGTGTTTCATTTTTTTTTTATTCTATGGAAATTTGTTGTATTTAATAAGGGGCACTTGTATTTAGTGTTGACTTGCGAGCAGCATTTGACCTGATTTCAGGAGAGAAGCTGTGGGCAGTATTAAAAGGAATAGGGATGCCTGCAAATTTATTGCACTTAACACACTTATACAGCAATAATTAATGCCCAAGTAAAATGGGGCAGATATGGAGAATTAACCAAGCATGTACACATCAATAGGGGCATCAGACAGGGATGCGTCTTAGCTCCAACCCTCTTTACACTCTATATTAATGGACTTATTGGCACACTATATGACTGCCATGGCGATCCCCTGAAATTGGCAAACCATTCCTGCCCTACTCTTTGCCGATGTTACACTATTAATATCAAAAACCCCAATGGGGCTGCAGAACCTTATGAATCAATTCTCAATCTTGTGTGAAGAGTAAGGCCTAGAAAGTAATGCCTCCAAAACCAAATGTATGACCTTCTGGCCTCCTAGGTCATTTAGAGGAAAAATTAAGTTAGGCTGTTATCTTCTATAGCAGGTCAGATTGTGATTATTTGGGAGTGAGAATTGCCAACTCACTATCATGGCCCGCGCAAATAGTGACAAGCCAGTTAACCTTACAACATGCAGGGTCAAAGGTCGTCAAAAAATGAAATCAATCTAACTTCCGACCAATTAAACCCGCACTAGAAATATACCACGCCAGAGTCCTGGGTGCGGCTCTGTATGGGGCAGAATTATGGGGAATGGAGCAAACTAGGGGGCTGGAGAAAACAGAGAATAGATTCATGCGAGCTGCACTTATGCTGCCACACAGTAGTCCACTTATCCCGTTGCATCTAAACCTGGGATTAAAAAATGTATCACTCATAGCTGCTATTAAACCGCTGAGCTATTGACGCAGGATATAGACAAGCAAAACTTCGATTCCCCTACGACAAGCACTCTTGTAGGAAAGAAATAATAATTCTGGCTCATTACCTTGGCTTCGACATATTAAGTATTGGATATACAAGCTAGGGCTAAATATAGCTTGGGACAGCTTGAGCGGATCAACACTGTAATGTTAGCCCAACTAAAGTTAAGATATTGGAGGTACATTGATGAGAGCAGGCAGTCCAACTCAGATATTAGCTTCCAAACCGAAAGATTTTTAAATTTCAAGTGTATGGCTTTTGAGCCGTTTTGAGATCAAATTAAACCACCTCAAGCGAGATCCATTTAAAAAATCTTTTAGATATGGTACCTTGCCCCTGAATCATCTCAGAAGTAGATGGCAAGAGTGTTCTGTTTCTTCTATCTTCCCTGTCTGCAAGGCTGATATTGAGAAGGATAAACACTTTGTTTTTCTGCCCTAAACAGAAAAAGACCTGGTTATCCCAGTATGCAGCATCCTGTCTATAGATTTTTTAACAGACACAATTTGGATTTTAAGATCAGAAACCACTGAGTGGTTCGTCTATTCAGTGTCCAGATATCTATTGTTTGCATGGCGTAGAAGACACTATATTTTACAAATATGATCATAGCAGTTGCAAAGATCATTTTATTGGGATCCTATTGTAACATAAGATATGGAACACTGATGTAGTTTATCTTTTTATTGTTTTATACTTTTTTGCTATGATGTATGTACTTGTGATTTTTTATGTATATTGATGGAGATTATTCCCCAAATAAATAAATAACTCATGCAGGGTCAATAAAGACCTTCAAATGCATAGAATACAAGAATAAATAAAACAGATAGTAGTAAAGATTAATACAAATCACTTTTCAATAATTATCTACAAGAATAAGAATCTGCGCAAGTTAAGAAAAAAAAACAAGAAAAATTAAAAAAAGAGGTAAAAAAAGGACTCCTTATAGTATTCTCAATGATTGGGATTTGTACTGCTAACAATCGTAGTCTGTCAGTTATAAATGGCCCAATATTTAGTTACCAGGCTCTAAGTTTCATATGTACAGGGTCTGAGTAATTTATACTTAGCCACCTTTTTTCCAAAAGTAATCATACTTTTTGTAAAGGTAGCGTTCAGCCTTGGGTTTGCTGCGTTCAGCCCCTCAACAGCAGCTTGCCTGCATGTCTAGACAAATGGCTGTTTAAATAATGGGTGAAGCATCAGTCGCCGTTCTTCTAAGAGTGCCGGACAGAAAACGTGAAATAGTGATTACTCCGTGGCCCCACAGAGCCTGCATTTTTTATCGTTTTAATTTTCTGCCACAGTAGTAGGCTAGTCAGTGTCTAATGAATGCCAAACCTATGCAATAAAACATAACTTTTTTAAGTTTTTGAAATACTGGTGTCAAAATAAGGCTACGCGTACTGGCGTACATTTTTATAATTTGCCAAGCATAACTTTGTTTTGCAACAAAGTTCTTATCCACCAAATAGGACTTATTGCAAGTCAGCCTGTTCAGTGCCTTTTTGAAACTTATAGTTGTTATTGACTCGGACCATAAATGGTCTACCTGAAGCTTACATATAACATCCAGGTAAAATCTATGAGGTGTCACTGTGCGTGATGTGGTCATTTTGTGCCATATCAGATGGACCAGAGCATCCGGTTGAGTTGCTCGAAGCCTATGGCAATTTTTTTTTTAAAAAGCACTCCTACCCTACAAGTCCTGTTTGACCCCAGACCAAACTTGAGTCAGACCAGTGCCTCAGCTGTGTGCTTGGACAGTCTAAAAATGTATCTGTAGGTCTGCGCGATCAAGCGATCCAATAATGAAGTGTGTGCCCCTCATAATTTCTCTTCCATACGTAACAGCTGGGGACTGTTTGGCGCTCACAACCTTCAGTAGCGGGCTAAATATGGGACCCAATAGCGTTTCTAGTTGTGTGTTAAATGCCATCCGTAGTACCAATACTTTAAATTTAATTAGGTTGCCATGAGGTATGTGTGAGCCCCTACAGGCGATGAAGATCTCCAGTTACTTGTACTGCCCTACGATTTCCAATTTGTTACCATTTATGCTCCTGGAGCCTTCGATGTTGATTTTTCTTCTTATTTTAAGGAACTTAGGGCCTGATTAACATCTTGGCGGATGGGATACTCCGTCACAAACGTGATGTATTACAAGTTCCATAGGATGTAATGGAATTGTAATTTAGCGGACAGGATATCCATCACATTTGTAACAGAGTAAACTTGTCCACCAAGATCGTAATCAGGCCCCTAGTTTTTGGGAGATTTACTATCAGTTTATAGTTGATTACAAGGACATGCAGTATGAACAATAACCTTTGAAGGCCTATTCTTGGTTTGCTTAATAGTAAAAGATTTTCAGTATTGAGTAAGTTTGATTGCTGCCAGTCACCCAGTTTCTAGGCAAGGTCGCTTGGCAGGTCTGAAATGTAAAGATTAAACAATAGAGGGGTGAGCACACACCCCTGCTTGAGATCAGAGTCAAAGTAGACTTTCCGGGACAGTCTAGTACCCATCACCAAGTTTTACACAAAAGGCCTGATTACAAGTTCTGCAGTCTTACACCATACCGCTGGGGCGATGGTCCCACGAAGACCACCGCCACGGCGGTCTCTTGCCCCCGTATTACAGTGATCCCGCTGGGCCAGCGGCAGTGTTTCTAATGGCGGGGAATATTTTTTCATATGTGTTGATGCAAATGTGTATGTTTTGACTGCACAAGTGTTAAATGTACACATATGCATGTCGCTTGTGGAAAAATACCTAATACCAGTACTTTCTCATTGCTGGAGTCTGGACCATATGTGCCCAGTCCAGTCAAATAGGTAAATACTGCAAAATTGACTTTCCTGGATTTCGGCGCCAACAGGGTCGTTTTCTTTGGGGTCAAGATGCTGCTGTGAAAAGGGGCCTTGGAGGAAGGGATCCATGTGGGAGACTGAAGGGCAAAAAGGAAATGGGTGAGTATGCATCCCAATTCCTTGGATTCCGCCAACTCGCAGCAGGCGGTCTTCCAGCCACGGTTGGTTCGATGGAAAGCCAACTCGTAATTCTGACGGCGGTGAACTTGTCTGTACTGCCCTCTGACAGCTGCTTTCCCCCTATCACCGTCGAGCCGGTTGGCGAATGGGTGGTGGTGGTGCTCCGGCAGTCTTGCGTTCTGCAAACTGCCAACATCATAACATGGCAGGCGGACCGCCAACTAGGCAAAGGGGTTTCTGACGCCGTTTCAACAGCTTTTCCCTTACCACCAAATTTCTTATTCAGGCCCCATGTATTTATGTACAAGAGTTAGATGGTTCTAAGCAGTACAGAGGGGATACCAAGGTTATGTAATTTGCATAACAAATTTATTGGTATACTGTCAAACGCAGCCTTTAAGTCGACAAAACAGGCAACAGTAGTTAAGTTTGCCGAAGGTTTTTTCCATGCAAATAGCCAAGACCAAGAGATTTGACATGGTACCACACCCTGCTAAAGATCTACCAAGCTAAGAGTGCAGTGACCGCTTCTTATGGCAGCGAAATATGGGGGCATGTTATCACAGATGATTTACAGGTAACCGAGAACACTTTCTTGAAGTGCTTACTGGGTGTTCCTCGCGGCTTGTCCAACATGGTGGTACACGAAGAACTGGGGTTGCCTTATTTAAGCGACATCTTGGCACTCCGTCCCCTAACCTTCTGGTTAAAAATTTGGTCGAGTGAGGGATTAACGTTGAGCCAATCGATTTTAAAAGAGTGTATGACCCTTGACCATGCGCTCCGTATACCTTGGCTCAGATATATCAAGAGTAGTTTTGAAAGGTTAGGACGAGTTGAATTATACACCAACCCTGAACAAATAACTAAAAAGGATGTGGGGTTAATAAGGAGTCCTTTAGCAGTCTAAGGAAACTGGAGAGGGAAGAGCTAGAATTGCGGAAACCCAGTGTCCGTAAATTTTTAATGTTAAAGACAACATCATTAGCTGAGCCTTATCTCCTGGGGTTTTTAAGTATTTATGAACGTTTTTTACTAACCAGGTTTCGCCTGGATCTCTTTCACCTCCTGCTCGCCGTACCTAGGGGGAGTAGTAGAGGTCAGTTGTTAGCACCCTGTGGCTGCGACGGTGAGTCTCCACAGGATTTGCTACACTTCGTATTATTTTGTAAATTTTATGAGGTCCCTCGTAAGTTTTTTATTGCCCCGATTTTAAAGAGGATGAATTTTAAGCAGGCTCGCCCAGCTCTCCTGTATTTACAACTGTTGAAGGATGAATGTATCTTTTTTGTCCTTGGTTACCTGAAATCCGTGGTGAAGTCTAGGGCCTGTCTTGATTAAATGCTAACGAGGGTCAGGGTTTAAGCCCATCTTTAAGATACATATACCCTAGTAAAAACCCTGGGATAAATTAACTTTGCCGTTGGGCTTTTAAATCAAGGGTTAAGATTATTTGTATTTAACTTTGCACCTTATGTTGTGGATTATTATGGACCACTATGGAATGTAATTTAATTGTGATGAATTGTGTTTATATTTTATGGAATTTTGATGTATTGATAACTTTTATGGTTTTACAAGTTGAAACCGAATAAAGTTGAACTGAACTGAACCACACCCAGTTCAGAGCCCGGTCTGATTTAAGGGCACTATTTTTTAACCAGAAGAAATGTCCCCAGCACACGTAAGCAGTAATGCAATAGTTTAGAATGCACGTTGTGAGCATAAATATACACAAGTGAGTTGTTTCTTGTAATTTTCTTTCTTTTATTCTCTGGTTCTTAAGACAGCCGACACGTGTTTCGTCGCAAACAGGGTAATACTCCCGCGACTTTATCAAGGCTGTTCGGAAAACAAACAAGAGCAAGCAATGTACCACCTTACAGAATAACAGGTGTACAACAAATCCACAGTAATAATCAAAGACATGCTCGAGTGTCTACACGATAACTTCGTGCAAACATGCACAAGGTGGAAATCAGATGAAACTCCCGGATAAGTTCCGAATAGTAAAGAGGGTAACAACGTACCCAAAGTACCAAAGGATGGAAAAGAAAGGTGTATGTCACTATTCAAAAGCAACTACAAAGTAGGTGCTGTGCAACCAGTGCATTCAAACAGAATTGAGACTTGTGAGTAAGAAAACACTAAGCCCAATGAGAAAGGGTGTCGATACGGCGTGAAGAAAAGTGAAAATGACACCGCCTTGTATAGCCCAAGAGGTAGTGAGAATAAGTGAACCACGATAAATACCTATGTCCTCCTTGTAGTCAAATCTATGAAATAAATAACAACACGGCTAGAATGAAAAATCTATCCTCTAGTAGACAGAACATATACAAGTGGCCAAAAGCTCCTTACTTAAAAATTAACACCTACTTATTTTGTGGTGATAATTCCAACCCACAAAATGGGGTTCCGTAGCTTGCGACGTCTCACTCTGTAGTTCATCCGTCGAAGGGATCCAATTACGTCCCAAACTCCCAAAGTCTCAAATTCTACAACAGAGGATACCAAGAATGTATCTCACAATACCCAAGGGGTGAATGGCATATAAACGTATGTTGACCCTAAGCATAGCTAGCTCTAGGTAACGCATTCGGACAGTACTCACTGCATATATATCCCAAATATCCATGACGTAAACTGACCCCTTTATTTAAAGGGTGCGTTCCGCATTGTCCATAAGACCAACACACCCTCCTGTGTCAAACGCACAATATGAAATATGCCGTAATCTTATCTAGAGTCGGTATTCCAGAAAACAAACTGTGTGCCTGCAGACTTCTATTTCCCTATTTCATATTCCAGCGGTGTAGCGTAAGCATTCAGCTATCCCCCTAAGGTCCACGGCCATTGGAGAGCCTGATAACTTTCTCGCAGAACTCCACTCCTCCTTACCGGTATATCGTGTGTCAAAATTCAAGACGTCGCTCAGCGTGCCATTCCGAGTACAGGACACGAGTCAAATGCCGGGTGAAGCCGTAGATATAAAGGCTATCATCCGAACGCCGTAAACACAAACGAAGGACTCCAACCTGTTGGCCTCCAATACGGTCAACAAAACAGAAAGCAGACTCACCACGTAACCTCTTATGTGGCGGCCATCTTGGAATTGCCAAAGTGTATTGAAACAGAGGTAAAGATTCACCTAGTGAACACAGGCCCCTCATCACAATAAGAAAGAGTGCCTATATAGATGACATCACTCAAAATCATAAAGACCATCGTGGTTCTGGCTAAGGGACCGAGATAGCATATAGGCATGGTCCTCTAAAATGCTGAAAACTAGATATGAGAATAATCATCTCTAGTTGATATTTACAGTGGTATATCAGAGAAAGCATGTGAGAGCATTAGTGCACATATCCGTTACAATCTCAGTGTCGGTTAATCTCGTGAATATCAGATGTGTTTGTGTAACTACAGTAGACTACATTCAAACTCATCCATCTCTCATGGTAAAAATTGATAAAATAATGGTAATAGATTTTGCGGTGTACACAACGTACCCGATTTATAGTTTGGCACCGGAGAAAACACTTCATTTAAGACAATTCATACAAAATGAAATATATGATAGGAATACAAGTATAGTATCCTATAAACCATTACTAAGTATGTAAAATGTAAACAACAATTTCTGTACATCGTAATTATGATAACGGTAGACGTGCACACAGTGTGGCAACTCTGTGCACTCATTTGCCCAAGAAGTAATGCAGCTCATGGTCCACATTGAGCCCTAGTTCCGTACTGCGCAATCTAAGGATCCAAAGTGCTTCCCTTCTACGAAGGGCCAGCTCCCTGTTGCCCCCCCTTGGGTGTCTGTAAGTCTGTTCGATACCGAAAAACTCAAATTGTTTGTGTGTCGTCTGGGCTGGGCATTGTGTTATATGTGCGGCAATGGGATACTTGACATCACCTTGCTTAACTGCTCTTATATGCTCACCCATTCTTTCACGTAGTGTCCTGATCGTGCTGCCGACATATCTTCTTTTGCACCTACACTCTATTATGTAGACAACAAATTTGGTCAAGCAATTGATATTAGACTCTATCCTGTATGTTTCGTTATCAGGGCCCTGGAATTCTGTTTTGTGGTTACATGCCCATTTGCAGGCACTGCAGTTACTACATCCATGGAAACCCTTTGTCCGTTGTGTCAACCAAGTCTCCTTTCTTTCTAACCTCGGGTAGCTAGGGCTCAACATATTCCTCAGAGACACCCCTCGTCTGTACGTGATGGTCGGTCTGTCCGTGATGTGGTCATTGAGAGATCTGTCTGCCCTGAGCAAATGCCAGTGTCTCTTAAGACTACGCATCAGTATGCCTGACCAGTTGTTATATCCAGTTATCATCCGTACTCTGTCTCCCTTGTTTACGTGCTCTGTGCGTTCTCTGAGAGTGTCCTGTCTCTTGATCCTGTGTATCCTTTGTTCAGCTTTCTTAAGTGTGTCCCTATTATAGCCCCTGTTCTGGAAGCGGGCCATCATACTCTTTTGCATTCTTCAAATTCTGGGTCGAAACTACAGTTACGTCTTACCCTAACAAGTTCACCATAGGGAATCGACCTAATCTGGTGGAAAGGATGGGCACTGGACGCATGTAATACCGCATTGCAAGCTGTTTTTTGCGAAAAAGTCTACTATGTATTGTATTATCTCTGATGTATAATTCAACATCCAAGAATGAAATCCTGCTCGTGCTATACTCAAATGTGAATTTAATGTTATAATCATTACCATTCAGGTAATCGAAGAATTCCGTCAGTTTGTGTGTGGTGCCAGTCCAGATCATCAAGCAATCGTCAATATATCTGCCCCAATACAAGATGGAATCGTTCCATTGTGACCCCATGGTGCCCCAGATCCTCATCTCCTCGAACCAACCCATAAAAAGGTTCGCGTACGAGGGAGAAAATCTGGAGCCCATGGCCACTCCTTGCTTCTGTCGGTACCATTTATCTTTGAAAAGGAAAACATTGTTGTCAAGTATTAGCTCAATCATTTCCATCAGCATTTCAGTATGACTCCATGCACTCGCTGACCTAATATTCAAAATCTTCCTGACTGCCCCCAGGCCAGATTCTCGCCTGATACTAGTGTAAAGGGCAATCACGTCAGTGAGTGGCGCCATTATTCCTATACTCTAAACCACTGCCCTGTTATTTGGCACTATTTTTTAGTTGGTTGCCCAGTCAGCCAATTCATGGAGGAGCAAAGTATTTGGCCTCTATGTCAAGGAGGGCTACAAGTCTGTAGTTTTCTGTATTACTGTTTGAACCTCCTTTAAAGACTGGTTGTTTTATAGAGCTTCTCCATGATTCCGGCACCTCATATGCTGACAAGGCTGTATTATATAGATTAATTAGTTATTTTGCCCTGAATTCAGGATTAGCTTTATAAATAGCCTATGGCAATCTGTTTGAGCCTACCTCCCAGTCCTCAGTACTTCCAGAGGTGGATGATTAGTGGTCCTGCTCATGGCTGACCCAGGCTACTTCAGTTATGTTTGAGTTAAATTCATTTACTGGACCTTTCTCGATGTTTACACCAAATACTGATCCTGATGCAACTTCTTAGCCAGCCATACCTCCTTTTCTATATGTTTCTCATGGAGAGGACCTTGCACTGCTGTGCCAGATTGAAAGGATCTTTCTTCAGTATACGAAATTCTCTGTTTGTTGAAATTCTCAATCCAATTAGGCCTTTATTTCTCAGTGGAGATTTTTGACTAGCAATCCAAAACCACCTGACTTTGCTTGGGTATGTTGTTAGCAATGTGACAGCAAATTGCTGCCATAGTAAAATCCCATTTCCCTATTTCCGCTTAATGTCTTATTAATTTGATACTTTTTTCCAATTCCTCATGAGAGATGTGAGCATTTCAGGCTTAGCTCTTAAGGCCATCTGCTTGACCATCTTCCAGCAGAAGATTTGCAGTTTTAAAAACCTTTGTGTTTGTCCAGAGAGTGTTTTTTTGGGGGTAGATGGTCACTCTCTACGATGTTCACAGCTGTAACTAACTATATTGTTAATTAGAGAAAGGGTTGCTAATGTATAGTCGATGATTGAGTTTGTCCTTGCACTGATGTGGGTCAATGTTGGAGGCTGGTCATCATTGAATCGACCATTTAATACTCTTGACCCAAGGGACGTGCAGGTCTCAGCCAATATTTCACCCATCAGGCCCTTACACTATCTTCCTGGGATAACATGTCGCAGAATTTTCCAGACTTCTTCTTGGTCCAAAGAGTTTTCATCAAGGGATCCCTGGTGAAAAAGATTTAAATTAAAGTCGCCGGTGAGTAGCAGATGAACACTACATTGCCCAGCCAGTAATCTGGTTATTCCGTCTTCCAATACAACAATATGTTTTCTCTCGCCCCATTGCTCGCATGTATATAAACATTTACTATTATTAGAGGATCCTTGAGTGTAGATGACCATCCTTCTAGTCTCAATGTCTGTATCCACTTTTTCTCTGCTATCCATTGGTTCAATTTTAACTTCAAGCTTCACACGAATGGAAATTGCCAAACCTTCTCTAAGTCTTCCCTTTCAGCTCACTCTGTCTGCCGGTATAATGAATTCTAAGAAGCCTGGGACTAACAGTTAGCATGCTGACCTGGTTTCTTGAAAGGCTAACATTTCAAAGTGTTGGAAGTAGGTTAGTAAATTTGTGTCCTTAATCTCGGACCTTAATCGGTCCATGTTCGGATCACTGACAGAATATCGACAACAACAATATCGACCTAAAGAAATATCGTGACAAAAATATCGTTGTCAAAAATATCGACCTCCTATCTTCATAATGATAAGTACAAAAATATCGAGAGAAAAAATCGTTGTAAAAAATATCGATGTATAAAATATAGTTTTTTTTATATGTATAAAAAATAATATTAAAACAAATTAAATAATAAATTAAACTTTAAAAAAATGATTTAGATTTATTTGTAAATGTTTTACTCCAAAACTCCCTGCCCATAATGAAAAAGCACAGGAATAGTTTCTCCAAAGCAGTTTCCCCAGCCCTGGAGGTGTTCAAATATAAAGCCCAAGCAGCCGCACTCTATGGGGCCGAAATATGGGGTCCTTACTGCAAAAAGAATTTTGAAATGGAGGAAAACAAATTTTATAGAATGCTTTTAAGTCTCCTGCGCGAGCTCCTTTAATTCCGATTACCCTAGACCTGAATGTTAAACGTACTGACCATCACGCATTATTAAGACCTCTATTATTTTGGGTCAGAATTTGGTCTACTATAGAATTGCTACACTACAAGGTAGGTCTAGAGGAGATATTGAAGTTGGACCAGCATAGGAGTATTTTGTGGCTTAGACACGTTTTTTTGTGGTTCAGAAAATTGGGCCTATCGCATTACTGGGATGACCCAATCGCGTTGTCCGTAGCCTCAAAGAAACTGCTAAAAACAACCTTCTGGGCCCATATTCAAGACAGCGTGTTACATGGTCTACCTAATGGATCGCTAACGACTAGGTTCCTTTTGTTTAAGGACGTAGCAAATTTTGAGCCCTTTCTTGATGAGGTGTGCCCACAATTAGCAAAAAGTTTATATATGAAGTTTAGATACGGTGTATTACATATAAATGCAATCACGTCACGATGGGCTATCAATAACGCTGGAACAGGGAATGATTTGTGTTCTTTATGCCCAAATAAGGTTAAAGAAACTGATTTGCATGTATTATTCTTCTGTCCTCTATATGTCAAGCCTAGAAAGAAATGGATTAAACCAATTTGCATAAACATGGGTACTAGGTCTTGCAGAGAGGCTGAAATGTTAAAAACTGATACATCGCAACCAATTGTATTGTGTCAGTACATTTTTACTCGCCGTAAGCTTCTTAAGGGCCAAATCAGGACTGAAGTTGTAATAAATGTGATTAAGTATTTTCAGGGCTATAACAAATGAATTTTGATAGAGTATGCAGATACAATAGGTATAAGGGAGCCTTGTTCGTGGGAAATGTTAGTAAGAAATTATTATTATTAATTGTTTTTAATGTTTTAGGGATGGAAGCACAAACAAAGAACAAAAATCAGGAGTCCTTTACTAGTGTTATTATTGTTTTTATATTGATGCCTATTTTAAACATAATTATGTTCCTAAAGAAATGGCGATAGGTCATATACAATACTTTTCTTTGTATTCCCTTTCCATCTATTAATATTGTAATAGTATTACTGCAGTATTGCATATGGAAATCGTATGTGTTTTAATGCATCTTTTATGGTTTAAAAGAACCGAAATAAAGATTTTGAAATGAAATTTGTAAATGTTAACAATTATGTAATAAATTTAATGTAAAAAAATTAAACATACATATATAAAATGTAATATATATATATATTTACTTAAAAACAATTAAATAATAATTTTAATTAATTTTAAAATGTTATAAATATATTAAAAATAATAAATAAATATATATACATACACCTGTAACATAAAAATTAATACACAAAAATATATTATACATTAAAATATTTAATATTTTTTAAACCTACATTTTGCACTACATTGAGGGCAACAGTAGAGAGTGTTGGATAGCGGAGGGTACAAATTACTATTCCCACTCCAGCGAGTGCAACAGTAGGGAAAGTGTTGCATAGCGGAGAGGTAAAAAATACTATTCCCCCTCCAGCGAGTGCAACAGTAGGGAAAGTGTTGGATAGCGAATAGGTAAAAAATTTACTATTCCAACTCCAGCAAGTGCAACAGTAGGGAAAGTGTTGGATTGCGGAGGGGAATAATTTACTATTCCTACTCCAATGAGTGCAACAGTAGGGAAAGTGTTGGATAGCGGAGAGGTAAAAATTACTATTCCCACTCCAGCGAGTGCAACAGTAGGGAAAGTGTTGGATTGCGAAGGAAAAAAATGTACTATTCCAACTCCAGCAAGTGCAACAGTAGGGAAAGTGTTGGATAGAGGAGAGGTAAAAATTACTATTCCCACTCCAACGAGTGCAACAGTAGGGAAAGTGTTGGATAGCGGAGAGGTCAAAATTACTATTCCCACTCCAGCGAATGCAACAGTAGGGAAAGTGTTGAATAGCGAATAGGTAAAAAATACTATTCCCACTTCAGGAAATGCAACAGTAGGGAAAGTGTTGGATAGCGAATAGGTAAAAAATACTATTCCCACTCCAGCGAGTGCAACAGTAGGGAAAGTGTTGGATAGCGAAGGAAAAAAATGTACTATTCCAACTCCAGCAAGTGCAACAGTAGGGAAAGTGTTGGATTGCGGAGGGGAATAATTTACTATTCCCACTCCAATGAGTGCAACAGTAGGGAAAGTGTTGGATAGCGGAGAGGTAAAAATTACTATTCCCACTCCAGCGAGTGCAACAGTAGGGAATGTGTTGGATAGCGACGGAGTAAAAATTACTATTCCCACTCCAGCTAGTGCAACAGTAGGGAAAGTTTTGTTTAGCGGAGGGGATACAATTACTATTCCCATTCCAGTGAGTGCAATAGTAGGGAAAGTGTTGGCTAGCGTAGGGGATAAAATTACTATTCCCACTCCAGCGAGTGCAACAGAAGGGAAAGTGTTGGATAACAGAGAGGAAAAAATTACTATTCCCACTCCTGCAAGAGCAACAGTAGAGAAAGTGTTGGATAGTGGAGGGGTAAAAATTACTATTCCCACTGAAGAAAATTTAAATTTAAAAACAAACAAAATATCAACTACAATATAAAGATAATAACAATTCCAAAAACAAAACATATATAAAAAATTCAAAAATTACAAAACATAGAAACATAATATAATGTTAAAAAAACAAAAAATTACATACAAAGATTATTTTCTAAAAAATTTAAAATTATTTACAAATGAATATTTCATAATAAAAATTATTTATAATCAAAAACATTTATTACATAAATATATTTTTTACCTACCCTATAACACCACACAATTTACAACACACATCTAAATTTAAATAAAAAAGTGTACCTCCATAATTAACACAATTATTTATCAATTAAACAAATATTATTAATTAAAAAAACAATAAAACAGATAAAATTAATATACTAACCAAACGTTACGCCTATATAACCAAACTCCACAAACAAAATAAAAAATAAACAATTATCAAAAATATTTATCAAGTAATAAATAACTATTAATGATCAAGTAAATAATTATTTTAAACTAAATTACTTTCCACCCTCTACCCCAATAAACACCACAACACACACCTAAAAATAATTACACAATTTCCATAACTAATTTTACAATAATAAATTAATATCAATTAACCACAAATCATTAATTAATTTACAAAAATTACTTCCGACCATTTACCACTATGAACCCCACAACTCACACATCAAATTAATTACACAATTGCCATATCTAAATTTTAATTAATTAATTAGCATTAATTAACAAATAATTCATTATTTAAAAATAAATTACCTCCCGCCCTATTCCCCTATAAACCCCACCACCCATTTCTAAAAACATGACACAATTAACATAATTAATTAACAAATAATTAATTAATAACAATTAACAAGCAAATTGTAAACAATTATTAATACATTAATTCCCACAATTAACACTATAAAGTAAAATTAAATAAATATTATATAAAAAAGTATTAATAAATATATTAAAATTAAATTACTTCCCACCCTACTCCCCTATCAACCCACAACCCGCTCCTAAAAAAATGACACAATAAACATAATTAATAATAATTAACAACCAATTAATAAATAATTAATAATAAATTAATTCCCACAATTAACACTGTAAAATATGAAATAAAAAATAATTAATAAAAATAAATAATTTAATTATAATTAAATTACTTCCCACCCTATTCCCCTATAAACCCACAACCCGCTCCTAAAAAAATGACACAATTAAAACATTTACCAATTAATTAATTCATAAAAATTAACAGCCAATTATTAATTAATTAATAATAAATTAATTCCCACAATTAACACTATAAAATCTAAATTAAATAAATACTAATAAATAAAAATTAATATTTAATTTATTATAATTAAATTACAACCCGCTACAGAACTAAAACGCAAAATTAATTTAAAATAAAATTAATAACTACTAAAAAATTAACACATATATTAAAAAACAAAAGCAATACTTAGACAAAAAATAGAGCACATACATTTAAAATACATACTAAAATACATAGCACTAATTAAAAAAACGATATTTTTAACAACTATATTTTTGCAAACGATATTAATGACTTCGATATTTAAAAAAACGATATTTCTTACCTTAAACTCGATAGTCTTGACCACGATATTCTTGCTGTCGATATTTCTGTCTTGATATTTCAAAGTCGATATTAGTGCAAGTCGACATTTCCAACTCGATATTCTGACTCTTTACCCCATGTTCCATGCACAGCTGTTCATGATGGTTAAAGTGTCAAATGCAATTTTTGATTCTAGATGGTCAGCCATAGTTGAGACTGGTACAGTGCATGCATTTGCATCTATCTGAAGTGCTGTGGGGAGCCATGCCCAGTCTGTGTCGACAGGTGCTTGTTTTCTAGTCGAGCTTTTCCACGATTCTCTTGACTGATTACCTTTTTATGCAACTTGCTTGTTATGTCTGTTTGCACTAAGTGCAGTCTTCCCGTTTGGGTTTTTTAATATTGAATATAGCGCCACATATTTGTTTTCCATTTTAATGGGCACCGTTCTACTTTGACTTGGTGGCTCATCTACCCTTGCCTTCCTTTTAACCTCATGCTGTGTGTTGGTGCTTGATAGAATGGATCTCTTGCTCGGTGAAAGTGACTCACTCTTTAATCTTAGTCTAATGACAAGTTTGGCTTCTTGTCTGTGGGTTTGCCTTAAGTGCCTGTCCCTAGACAGCAATGACGTTCATGGTAACGTTGTGGGATTGGTATTTGTGTGGAAAATAGAGATCTTTATGCTGTATACCCTTAAATTGTCTTTTAAGTCCAAGACTGATTTTCCCTTTCGTACAAGGAGAAGGTAAATAGGGTTGGTTCAGTGTGCTGATCACCTCTTGGTCTTAAGAGTTATATTGAGGTGAGATCAGCTGACTCGAGGGCTTTCAAATTACGAAACAATTTTAAAGGCTTGACTAAGTTGCCCCGATTTAAGATGTGATGTCTTCCTTTTGACTGATATTCGGGAGCATATAGTATTTTTAGGGGGGTGGGCTCAGAAAGAGAACAAACCTTCACTGGGGTGGCGATTGATTTATGATTATTAGTCAATTCACTTTTGATACCTGCTGCCAGAGTGAATGTAGAATTCTGATTAGGAGCTAATTTCTCCCACAGGCTTTGTTCTCAGTTTTGGTTTATGAGCTGGTCGTCTTTTGTGTCTCCTGATGCTCCGTTTTGAGCCAAACTGGTCATTACTGTTGTTTCAATTCTTATAATAAGTGAACCGTCAATAATCCTTCTTACTAGTGGTTGTTATAACTGGCTTTGTTTGATATGGTGATGATGGTCCCGTTAGGAATTTTGCCCGTCGTTTCCGCCCTGCGTTTTGTGTAATTTATTTAGATTAACCTCAGAGGAGACTTCATTCATTTGTGACTCTGTCACTGTTTGGGCAGTTACGGTACCATCTGATTGGACATTCCTCTCTCCCCACCTTTCATCTATTGAGCATTTCAATTTGTTTGACACCTTTTCATTTGATTTGTCGTCCTTTGGTTCACGATCTAAACCCTAGGCGGAGCTTGATTTGATTTCAGCCCCTTTTGTTGCTTTGTTAAATATCGGGAACCACTTTTGCATCCCCCTCTGCTGTTCAAACACTTTGTGCTTCATTTGTATTGCACAATTCTGTTGCAGAAAGGCGCTTTGCTTACACTACTTCTCTGAATTTTTCGTGCTTTTTGAGTATTGTTTACTGGGTGTGTTGAGGAGCCCTCTACTATACTTTTTTCCTGAGGTCCTTGCAGCAATTGATCTACGTCAACTTCCCTGCGGACCACTCTTGGGGGATTATTACTGGATGTTCCTGCTGTTAGTTCTCCTTTCAATTGCTGCAATTTGGTTTCTCTTGCAATTATTGAGTTCTTAAAGTCCATCACTTTGCTTCCATCTTGGTACACAATTGAGGTCTGCTCTACAACATGTTCTGGCTTTGTGTTATATGTGCTTAATGACATTTTAGGGGGAGGTAGGGTGTTTATTGTGGTTGCATGCTGGTCGGGTGCTGGATTTAATGCAACGGCCTCCGCATAAGATAACGTACCTGTGATAAAGAAACAAAAGTTATCATTGGATGAGTGAGGTTTTACTAACCCAACGTTTCCTAGTTGGAAAGGGTGGGCAGAACTGTTACTGTTGTAGGTCTGAGCAACTGTTTGCCCTGAAGAGTGTACCAGTCTTGTTTTGTTTTTAAGTTCAGCTAACATGCTGTGTAGAACTTCTGGTAAAACACTCAACTTATCAACTATATGTGAGCAAGGGCAGATTGCAAGATGTCCTTCTGTTGCAGCTTGAGCTCGCTTTACAAATTGAATTAACTTCTTTAATTTTTCATCTATTCCTGATGAGAAAATTGTCGAGAGTGCTTAGCTGGTCCACCTGCATTTCTAGTTTGGAGGAATGGTCATTCAGTTCCCTTACTGTTGCTTGTAATGTGTCCAACGGCAGATCCCTATTTAAATTTGTTTTTGATTTTATTACTTCAGCGTCTGCAGTCATAGCCCCAACTGACTTCACCTTTTCTGCTCCATCCATTGAGCGCTAACTGAGGGATATGACTTTGAGGCCCATCTCCCTCTTTTATGATTATGTTGTTTGCTGCAGCAAAGGGCTCCTCATGCTCCTGTTGCCTCTCTCTCGTGCCCCTTTGCATGCTCTGGTGTGGGGTATGACACCATCAACCTTCAGCGGTATAGACAGCTGGATGTTATCCTTCTCTGAAGTTGCGTCTGAGAGATTATTACAGTATGATCTTACTTCCTCTGGCGTCAGTGAGATGTCAGCTGGTATAAGTGATGGATGAGTTTCTGAAGCTTTTTCCTTGTCACTTGCTTTCCCATCAGTCAGTTGATTACCTTTTTGACTCTCATCACTGTTAAAAAATATTCATATTTGGGCTCTTGGGGACATTCTAGGGCTCCTGGCTAAGAAGGCTACCCTGAGGGAAGTGCAACAGCTATTAGGAAAACTTAACTTTGCTGCCAGGGTTATTCTGTCAGGGTGCGTGTTTGCCAAATGATTGGCGTGGCTTACTAAGAACCTGTTGCAGAAACACCACAGGGTCAGGTTGACGGCAGGGGTCAAGAGGCACCTACAACAGTGGCAGGGCTTCCGGATCAACTTTAATGGGACCCTGGTCTGGCGGGAACCCTGGCTGTTAAGCCTTTACACAGACACGGCAGGAAGCGAGGGGTTCAGAGTCATCCTGGGGAAAGCCTGTTACACTGCACGGTGGCTGCAGAGGTGGCACACGGCAGGTTTGACATGAAATGTGGCACTGCTAGAGCTCTTTCCCATTGTAGTGGTGTTTTCACTGTGGTGGAAGGAACTGGCGAACAGACAAATTACGCTTTGGTCAGACAATCATGCAGTGGTACAATCGATAAACCTAGGGGCGGCGCAGTGCCACCAAGTGTTGGGACTACTCAGGCACCTGGTTGATTGCCAGCTTCATGCCAACATAGCAATAAAAGCTAGACATGTAACAGGTTGTGACAACTCCATCTCTGACTCTCTCTCTTTTGCATTGGGAGAGATTCTGCCAGTTGGCACCGTGGGCAGAGGAGCAGATGCCCCAAGACCAGCTGACCTATGGGACATAGTGAAGCAGATCTAAACCACTCATTGACCGGGTACTGGAACCAAAATCCGCTGCCACTTATTGTAATTGTTGGGAGCGTTTCATGAAGTTGAACGGGGGGGGTAATGCGCAGAACTGCACCAGCGACAAGGTGGAGGAATTCATACACTGGGCTTTCACACAGGGCAGCCCAAAACATGGACACAGTCTCACCTAAGCGCAGTAGCATACTACTCAAAACCTTTCAAGGCGGTTAACTCAACGTGCATCTTCTACTGCCACACAGCAATGCGGGGATGGGGACGCATGCAGCCAAAGCACAAGGACAGCAGCTACCCGTTGACTTCTCTAGATGAAAGGCAATTCTATACGTATCCGTATGCCATATGCAGGTCTGACGATGATGCGCAGCTGTTCAAGGCGACTTGCTCGCTAGCATTTTTCGGGGCTTACAGGAAAGACGAGCTGGTGGCTCCATCCAGAGCTGAACCGGGGAACGCTTGTCTACAATTGAGGGACCTTTATTTAGGGGACACGTACCTAGAGCTACACCTGAGAAGGTTGAAAACCGACCAAAAAGGAATGGACAGACACACACACAGTTAGATTGCCACACTTCGGGCAAATGCTTCCCCGTATGCCTAACCCACAGTGACATGCGGGTAAGGCTCTAAGGCGGTCCCTCACTTTCACGAGGCCGGAACCTATCTCAGCAGATTCCAATTCAACTCTGTACTCCGTTTATCACTGGCAAAGGCAGGGTTAAGACAAACTCTCTTTGGGTCCCATTCCTTCCACATCGGGCCGCGACAACCGTCACTGCACATGGCGTAGTAGCGGAAGGGATCAAGCGTATCAGGAGATGGAGATCCAAGGCATTTAGAGCGTACATTAGACCTATAACAAACTAACACCGGCCTACATTTCGCTACAGGGGACGGAGCTGGCAAGCTGACAGTCTGGATACTGGGACACTCATATATCACAAGGGCACAGCAGTGGGCTAGCGCACGGAAGCAATATGGGGAATCTTGCTATGCAACACCAAAGTGGTGCAACTGGGCAAGCCAGGTATGAAGTGGAGTCTGCTCCTCCCAAAAGTGTGGGACATGCAGGTGGTGCACAGAAACCCTGATGCCATAGGGCTGCAACGGTGCTAGGGTGCAAAACTCTGTTAGAGTCCATGAAGTCTGACCTGACAGCTATCTCGCGACTAACACGCCCCGTCAATATACTATGGTCAGAGGTGATAGCTAGGTTTGAGTGGCGGGGGCAGTAAACCACGGGGCAGTGGCAAAGTCCAGGAGAAAGATGAACATTGCAGTGAGTAAATTTTGTAAGGACATGGGCTGGGAGTTTGTGAGGCATGGCTTCATCAATCTAAAGATGCCAGGCTGCTACGAGGATTACAAAATCCACTTATCCAGTGTGGGAATGGACATGTTCCTCCTGAACATCTTGGGGGCGCTAGAGCTCCTGGGTTTTTCTAAGGCAGAAAAGGGGGAAGCTGGCAGCGGTGGTGGAGCCACTGCCAGAGTGGCAGGGGGAACTACGAGGGTTTTGAGAATAAATAACATCACCGAGGACATTAAAAAACAATTGCCCAAGCAGGGTCCTTGGGATGCTTCATGGCAGGGACTCTGGAGGGCAAACAAAAAGGGTGAGAAATGGTCAGCGCAGGGCGGACACGGCACTTGCAGCCCAGGCGTTTGCCACAGGACTGTGTACACCAGACATTTGGTAGAAGGGGAAGCCTTGAAGTTGCGACCCGTACTAAGTAAGCAGCAAATGGAGCTGTCACGACAGGTGATGGAATATGATTTATGGCTCACCATTAAAAATTGTGACCCGACTGTGATGATGATTTTTGTCAAGTTATGAAAGGTAGGTATAAAGTGCAATAAAATACTGATATTACCTGCATGACCAATATGAGCAGACTACATTGATGTATAAGATATCTACATACCTGTTGAACATATTAATGACCGATACTATAGTGATAATGTATGTAACAGCTCATAAAGGATATTAAACTGAGGCCGTTCTCACACCAGAAGGTCTTAGTGTCCATTCCTGAAGGTAAAGGGGGAACGGTCAGAGGGCCCGGAGGAAGCTCACACAGCTGGGTGGGGGGGGGTTAGACCTGACTTCACTGCCTTTATGGCCTACCTGCCTTGCCATCCACCTAACCACCTTGTGTCCTCATCTCCTGCTTCTCCGTATCTCTGCCTCTCCTGCAGCCACTGCAGGGGTAAGGCTACCTTCCTTGTGGGTGTGCAATGGATGGATCAAATGCCTAATTCGGCGTCACTGCTCGGCGGGGATGGGGGGTGGGGTCAGTCTAAGGGGCGAAGCTGCTGAGGATGCGGGAACAGCCTTGGCACACCCTGCAGTGAACAACTGAAGATGACGGCGATAACGGTGGCAGGCTGGGCAAAAAAACAGCAAGGCAGCTCCCTGCGAGCTGCAGGCTGTGGCTTCCCTACTTCCAGTGGCATCCTGACCGATGTGGCAATGTCTACTGCGAAAGACCCTTTTTAGTCTGTTTTAAAGGAGTGCTGGGTATGGAAAATGCTGAAGTTAATGTCTTATGTAGATGCAAGTCATCTGCATAGCATTTGATGGTAAGCCGCATTTTGTGAATAGCTTGAACGGGCACTGGAAAGCATAAATAACTAATTTAAGGCAACAAACTTGATAAAGATCAGTGGAGCTCAATGTACCCTCTAGAATTCTTCAAAGTAGGAATACAAGGGATGCAGAAGAGTCACATGCTATAACAGTCACTCTGGGATGTAGCAGAGGGAGGGGTATATTGAAATGGGTGGCACGGCTGACGAGCTGTTTGGTGAGGGGAAAAGTATTCATATTTTTCAATGCAGGGAATAGCAGGCTTTTAGATAAGTGAGGCTTTATGAAAACATTGAAGCTCCTGTTAGACAACATGTAAGTTTTAGGTGGCTATAGAAGGAATGTTGATGCAAGACTGAATCATTATTCTGAAACTTTTTGTGTGACGTTTTGTTTCCGATAGAGGCTTCTAACTGCAGATTGCTCACCTTAGAATATTCCCCAGGTGTCAGACTGGATCTGGAAAATCTTGAACAGTACCTCTGCATGCTGGTAGGTGGCATTTTTCGGCTCCACGTCAGCTTCTGCGTCCGGTGCCTATATCGTCCTTTTGTTCCGTGCAGATTCAGGGCACTACCTTGTTCACTTTTTGACCAACTTTTTCTACTTTTTGACAACATTTTTGAGCTTTGCTCCCAGTGTGCATAGGGCATTATGTCCCTTGCTAAACCTTCAGGATTTAGCCTTGTGGGGATTGTCACAGGCAAATGTCTGTGTACGACCCCCACCTGGTTTGTCTCTGGTGCCTGGAGTTGGGCGGCGACCCCAAGGCCTGCATCGAGTGCAAGTAGATGCACCTGAAGGTGATTCACGAGCGGCGATGAAGCTCCTGGCGGTGCGACAGAAGAAGGCTCCGTGCCATTCCTGGTCCTGATCTCTCATTTCCGTGGACAGTCTATGGGCTGCTCCTGGAGCCGTTCCCGCAGATGGTCGCCTTCCGCTCCAAGAACTCCTTGTCAAAGTTGTGTACGTCAAAAAAGCACAAGAAGAAGAAATCGAAACGCTCTTCGACTTCACCTTCTCCATATTGTGCTTCCAGGCCTCGCTCCCACTCTCCACCTGCTGATCCAGTGTTGGGGCCCGCTCCTTGTTAACCTGAGTTTCCCAGCACTAGAGCAGCACCTGGCCAACTTAATGAATTTTATGATGCCATGCACCCCATCTTTGCACCACCGACTTTATCTGAAGCGCCTTTGGGCCCCACGGAGCCAAGAGGTGCCCCTGTTGGGTTACCATTGGTGGGTTAGTCCTTCGGGTAGATCAGGACTGATGCAGGCACAATGCTTCCACCCACTCCGGCTTCATCTCTCCTGGTGCCATCGCTGGCGTTGCTTGATGCCAAGCGGATTACCACCACCGACCTGGTGCTGCCCCAGTGCCGCTCGACATCAATGTTGGTGCCATCCTGGCCTCCGTATCTTCTGGACTTACCCACTGGCCCCTACCTTCCTGAAGGAGGTGATGAGGAGGAGGTGTATGGTCCCCTTGGGGACCCAGACAATGACAACTGGTATGAGGAGCAAGGTGATGCCAGTAGCATGGTTACCTCTCCAGATGCAGGGATGGATTCTCCTCCAGGCCAGGTTCAGGAGGAAAGCGCATCCTTGCAACTGTGATGCACAGGGCGGCAGAGGTCCTCGATCTCCAGCTGCCCGTCAGGAAACCCATGTTCCACTTTAATGACGCCCTCCCGGGGGCCTGGGCGAAACCTTCCACTGGGGATCATGTGCACCTTATAATTGGCCGTTGTTGCTGACTTGCCTGGGAGACCCAGCCTTCCTTTCCCAGCATCCCTCCCCTGAGAGCTTGGTGATGCAGGCCTCAAACTGAGGGTCCATCCAAGCGCATTATCTACTTCACTACCAGATAGGGAATCCACTTACCAAAGTAAGTGCATTTTTGCTTCCAGCAGTCTTGCCCTGTGGTCAGTGAACACCGTATTTCTCTTGGTCGGATATTCCCATGCATTGTGAGATTCAGTTGCATAGGTGCTTCTCTTGATACCTGGGGAAGGACATGCCATCCTCAACCAAGCTCTGGTGGACAGCAGGGATGCAATAAAGTTTGCCATCCGGTGCAGATTGGGCACCACGGATTCCCTGGCTAGAGCCATGGCTTCTATGGTGGTGCTGCATCGTCACGCCTGGTTGCGGTCCATTGGGTTCTCAGGGGATATACAGTCTTAATTGATTGACATGCCCTTCAATGGCTTCTGCCTATTTGGCGATAAGGCTGATCTGGTACTCGAGTGCTTTTGCGAGAGCAGTATCACTGCCAGATCCCTACGTCTTGCCTTCTCAACCCGTCAGCAACAATGGTCCTTTTGCCCCTACTGCAAATATGGAAGAGGAAACTTTGGGTGGCAGCAGTTTCTGCCATACCCAGCCAAGCAGCCTGCCCAGTCCTTTGGGATGCGGATCTCAGAAAGAACGCCGGAGCCAGTCCAAGTGTGCTGTTCAGTCCCCTGCCCCTCCAGCTGCAGCAGCCTCAAAACACCTTTAGTGTGCCCTCCATCCAGCACAGTCATTGCTTTGGTGGCAGAATTAGGCACCACCTCCCTCAATGGTTGGTAATTACATCCGATAACTGGATGCTTCACCTTGTCCTGAAAGGGTATGCCCTACCATTTTTGGAAACACCTCATACCTTCCACCGTGCCAAGAATGGCTGAAGGGGGACCATCTCTTCTTGCTTCATCAAGAAGTGCAGACTCTTTTGGTCAAAGGAGCCATCAAGAGAGTGCCCTCATAAGAGGTAAGGTGTGGTTGTTATTCCAGTTACTTATTGGTGCTGAAAAACTAGACCTGCGCCCTCTCACCCACTTCGGAAAAAAAAGAAATTCAAGATGCTCACACTGGCTCAGGTTCTGTATGCCCTGAATCCTGGAAGGTCGATGGTAGAGCTGGAACCGCAGAACATGTATTTCCACAAACCCATCCTGCTGGGCCACAGGTGTTACCTGCGGTTCACGGTGGGCCATGAACATTTTCAGTTCTCTGTGCTCCCCTTTGCCCTCACTAGCACCCCGCTGGTGTTCACAAATGTGATGGCGGTGGTTATGGCCCATCTGTGGAGGCTAGGGGTGCCATTCTTCCCCTACCTCAAAAGCTGGCTTTTGAAGGCTGGCTCACCCCAGGCAGTCATTGCCACACCTCCAGGCAATTGCGGACCTTCTGCATTCGCTGGGGTTCACTATCAACATGCCTAAGACGCACCTGTCTCCTTCTCAGATGCTTCCTTTCTTTGGAGCCAGACATTCTGCACACAGCACAGTTTTGCACCTAACCTCCAGAGCGGCGAGTACGGGCTATTCAGGCTGTGATTCCCATGTTTCAGCCTCTAGCCTGGATTTTGCTGAGACTGACTCTTGAGGCTGATGGGCCTCATGCCTCCTCCATCCCTCTGGTAGAGCATGCCCGCTGGCATTTGCAGGCCCTGCAGTGGGACTTGAAGTCCCAGTGGGCGCAGCATCAGGGGAATCTCTCCGACCTGGTTCTGATATCGGAGGGAACTCCAAACGATCTGCAGTGGTGGCTGATGAACCATGATTGGATCGGCGACTGACCCATCTCCCTTCCCCACCTGGAGATCAGAGTAGTGACAGACGCATCACTCCTGTGTTGGAGTGGCCATCTGGGAAAGGTGGAGATCAGAGCACTCTGTTCTCTGCCGGAGACCAAGTTCCACAATTGCCTGGAGCTTAGGGTGAATCACTTGGCCTTGAATGCCTTCCTTCTATCTATCAAAGGTGGGCTGGTTCAGGTGTGCACAGACAACACCACCACCATGTGGTATTACAACAAACAGGGCAGGTTGGAGTCATGGATCCTGTGCCAAAATACTCTGCACATCTTGACTTGGTTGAAACGTCAGAACATTTTTCTTGTCGTATAACATCTGTCGGGGTCTTTGAATGCCACAGCGGACAAACTCAGCCGCCGATGCCTGACGGATCACAAATGGCATCTACATCCAGAGGTGGTGCAAGGTCTTTTCTGAGATTGGGGAGAACATTGGTTAGATCTGTTTGCCACCGCCGAAAGCGTGTTGTGTCATCACTTCTACATGTTGGAGTTTCTAGAGCAGTTCTCGCTCGGAGACTCATTTCGACTCGAGTGGACTTTGGGGCTCCTGTACGCCTTTCCACTGATTCCACTCCTGCCCCGAATTTTCAAGAAGATCGGGACTGGCTGGGCCTAAGCCATCCTAGTGGCAACAGATAGGGCACAGAGTGTTTGGTATCCTGATCTCCTTTGCATGAGCATCTGTCCTCTAGTCAGGTTGCCCCTTCAGGAGTATCTCTTGCCTTAACAACAGGGCAGTGTCCTGCACCCAAACTTGCCCACTCTCCACCTTCAGGCATGGAGATTGAGCTGCGACAGTTGAAGGTTTTCGATCTTTCTTCCAAAGTTTGCGAAGTCATCTTGGCAGCAAGGCAGCCTTCCACTAAAACTGTCTATGGCTTCTGTTGGGATTAGTTTGTGGCTAAGGGATCCTCACGTCATGTGGACACCCCTTTCTGCACCTCTTGTTTAACTTTTTCTGTTTGTTCCCTATTTAAGTTACCCGTTGTGACTCAGTTTTTGAAAGGTTTGCAACATTTGTTCCGGTCTACTCCCTCTGTGAAGTCCCAATGGGGCCTTAATCTGGTTCTCTCCCTTTGAGCCCCTGCATAGCTTCCCTCCGCAGCTTTTGATTTTCCTCACATCATGTGGATACCCCTTCCTTCACCTCTTGCTGAGATTTTTCTGTTTGTTCTTTCTTTTGCCCGGAAGGGCCTTGCTCTGGGCACCATTAAGTTATTTGTCAGCCATCTCCGCTTTCTTGTGACTGCCAGACCAACCTTCCCTATTTAAGTTACCCATTGTGACTCTATTTTTGAAAGGTTTGCAATACCTACTTCCTCTGCAATGCCCCAATTGGACCTCAATCTGGTACTTGCTTTCCTTAGGTGTTCTCCATTTGAGCCCCTGCATAGCTGCCCTCTGCAGCTTTTGACTTTTGAAAACAGTGTTCCTGGTCGCCATTACATCAGCCAGGAGGGTCAGTGAACTTCAGGCTCTGTCGATACAGCCTCCATACACCAACGTCTTTCCTGACAAACTGATTCTTTGGACCCATGCCTCTTTTCTTCCGAAGGGGGTCACCCTGTTTCACATTATTCAGAGCATTACTCTGTCTGCCTTCTACGTTCCAGTTTCATCCATCAAAGGAGGAGGAGAGACTCCATCACTTGAACTCAAAAAGGGCTCTATCATTCTATATTGATCACACCAAAGAACATCCAGGTGTATGATCAGCTCTTCATTGGGTTCACTGGAGCGAAGAAGGGCATGTTTGTGCAGAAATGAACCATCTCCAGATGGATAGTACTCTGCTTGCAGGCTCACTCCACCAGAGCCAAGGCCCCCACTACTGCATCAGCACCCAATCTGCCAAGCTGCCACGTTCACGAAGCACTATTGCATGGACAGTCAGATCCATTGTAATGGGCATTTTCCCCATTGGGTCCTCCTTGACATTTTGGTCTAAGCCACTTTACAGGCCTACCTCCGGGTGTGGCTTGGGTATCTATTCTAAGGTGAGGAAACTGTGGTTAAAAGCTGCAAATTCCTCACCAACCCGCCCATAAACTGGGATCGTTTTCCGAAAAAGATCCCTCGAGACACTGCTCACAGTTCAAAACAGTTACATTGGTTTTTATGTTGCTCTGCATTTCTGGTGTGGACTGGTAGTGAAAGAAACTGTCAATGTGGCTATAGTCACTGGGAAGTCAATTCCGACGCAGCTGCTATGTAGCCGAATGGTGCCACCTACCGGCGAGCAGAGGTTTTGCTCAATAGTTTTTGTATCCAGTCTGATGTCTGGGGAATATTCTAAGGTGAGGAATCTGCAGTCTCTACCAGAAAAGGCGTTACCGAAGGTAAGTAACGTTTTCAATATGCTTTAATCTGGAGATGTCCCTTTTCAAGCCTACCAAAATGTTGGCCAGTTTCCTTTTTCTGACTTGCTAGTTGCTGTGCATTTCCTCCATTTGATTTTTTCTCGTCTTCAGTGTTTCTTTCAAGGCACATTATAGTATCGACCTCAGGAAGCACATGATGAGCCGAAAGTGGGTTGTATTTCATTTTCATTATTTACAGATAGAAGACTGCTTCCATTCATTGATATTCTGTAAATTGTGATTCTCATTAGATCACCTAAAAACGTGTTTTAAGCAGATATAGGTACAAAACATTTAAGTAAAAACATTCCAAATTAGAAAAATATACAATACTGTTGTCTGCAATGTACATTAATAAAGGATTTGACTACAGGTTCTCAAATTAGGTGGGGGTGCAGATAAGTCATGCATACTCATCTCCATATCAAAAACATTCTGCTGTTGAGACATTTAGGTGTTACTTATCTCTTCCTCATCCCAGTGTTTCATGAACACTCCAAGTTCATTGAGGCCAAGGCACTTCAGTGCCAGAACCTCCAGTAGCTCCGGCAAATAACATTAAAGTAAAAACATTCCAAATTAAAAAAAATTTACAATCCTGTTGTCTGCAATGTACATTAATGGAGGATTTTACTAAAGGTTCTCACATTAGGTGGGGATGCAGATAAGTCATGCACACTCATCTCCATATCAAAAACATTCTGCTGCTCCTTCTAATGAGGCTGTTGAGACATTTAGGTGTTACTTATCTCTTCCCCATCAAAGTGTTTCATGAACCCTCTAAGTGCATTGAGGCCAAGGCACTTTAAACCTCCAGTAGCTCTGGTATGGAAAAAGAAACAATGAAAAAGAACATTAGTTAAATGATCAGCAATTACTCAAATAGTATGAAATCTGCATACATTGTAAAGATTTCTCTGATTTAAACTGAGCAAAAGCGGGACGAGCTAGTTGCTGGTTACCGTCTCCCCTTCCGAGTCACAGGTGTGTGTAGACACCCCTTTAGGGCCTCAAATGTACTGGTATGCTACTTCCACACTCAGTGGCTTTCTAATGTAACACGGACAATACACCAGGGACCATTTCCTAAAGCTGGACCCAGGAGTGTCCTCTCTGGCATGACCAGTGTTGTGATAGGCTATGTAGGCACTGCACCAGTCCTTGGAGTAGATACACTACTGGACTCAAAACTAGAGCTCTAGCATGGCCCCAGGGCAGTGCACAGGGTCAGCTTGTGCTGCCTCAGCCACTTCCTCCACAGCAGTGCATGGTGTCCAGCCTAGGTAACTCCTCTGTAGGTCTATGGCTATTCAGGGACATATGTCACAGTATGTGGGTTGTTCTTCTGGCAGGATGGTGAACTGTTGCTATGTTAACTCTGAGAATTCAGTTTATGTATAAGGCTCAGTGGTCATATATGGTACCAAAATTGGTGCCACACAGCTCACCCGATCTGGTAATCTTTAAAAAACTAGGATAAAAAATCCTTGATTCTTGAATCCATATGGAAACTTGCCTGTACAGTACGCAATCCGCATCCTCCAAGTGACTTCAGACTTGATAGATGATTTTTGTTTGCATTAACAACTGTAAGTTGTCGCTGGGCCGGCAATTGGCATCCCCGAAGTTTGCGGGCCATCTTTGTCTGCAGTAATATAACCACCTTTTCATCATCAGAGGAACCAAGCCGCCCTCTGTATTCAGAAATTAAGTGTGGTTAAACTTGCAACATTTTGACCTAAAGAACCATTTACTTATTTTCACTTTCTTTGTTGCAGAGATGCCTGCAGCTAGAACCTTACAATGAAGTATGCCAATATATGAAAGGACTCAGTCACGCATCTATGGGCCAATATTATGAAGGAATACGATCTCAGACTAAAGTTATGTTAAATGACCCTCTCCCTGGTCAGAAAGCAAGCCCGGAATTTTTAAAAGTGAAATATCTAAGAGGTAAGTTGTGGCAAACATCATGCTTTCACTATTTGTTTGCTTTGAACTTTTACATAGTATTTGTTCTCTTTTTTTGTGCGCTGCCAGACAGTAAATTAGTTATTTACCCTAAGTCTATCTTGGAATATGAACTCTGGCCTTTTTTTTTCATTACTATCCTTATTCCAGTTGGAAGGGTTAGACAAAATGCACTGCCTAAAAAGTGATTGTATCTAGCAATGAGGCGTCGATTTCTAAATCCATGTGTTCATGACCATGTACTTGTTGTGGTTTTGAATTTACCTAGTCTGTGGTCACTAAATTTGATATAACTCCATTGGCCCTAAGTTAAGTAATTTTAGCTATGCTCGTTTTACTGCACGAGTAGAGGGCCTAGCTTGTGTTCTTTGGGTTACACAGAGTAGTATGTTTTTCCAAAAGCCTTTTGGCACACTTTGTATGAGAAATTACTTAAATCTGAAAGAGACTATTAGTTATAGATTCCTTACCTTAGAATTATCCCCAGGTGTCAGACTGGATCCGGAGAATTTGTTCCTCAGCATTACCCCTGCGTGTTGGAAGGTGGCGTCGGTCGACTCCGCGTCCGTCGTCGGCATCTTGATCACCAGGAAGACGTTGTGGTGCCGACTTAGACGCCACCCCTGGGCGCTAACGTTAGTTCTTTCTTATTCTGCGCCAGCCTAGCGCAGATCCGGAGAGAGCTTGCCACTTAGTCCCTTTTTGACTACATTTTTTTCGACTTTTTGTCGACTTCTTTTTCAAGCCCTACGAGGTATGTCACAAACTGATGTCTGTGACGGACCCGCACCTCGTGTGCCTCTGGTGCCTGGAGCACAACCAGGATCCGAAGTTGTGCTCCGACTGTCGGGCCATGAATCCGAAGTCTTTGCAGGAGCGGTCCCGAAAGCTTCTGGAGGCCCGGCACTCAGCTCTGCGTCGCTCCCGGTCTCGCTCGAGGGTAAGGTCTCGAGACCGGTCGCATAGCCACCACACCTCGTCCAAGTCTTTGCACTCCTCGGGTAAGTCGAAGCACAAGAAGAAGGCGAAGAAGCACCATTGCTCTTCGCCTTCTCCCTGTCGGTCGGCTGACGTGACGCGGGACCCGGAGCGTCATTGCTCTAAGGCTCCGTCTCCGGTGCCTGACTCAGGGACGCCTCCGTGCCTCCCCCGTTTCCGGGAGCCAGAGCGTCCCCTGCCCAGCTTCGTACGTTCTACGAAGCCCTCCATCGAATCTTTGGGCAGCCCGACTCCTCTGGCGCGCCTTCGGGCCCTGCGGAGTTGGTCGTGGGCCCTGGGCCTTCAATGCCGGCGGAGTTGGTCGGCGGGCCCCCGTAGATCCAGGCCTGGATCCGGATCGGCGCCGGTCGACCTTACTCGACCTTCCCTGGCGCCGATCCCGGCAACAACGCACCTGGCCGACGCCGTCCCCATCCTCATCCCCGAGATGGAGCCGGACTGACGTCGAATTTGACGCCGGAGGATACTTTTGTTCGCTTGTTCATCCCAGGTGTTCCCTATCGCCCTGAAGGTGGTGATGAGGACTGGGAGGGGTCGCTGGACCCTTTGGTAGACCAGCTGGAAAAACCGGACTGGAGAGAGGAATTGGTGATGCCAGTGGTCTGAACACTTCACCAGACCTTGGCATGCTTTCTCCCCCTATGCTGTGGTGGTGCGTAGGGCAGCCGAGGCCTTGGGCCTGGACCTCCCTACAGTGGCAGTCAGGACTAATCTCCTGACGGAGGTGCTTCAACCTGCGGCAACTCCCTCCGAACCCCTCTTGCCCTTCAATGAAGCCCTCACGGGTGTCCTTCTGGACACTTGGTCCAAGCCCAGAACAGGGGCTCCTATGGAACGGACGATTGCCTGCCGCCACCGCCCGGCCCGGGCAATCCCATTTTCCTCACCCAACACCCTCCCCCCAAGAATTTGGTGGTCCAAGCCTCTTCTTCCAAGGGCGCATTCCCCTCTGCTCCTCCAGACAGGGAATCCAAGAAGCTGGATCATCTTGAGAAGCAAATTTTCTCTTTCTCCAGCTTGGCACTGCGGTCCGTGAATACCGCGTGCCTCTTGGGCCGATACTCCCATACTATCTGGGATATGGTTGCGCAAGTACTGCCTCAGTGTCCAGAGGAGGCCCGGGCTGTTCTCTCCCAAGCCGTGGCAGATGGAGAGACGCAGCAAAATTCATGATTCGCTGTGGACTGGATACCACCGACTCACTGGGCAGAATCATTGCCACGTCGGTAGGCATTCGGCGCTACGCCTGGTTGAGGACATCTGGTTTTTCAGGGGATGTTCAAGCAATCTTGCTGGACAAGCCCTTCGATGGCCGTTGCCTTTTTGGTGACAAGGCAGACTCGGGGATGGAGTGCTTTAAGGATTCTCGAGCTACAGCCAGATCCTTAGGCCTCGCGGCGTCCTCCCGTCCACCACAGTCTGCCTTTCTCCCCTTTCGTGGCTACGGAAGGGGCATCCCACAACGTCCGGCCCAGTCTAGCCACCGGTCCACGCAAGCTGCCCAGCCTCTGCGTGGCCATAGACGTGGGACCCAGCGACGCCGGTCTGGGTACCAGCGGGCGGGCCAGTCCACCCTCTCCCCCCCTGCAGCACCCTCCAAACCCTCCCAGTCTGACCTTTAAGGGCCATCAGCGGCCAGTGGGTGGCAGGATTCGCCATCACCTCCCCCACTGGCAATCCATCACGTCAGACAGGTGGGTTTTGCAGATCGTCCGAAGGGGCTACTCCCTCCCCTTCAAGACTACCCCTCCCTCCATGCCACCATCTCTCAACCGTATGTCGGAGAATCATTTGGCACTTCTCCGCCAGGAAGTTTCAGCTCTCTTGGCCAAGAGAGATATCGAAACTGTCCCTGCGCCAGAAGTAAGTTGTGGTTGCTATTCCCGCTACTTTCTGGTGCCCAAGAAGGACCAGGGCCTGCGTCCTATCATAGACCTCAGGGCCCTCAGCCACTTCCTCCGGAAGGAGAAGTTCAGAATGCTCACGTTGGCTCAGGTCCTGTCTGCCCTCGATCCTGGAGACTGGATGGTGGCGTTGGACTTGCAGGACGCCTATTTCCATATCCCCGTCCTGCCAGCCCACAGACGCTACCTACGGTTCACGGTAGGCCACGAGCATTTTCAGTTCACCGTGGTCCCCTTTGGTCTTACCAGTGCCCCTCGGGTGTTCACCAATGTGATGCTGATGCCCACAGCTCATCTGCGCAGATCAGGGGTTCCAGTCTTCCCCTATCTCGATGACTGGCTGTTGAAGGTGGGCTCGCCCCAGGCTGTCGTCTCCCACCTCCAGGCTACGGTGGACCTCCTGCATTCGCTGGGGTTCACTATCAACATGCCGAAGTCACACCTGACTCCCTCTCAGTCACTCCTTTTCATCTGGGCTGTTTTGGACACAGTGACCCTGAGGCTGCTGGGCCTCATGGCCTGCATCCTGCTGGTGGATCATGCCAGATGGCATATGCAGGCTCTGCAGTGGAAGCTGAAGTTCCAGTGGGCACAGCATCAGGGGAATATTTCTGACTACTTCCAGATCTTGGAGGGAACTGCGCAACAAGGGGAAGGCTGTGCAGGTGTTCACTGACAACACCACCGCCATGCAGTACTGCAACAAACAGCGGGGTGGAGTCGTGGACCCTATGTCAAGAGGCTCTTCACCTTTGGACATGGCTGGAACATCAGGGCATAACCCTGGTGGTTCAACACCTGGCAGGTTCTCTAAGCGCCAGGGCGGACAAACTCAGCCGTCGGTGCCTGGTGGATCACGAATGGCGTCTAAACTCAGAGGTGGTCCAAGGTCTCTTTCAGCGGTGGGGAGAGCCTTGGTTAGATCTGTTTGCCACTGAAGAGAACGCGCAATGTCAGCAATTCTGCACGGTGGAATTTCCAAGTCTGCACTCGCCCGGCGACGCTTTTCGTCGCGAGTGGAACTGCGGCCTCCTGTACACCTTTCCGCCTGTACCACTTTTGCCCCGAGTGCTGAAGAAGATCAAGCGCGACCCGGCCCAAGTCATTCTTGTGGCACCGGACTGGGCACGAAGAGTCTGGTACCCCGAGCTCCTGAGCATGGCTATCGATCCTCCAATCAGACTGCCCCTTCGGGAGCATCTTCTGTCACAGCAGCAGGGAATGGTTCTCCACCTGAACCTGTCCAGTCTCCACCTCCTTGCGTGGAGATTGAGCAGCGACAGTTGACCGCTTTTGACCTTCCACCCGAAGTTTGTAATGTCATCTTGACAGCCAGGCATCCCTCCACTAACACGGTATATGCCTGTCCATGGAACAAGTTTGTGTCATTGTGCGCAGCTAAGCCTGTGGATCACCTCTCTGCCCCTCTTTCTGAGATTCTTTTGTTCCTTCTCTCTTTGACCCAGCAGGGTTCAGCTCTGGGCACTTTTAATGGCTATCTGGCAGCCATTTCTGCTTTTCTTCGTCTACCAGATCAGCCCTCTTTGTTCAAGTCCCCTATTGTAAGCAGATTCTTTAAAGGCATTATTCATCGCTTTCCTCCATCTCCTTTCATAATGCCTCAGTGGGTCTTGAACCTTGTCTTGCCTTACCTTATGTGCGCTCCCTTCGAGCCTCTTCACAACTGTCCTCTTAGGCTTCTCACACTGAAGACTGCTTTTCTTGTTGCCATCACCTCTGCTCGCAGAGTGAGTGAGCATCAGGCTCTTTCTTCTAAGCCCCCTTACTTCTTGGTGCATCTGGATAAAGTGGTGCTTCGAACGAGACCCTCGTTCCTACCTAAAGTTGTCACTCCTTTTCACATCGGACAGACTATCACTCTGCCCACCTTTTTCCCACCTCCGCACCCTTCCAAGGAGTAGGAGAGACTCTACCGTCTGGACCCGAAACGTGCGTTGTCTTTCTACCTAGACCGCACGAAGGATTTCCGGGTGGACGATCAACTCTTTGTTGGCTATGTGGGTGCCAAGAAATGTCTGGCTGTGCAAAAGGGTACCATCTCTAGATGGGTCATCCTTTGTATAAAGATTTGTTACGCTTAGCTAAAAAGGAACCTCCAGTGGGGCTGCAATCTCATTCCACTAGAGCTATGGCAGCAACTACTGCTTTGTCACGTGGAGTCCCACTCATTGACATCTGCCAGGCGGCCACGTGGGCTTCTATGCACACGTTCACCAGACATTACTGCCTGGATAGTCCTGTCCGGAGGGATGGCCACTTTGCGTGTTCTGTTCTCCAGGACTTTCTGGTGTGAACTTGGTTCGCAGACCCTTCTCCAGGGTTGGTATTGCTGGGGTATCTATTCTAAGGTAAGGAATCTATAACTAATAGTCTCTTTCAGATGAACAATTTACTTACCTTCGGTAACGATTTATCTGTAAGAGACATATATTAGTTATAGATTCCTTACAGCCCCACCCATCCTCCCAGCTCTACGAACTTATTGCTAGGGATAGGGACTCTCTTGTAGGGCCCTAGTGTGGTGCCCCAGTGGTCAGGGTCTTTCATGGCTCTGCGCTTCTGGCATGGAAAGTCGTGTCAGAACGAAAGTCAGCGCGCAGAGGCGGCGTCTAAGTAGGCACCGCGACGTCATCCCGGCGACCACGACGACGGACGCAGAGTCGACCGACGCCACCTACCGACGCGCAGGGGTAATGCTGAGGAAAAAATTCTCCGGATCCAGTCTGACAGCTGGGGAGAATTCTAAGGTAAGGAATCTATAACTAATATATGTCTCTTACAGATACATCATTACCGAAGGTAAGTAGCTTGTTCATTAGTTCTTCTCTTCAGTCAAGCCACCATTCAGATTGGTTGAGGGATACTGAAGGACATACAATTCTAGTGATGGCCATGCAAACTATGAAACAAAGCTATGTATTCCATTAAAGATTAGAAGGTAACCATTTGTCAAAAATTAAAAGCACATGGATGGAAAGATGAATTATCAGAGGTTAGGGAGAAATGGTTAGACCGAACACCAAATATGAGGCATTTATCAAAGGATATTAATTTTCACAGCTATATCAAATGTCTTTGTTACACATATATTCTACCCTTCCAAAATCTTTCTGGCAGGTGTTGGGCAAGATGATGTATGGTGTAGAAAGGCAATTGGGTTATGAAAGTATCTGATCTAGAGTTATGATCCGTTGCCTTATTTCTGAAAGAGGATCTTCAAAATGTTAGCATGGATCAGCAGAAGCAGTTAACTGGCTTCACTTAATTGGTCACAGAGGCAGTATGGTGGAGTAGGATATGCATTATTGAAAGAATAGCCTTTTGATTTAGGAGACTTATTGGTTTGGCATTTCAGTGCAGTGTTTCCAAGAGCCGGGTGGTAGTCAGGCAAAAGTGTGTGCAGCAAGCATGAGTGCAAAATCACAGTATTGATGCAGCTTGCTGTGCCAGCAGTTCTGGGTTTTGCTTTCGAGGTTTGTGTCCTGTATGTTTGTTCTGTTTCTGTAGGACGTTCATATTTGACTTGAGAGACTGGTTGAGATGGTGATTGAACCGTGCATTAGCGCCATGAAGCAGTTCTAATAAGCAGGTCCCATCCCATGTCTGGCGCTCGGACCTTAACCTAAGTTCTAAGACCTTCTACTTTCAGGTTGGCAAAGTATTTTATCCATTGCCTGCCCCTCTACTTTCCTTGCACGTGGAGGCAGAAGAGATGATTCTTAGAATAGGAGCAGCAGGGATATCTTTGGGGGATGCTTGGCAGGCAGTGGCAACTCCTGAAGGTGGAGAAAGGAATAGAGTGTGAGTGGGAAAGAAGAGCAAAGACATGTGGGTAGGTACGTTGCTCGAATCCCTATCCAACAACGTTCTGTGCTAGATACCTTTTGTAATAAAACACAAATTGGGTTACTGTACACACCTGAAAATAGTGAAAGGGCTAGGTGGTGGTATGGTTCCGAGAGCCAGGATGTGGGTCAGCTGGCACTCCTGTTAAAAGGGTGCATTGTTATTGCAGTTTCAGGTGCTGCAAGCGTGCTGACTAGAAGTACTACACTATAAGTCTTACATGTACATTTGTCTTTTTTCATTTGTAACCCAAAGCCAGTTCTCTTTACAATTTCTCATAGTTAACCCTAGGCCTCTCCCTTAAGATTATCAGTTTGTTTAAAATGTGCTCCACTATCTGCAGAAACAAATACTTCAACACAGTTAACAAAGGGACCTAAAAAAATAACAGTTTATAAATGTATAGGACTAAGGTCCTGCAACAAGAGGCAAAAGGAAGAATTGCTCTAACATTGTCTTCCCCATATAGCAATACATGAACACAGAGTACATCAAGTGTTCTTCCAACCACCCCATGCAACAACTTGAGAAAAGTTCAGCTGATGTTGCAGAGAGCGTTATGAAGATGTTTGAGCATAAAGAGTGAGCAGATGGATGCATAGAGGTCAAAGTCAAGCTACAGTACAAGTCACAGGTGTGGTCATCATAGAAGGAGGACAGGGAAGAAACAAGGGGGATGCAATTCAACTGCGATATACAATTTTTTGTGCAACAATACTGTATAGAGTGGACAGAATCAGTAGCGGATCCAATCCCTGCTAGATAGTAGCAGGAAGGAGATAAAAGAACTTTAAGAAGTTGGCACTTCACCTCCAAATTGTCTGATCAAACTGATTTTCTCTAAGGTTAAATTACGTCGACACTGCATCCAGTTGTACGTTGATTTGGTTCATCTAGAATATGCAAAGTCCCATATGTTTGATCTTTCTGATCAGTTCACTAATTTTACTCATCCCCATCATGCCTGCCTAGAAGCTTGGTCCACAAATATTGCTAGTTCACTGCATGTGATGTCCATCCAGGTAGAGCACAAAGGAGACTCTGTGGAAACACAAGGGGAAGAAGACTGCTTGGAAAAGATTGTAGAACTGTTTTATGAGAATGTGAGTGCCCAAAGTAAAGAGGAACGCTAAAAATAAGCCTGCAGATGCAAACTCCATTTGCTCAGTCTTAGTAATAAAAAAAAGAGCAAATCACAGCCTCTATTCCTGTGAGAAAAGAATCTTAAAATCTGTCAATCAGATGGTTGGATGAGTCTTCAGTTAATTGGAAGCACAACCTTTGTTTCCACAACCTGATCAGAATCCCAGTCCTAAAACAGGTATCTAAATGCTTTTGCTCGTGCGTACATCACAAACCACACCACACCCCAACCCAGGCAGCTAACACATCAGTGAATTAAAAGTACAAGATGTGCGTCTTAAGAGATGAAAGACTGACATCCATTATAAAGAACAAGACAAACATCATAATATCCCCTCAATATTTTGAATATTGTATAAGGCTGATGCTGTGTTATTATTTTCAATAGAGATATATATCTGCTCCACTTGCTGAAGGGCTGCAAGTTACTTCTGAGTAAAGGAATTGGTAATTAAAATGAGCAAAACCAAATATATATGTATATATATTTACTGAAAAAAACATAGGTTTTACAGACGTTATAGTTAGAAATTAGCATTTAAAAAACCTTTGAAATTCACTGAAAAAACCATAGGTTTCAGGGACTTTCTAGTTAGCTGGACATTTCACTCGTACAAAACCATAGAACTTCCACCGTTATAGTTAGTTCAGCTAACTATAACTCGCGCACCCGCAATGCACTGCTCATGACGTCACATATTACATCATTCATGACATGGTCAGTGACATCACTGATGACATCTCAAATGACATCACTGATGACATCATCCACGTGAAAAACTGATGCATCTCCTCACACTCTAATATAACCTTTAATACACCCACTGTAAAATACGGACAACCATTTTCAAATTCGTTAACACACCAATACCAGTTAATACATACGCACTCACTGATTGCTAGGTCTACACACACATCTACTCATTCATCCATACAATCACTCATACATGCAGTCACTCATAAATACAACACTATCATATGCACTCATACACCTATACAGACAATCACACACTGCCACTCATCCATGCAGTTACTCACACACCTACTTAGTCATGCAAAGAATCTATCACAGTCCCATTTACTCACCTATACAATTATACACACACCACCTCACTTATTCATACAGATACTAACGCATACTTACTCTATTATATAATCAGTGATACAAGTACAGACTCATCTATACAGCCAGTCTCAAAATCACCGACTATCATGTAGAGTCCTTTATATACTTCAACTCTCACATACACTGCCTTTTACATATGTAGTTACTTGAACATGTACCACTGAGACATCCATTCACTCACCAACACACCGATACACACACTCACGCACCCATACACGTGTTTCCACATGCACTGTTGAACCCATACATCCAGTGAATCAACCACTCACACATCTATGCACAGTCACCCACACACACACTCAATCTCCCCCCAAAAATACTCAAACAACCAATCAATAACCTATATAGACACTCCTATAGCTACTGACCAACCCATGCAGCAGCTTGCACAACAACAGACAGACTGATACAGACATTCACACAGTTTAGTCACTAACCCATGCATTCAGTAAGACACATTTAATCACTCACTTATACAGTCAGTCACCCTCCTACTAAATCCTCCATCCAGACACTTATACACCCACTCATTCTTCAATACACCTAGGAATATATATAAAACATATTTAAAAATTACAGAAACACACAGTCACGGGATGATGTCATCAGTGATGTCATCAGTGATGTCATCAGTGATGTCACTGACTATGTCATGAATGATGTAATATGTGATGTCATGAGCAGTGCATTGCGGGTGCGCGAGTTATAGTTAGCTGAACTAACTATAACGGTGGAATTTCTATGGTTTTGTACGAGTGAAATGTCCAGCTAACTATAACGTCCCTGAAACCTATGGTTTTTTCAGTGAATTTCAAAGGTTTTTTAAATGCTAATTTCTAACTATAACGTCTGTAAAACCTATGGTTTTTTCAGTGAATTTCAAAGGTTTTTTTAAATGCTCATTTCTAACTATAACATCTGTAAAACCTATGGTTTTTTCAGTGAATTTCAATTTTTAAAAAATATTAAACTACTATTCTGCTATTTGTCATTAGTACTGTTTTTTCTAACTTTTCCATTACAGAAAAGAAAATAAACTGTAAAACTGTTGTGTAATGTAATTTATTTCACAAATTACAGTGTTACTTATCAAATAATACAACATAATTTAACATTTTGAAAACATATTTTTCTCCCTTTTTCTGCTGTTATCAGATTCTACTTAACTTCACTATTCACAGTGATGTCAGTGTAGTATCATCATAAACAGCCGGGGGAAAAAAAACAATCAACTAGATAGAGAAAAAACCCCAAATGACTAATTCTTGCAACCACAATACGAAATCAACACAAATAACACATCCAATACTATTTCCAATTTTTAAATCTTACCTTTACTCTGTAGTTTCTGTTCACATTTTTCCTCAAGGCCAAATAATGTGTGGATTTTTTTTTTTTTAAATCATCCAGTATGAATTCCTTAAACATCTTCCCATTTTCCCTCTAGGCCGAATAATGTATCTAAAATTTTTGTTTCAGAAATATCAAGTATGAGTTGGGTAATTCATAAGGCAATCTCGGTTTTATTTCCAAGTGTGTATCGTTGCAGTGACTCCAACCATTTTTGCATTTTAAATATACAGTATAATGTCCACATGTGGTAGTAGCTCCAGCATGGAAAACAATAGCCAGTGTTGCTAAAGTTCTTCCAAAAATAGATACTTGACTAGCAACAAAAATAATTATTTTCGTTTCCACTTTTCTTCCATTTGGTCTACAGCGTTGTAGCATTAAAATTAGATATTTTCCATATCTTTGTAGGCATAATGTAGATAACATTTCTGATTGACAACGAGAACATTTCATATCCTGATTTGCTTCTTTTACTAATTTCGGAAAAGGTACAGATTTGCAGTCAGGTATTGTTAAATATAGAAATTGTTCTCTGTCAACTATAGTGCTTGAAGTTAATGAACACTGTTCACATTTGTGATCCCATTTGTAACTGAGTCCAAATAAACTCTCAATCTGGATTCCTTCCTCTTCTAATACTCCAAGCATAACCATCAGAAACTCTTGTGCATCTTGTTGTATATTAGGGCTGAACGTTAAAGATCCCGTACATGTATCCAAGAGTTGTCGAATACCAGAAGCAGTATGGATCTTACTTCTGTCAGTTCTCAATTGTTCAAATAAAGTATAAAGTGCAGAACATAATCTTTTTCCTGACTTTCCATAATTTCACCATAAAGATCTTCTAGATAAAATATAACGTTTAGAATAACATTACCATAGCAGTTGACACCAGAAGCATTTTCTAATTGGTATCCCACAACATCATCACTTGTTTGTATTTTCTGTTTCTTTGCATCTTTTCTTTTCTCTTTAATTTTTTTCTGCTTTTCAACCACACTTGATTCATCAACATGTTTGCGTTTTGAACACACAACACGTTTTTCATAAATAGGATATTCACCTAAAGTTGGTGCATAAAGTCTTCTTAAACGATTTTATTCTCTTACACAATTTACATCAGCACTAACCTTGTTTTCATCTAAATCAATTAAATACAAACCAGACAATGTTCTAACTCGAGATAATGCAACATATGCCATTCCCTCTTTAAACACAGTTCTTCCAACATTTACTAAAGCATTATCTACACTTAAACCTTGAGATTTATGAATGGTTATTGCATATGCTAAACAGAAAGGAAACTGTTTTCTACGAACATACAAGTCTTTTACCAGCAAAAAATGTACAGCACAATGCCCAATCTGTTTTACCTCTGTAATCTGATCAAATTTAATTTTTAAGAATTCAATTGCATTTCTGGTTTGATATTTTACTAATTCAACAACTTTCCCTATTGCTCCATTCACTAAACCTTCTTCTATATTCAAATTACGCCTCAAAATTACCCGACAGTTTATACATACATCTAAAAAAATTCTAAGCCAGCAGTTTTTGATACAGACTTTTCCAAAGAATCCAATTTAGTCTGTAGTTTATTTGAAAGAAGAATTGTTATTCCTTGATGCTCGATTTTATCAATAGCTTCAATGTGAACTATTTCTTGATTTTCCAATTTCAGAAGCTCTTGATTAAATGTATAACACTCTTCCACTGTAGGCATTAAGCAAAGTATAGACTTTTTTTCTGAAATTTTCTTGTACAGTACTGCTGCTGGTGTGTTTTCAGTTGTAAACAAGTTCTTTAGTAGACGACTTTGTAAAGCTTGTTTACCATGTTTGCTTAGAACACCAATTCTTACATCTTTCAGAATATTTCCATAATCTTCATCACTTGCTTGTCGCATATTCTGAGTGAGTTCTTTATATTCAAAATTTAACCAGAGATTCACATTTCCAATACTTCCCAAAGATTTCCTAGTGTCTTCATGTAGAAAAGTTTTAAAGACTGGTTCTCCTTTTACAGGAGTTAGTTGTAGCAGATCTCCAAATACAATTAAATGTTTTCCTCCAAAGAGAACGTCGTAATCTGTTTTTAATACCTGTTGCATTCTTAAATGCACGAAAGCAAGCATTAAGTTTGAGACCAAGCTCACCTCATCAATAATTAAAAGTTTCATCTTCTTCAGCACTCTTGACACTTCATAAGAAGCTTCTCCAGACAACTTCTGATATTCTAATTTATTATCATGCTCAACTGGTAACATCAGTAATCTATGCAAAGTAATTCCTTTAACATTGTGCGCAGCTAATCCAGTTGGAGCTGTCACCACACAAGATAAATGTGAACCAGTAGTTTTTTAAGATAACTCGTCAAAACTTTAATTAAAAAACTTTTACCCGTTCCAGCTTGACCACTGATGTACATCAGAATAGGTTTAAATGATGAACATACACATTCTTTTTTTGTCATGCAACAAACCATGTTCTATCTGTTCTCTCACTTGTACATATATTTCTTTCTGTTCAATATTTACTTGTTCTCTAACTTTTCCAATGTAATATTCTCCTCTTGTGCTTGTTGCATTGCAATTTCGACTTCATGCATAGCAATCGCTGCTTCATTTTCCACTATTGGTTGTCCAAGTGGATCTTGACTACATGGACCAGAACTTTGACTATCTTGAGAACTTTCATTTGCAACTTCAGCTGTAATAGTCTTTTTCTGTTCAACTTCATCATTCAACATTTTTAAATATGTAGGGAAAATTGAACATGCAATGCTATCTTTACATGCATTAAAAGAATCTTCATAGCAGTCGAAATCTCCAAGTAATTCACTTTCGCTACGCCATGGTTTGAACAGTTGGAGAAGTGCTAAATAGTAAAATTCTCGCTTGTCTGGAGTTTCACAACTGAGTTTCTTGTGGTTGATAAGGTTACCTTTTGTGTGTTTTACTAAACATCCATGACATCCAACTACTGCATATTTTCCTTCTATTAAATTCTGTTTAACATTTCTTTTGAAGCTGTAATGTTGAAGTACTTCATACAGACATAGCTGTTCCAGATGTCGACTCTTTATCGGATAGTATGCATCCAACATATTAGTTTTAAGAATTTCTGTACTGTCTGGTTCATTTGCTGCTTAGTATTCAATTTCTTCTAAGGATTTTAACACTCTATTTCGTGAGCAGGCAAGACCTAAACTTACCCAAATGATCCCTCGTGATTTTGAATATAAACTTGAAGAGGACAAGCGGTCTGAACATTCATAGGATCCAATTTCTCTGTGGGAAAGCATTTTCAAAGTAAATCTGTACAATTTTTTGCTAAGGCTCTTCTCTTGTGCAATTTCTTCCCACATTTGTTTCATCTCGGTTTTTTCTGATTTTGTTACATATGATGTAACGTAGCGTGCAACAGCAATTGAGTTGTCTGCAACATACTGGATGTCCATGTTTGCATTCCACATTAATATACTTTGACAGTTCTGTTCTTTTCAAGTTGTAGGTATTCTTTGGAGATTTGCAAATTATTGTGTGCCTTACAGAAGAAAAAAAATAATTTACTCTTCTTTTAGAAATTACTGGACGTGGAAATCCAAACCGACACTTGGTATAAAATTTTCCTTTAGACTTGTATTTTCGTCGGCAGTACTTTCCACAACGGTGACTTTGGAAACGTAAAACTTGCTGTCTCAAGCTTCAATCTCCTCCTTCTCTTGGAATCTCACATGTCACATACTGTTCAATGAAAGACAATACTATTTCATCTGAATCAGTTCCAAATTTAGGTGCATCCTTGATCCACAATAGCATATGTATATGAGGAGCACCTCTCGCTTGGTACTCCTTTCTCCAAAAGAAATCCGTAACTTCTCCAAGAGGTGGATTCTTTTATTGCAGATGAAAGACATCATAGCTTGAAACCTATGATTAAAATATCTGCACACATTTACAGGACCCAAAGAACACAGTTCTCCAGGTGTCTTCATTTCAACATTCTTTATATTGGAATTTGCTTCTCGTAGAAATTCAAGCAAATCTTCCCATGCATACTCTGCACAGCTAAGGTGTCGATTCCGATCCCGCTCGGAAGGGCTCCGAAAGCGAACCGGCCGGAAAAGCACGAGTCGTACGCGTGTTTCCCGACCGACTCGTACAGCCGTACGGACGAGCAAGTACGATGCGAGATACGCGAAATCGCCGACCGAATCGTTTCCGGCTCTGAACCGCTCCGTACGACTCGACCGTAAGCAATCCGTGCCGTGCACTGGAGGCGATTTCCGACCGAGCCAGTACGATGCACGATTCGGACAGCCGGATCGAGTCGGAGCCTCCGACACGTAAACGCTCCGGGAAGCGGACTCCGGGGGTCCGCGCCGGACCCCCCTTCACCCGTAGCCCTACGAGTCGATCACAGGGACACATGCCTGTACGGTGCGGGTTGCATAGACGCGTCCCCACTACAGGGGGCGCCCTTGTGCGCAACGTACCTCTTTGGTCAATGGGAGCCTGTGTACGCGTCGTACAACAGGCTCCCATTGACTTCAATGGGGCTCCGAGCGACCCGTGTCGGTCAGCGCTTGTTTGCATCGTACTCGGGCGCTCGGAGCCCCGGAGCACGAGTCGGTCGGAAAGCACTCCGGATCCGAGTCGGACGGAGAGCTTTCCTAGCGAGATCGGAATCGACCCCTTAGTGTCACAAACCATGTTCGTGTACCTAAGTTCCGTAACATACACTTCAGTTCTCCATGACGACGATACCAATACTCATTTGTTCCTCGTTGACATGCCATCAAATTAATTAACTGTGCTTCTAAATTTTCATCTGTTTGTTGAACTTTCTCCACAAATTCTTTCGCTGAAAGAAGTGATTGATGAACTCCAGTTTTCAGTATGTGGTTCACTGCATAGGACAGAGAAGACAGATCACTTTCAAACAAAAGGTGAAATATATATGGTATACACTGCTGGAATCTAGGATCTTCAGAGTATAATCTTGTTGAGCAATATTCTGACGCTGGAATCCGTACAGGTCGGTCATCATATCGTCCACCTTCTCCAGTAGGAAACAGCTGTGTAAAACAACGAGCTTCTAAGCTTTTCTCCCATGCACTCATTGGAGTTCCCTTTGCTTTTTTCATTTGAAATAACTCAATGCTGTTTCCTATTACTTCTTTTGAATGTAGAGGACATATTGTGTAATGTTCATAAATCTCTTCACTCCTTGACTTGTCCACTTTCTCTATTTGACCACTTGAAATTTCAGATTCATCTTCCAAACTTATTACCTGTTCTTCCACATTTACACTTTTATAATAAATATTATTCTCCACAAGATATAACGTAGCCTTTTGAAGTTTTTTAACATCCACAAATTCTTGCCATATTTTCCGACTCTTTGTTGGTACTCCATTTACTAGAATGACTACTGCTTCATTTTCATCTTTGTCTCCACCAACAATTTCAATATTTTTCTTAAAATCCAAAGGTAAGTACACTACTCTTCCTTTCAGCCCTCTTTGTAAGTCTGTTGGTGGCAGTTTAGCTGTTTTAGGCTCCATGCGAATTATAGTTTGAAATGGATGAACAGATTGAATTAGAACTGACTCATATGTATTCAAATCTGCCAGTTCCTCCGGAATAGCTACTAATTCTAACTTATTATGTACTGCTCTAGCGGGCATTTTGTTCTCTTCTAATTTGTTATAACAATATTTACAAATACGTTGATCACTGCCTAACTCAGATTGACCTTCCACTAACAAGTAAGTTGCAAATTCTTTCCATTTATCATTATTCTTCTTTTCAGATTTCAAATACAAATCAACATTCCTAGTTTGAGTTTTATAATTAGTACGTCGACCACAAACATAGTTTGGAATTTCAGAGCTCACTATGTTAAACTTTCCAATTTCTTCTTCAAACTGATCAATCATAATCACTTTCCCATCTTCTTCAACATCTGTAATTGTCAAACTTTCACTTTCTATACACTGCTCTTCTGAACCAAAATATCGGAACTGAATATCATCACACTTTTTTGTACATCTGATAAAGAACCGTGTAAAAGAGCTGTATTCAGTTCACCTAAACATAATGCAGGAATTTTTACATAGTACAGTTTCCTTACAAACTTCCGCATTTCTGAATGGTGTACTGCTAACATCCTTAAGTGATGAAAAACACTTTTACACACTTTTCTTGAAAGACAAGCTAGAGAATGCCCATGTTTCTCAGTATATTTTCTTACATTACATGGATCTAGTGTTTGTAACAACCTAATCTTCTGTTTTACACTTTTCTGTGTATATTCTCCTAACAAATTTCGCATTATATCAATAGATTCCTGTCGAATACTACAAATACTGCTACAACCCCACTTATACACAGGAGCTTGTGTGCGTTTCCCTTGCACTTCTTCAGCTATTAACTGTTCTGCACTAATAGTAACCATTTCCTCTTTTGGAACAGGACAACCATTCTGAACTTCGTAGCAACGACCTCCAGTATCAACTGCAAATGGTAAACTATTTTCTTGGAAGTAACTCTCTTCATTAAAAAAAGGTTCACTATTAGATGTATGTTTCCATTTTCCACTGAAGATTTTACAAAAGTTGCTTCTGTTCACACGTCTTTTTTTTTTTTACTTTTGTCTTTCAGAATCTTCATTGTTTTATCCAACACTTTCATCCTCTTCAAAATCAAAACAAATATTTTTTGTTTTAACTTAAAAGCAGTATCCACTATGCTTTCAATACACTGTTTCTGTTTCAATTGCAGCACTTTCTTTTTATATTTGCGGCATCCTTTTATTAAATTCCGAATTACTCTATTTCGAAAAAGTTTTTGACAAATTTCTTGAATTTTTTTTGTGTACGGGTAACAAATACTCTTTCCTTATCATGTTTTTTTCTTGCAATTTGAAGTCGAAGTCTGCTTCTCCTTACTTGAAAAATTCTTATTTTTCGTTTGTGTGATGTTATTTTCATTAAATGTTCGTAATACTTTTTTAAAAATTGTGTAGTGTTTTTACCAGAAGAAACTCTTTTTGTAGTACTCTCATTTACTTGTAAAACACATTTTTGACTTTTCTTTAAGTAGATTGCCTTTTTGTCTTTCCTTTTTTTTCAGTTCTTCTAGGCATTTTCAATTTTTAATCCAAACAAAATAATTTTCTGAGAAAGAAAAAAAGTTTCAATTATTTGTTATATCTGTTCAATATGTCAAAATAATCACATACAATTATATAAGTTCCACTGGCGGCTTGCAGAGGAAATGCCGCATGGTACTGGAGCAGAATAAGGAAACAGTAGGGTGGCAGGTAGTGTCATCGGACATACAGCACGTATTTATTGAATTATTTAGATTCACCTTCCCATTTTATATGTGACTCCACTACCTCCTACTTTTTCCCTCGCCCCACCATCCCATGCACCCCACCGTCCCACAGCACTTCCTCTGCAACCCACTACAGATAACTTTGTAGATACTATTTTGTAAAATTGTTATCTGTATACTTAGAGTGATATTCTCAACTAAATGGCACATGTAAACGTTACCCTTATTAGTTTAACACTTCTATCGGCAACTTAGCAAGCATAACACTGCACCATATTAGCAAAGATATGGTACAGGCTTTCATTTCATTGTGGATGTACATAAACAAGTACAGATCAACTGTTAGAGAGCAACAAAAACCACTGACATGGAGATGGAGAGGGGGTGTTATTCCCATTTTGGTAATCTGCCAGCCCAGTCGTGTACAGAGCTTTAACACCAGCAGAAAACCTCGTAATTACGTTAATTTACATTTACGTGTGCTTTAGCACTGTAACCAACACTTTGTACCCCTGAGACTACTGTTTATAAAAATAAACAAACAGAGCTTTATCTAGTATAAAAATAGCACACAGTGGGTGTGAGTCGTCCCCCCCCCCACACGGGCTGGCTCGTAGAGGGAGAGCTGCGGGCCGCAGGCTGCTAGAGGGACAGATGCGTTCTGGCTCGCAGACGGAGAGCGGAGGGCCGGCTCGCAGAGGAACAGCTACGGACCAAGTCGCATAGGGAGAGCTGCGAGCCGTCGGCTTGCAAAAGGATATCTGCGACCGCTGATGTGGGGCGAGGGAGGGTGAAGGGAGTATCTGGCAGAGGGAAAGCTGCGGTATATTTCCAGTGTTGGCTTGCAGAGGTAGAACTGCGGGCCCGACGGCTTCTAGAGGGAGAACTGCGAGCCGTTGGCTTGCAGAGGAACAGTTGCGGTCCAATTCGCAGAGGGAGAGCTGCGGGCCGGCTCGCACAGCAACAGCTGCTGGCCACTGCAGGCCGGTGATGTGGGGGGAACGAGGGTGATGGGAGTATCTGGCAGAGGTACAGCTGCGGTATATTTTCAGTGTTGGCTTGGAGAGTTACAGCTGCGGCCCCGACGGCTCGCAGAGGGAGAGCTGCGAGCCGACGCGCTGCCTCGCAGAGGCAGAGCTGCGAGCCGAGGGCCTGGCTCGGAGAGGGAGAGCTGTGGGCCGACCGGCTGGCTCGTAGAGGGAGAACTGCGGTATATTTCCAGTGTTGGCTTGCAGAGGCAGCCCTCCCTCTACGAGCCAGCCGGTCGGCTCGCAACTCTCCCTCTGCGAACCACCGGTCGGCTCACAGCTCTTCGTTTGCGAGCCATCGGGCCCGCAGGTTTATCTGTACAAGCCGTCGGGTCCGTAACTCTACCTCTACTAGCCAACACTGCGAATATAACGCAGCTCTCCCTCTACGAGATACCCCCTTCACCCTCCCTCGGCCCGCATCAACAGCCCGCAGCTATCCCTATGCAAGACAACGTCTCGCAGCTCTCCCTCTGCAAACCGTGGGGCCCGCAGCTCTACCTCTGCAACACAACACATCACCAGCCCGCAGCTATCCCTCTGCAAACTAATACTGAGAATATACCACAGGTGTCTCTCTCCAAAATACCTCCTTCACTCTCTCTTGGTCCGCATCACCGGGCATTCCATATTATATCTAACAGTATGATCAAATGATTCAAACCATGCGTACATACACAAACCAAGGTACATATTTACTTTCTGTATTTGCTCTCCATGTAATGTCTGCAACTTGTAAACGTGCTAGCAGTACAACACCTCCCTTAGCTTATATTTAAATATACCTCTCTGTGTAAAAAATCAGCCCACAAGCTGTACACATAATATATCTGGTTTTTGTTTTATCTGCCTTAAATTAATAACAGATAAATATCCCCCCCTCCACCACTATTTCCAGACCAAACATAATTTCCAAACGTGCGACATTTTCTTTATATCGGCAAATGTATTTCTCAACACAAATCAACGCCGTATCTGATTTACAAAACTACATACTCGTTTAAACTTAACAAACTATACTGCTTATTTGTTACCACTATACCTTACTCCTAAAACCATGTAATCTTTCAAACATATGTCACGTCACTTTTGTACCATTGAAACTGATTACGACCTTCTCTTTACACTACAGATCCCACGAACATGCCAATAAAGGTATAAGTGCTATTTTCATACTAGATAAAGCTCTATTACTTAATTTTTATAAACACTACTGTTTGGTGCACAAAATGGGGGTGACACATGAGGAGAGTAAACGGAGGTGTAATTCCTAAACTTTAATTGTACCGTTCCTTTAATATACGTATATTGAGGGTTTTAAGTGGGAGGAAAAAAAATGCGTGTGTCTAAAAGGGGTAGCAGTGTTCAGCACCGGTAAGACCCAGCCCACTTAGTCCTGCGTATATTCAGCACAGAGACACACCCTAACAATTTTCATCACTTATAATCACAGTTAGTTTACTAGTGTGAAAAAATCGTACAGAAAATTTACTAAGAACATTTTTATTTCTTTTTTATCTCTCACACATTTATAAAATATCTCTTGTAAAGAAACGCCCCTCTCCACCTTTATTTCGTACTGAACAGAGCAATAAATAATCCCTGTGAGAAGTTGGCCTGGCATATGCTGTCCACTAGTTCTAGTGGGCACCTTGCACCAGTCCAAACGACCTTTATTGATGATGGGTTTAAAGACAACCTTTAGTGAAAGCTATCCTAGTGGTAGCTATGGAGAGCAGCCTTCAGGCTAAGTCTTGAAGGAGTGTTAAGCTGTTTGTTTTACCAGTCTATAATCTCATGAATGACCAAATGAAAGGAGACCCACACCAGGTATATATATAAAATATATGGATTAATTACTAAACACTACCCAATAGTCTCTTTATAAGGCTAGAGGTCCAAGTACACCAGTTACAAGTCAAATAGCACAGTAAATCAGCACAATATACGATTAGCCCTAGGGGCGTACCAAACCATATATTAAGAAAGTGGTATAAGAACCACGACTTGAGTAGACACAAGGCCTAGAGCCTGTAGAATCGCTGGGACCCCAAGGAACCACCCAAGGTAGTGACACAGGGGACCCATGGGAGCCGTGTGCAGTGTGGAAACACAGCTGCGAGCTCCGTTAACGTCTATGGGAAAGTCGCGGTTAGAATTTTTAAGGTTAAGGACACTTAGAAATGGACTAGGACCAAACCCTCTTGAACTTGGACAGTTCTAGGGTCAACACCCACGGGAGCACCGGAGTACTCGAGTTACCTCACCCAGGGAAGCCGGGTGCATAGGTGTCAAATGGTGTCGGGTCGCGTCGTCGATTTCAATGGCAGCCTACGAAGAAGTGCTGCTGCCGGGAAGATGCGAAGTGTCCGAAGAGATACAAGCCTGGATCGGAGATGAGAAGAACCTGAAAGCAGAGGGGACAGAGTCTGGGTCACTTGCCAGTGACCAGGGGCACGATAGTCGAATGCCCACCGATGTCTGGTGTTTCAGGTGAAAGAGGTGAAGCTTGACTCTTCAGCCACGAGGCCCCGGAGGCGTCGACGACGACCAGGAGCTGGATTCGAGCTGTCCCACGAAGGATGTCGAGTGCTGCAGCGTTGGTGTCCGGATTGAACACAACAAGCCTTGGCAACAGCAATCCACGCAGGACGGAGAAAGATGCTTCGGTGCAGACCAGCAAGGTCTGAGGGACTCACCACGCGGTGGGGAGTCAGGGCACGTCTGGAGCAACCAGAAAAGCCCAAAGAAAATCAGAGTTGCCTTCACAGGGACCCACCAGTAGACGGACCAGTGATCGCGAAGGAGCCTCGAGCGGAAATGCAAGAAGCGGGCCCATGGAACACTCGTGGAGTGTAGGCTCACAATCTTCGGTGCAAATGGTGCTCGGGGCCTGGGCTACAAGTAACCCAAAGCAGGACTTCAAGAGACGTCGAGAAGTCGATGCACTAGCAAATGTGCACGGTGTCCAGGAGTTCCGGTTCCACGTCACTCGTGAGGGCTGCGGGTCTCAGCTTTGCTGGGGACTTGGGTCGGCCTCTGAGAAGTCTGGAAATCCTCTTCCTGGGCTGCAAGTACTTCGGAGTCCGGCGGGAGCTTCGGAGATGCAGACCGGCAATTGCTTCGTTGGTGCCTGCCAAGCAGGGGAGTCACTCCTTGACCCCAAGGGAGATTTCTTCAGTCCTCTAGTCTTTAGTAGAGCGTCGAAGTTCCAGGATTCAGTTGCAGAGTTTCGTCCAGGGATATCTAAAGTCCTGTTGCCAGGGGTTCCTTACTTATACCTAAGAAAGGGGTTGGACTAACTCTGGGGACCCACCTATGGGAGGGTTTGGAAAGAGGGGTGGCTACACCCATTTCCTTTGTCCAGTTTCGTGCCAGAGCAGGGGCTGGCAGCCCCTGCAACCGGTTTGAACTGGGGTATGCACGAGGACACCAAATGTGCCCCCAGTGCAGGATTTCAAAGCACTCTTGGAGTATACCCACCCAGCCCCAATCCACTAAGGCCTGTCTGGGAGGTGGTAAGACCTCCCTGTGACAGGAAACCTATTGTCCAGGCCTCCCCTGCCGGAGTTTCGGTCAGCAGCAGGAGGCCAGACTCGTGTCTGTGGCTGCAGCATCCATTTTGTGATGCCAGGGCTCTGTTTAGTTGGTACCGGGTATACCGGTGCTGCCATGTCTCTCCCTCTAGAAGGGTGGGATCATACTCCCACACCAGTTACTGGTGTGGGGGTATGATTCAAGGTGTTTGACACCAAACACGACATGTTTCCGTGCAGCCATCCCAAAGTTAGCATTTACCGTTTACGATATAATGTACTTAAGAGTATATGGTCAGGCTGCACCACAGACAACCCCGGAGAGGAGATTCCGAAGGCTGCAGAGGGGCTCTGCTCATGCATGGGCACCCTCTCACATAAAACCAAGCACCCTGCCTTCAGGATTGATAAGGCCTGCCATAGGGGTGACTGATAGGTTTATATGTGCAGTGATTAGGATAGAAATAGTGAACCTATATCTAAGTAAGGGGTGCATGCACCACCTTACACAGGCTGCAGTAGCAGTCCTGTGGTGTCATTTTGGAAGGCTGCCCAGGGGTGGCATAATACATGCTTCAGCCCCTGGTAGGCCTCTGGGGTACCTATGCCCTGGGTACATAGTATACCATATACTAGGGACTTATAAGGGTACCCCAGAATCCAATCTTGGGTGTATTTAAGGTACATGGAATCAATTTAGAGAGGAAGCAGCTAGGCTGGGGTCCTGGATAGCAAGTCCCCAGCCAGACTAAAGTCGAAAACCAGTGAAACATCAGAAAAAAGTGGGGGTAACCATAAGAGGCAGATCCTACTCTCCTACACAACCCCCCCCCCCCAACGCAGGGACATTAAACTAACCTTGACCAGTTGAGTCTTCATGTTCTAAGTGGAAATATCTGGAGAGTCCATCTGCATTGGCATGGTTACTCCCAGAAAAAGTGGGGGTAACCATAAGAGGCAGATCCTACAATCCCTTTACCAGCATCTATTAACTAACTACTTACACTGTGCACTGTACCCAATTGTAAAGCAGAAATAGTGTTTAGATTATATCTTAAAGTATCATCAAATGATTCAAACCATGCATACATACACAAAGCAACGTGCACGTTTACTTTGTCCATTTACTCTTTATGTAATCTGTGCACATTCTGGACGGGTTCGCAGTATATCACCTGTCTTCACTTATACTCAAATGTACCTCACAGTGAACAAAATGACATCACAACCTATGCATATGTAATATTTCCAACATAATACAGTGTAGTTTTATACCATTGAAACTGATTGCAACATTCTCTATATAGTACAAATTCTACCAATATGCCAATAAACCTATAAGTGCTATTTTTATAATACAAAAAGCTGTATTAGATTATTTTTATAAACAGTACTGCTGGGGGCACAAAATGGTGGTGCAAGGTAGACCGAGTAAATGAAGGTGTAATTCCAAACTTTTTATGTATCGTCCCTTTACTATACGTATATTAACAGCTTTAAGTGGGATGAAAAAATTGGCGGCTCTCTTAAAGGGGTGGCGGAGCTCAGTACCGATAAGACCCGGACCACTTAAACGCCTGTGTATATTCAGCAGAGGAACACACCCTGACAATTACTATCACTAATAATCACATTTACTTTAGCGCTGTGAACAAAATCGTACAGAAAATATACAAAGAACATTTTCATTTATTTTTTCTCTCTCACATATTTTAAAAAAATGACTTCTGAAGAAACGCTCCCCAACAACTTAGATTTCCTAAGAACACCCAAATGCAAAGCCTCGCAGTACCACACCAGCCTTGACTCACATTGAAATCTACCTCTCAGTGTAAAAAAATGAGACCACAAACTGTGCACATAACATTTCTGCTTTTTGTTCCATCTCTGTTAAGTTAATAACACATGAATTTTCTACTCTCACCCCTTCCCCACTATTTCCAGACTGAGCATAATTTGCAAACGTGCGACATTCTGTTTATGTCGCCGGAATAGATATACAAATCCAAATTTACGCTACATCGAATTTTCAAAACCATACAGTCTTTTACAGATGACAACTTAAACCTTTTCTTTGTGAAAAACTCCTAAACATATATAAAGTACTTGTTTAACAACTAGTTACACATTATGCGTATTTTAGAACCAATAAAACACCAGACTTTACTAACACTGTTATTTAGAAATAAAAAATACTTTCAAAGTTAAAAATATCGTCTCAAATACTTAACCACTACTACAGAACACATCACACCTTCTTAATTTCTAACTTACCTTCGTAGTTGGTATGCAGATTTCAAATGTCACAAACGCATGCAATTCTTTTTTTGTGACACAGTACATGTAATGCACCGCTTTCATCAAGAATGGAACCAGTAATGGCACAATTTCCCTGTTGCTCCACACATGTAAAGAACAGATCAGAATAGTTCCTTAATTTTTTTAGATTGCAAAACTTCTCTTTATTGGTTATTTTTGAACTTTCCATATAAACAGTTTTTTCAAGGACACATACAGGTGAAAAGTTCAACGTATTGTATCAACACTTTCTAGAACATTCTACGAGACGTGCAGGTTAAAAGTTCATCATTTTTTTAAACCTAACGATATTTTTTTTGCAACATTTTCTCCAACATTTAACGGCACGTGCAGGTCAAAAGTTCACCATTCTTTCAAGTTCGAACTGCACCTTCCAAATACAATTAGCAGGTGTGGTTGAGCTGAGCAAATTTTATCCTATAATATGTACTCCACGTATGAACTGCTTTTTTATTAACCAATGACAAAGATGCTTTTCCTCAAAACTAATATTCACCCTACTTTTTAGGAAACAATACATTTCATCTCCCAATCGGTTAACGTTTTGTATGTAAAAACAAAAGTAGTTCCCCATCTTTAAACATATCTCTCATTCTACGAACGGACTGCATGAGCTACAGACATTTATCCATATCTTCTAGCCATACCTTCAAAATGCTAGTGTGGATTGTAGGACATAGCTATGTTTTCTGGTGCAAGAGGTATGCAGAACAGAGACGTATTGACTTAGACCTAGGTTTACAAAATGTGCACATTAAATGGTTTGCACAGAGAGGATTGAAGTGGCACCAATTGCTCCCTTTGGTTAAAACCTGTTTGCATCTCCAACACCCTGATCTCATGATTGTGCACTGTGGTGGTAACGACCTAGGCACATTGACTGGGGTAGGTTTGGAAATGCTTATGAAGGACACCTTTGGACAATTGATATTGCTTTTGCCTCAAACTGTCTTTGTATATTCCAATATATGCCAAAGACAGAAGTGGAAATGGTCAAACCAATTTTGTCATAAGATTGAAAAATCTAGGAAGAATGTCAACAAAGCTGTATCTGCATACCTCAGAGACCATAGAATGGGGTCGATCTACAACAACAACATACGTTTTGATATGGCTCATATCTACAGAAGTGATGTAGTACACTTCACAGATGAGGGAAACCGAGTTTTTCTGAATAACCTGAAGCTGTGCATCCGCACTTACATGTAGCTCCAACTAATAAACACAAGGGCTCTTTTTACAGCTGCCTTATATTCCCAATTTCGGCTCGCAGAGTGTCAGCTGCGGTCCGGCTAGCAGAGGGAGACCTGCGGGCCGTCGGGCAGGCTCGCAGAGGAAGAGCTGCGGCCCATGGGCTCAGCTCGCAGAGAAAGAGCTGCGGGCCGTTGGCTCGCAAAAGCACAGCAGCGTACTGGCTCGCAGAGGGAGAGCTGTGGTCTGACTCACAGAAGGAGACCAATGGGCCAACAGGGCTGCTAGCAGAGACACAGCTACGAGCTAACGGGCTGGCTCGCAGAGATACAGCTGCGGGCCCGCCGAGCTGCGACCCGACGGGCTGACTCGCAGAGGGAGAGTAACGGGCCGACGGGCCTGCTACCAGAGACACAGCTACGAGCTAACGGGCTAGCTCGCAGAGATACAGCTGCGGGCCCGAGCTGCGACCTGACGGGCTGACTCACAGAGGGAGAGTAACGGGCCGACGGGCCTGCTAGCACAGACACAGCTACGAGCTAACGAGGTGGCTCGCAGAGGTAGAGCTGCGGGCCCAACGGCTCAAAAACACAGAGCTGCGAGCCGACGGACTGGCTTCTAAAGGCATAGCCGCGAGCTGGTGATGTGGGGAGAGGGACTGTGAAAGGGGTATCTATTTTTAGTGTTGCCTCGCAGAGGTAGAACTACGGACCCGATGCCTTGTAGAGGGAGAGATGCGAGCTGACGGACTGAATCACAAAATGGCTGCCAACACTTCCTAGTTTCAACAGTTCGCAGCCAATGAGCCGCAAGCTCGTGCTCGTAACGCATCAGCCAATCAGATGTCAGAATTCTCAAATATCGATATCTGGAAAATTTGATATTTCTCAAAAACTACTGAACGGATTTACCCCATTTAAACAAAAGCATGCTTTCTGGACCAAGACCTTTCTCCCTGCCAAATTTGGCGTAATTCCGTTCAGCAGTTTGACCTGTAGCCTTGTCTAAAGTTTCCTATGAAAATTGCATGGAGAAAACACGTTTTGGGACCCCCCTTTTTCTTAGCCCCCCTTGACGAATCCCCCAAACTTTCAGGATAGGTGCTGACCTGAAAAGAGGAACTTTTTGGAAAATTTCGTAAAGATTTGTCAAACGACGCCAAAGTTATAAGCACATCAAAAAATGCTTGGTAGCGCTGGGACGCCCCGTCGCTGGGGCAGCTACGCACTGTATAAATCTGCAAATAATAATAATAAAAAAAATGCTTTTCCTATGGAAACGTGGTCCTAACTATAACTACCTACTGGCGACCGCCAGTAGGTAATATATATATTACAGTGAGTAGTTACAGTTAGGACCTAGTTTCTGTACGAAGTGTTCTTTGTTTTGCCAAAAAGTTTGGCAAATCTTAACAACATTTTCAAAACTTGTTTGCCACTCACTTCAGCTGCTGTTTGGAAAGTTTTGGGGTGATTCGTCAAGCGGGGGCCGAGAAAAAGGGGGGCCCCAAAATGCGTTTTCCACATGCAATTCCCCATAGGGATTTTAGACATGACTACAGCCCAAACCGCTGAAGAGATTTCCATGAAAATTGGCAGAAAGGTAGATCTTGGTGCAGAAAGCAACCTTTTTGTAATTTGGTGTAAATCCGTTCAGTAGTTTTGGAGTTCTGAAAGAAAAAAGATTTATAGATATCTAGGGACCGCAGACCCTCTGCGAATACAACAGATTTCAAGATGAGATCTGACTGGCTGCCAGCACTTCAGCCATGAAGGGTTGGCAGCCATCTTGGGACTCGGACTCCATTGACTTTCTAGAAAAAGATTAAAAAATAAGACAAGGGGGCAGGGTAGGAATACCCTGACCCCCTAGGCCTGATGGTGGGGGGTCCCAAATTTTTATTTTTTTATTATACCCCGATTTCAGGGAGGATCCCAAAAATTACCCCAAAACAAGCACTTGTTTTTTATAATGCCCCCCCGGTGGGCCAGGTCCCGTGGGGGAATATATTTATTTATGAGGGAGAGGGGTGCATTTGGCCCCCCTTCCCAGGCTGATAAAATTATTAAAAAATTAGAAATTGACTGAAAAAACAGGTTACAGGGACGTTATAGTTGGCCACAGATTTCACATGCACAAAACCATAGAAATTCAGCAGTTAGAGTTACCTGAGCTAACTATAACTTATGTCCCCACAGTGCACTGCTAATGCCCTCACATATTACATTACTCATGACATGGTCAGTGACATCACTCATGACATCAACCACCAATGTTAACTTCAATGTATTTTATAAAATACTATAAAAAATTTTTTAAAATAATGAACGAAAAAGAATGCCAGACATACAGCATAGGACACTGCTACACTCTGCTATTACCCAGGAGAGAGTTGTTTGCGGATAGTCCTGCCTCTTGAAATTCATTGCTCTAATAACTAATCACCAAAGTAACAAATCAAACCATATGGGTTACTCTACCGCAAACCACAACACCACCATTCGTCAATATGGAAAGAGGTTTTAGTGGATATGTCAGTTTTACAAGTAGCACTACAACACACACCCAGTACAGAGATCTTAGTGGACAAGGCTCTATGTCACTAAGCTCTAGTAAAATCATTCTTGATCCTAGAGAAAGGTGTGAGCAGAGAGGGGAGTCAGTTGCAAAAGTCTACCACACTGAGCCATCACCCAACAGAAAGTTCTTAGTAAAGAAATTATTTTTTTAATAAACTACTAGTACAGTGACTCATCACAAAGGTAACAGGTCTCAGGAAACTGGTCATTATGTCATAAAACAGAACTATACTGAGCCACCACTATAGAATGAAGTCTTAATGAAAAGATTAGACTGTCGCAATGAACTAGCATAGACGTAGATCACCAGGTGACACGTCACTGTACAGACTAGTCCACTGATAAATAGTACACCCACTTTAAAAGCAGAATTATACTTAAAATACTATATGTCAAAAATACTAAAACTCATTAGTACTACACAACAAATATGAATTTAATTATTCAGTACGTCAGTATATATTATTCAGAGTGAAAAGTTTTACAAAACACACCCACTGGATGATATCAGTGATGTTATTTTTGATGTCATCGCCGATGTCACTGACCATGACATGAGTGATGTAATATGTGAGGTCATAAGCAGTGCATTGCAGGGTGTAAGTTATAATTAGCTCAGGTAGCTATAACTACTAAATTTCCATGGTTTTGTGCTTGTGAAATCTGTACCCAACTATAATGTCCCTGTAACTTCTGTTTTGTTTCAGTGAATTTCTAAGTTTTTAAATTTTATCTCCTGACTATAACGTCCCTGTAACATTGTTTTCAGTAAATATATATATATATATATATTCTTGAATGCAAAACACCAGCTGAAACGCTTTTTTTCTGGCAAGGGTATTCCTCTTGACAGAGTTAGATATTTCAATTGTTTGGGTATTAGGATAGACTAAAATATAGTTTGGATCGAACAAAAGAAAATGTGGTGTGCACTCTGCCAGAGTGGTAACAAAGTCTTAAGATGCAAGAGTAAATTAATTTGTCACTTCTTTAGTTTTATTATCAAGATCAATAGAGCGAAGGCCTTTGCCATTTCTGCCTAATGGGCAGATGTGTGGAGGTTCATTAAAGCCACCAACATCTAACGCCTAAAGAATTGTGTTTTTTAGATGGTACCCAGCAACCCAAATAGCATCTCTAAGGCTTGAACTTGTTGTGAACTGCCTAAGAAATATAATAGTTTTCCCGCCTGTTTCTGCTGTGGACAAGGTTACTTGTTAATCCTCAAGCAGACATTTATAGAAGAGTTGTCTGTGCTGCCTGTTATAAGGAAAACTCAAAAAAATGCAAATGGTTAGCCACTGATGAGGAAAGCTTGAAGGTGATAGGCCGTGGTTATTGTGAGAAAACCTGATGCCTGTAAATACAAAATATATCCAAGTTGGTTATAGATAGTTATTATTTCAGTAAGGCTTTACTTCAAACTCCAACGGCAGATCTTTGATATCGGCCCATATTTCATTCAAGATGAACATAGCTTCAAATCATAACTGGATGAGGTCTCATCTGAGATGCTATGCTTTTGGCATGTCAATCTCAGGTTTGGTATATTTCCTTGCTCACCTTTACTGCACAATGGTGTCCCCAGGGCAGTGGAAATTGTGATAGTGAAGATGGTGGGATAGAGATTATTACCCATTTTATGCTCCCTTGCTCAAAAACTAGAGGGCAGCATAATAGGATTTTGCTGCTTTGTTTTGGCGTTATGATACCAAGAATTTTTTTTTTGATAATCAACTTTATTAATTTTGGAAAAACAAAGAAAAATTAGCACTGACAGCACAGTATACAAGTTTGCACGCATGACATATTAAAGGCATCTGTTGTGAAATAATACAGTAAGCACAATGATCCAGCACTTTACATGGCGAAAAGGGGGGGGGCGGTATGTCGAAGGCAAGAGTCCCTCCTCTCGGACCCCGTTAACCCATTTGGTCTGCCCACTTACCCCACACCCTTTGGTACTTGGCTGGGCAACCCCTGGCCTCAAATAAGGGTTTCTCCTGAGCAGCGCACCAGTCCACCCCTCGGCGCCATCTAGCAATTGTGGGGGGTCAGGTTATGTCCAGGCCATGGCAATATCTCGTTTAGCCACCATGATGGCTGTCCCCAGGAATAGTTTGTCTGCACGGGACCCGTCTAGACCATCCATGACGCCCAGGAGAAGGCGCATAGGATCATGAGGTACATGCCAGCCCAAGATGTGTGCGAGTTCGGATTCTATTTTGTCCCAGTAGTTTATGAGGCGGGGGCAAGACCAGACCACATGGTAGAAGTCTGCTGGGTGGTGTCTGCATCGCGTGCATTCAGACGAGGTGCGCAGCCCTGCTCTATGTAGTCGCTCTGGGGTAAGGTATGCAGTGTGGAGGTAATAGATCTGGACGAGTCGGAGTCTGGCCGAGGTAGTGATCATTTTAGGGGCTATAAGGGCATCTCAATAGTCCTCGTCCTCAAGGGGGCCCAGCCAACCCTCCCAGCGAACTCTAAGCGGGTCCAGAGATGTGGGGCTGCTGTTCGTGAGGGTGCGGTATATGCGTGAGATGCCTCCCTTCCTGAGATTCCCCATCATGACCTGTGCTTCCGGTGGACTGAACTCAGGGAGCGTGGTACCAGTCGAGATGTGTGTATTCAGGGCATGTCGTATCTGTAAGTATCTGTAGAATTGTGAGGCGTGTAGGGAGAAGCGACTCTGGAGGTCCTGAAAAGTCTGTATATGGTCTCCTACCCACACGTCGCCCAGTTGGGAGATTCCAATGTGGTCCCAATGCTTAAACCCTCGCAGCGCCGCCACTTCGTTGAGCCACGTGCCTTGCCAGAGTGGCGTTTGATGGGTCAGTTTGGATTCCCATCGTGTATGACGCAAGGCCGAACGCCAAGCCAGGAAAACCGTTCGAGTCACCGTTGGAAGAGTCTTGGGGATGGGGGAGCCGTACATGAGAGCTTGGATTCGAGGAAAGTCCATGCCTCGAAGTTCAATTTGGTAAGCTGGATCGGACCATCCCCCGGTGAACCAATCATGAAGGACAAGCAACCTCGTGGCCAGGTAGTATAGGTACAGGTCCATCATGCCCATGCCTCCATCAAAGGACGGAATGCAGCAGCGATCAAGAGGCATCCGCGGTGTTCCCGTTCCCCACAGGAACCGTATGATCATTGCGTCGATCTCTCGGAACCAGCTTCGGGGATAATGGAAGGGAGTATTTTGAATAATATATAGGAATCGAGGGAGGATCATCATTTTAAATAGTGCCACCCTCCCGAGTGGGTTGAGTGGTAAGGCTTGCCAGCGATTAAGACCCTTCCTGGTCCTTTTGAGAAGTGGGGTGACATTCAGTGCCCATTCTAATTCAGGGAGTAGAGCAACCCATATGCCCAGATATTTAAACGACTGTCGCCTAATGGGTATGTTAGTTTGCCAGTCGAAACATTCCCTAGCGGGATGGAGAGGCACGAGGGTCGATTTGGCCGTGTTCAGCCGAAGGCCTGAGACCTTCTGGAAGGCTTCAAGTGATTGGAGGCATCTGGGGCCAGAGTGGGCCGGGTCGGCGAGAAAAAGCAAGACGTCGTCTGCATATAGTGCGATTTTATCCACGTGGTGGCTTCCCCATGCCGAGCCCTGAATCAAGTCATCCACGTGGATGAGACACGCCAGGGGCTCCATCGCCAGGGCGAAGAGGAGCGGGGAGAGGGGGCAGCCCTGCCTTGTGCCCCTCCGGATTGGGAATATCTCGGAGAGGGTTCCGTTAATCAACACTCTGGCTCGAGGGTCAGAATAGAGGACTCGAACTCAGCGCCGCCAGAACTGTCGGCCCATGCCCATCATTATAAGTACCTTGTCAAGGTAATTCCAGTCCACTGTATCCAAGGCCTTCTCGAAATCTACGTGAAGAAGTGTTAGATAGGGGGTGATTGCCTGGCGGTTAGCAAGCGCCAAATGGAGGCGTCGTAGGCAGTGCCTGGTGGCTCGAGCTGGCATGAAGCCACATTGATCCGGGTGGATCAGTTTGGTAAGGAGCGGGCGCAGGCGTTGAGCCAAAACCGCAGCGTAGACTTTGATTTCAGTGTTGATCAGGGAGATCGGTCGATAATTCGCACAAAATGACGAAGGCAGTTGGGTTTTAGGGATGACCACAATGGTGGCCGTATCCGTCTCTGGGGGAAAGGCCCCGACTTCCGCCACATGTTGGAACAAAGTCGAGAGATGGGGGACCAACTGTTCACAATAGGAGGCGTAATTTTCTTGGGGGCATCCATCAGGACCTGGAGTCTTCCGAGACGCCAGCTGGGAGATTGCCGCACCTATCTCCTCTGGGGAGAAGGGAAAGTCCAGACTAGCTGCCTCCAAGTGTGACAAGCAGGTGGTGCGGATTTGCAGAGGGCTAAGGAAGTCTGCGAGAGTATCCTCCAGCCTGCGTGCCGAGTATAAATGAGAGTAATATCCCGTAAAAGCTCACACAATCTCAGATGAGGTGCGGCAAATGGTTCCTGAGGATTCTCGGATCTCAGGTATTATCCGAGTTGCCAAGGGATACGAGGCCAGTCTGTGGAGGAGTCTCCCGTTTTTGTCCCCCCAGCCATACACACTGGCGACAGATGAGCGCCACAGCAATTTAACTGATCCCAGCGAAGTTTGTTTGATCTCTTCACATACGGCTGCTAGTTGTCTCTCGTTGGCCCTGTCCGGGGATCTGGCCAGGTCAATCTCCAGCCGGAGCGCTTGCACTTCTAGAAGTGCGGGGCGACCGTCCTGGGTCTGCTGCTGCGCCCGAAGGTGGCTTTTGGCCACTCCCTGGATGGTAGCTTTACTAGCTTCCCAGAGGATACCTGGTGAAGTCACTGAACCCAGATTTGCGAGGATGTATTGTTTAAGTTCCTCCCCTATGGTCTTGCGGAACTCTTTGTTCTGGAGGAACCAGGCGTTCAACCGCCACATAGGGCGCTTCCCATCAGGGGCGCAGCCTAGGTGCATAAGCATTGCTGAGTGATCCGAGATTCCCCGGGGGAGGATGGAGATAGTGGTCACACGTTGACAGTCAGGGGCTGGCATAAAAATCATGTTGATAGTACGTGCATGGGAATGGTGCGCCGCCGGAGTATGTGTGTATTGGGGGGTTCGAGGGTTCCAGATTCTCCATATGTCACAGAGGCCCAAGGCGGTCGCCTGGTCAGTCAGTTTCTTGGCGTGGATCAACCTGGTAGGGGAGGGGGTGCCTGTAGTGTCGAGGGTGGGCTGCATGACCGCATTGAAATCCCCTCCCAGGATCATCTGACCTTCGGGCAAAGTGGAGATAGTGTCAGTGAGGTGTTGTAGCGTTAAGGCAAGTGTCGCGGGGGGATGTATATAGATAAGAGATTAAAGACATTCCCACCCAGCGTCCCCGAGTGAGTCACAAATCGCCCTTACGGGTCTTTGATAACGGGAGAGAGGACAAAGGGGAAGGTCTTTTTGAGTAGGATGGCTACTCCTCGGGAGCCCCTGCTGAAGCCAGAGTGCCACACTCTATCGAAACCGTAACGTGCCAGAAAGGCACAATGGGAACCCATAAGATGGGTCTCCTGGAGCAGGAGGACATCAGGGGAGTGTCGTTGGGCATACTTCAGGACTGCTGTGCTTTTGATTCGATCAAGCAGGCCGTTCACGTTCCAGGACATGACCCGGAGGGAGTTATACCCTTGGGTTGTGTCTCATGTGGAGCAAGTGGTGTGAGGGGCACGCTGGGTTGCGCCCTGTGACGAGCTCGGGGCGGAAGGGGAGTGCAACGCTTCAAAGCTTTGCCCATTGTGCAAAATCGCCATGTGCTTATGACGCGGTCGCATGAAAGTGCGTTGTGCTGTCAGAGATGGAAAGTGCAGTATAAAATCTAAAACGAAACATCGGACAACAGTCCTGAACCCTCCCCTCCCCCTCCCTATACTTCTGGAACTGAAGCATCTGTCGCCCTACAACTTAAGAGAAACAAGCTAAACTATAGTGTTTAGCGCAGGAGATGCGTGGTGGACCCCTTCCGTTTGTGTCGGATGTAAATGCGGCATCGGCAGCGTCAAAGTTCTACATTACGACATTGCAGGGTAAATAGCCCTAAATCTTCAGATGATGATGATTCTCCGTATACTCGTTATTGTCCTTCGGAGGAATTTTCAGATTACTGGACTGCGGGAAAGGTCTGAGTCCGTGGACGCCCGGTCTAAGGTGCCCAAGGGAGTACGCTCTCTGGAGGAGTCTTCTGCTGATCTGTTCCTTTGCCGTGGCTGGGAGCCAGAGGGGTAGGCCCCGGCTCCGGGCACACGGGTGGTCGGACTCAACGATCTGCGGGTGCCTGTGCGACCCTCGCGTCTTCTGCGGGATTGTGTGCGTCTCCTGCGCTGTTTGGGAGACAAAGGTCGTGAGGCCTGTGGACCAGAATGGGTAGGTGAGGAGGTTTGTCGGATCCCAAGGGGGCGCTCTTCGGTCAACCAAGTCCAGGCGGCCTGAGGGGAGTCAAAGAATTGCGTCTTGCCCTTGAAGATGACACGGAGACGAGCTGGGAAGAGGTGTCTATATTGGAGGCCAAGATTTCGCATTTTCTGTTTGACCTCTATATGGGAGCGCCGCTGGGTCTGCACTTCCCTGGTATAGTCTGGGAACACCATGATGGCGTGATTCTGGAACTTCAATGAGCCCAGGGTCCGCGCCTCACCTAGGATTGCATCTCGGTCTTTGAAGTTGAAGATCCGAGCGATGATAGGACGATGCGGGGCCCCGGGTGGTGGTTTGGGCGCAAGGGAGCGGTGGGCTCGCTCGATTGCGAACCAGGGAGAAAGTGTGTCCTTAGGCATCCAGGATGATATCCACACTTCAATGAAGCTGGCCACCTGACCCTGTTCGCTCCCTTCCGGAAATCCCACCAGGCGTAGGTTGTTACCACGCGATCGGTTTTCAGCGTCTTCGGCTCTCTTGTGTAGCTCCTTATTGTGGGATTGTAGGTGGGCCACTTGTTCTTACAATTGGTGGACGACATCCTCCATCGTGGAGAGGCGAGACTCGGCCTTCGAGATGTGGGCTGTGGCGTTGCGTAGGTCTTGCCGGATGAGGGACATGTCGACTCGGACTTCTCCGATCTTCTCTTCCTCTGATGTTCGAGATGCATCGATGGTTTGCAGGATTGCGGCCAGGTCATTACCCGGAAGAGATAGGCCACCCGCAGCCCCCTCCGGGGGGTCCTGTTCAACTGTGGTGAACTGTTCAATTTTTGTTTGTGTGTGGGTGGTAGAGGATTTAGGGCCACGATCTCTCCCCATGCTTGGTGAAGGAAAGGGCTCTTAGTGGCGGAACCGATACGTCTCCGAGTCGGACTCCCGCAGTCGAGGGTCACCAGGGCGTCCGATCTCGTTGTGCTGTGTCAGGACGAGAGCATTCCAGGACTCAAGGAGGAAGATACACCAGTGGTGGGGCACTGGAGTTCAGAGTGGGCATCCACTATGGAGGGTCAGGTGAGTGGACCCCGCTGCAAGGGCGACTCCCCCGGGGAAGGGCGGGTGTGTCCGGAGGTTTGAGGGGAAACGGAATCCCACTGCCCGAGGTCTTTTACGATGGGCCTGGACAGAGCCTCGGTGCGAGAAGAGCAGGAGTCGCCGGGCCGGGTCCCCCCTAGCTGTGAGGTGGGAGAGCCAGGAGGCCTCGATGAAAGAATTAAGGCACAGCGGGTCTCTCTCGTGTAGAATGTTGGTCGGGAGGGATCCTCTGGTGGGAAAGAGCAGCTTGGAGTATGTGGATTGCAGTTTAGTGGTTATTGATCATCCGGGTGGTGGCCCCGATGTGGCGGGACAGCGGCCTGTCAGGGGGAAGCGTTTGTTTCACCCTGTGAGGCAGTGGGCACGCAGATCGCAGCAGGTAGGGCCGGGCCCCCCCCAGGAGCCCACCACCACGCGGCATCACAGCCAAGCTCCCACGTGCCGGGCATCGGGCGCCACACCCCTGGGGGGTCTCAGTGGGAGCTGGGCAGGCCCCAACCCCACCCGGAAGGCCTCTCCTGCACTGCACCGCTTTGCATCCAGCTGGACCCTGGGAGGTCCGATCTGGGGGTCTGCCTGGGCTCTGTGTGCCTTTGTGTGTCAAATGCGGGCCTCACCAAGGGCCCGTCAGGGGCTGTGCGTAGTCGTGGGATCTGACGGGTCGGGGAGAAATGGTCCAGGGGTCAAGCCCGGTGCGGCATCGGTGTCGGTCTTTTGTATATTTAGGCACTTCCCTGGGTTCTTGTCAGGCCTCTCTGGGGTCCGGTCGGCAGGACACCCCTCGATGAGATCAGGGGATTCAGATTCAGGCCGCGAGCGTCGCCTCTGCTGTAGCGGATGGCGGGGAAATCCCAAAACAGGGCCTGGTCAAGTGTCACGGTGGCCAGGGCTGCAGCGCCACAGAGCCGGGTCCGCCCAGGTGAGCCGATGTGAGGGTGGAGGGGGGGGGGGTGGTGGGGGGGCCCCCTCCCGTAACCCCCGCTGCCCGATCAGTGCAGCCGAACCACTCCGCCACAATCCCGCTGCGATGCAGGCCCCGGGACTACACCAGGCCGGGGAACTTGCGTAGGACAGGTCCCCACCTCTCCGCGCCGCTACCCCCAACACTCACCGGGGCACTCGAGGGGACCAGTTCACCCACTGTCCGGACCGCTGGAAGCGTGCCCATTGATCTGAGGGGCACTGTTTGCAGTCACCACCGCACCTGGGCTCGGCGGGCCTGGCCGAGGCCCAGGCCGCCTCCCGTTCGCGGGAACACAGCAGTCAGAGGGGGGGGAGGGCAGCGCAGCCGATGAGTCTCCCGCCGCCCAAAGTGGCGGCGGATCCCCCAGTCTTTGTTCAATACGGCCGTCGGCTGCAGCTTCCAGAGCACAGGCTCCCACAGGGACCTAAGGGGTCCGGCCTAGGAAAGAGGCCTCACCCCGGGCCGCGCGGCCGGACGCCTCACTCCAGATCACCGGGGTGCAGGAGCGACTCTGGGCCTCCCAGCTAACCCTTTCCCCTGCCCCCAGGTGAGCCGCTGGGTCCGCAGGTCACAGCGCAGGGTTCCCAGGTCGTAGGCGGGGTGGGTCCGTCGCCGGTCCCAAAGCGTCAGGCGCAGATTAGGGCCCCGGGGTCCAGAGAGCAGGCGCTGCCATTTTGAGGTCAGGGCGATTTGGAGTATTGGGCGACAGCCAGACACTGCATCTGATTTTGCGGCGATCTTCGTCACGGACGGGTGGTACAGGTTATGGCGAAATGCTGGCCGCAGATTATAGGGATGGATGGCTGCCGATGATGGTGGATCTTGGTGCGGATGATGGAGGGGTCCGGAGCACTCTTAGAGTGCGACCGCCATCTTGACGCTCCAAGCCACGCCCTACGATACCAAGAATTTTAGCGACACCGTGACATTATGGTACATGTTAGATGCAGCACTAATTTATCGTTGGGTGACCTAATACATATAGGTAGCTTCAGTACAAACATGGGGATAGTTTCATGTTCACGGTGTTTCTCCATACAATCTGGAGATTTTACATTGTTTTTCATTTTTGAGTCAAATTTTTAAAATATTTTTCAGGTTAGTCTTTGTATCATGTGTGCAGTGCATTTTCTTACTCACTTTTATGTACTGCATGACTTTTTAGCTGAAGCAATAATGGGTTGATTGAGTGCATGAACACAAAATGTAATGCTGAGAGCAGAGGGTCCCTCCGGTACCTCCACTAGGAGTAAAACAGGACAGGTTGGCTTGGCAGAGCATTGCAATCAATAAGCAAAGCACGGTAGTCAATCACCGAGCACACTTACCCTTTAATTATTCTGAGAGGAGGTCTGACAACAATGTTTGTAAATATAAATGTACCTCGTTGTTCACATTTGGGACTTTTGGTGCTGAGGCGGAGTGAACACCCCTTAAACACTGAAAGAAACTACACTGTGGTTGTGAAGACCTCGGGCCCCCCATTGAATCACAACAGGACAGTACCCCAAGGCATTTCCACAAGTTGTACCTCAACAGTAACATACAAAAAAATAAACAGTCAAGTACACACTATGTAAGCTCGGCACATCTACTTTCCTCTGCCAATGCATATTTAAATATGAGAGGGACTACACACTGCTATAAGTCCCAAGTCATGTTCACAAATCAGTAGATAAACATGTGAAATCAGAGCTCTCTGCAGAAATGGCAGGATAGAAGTACTAACTGGATTGGCATTGGTCTTGGAATTACACAGTACAGCAGTTGAGATTGACATGGACAGTACAGGGCCTGTGTGTCGAAAGGCGGCAAAGGCAATGATTGCATAAAGGTTGGTGCTCACAAAGCCAGAGTTCAGGCTGCCTACTGGTAAATGTTACTCTGCCTGTTGAAGTATTTCAATTCTGCTTAAAAGTACAGGCTTCTCCCCGTTGCAATACAAGAAGTGTAGGTGTTTACAGTTTGGAAGTGCTTGTCCATGTAAAGCACCAGATGTGAGAAGGTGCATTCTCGAAGGACCTTTTGGGCAGTCTACCTGTGTATAAAAGCATAGATCACTCAGGGGTTATACCACTGGCTTTCTAAGTGTATAGAAGCATATGATTTTCTACAAAACCGAATGTAGTTCAAAGGTTCAGGTCAGAGCTTGTTTGAAAGTGAACAGGGACTGTGCCCATTCACACGTCCTCTATGATGAACAAGCAATCAGCTTCTTACTAAAAACGTTTTTTAAATGCATATGTTTAAACATATATTTGTTGATTTTATTAATACATATATCAAAGACAGAGGGAGGCAATTAGTATTATGGTTACTTGATGAAAATATTATGCTCATATGCGGAACCACCTTTGTATAATTACTTAGCTCAAAATGCCTATGATTATTGACAGACAATATTGGTGTGAGGTCTCATGGGCTCGCGGACCGCCTGAATAGGCATGGACCGCAGGTTAAGAATAGGCGTGGGCATAAAATTAAGCTCCACTCGCGGAGTTTGTGGAGTTGTTCCCACTCCGCGTGGAGCGCGGAGATCCGAAAAACTCCTCAGAGCGGAGTTTTATCTCACTCGTGGCTCGCTTAGTTGGTGAGCGAGGTAAATCGTACGCTAGACCACCTCCCGGCAAGATTTCTCAACGCGGGCGGTCACGACTGGTCGCTGCCGCTCGCGTTGACTAAGTGCCCCTCGAATAGAACATCTACTCAAGTGGCAGAAAGAATCAGCACCCTCTTGTGTTGCTCCGTCACTTGTGGAACTCCGAGGAGCGCTACAGAGTTTTTTCAGCACTTTGCGGAGTTCTGGGTAGCTGAACTCTGCTAACTCCGTCCCGGCCTAGTTAAAAACTGCTGAACTACACTCAGAAGAGACATTAAGAGAAGTAAACAGCCTGGTTTATAACTGTATGTGATAAATAGAAAAGGAAAATGAGCACTAAAGTGCCATCGGCGGACATTTCCACAATGTGGAAGCACATACTGAGAAGGAACATCCCTCTTTTCCTATAAGTTTTAGAAGATGTGCTGATGGGAAGTGGAGGGCTCATTTGGATTGCAACACGAGGTACATCTTTACTATGCAGCTCCTTATTTTCTAAACACTGTGATGAATAATGCATAATACATTGAATTTAATGAGGCTGGACCATAAGGGGTATTGTAAGAACGACCTTGAATGACGAATGAAGCAAGAGGAAATCTGAATTTTGAATAACCTGCATGCTAAATATTTTGCGTTTTTGAAAATCTAAGCTTAAGAGCAATGCCATAACTGGCTCTTTAACCTTCTGTGGCATATATTGCAAAGTTGTGGAAGAAGAAAAAAATGAGAACAAGATTTCCTTATAATGTTTAGATTCAACAAAGCTGGATGAACAACTTTGTCCTATGGGAACTGTAAGTTAAACTTGAAGCCCATGTTACAAATAGTGGAGACCGAGATGGGACAAACCTCCATAGCCAAAAACTAGAGGTTCAGGGCCACCCATGACAATCACCTAAGCTTTAGGTAATAGCAGGAGAAATAATGTGTTCTGTGTCCTCCGCAGCACAGAGAATTGGTGTCCAATGAACTATCTTAATATACAAGCTTTTCAGCTTCTTCCTACTTCGCCCCACTGAAACAATATAACATTTTGTTCAGCAAACTGTGCACTAGGGCAAGAGAACAGCATCAATACTCCACACCATGTCCAGTGCTCACTTCACATCTGAATCAATAAGCAATATTCGGGAGCATATTAGCATTTCCTTAAATGGTGCAACATGGGCTAACTAGTGCAAGGGACAACTCCTCGTCTGGAACAGTGAGCTAGTCTCAGGATTTGCACCTCATGGGAGTCCTGTAAGCTATATATTTTATTAACGACCCACCTGAGAATTGTTTGATCTCCTCAACTGCACATACATCTTTTTTATGGTTCATAATAATACAGAGTGAGCCCCTCTTGAATCAGTCACACCTAAAGATTGATTATTGCATAATACACCCACGATAAATTAACAATTAAGGTTGTATCCTTTTCCTGTAGCGGTTGTTTTCCATTATATTGATATCATCCGAGAGCCCTCGTGAGGTCTGGGTAAAAAACTGCTCTTGCAAATTCCATAAGTGGCGGAACATTGATGCCCTCCTATCAGTAACCAGCGCTTAGCAGTTTAGTTTTTCAATTCATGATTCAAAGCCGTGCCCACCCAACAGCCCCTGCAAATAGGATGCAAGTGACTTTACTTCGGGGTGAACTTTCCTTACTGAATTAATTACATTCTTTGCACTATGGTTCATCACACGACTGTGCAGTGAACAGGATCTCTCTTCGCGGGAATGGCCTTTCAGCGTCTCTGTGTGGCCGTATTTACCTTATGTCTTTATTTTGCATGCCTGCTACCACTATCGTCAGACTACCTATCTATGCTACTAACAGCTGGCAGGTGGGGCCTAGGTTCCTCCTTGGTGAATTCTTATGGACTTGTCAGTGTAGATGGTAACCTTTCGCAGAGTGAAAACCGACCGTTTTGAAAACTTTCCACATTGCTAGGGGGCTGGCAGAGGACTCAAACAACCGTCCACCTGACCACTGCATGCTCCTCTTCACACCTATTTCTCAAAGGTGCACTTTTTGTAGCAATTTAACCTTTCTACCTTTAAGTGACAGAGCTCGCAACACCCACACATTATAAAGCAAATGCACAGACACATGTCTCCTGCTGAATGCAGGCCTCGAACGGTGCCTTTGCAGCTGTTGGCACAATTTCACATAAGCAAATCCCTCCTAATGAATATTAAGGAGTAGAACACGCACAGCTCATTGCAGATCTAGTCTGTGCACAATAATGGATTATGACATCCGGCCAAGAACTGGTCGAGTTGGAGCACACCATTGTCTAAACACTGAGCTACACTCTGGCAAGGTCACTTGATCGCTCCTGCCCTTAGCTTCTCTATCTTTATGACATTGTTGCATAACTGTGGTCATTGCCATACAGTCGCTCAGGAAAAACCCCTCAACATTTTAAAATCCACTTAAGTCCCTCAAGCTATGGTTATCTTTTTTACTTGTCCTTTTTAAGTTGTACTTTATTCCATCAGCCACATCAGTGGGACATCTATCCAAGTTGATTGCAACAAAAGAGAATTTCAGGCATGTTTCTAGCCTACAGAACTATGTCATTGGCACTGGACTATTATTCAGCATTTTTTTTTCAGAAAGATGCATCAGCACTTGGGCCTCAATATTGCTTGGTCCCATAATTACTGTGAATGGTCTGACTTATCAAGAGTTTTAACCCTGCTGCTCCACTGTGCCCTAAGTCTCTAGACTAGTGCTTATTTTGCGCAGGTGTTTCGTCAGGCTTAGTATACTGCCTTCATTTTTTAGCAGCAGCTACTTAATGGAGATGTTTTTATTTTTTATTGCACTAATGGTGCAATGGTCAAACAGATGTACATTTAGCATGAAGGAACCGCTGCTTCAACAGTGTTGCCAATTATGAACAATATACACAAATGTAGTTTTTTTGAGAATGGCACTGCTCTTCTCCAGTCGGCTGATTTGAGCCAAGATGGTCCAGACAGGCACTTCTTCTTGCGTGCCTTTTGCGAAACCATCCAGCAATGTAAAACTACTGCCTGTCATTTTTTATTTAGAGGCCCAGACAGACGAAATTGGAGATCTCCAGTTGCCTCCTAGTAGACAAGTATCCTATCCAGCTATCAAGCCATGTCATGATTTTTATTGAACTTTGAATCTTATGGTTTAATTTTCATTGTGAATATTGAACTAAAAATACCAGAATGAGGGGGAAAAACAGCACTTGGTAAGTTACTCCCTAAGGAACAACTGAGAATCCGTCTGTCTCTGCATAAAAGTGGTATGCTGCTCGTTTGAACTAAATGGCAAAATGCAACGCATGTATAGGCATTTCTATAGCACTGTTCAAATGTATTTGGGGATCAGTGGAATGTCGTACATGGCAACATCGCTGACATGGGAACTGCACTTATCAATGGCAAGATTTTTAAATGAAGTACAGGCGTTTGTTTGCAATTTATGGTGTGCTGTTTTGATAAACACTGTCATTCTCCCTATACCCCTGGATGGATGATGTTAATTCTCCCTTTGCCCATTTACCTTTGCCTGCCTGAACCTTCCTCTCAGGTTCATACATTATTTTCTTTGTACACACATTCTACAGCAGACACAAGTCTCAATCCACCCTTCAAATTCTATTCAAGTAAGCTAATCCCATTTAATGTTTATTCTCTTGATTAAGTCCTGCTTTGAAATGTATTGAAAGGCATAGTTCTTTGCTGTACGTCTTCTCTTGCACTACCAATGAATACATACCTGTGATAGCATTTGTCTGCTGGCTTTCATGTATATATCGTCTGTCCCTGCCTCACCAACTTTAGACTGAGAAGTAAAATATTTTGCAAGTGCAGCTGCTTTGGTAGCCTTTATTTTAAAAAAATATTCAGAGATCCGCACTGACATAGATCTGTAGCCATTATCCACTCTTGAAGGCCATTAGTGCATGTAAATAACTTATTAACTTTTTATCCCTTGCAAAAGTGCAACTATGTAGAATAACCAGAATAACTGAAAGTGGCGTGCAAAAGGGCATTTTTGAATAAATTGTTTGATAAAGTGAGTGTTGAGGAGGTTGGACTTCCTCCCCATTTCAAAGCACTGTCAAGCCACAGTTCTTATCCTTTATTGTACCATGTATATTTTGTTATTTCTAATCCTAATGGCCTGTTGTGCTTCTATTGTGTTTAATTATAGAATAACACACGGGTGAATCGTATGGACCTGGTACTATGTGACTATTTCTGTTGGTCGATCATAGTTTTCAAATCATGTTCTTTGCCATTTACTCCAACTGTATCGCTAAGCAAGAAATGAAAATGGCTCATTTTTACTCTGGATCTTTGTTCCTTTGTTCTAACTTTAATGTCAGGACTACATTTATGTCTAGGTGAAAGGACTAAATTACAGATAACGTCTTACTATTAAAAGAAACAATTCTTCTACTTATGAGATTGAATCAGTGCGCAAAGAGGAAAGGCCTAAAGTTTTTCCTATAATGTTTGTCTACCAGCTAAACAACCTGCTTTCAAGAACCAGTTGGGTTTCAGTAAATACAGTGCAAATACCAATATCTAATGTGACCCCTTCCTTTTTGATTCAACAGAATATTCTCGTTATATGCATGCGCATCTTGATACTCCAGTTACTGAATATAATATAGATACTGATCTTCCTGGAAACTTTAAGGACCATTGGGCAAAAAATCTTCCTTTTCTTATTGAAGATTATGAAGAACAACCAGGACTGCAGCCACACATAAAGTGAGTTTCCTCTTTAAATATGTTTTTTAAAATTTGAAATGGATCTTACGGGTATGCCTAGGTGTATAAGCACTGTATCATCAATTTTTATCAGACTCTTGAAATGCATGTTGAATCATCAATTCTCTTTGGAAATTGCACACTTTATACATATTTTATATCTCATGGTTCTTGCAGGTGTTATTTTACCTGCACTAGGGCAGTTAATTTATTTAAGGGCATATGATGCTTGCCTTTACTGGTGCACACCAGTTTGGAGTAGAAGTTTCTACTTCAGGTATTCAGTTTCTGATTTCTGCCTAAAGTTTCCATAGTAGTTATATCAAAGGTGCTTTCTAATATTTTATAACTATCTTCAGAGAAAGTGATATGATTAGGATCGTTATCAAGATGCCATTTGTTTTAATGCATTTGGAATGCACATCCAACCAACACCAGTCCAATCACCAGTAGTTCACAATGCTATAATTATTATGTACACTTGTTTAAAGGTTTCAAGTAAAAAATCGCTCTTTGTCATTTACTGAAATCAAAATCCCAAGATTTGTTCCTTGTTACATAACTTCAAACCAACAATGATGTGTCAAGCCTACCCATGTCCCTTCCTCAGGGGATTACCAGGGTTGGAAGTCCAAATATGCAAAGGAAATATACCATACATAATTGGGAGTGCTAAATGGAACAGTTTTTTGAAAAACATTTGATATACATGCCTATATTTTACAATTTGAAAACTGCATTCGAACAAAGAGATTGTAAGACTATTGAGCTGTGGATGCAAACATTGTTGCAAACACAAGGAGATGATGGGCGGAGCGCTGAAACTTTTCAGACACTCGCCCCAGTCACTATTTGATCTGGGTTGAATCCATCATTGTTCTTTAGCTCACTTCGCCACCCCAGTTCAGACCCAGCCATAGGCAAATCAGTCTTGACCCTGTACCTCAAGGGAAAAGTCCAGCCCGAACTACCATACATAATTGGAAGTGCTGAATGGGACAGTTTTTTGAAAAACATTTGCTATACATGCCTATATTTTACAATTTGAAAACTGCATTCTAGCAAAGAGATTGTAAGACTATTGAGCGGTGGATGCTAAAATTGTTACTCATAAGTGTGTGACTCTTCTACTGTAAATTAGGCCTGATTTAAATAGGAAGTTTTAAACATGGCAATTCCAATGACATCAATATGGCATTCATTTATTTATTTTCTCAAAGCGCTCTGCTACCATTGATCTTTGTCGTTCTGTCCGAATGATAATATCCTGTAAACTGTTCACCCCTGAAAATGATACCGCAGATAGCCGCATCCACAGCCACGCCCACTAGTATGGGTTGTCCGCAAAGGGCAAACCTTGAACGGACAGTTTTTAGTTGATCTCTGCGATGATGTAGTTCTAAAATATGAACTGACCTTCTGACACATCTTGGTACTCCACATAAAACCTTTAATTTAGGGCCTGATTGACAAATACATTTGAAAATGTAATATAGTATGATTTACAAATTCCTGGAATTCAGAAAGGTCTCCTGTAGTAAGCTGCGACAATTAGATGCAATATGCTAATATCAGCTGTAACACCAGTACTTAGCTGCACATGTTCTGAGTATCTTAAGGCACAGCAGTGGGTTATGAGCATGACAAAAAAAATAATACTTTCAAGGTTTAACAACCATTCAACAACTACTGCAGCTTCTTTTTGCCAAACTTTGACTTTCGGGCTGGTCCTTTCATCCACCACTGCAACATTTTGCTCTTCACCAGTTATATCAATGCTGCAGTTAATCTTCTGAGCGACTTAAGGAATGTCTCAGCATAACCCAACAGTAGTCTCAGGGTCTGTTTCAGGTTCTTCCATTCAATGCCTATTTCTACTATTCCCTCAATAATAAAACATTTTCTGTGCCCATAACTTCTGCTTGGGGTCAGTACTAAGTGTAATGGTTACAATCCTGAGGATCATGCATGCATCTGGTACATTGTGAAGATGTGGATTGATCAATTTTGCGTAGAAAGCTAGGGGGCACTTTAGCCTACTCAGAAACTTAAAATGTAGTAGTTTATGTCTGTAGTTAATTGATACCATATATGTTTGGGCACAGTAATATTTCCAAATCTTACCCTCTATTTCCTCCAATTCTCATTTTTGAAGTGTTCTATGTCCACTGTTGCAGAGTGTTCTGTATATAATTATACAGTCTGGAGACCCGCACCCTCCCTCCTGATGATCTGATCATGTCTGTCTGTGTAAGAAATTCCTTGGGTTTGTACGGGAATGGAGGCTAATTAGGAGATATTGCTTGTATAACTCTAAGGAAGGAAAAAATGTCTAATGCAGTTGCAGCGTGGCCTCTTTGAAACTGTTCGAAGGACATAAACTTTCCATTGGGAAACAGATGGCCTATCTGCTGCACACTTGCCTTCTTCATGCTGTTTATCACCCCTTTGTTTAGTATCAGGGGAAGTGCCAGCTATTTAGTTAGTTGGAGAACCGACGGGTATAGATCTTTACCTAGCCAACCGCTCTGGCCATAGTCCATATTGACTAGTGGGTTCATCAGACTGTTTGTATAAACTTAAGAGGCTTGGGCAGCTTGATAGCAAAAATTGTTTTTAGGTCTCCTTTGTATATTTGTTTTTAGCTCTCCTATGTCTATTTGGTCTCTTTCCACCACCCCCTTCCCCCGGTGCTTGATATAACAGTGTCAATATAGTATTCCCAGCCAGTAAGCATTATTAAAGATTTATTACATCTTCCAGAGGCTCGAGGAATATCAACTGGAGGAGACTTTACCCGTTGCCTATCTTGATCCATTAGGGAACAATGGTCACAAACAAACTTCTACAGAAAGAAAGAGAGCGCCATAGATATACATGAACTTAAGAGACATGTCATGGCGGGTGGGCGTCGCCTGTGGTAATGCCCTTACACAGCTCGAGGAGCGTGTCCATGCTTGTGATTTTAAATACTTTCTTAAACCTGCTCCTCTTTGTGTAGTAATGTGCTCTCAGCTTGGCCCCATGTAATCCTCGAGTGGATCCAGGTGTCTACAGCAGGGGCGCTGTTATGTTTCCATCTTATTGTGATGGAATGCTTGGCCAATAGCAGGGCTAGGTCTAAGAACCTAACCGCGCGTCTCTCTAGGACAGGGCAAGAAAAATGGCCAAGGGTCTCTCTATAGGAGTCTATGGTATAGAGAGGCTAGTTGTATTAGCTAATTTTCACAAGCTATTGCTCCAATAATTCTGTAAAGAGGGACAGGCCCATAACATGTGATTGAGGTCTGCTTCAGATAGGGAACATTGGGGACAGCCAGTGGCTGCGCCAGGAAAGGCCTTAGCGATCCTGGCTGGTGTAAAGTTGGCCCTATTGAGGATATTAAATTGTACATATTTGAAATGGGCTCCATGAGATACTCTGTGGGGGTAGTCCAATATCTTCCGCCAATCCGAATCATGTATGACTTGGGCTAAGTCTGTCTCCTAGACCATTCGTAAGGGGGAGTGGAATGTATCGATCTGTTGCAAAAATTCCCTGTAAAGCCATCGGATGAGCTCACCCCATGTGCTCACCCCATGTGCCTACGTTAAGGGTTTGGTACACTTTAAGCGCTGGGTTTAGTTTATAACAAATGCGGAATAGTTTATAAAGAGATTGATGCATTCATAGGTAAGAAATTACCCCGGCGGAAGATTGTGTTCAACCATCAGCATGGGGAAGGCCATCAACTCCCACTAAAGAATAAATCGCCTAGCGTGGAGAAGCCGGCTGCACGCCAAGACCGTAAATGTCCCTGTCTCAAGCAGCCTGTCGGCCCACCAGAGGAATAGCAGAGGCAAAGGGGAATTTGCTTCGCAGTAACCCGATTTGTTCAGGATAAACAAGACGTAGCAAAATAGTGGGTGGATGGTTGAAGCGTGCAGAAGGAGACAGAAGGTAATGTACCAGTCCATCCTTAAAGTCATTCATGGACAGCACCGTTTCATAGAGCAAGCATCTAGAGAGCCAGCGCGATGCCCACTGTAACTGAACTACTAAATAGTAGCGTTCGAAATCCAGGAGGGCCTGTCCTCACGCCTCTACTGGTAGCTTCAATGTGGCTAGGGCCACTCAGCGATGTCCGCTGTCCCAGAGAAAGGCTGTCCGAGAGTAGATCAGTTGTTTAAAAAAGGAGCGAGGGAGGGGGAGAGGAACGTTAGCGACATAATAAAGACTGGCCAGGACCACCTTCTTCACTAAGGCCACCCTCCCAATCACGAAATAGGTAAAGAAGCTCAGAGAGTGATCTGTGAGCATAGAGGTCTCAACACCTTGCCTAGGTTACCATCACAGAAATTTGCAGGGGAATTATATATGTTGATCCCAAGATTTCTGAATGTATTAATTTCCTTCTGCAGTCTGGGATCGAGCCTCATCTGAAGAGTAAATCTGCAAGTTTGCTGCAGAGGAAAGATGCAAGATTTAGCCCAGGTCACCTTGAGGCTAGAAATATTTGGAGAATCTGAGAAGATCTGAGCTATAGAAGATAGGCCCATGTTGCGTCTCGGACATAAAGCAGAATATCGTCTGCTTATAGTGAAATTATGAGAGTCTGACCTTTTATTGGGATCCCCCCACTCAGCCCTGTGTAAGTGCATGCGTTTAGCCAAAGGTTCCATTGCCATGGCGAACAACAGTGGTAATAGGGGACAGCCCTGTCTGGTGCCTCTGCACACTGGCCATGAAGTGAAAATACACTTACTGGTTTTCACTCTAGCTGAAGAGACAGAATACAATACATTGATCCATTTTCACCAAGGGAAATCAATTACAAGCAGTCATAACACTTTGTGCATGTAATCCCAATGTAGGGTGTCAAATGCCTTCTCCAAGTCGAGAGCAATGCACAACCCACTGGGGTACAAAGATGCAGATTCATCTTTGACATAACAAAGGAAGCGTAGATTAAGAGACGTGTTACGACCAAGAACGAAACCCGCCTGATCGTCGTGTATTATGTTGGGCAGTGTCAGGAGTAGCTGAGTAACCAGAATCTTAGTGACAATTTTATAATCCGTGTTTAAGATAGAGAGTGGGCGATACAACCCTACACCTTTCGGGTCCTTATGAGGTTTCAGCAGAATAGAAATAAGTGCAGTGTTTAAAGATGGAAGAAGAGAACCAGATGTATAAATAGCTTGGTAGTGTATGGCGGATACTACTGTATGTATAGGCGTGGAACAAACAAACCTGTCTAGTCGGGAATGTAATTTGTGCACAGAAGAATAGAATGAAAATTTGTGGCGCAGTGGATGCTTTATTCATAAGGTATCATCTATGGACAAATGGCCGAACCATTGTCGTTGATACACCAAGCTCAGCAATGCAGGGGATTGAGAGAGCGGAGGTGTCGAGCGATCAAGGGAGGCATCAAGGATCATGTGGAAATCCCCCCCAACAATTCAGTGGGTGTTAGGCCAGTCATTTATGGCAGATGTTATATGGGACCAAAAGGGCAAGTGATTGATATGTGGGGTGTAAATGACTCCAAGGGTCAGTGGATGGCCATTTAAGGCACCACCTGCAAGTAGAAATCGACCGTCTGTATCAATGTGTGTCTTATCTTCCATATATGGCGTCCTGGTCCTAATCCACAGTACCACCCCTCTGGCAAATGCTGAGTAGCCTGTACCAGTCAAAATGAGGCTCCACTCTGATGCACTGAGCATACGTCCATAGACCCACATGAAGAGCAGTACCTCCTGCTACGTAATCTAAGTCCCCTGGCAGAAGGCAGTTTCCCTGCCGACGGAACTGTATCACCAGAGGAGGGTATGTGTTGATGAGTACCAGAAATGCAGAAGGACGGGAGGGAACCAACTCCAAACATGCGGCAAGATAATTGGAGGGGACTTCAAAACATTGTGTCCTAGTGTTTCAAACCGTCCAGCGGGCCCCCCTGCCTGATAAGTGATGGAGAGGATCATTGAGCAGGGTCGTAGTGCTGCAACAATGCTCCCCAGGAGCCAGATCTCCTCCGATGAAGCATAGTGGGGATTCTGATTGCAGCGGGTGCTACGCTATTCCCTGCAGGCCTCTGTGGTAAAATGCTACCCTTTAGGATCTTCCTAGGCAACAGCACAGCCCCTTCAGACCAGGATCCACCTGGGCATTGGTCCCGGTAGGCCAGCAGCAAGGGAGGCGTGGCCGACACACCATCTGGGTCTGCCCGTGGCCCGGGCCCAGCCCGACAGGATGCAGGGAAAACAAAGAAATGTGACTGCGCCCCCTCACCGATATCCCACCTCTGCAACAGCCATCACCGGGGCTTGGGTGGGGTGCAGCAGGCATCAAATAGCAGTCCCAGTGAGGAGCACCTCTGTTGTAGGCCACGTGACTCATTGTCCAGCTCCGGCCCCCGGGCAAATGCACCATCGATGTCCAACGCCCCAGAGCAGCCCCCGGGTGCAGCGCTGCGAGCCTTCATGAAATCAGGGCTTGCAGACTGCCGGATGGTTCAGGATATCTGCTGAGCCAGAGTGCTTGTCACTCACGCATCTGCCATGTTCCACAGCTAGGCCATGCCCCCCCAATCCCTCTTTCATATGGTTGTTAGTGAGCTCCTCAAATTTAAATTAAACTCTAGGATTCTGCACACCCCATAGCAGCGTGACCATTAGGATTCTCAGTCTTACAAAGTAGTGCTTACTACGGGTAACTGCGAAGTTAGAGAAGAGATATAAACATTTGGACAACACTAGCATTTTTAGCAGGGCAAATCTGCTCTTCATAGATAGCAGCAGCTGTATCCCTCTCTCTGCCTGTCCTGTTAATTTTTCCAAAGCGATACCAAAGGGGATGATGGACGGAGCGTTAGAGCAAATCAAACACTCACCCCCAGTCAACTGATCTGGGTTTAATCCATCATCATTCTTTAGCTCACTCCACCACCCCTTTTCAGACTTGGCCATATGCAAATCAGTCTGACCCTGTGACTCATGGGAACAGTCCAGCCCGAACTGCCAAGCCATGTCTTCCCTGGACCGGAAACAAGCATCCTGGGACCGGTTTCGGGTTCAAAACCCTCATCAGCCAGGCTATCTTGAATCCAGTGGCAAAGTGAGCAAGGGACCCACGTCTGGGCATACCCTGCCAACTTAGGGCGAACAAAGCGATACCAAAGGGGATGATGGACGGAGCGTTAGAGCAAATCAAACACTCACCCCCAGTCAACTGATCTGGGTTTAATCCATCATCATTCTTTAGCTCACTCCACCACCCCAGTTCAGACATGGCCATATGCAAATCAGTCTGACCCTGTGCCTCATGGGAACAGTCCAGCCCGAACTGCCAAGCCATGTCTTCCCTGGACCGGAAACAAGCATCCTGGGACCGGTTTCGGGTTCAAAACCCTCATCAGCCAGGCTATCTTGAATCCAGTGGCAAAGTGAGCAAGGGACCCACGTCTGGGCATACCCTGCCAACTTAGGGGCGAACAAAGCGATACCAAAGGGGATGATGGACGGAGCGTTAGAGCAAATCAAACACTCACCCCCAGTCAACTGATCTGGGTTTAATCCATCATCATTCTTTAGCTCACTCCACCACCCCAGTTCAGACATGGCCATATGCAAATCATTCTGACCCTGTGCCTCATGGGAACAGTCCAGCCCGAACTGCCAAGCCATGTCTTCCCTGGACCGGAAACAAGCATCCTGGGACCGGTTTCGGGTTCAAAACCCTCATCAGCCAGGCTATCTTGAATCCAGTGGCAAAGTGAGCAAGGGACCCACGTCTGGGCATACCCTGCCAACTTAGGGCGAACAAAGCGATACCAAAGGGGATGATGGACGGAGCGTTAGAGCAAATCAAACACTCACCCCCAGTCAACTGATCTGGGTTTAATCCATCATTCTTTAGCTCACTCCACCACCCCAGTTCAGACATGGCCATATGCAAATCAGTCTGACCCTGTGCCTCATGGGAACAGTCCAGCCCGAACTGCCAAGCCATGTCTTCCCTGGACCGGAAACAAGCATCCTGGGACCGGTTTCGGGTTCAAAACCCTCATCAGCCAGGCTATCTTGAATCCAGTGGCAAAGTGAGCAAGGGACCCACATCTGGGCATACCCTGCCAACTTAGGGCGAACAAAGCGATACCAAAGGGGATGATGGACGGAGCGTTAGAGCAAATCAAACACTCACCCCCAGTCAACTGATCTGGGTTTAATCCATCATCATTCTTTAGCTCACTCCACCACCCCAGTTCAGACATGGCCATATGCAAATCAGTCTGACCCTGTGCCTCATGGGAACAGTCCAGCCCGAACTGCCAAGCCATGTCTTCCCTGGACCGGAAACAAGCATCCCGGGACCGGTTTCGGGTTCAAAACCCTCATCAGCCAGGCTATCTTGAATCCAGTGGCAAAGTGAGCAAGGGACCCACGTCTGGGCATACCCTGCCAACTTAGGGCGAACAAAGCGATACCAAAGGGGATGATGAACGGAGCGTTAGAGCAAATCAAACACTCACCCCCAGTCAACTGATCTGGGTTTAATCTGTAATTGTCCCAGATTACCAATTGTCTTTCTCTGTTAATGGAAATGCCCAGATTTTTGACTGAAACTTCACACCAGCGGATCAGTTACTCGAGAGCAAGCTTGATCATGCTATTTGTATGGGAAACATTTCAGACTTCCCCCAGTTAATTTGAATATAAGCAAGCCTGCCACATTCTGTAATTTCTGATAGAGATGTCTAAACACAAATTCCTTACCTTTTGAATATTCCCCCCAGTAATCAGACTGGATTCGGAAAAATCTTGAGCAGTACCCCTGCGTGCCGATAGTTGGCATATTGCGTCTCTGCAGTCATGTCACTCCACTCCAGACTGCGATTTCAACTTTTTTCCAAAAATATATTTCCTACTGTGTGCAAAGGAAACACTGCCACCTAAATGTTCAGGGTTTAAACCTTTTGGGGAATTTCGCAGACAAATGTCTGTGACAGACTAGCACGTGGTTTGCCTGTGGTGCATGGGGTAGGACCACATTCCCAAAACCTGCAGTGACTGTGCTTAGATTCACCCCAAGGGCGTAGTGGACAGGGACAGGGTAGTGTGACATATATTCATCACATTTACATGGTGATACTGATCCGGCCTTAACAAAGGTCTGTAGTCTTCTGTGTAGGATAATGTCTCTTTCTCTGACATACCCTGTCCCTGTCCACTACCCTCACCATTCCACAATGTTCACGATCACTCCTTTCTCCCGTTACCCTACCCTGAGCACCATTTAGTGTAAATATTTGTAAATATTCGTACCAGTATCGAGCAACTGTGTTGCCACAAATCATAAATCTAATTGCACTTAAAAATAAATTGCAATTCCAATATATTTGGATCTGAAAACTCGGTACTGTGGATGTGAATTACTGTGTATATTCTATTTATTGTGTACTACTTGACCATTTCGTTACTGTACTGTACTATTAACCCGGGTCTGGTAGTCCTTCGGGTATCCCCATTGATACACAACACTTTGTGCAGGTACCTACCTGTGAGGGTTTTCTTGCTTTTGGAACCTAAGGGTCCGAATATGTCAGAGAAAGAGACATTATCCTACACAGAAGACTACAGACCTTTGTTAAGGCCGGATCAGTATCACCATGTAAATGTGATGAATATATGTCACACTAACCTGTCCCTGTCCACTACCCTCACCATTCCACAATGTTCACTATCACTCCTTTCTCCCGTTACCCTACCCTGAGCACCATTTAGTGTAAATATTTGTAAATATTCGTACCAGTATCGAGCAACTGTGTTGCCACAAATCATAAATCTAATTGCACTTAAAAATAAATTGCAATTCCAATATATTTGGATCTGAAAACTCGGTACAGTGGATGTGAATTACTGTGTATATTCTATTTATTGTGTACTACTTGACCATTTCGTTACTGTACTGTACTATTAACCCGGGTCTGGTAGTCCTTCGGGTATCCCCATTGATACACAACACAGGGAATCTAAGAGGCTGGACAGTTGGGGCAAGAAACATTTTTCTTCCGCCAGCTTTGCATTGCAGTCAGTGAACGCTGCATGCTTATTGGGCCGTTATTCCCACTTTCTGTGGGAAATGATTGCGCAAGTGCTGCCACAGGTCCCGGAGGAGGCCCGGGCAATCCTCTCCCAAGCAGTATCAGACGGGAGAGATACAGCAAAGTTCTCCATCCGATGTGGTTTAGACACGAGTGACTCGCTGGGCAGAACGATTTCCACAACGATGTCTGTTAGACGCCACCCCTGGCTGAGAACATCTGGCTTTTCAGGGGTTGTCCAGGCCTCGTTCATGGACATGCCCTTTGATGGGACCCGTCTCTTCAGAGACCAGGCAGACACAGTGCTGGAGCGCTTTAAGGACTCACGGGCTATAGCCAAGTCCTTGGGGCTCTTAGCTGCCCCACGTCCCCAGTCTGCCTTTCGCTCCTTTTGCGGCTATAGAAAGGGCTTTCAACTGTACCAACCCTATCCCAGCCACTGTCCTGCGCAAGTTCCACAACCCATGCACAGACGAGGGAGCAGTTCATTCTTACCACAACGGTCGGGCAGCCAGAGGTCCGGTCAAATCACCATCCTCCAGCAGCTTCAGCCTCCAAGCCCTCCTAATCTCACCCTTCCAGACCATGGGCGTCAAGTTGGTGGCAGGATCAACCATCACCTCCACCACTGGCAAACTTTTACATCAGACAGGTGGGTCCTCCAGATCATCCAAAGTGGCTACTCCCTCCGCCTTAAGACCATGGCTCCCTTCATGCTTCCATCGTACGACCCGCTGACGAAGGATCATTTAATTTCGCTTCAGGAGGAAGTCATGACTCTCTTGGCTAAGGGAGCCATGGAGAGGGTTCTTGCGCCAGAAGTAGGTCATGGTTGCTATTCCTGCTACTTTCTGGACCCCAAAAAGGACCAGGGCCTTCGTCCTATCCTAGACCGTCGAGCCCTCAACTACTTCCTTAAAAAGGAGAAATTCCTTGCTCACATTAGCCCAGATCCTGTTGGCCCTGGACCCTGGAGACTGGATGGTAGCATTGGACTTGCAGGATGCTTATTTTCACATCCCTGTCCTGCCTGCCCATCAATGCTACTTCCGGTTTATGGTAGGCCATGGGCACTTTCAGTTCACTGTGCTCCCCTTTGGCCTTACCAGCGCCCCTCGGGTGTTCATCAAGATGATGGCAGTGGTCGCAGCTCATCTGCGCAGGTCAGGCATGCCAGTCTTCCCCTATCTCGACCACTGGCTGCTGAAGATGGGCTCGCCCCAGGCTGTCATCTCCCACCTACAGGTTATGGCTAACCTCCTGCATTCGCTGGGGTTCACTATCAACATGCCGAAGCCACAGCTGACTCCCTCTCAGACGCTACCTATCATTGGAGCAGTTCTGGACACAGTGCAGTTACTGGCCTATTCTCCTGAGCGGCGAGTCCAAGATTTATTAGGCTATGATACCAATGTTTCAGCCTCTAACCTAGATTTCGGTGAGAATGACTGAGGCTGCTGGACCTCATGGCCTCCTGCATCCTGCTAGTGACAGATGTCAGATGGTATATGCAGGCTCTGAAGTGGGACCTGAAGTTCCAATGGGCACCGCATCAGGGGAATCTTGCCGACATTGTCCAGATTTCGGAGGTAACTGCACGAGACCTGCAGTGGTGGCTGATGAACCGCAATTGGGTCAGAGGCAGACCCCTCTCCCTTCTCCATCCGGATCTCACAGTAGGGACAGATGCGTCACTGCTGGGATGGGGCGGACATCTGGGAGAGGTGGGGGTTAGAGGACTCTGGTCTCCGGTGGAATCCAAACCCTACATCAACATGCTGGAGCTCTGAGCAATCCGTTTGGCATTGAAAGCCTTTCTACTTCCCATCAAGGGAAGGCTAGTGCTGGTGTTCACAGATAACACCACCGCCCTGTGGTACTGCAACAAACAGAGCGGGGTGGGGTCATGGACTGTTTTTCAAGAGGGCCTGCGTCTCTGGACATGGCTGGAACAGCAGGGCATATCTATGGTGGGTCAACACCTGGCAGGTTTCTGAATGACAGGACAGATGAACTCAGCCACCGATGCCTAGCGGATCACGAATGGCGTCTCCATCCAGAGGTGGCTCAAGGTCTCTTCCAGCAGTGGGGAGAGCCTTGGTTAGATCTGTTTGCCTCCGTCAAGAACGAGCAATGTCGAGAACGCGCAAGTTTTCCGCGCTGGAGTTTCCAAGGCGGCTCTTGCTCGGAGACGCTTTTAGTCTTGAGTGGAGCTCAGGCCTCCTGTATGCCTTCCCGCCCATACCACTCCTGCCCAGAGTTCTCAAGAAGATTAGGAATGACCGGGCCCAAGTCATCCTTGTGGTTCCGGATTGGGCAAACGGAGTCTGGTATCCTGATGTTTTGCAAATGAGTATCAATCCTACAATCAGGCTGCCCCTTCAGGAAGATATTCTGTCAGAGCAGCAGGGGAGGGTCTTCCACCCGAACCTGTCAACTCTAAGCTTTCTTGCGTGGAGATTGAGTGGCAGTAGTTGATAGCTTTGGGCCTTCTGCCTGAAGTCTGTAATGTTATTCTGGCAGCCAGGTGTCCCTCCACCAAAACAGTATACGCCTGTTGGTGGAAGAAATTTGTAATATATTGTACAGAAAAGTCTATTGACCCTCTTTCTGCTTCCCTTTCTGATGTTTTGCTTTTTATTTTGACCCTTCCCCAGCAGAGCTCTGCTCTGGGCACTTTGAAAGGGAATCTTTCAGCTTTGTCTGCCTTCCTGGGGCCGCCGACTAACCCTCCTTATTTAAATCGCCCATTGTACATAGATCCCTGAAAGGCCTTGTACAATTATTCCCACCTGCCCATTTCATTATGCCTCAGTGGGACCTTAATTTGGTTCTCACTTTCCTAATGTGTGCTTCTTTCGAGCCCCTGCATAATGGCCCCCTCTGGCTGCTCACAATTATAACAGCTTTCTTAGTGGCAATTACTTCTGTCAGGAGGGTGAGCAAGCTGCAAGCTTTATCGTCCAAGCCTCCCTTTTTGATGATATTCCCTTACAAGTTGGTGCTTTGCACTGGGGCCTCTTTCCATATGGGATAATCGGTCACCTTGCCAACTTTTTACGCTCCTCCGAATCCAGAAAAGGAGCGACTTCACCCTCTGGACCCAAAAAGAGCGTTGTCATTCCACCTAGACTGCACAAAAAAGTTCCGGGTGGATGACCAACTCTTTGTGGTGTACGTTGGGGAAAAGAAGGGTCGGGCGTGCAGAAGAGGACCATCTCAAGATGGGTCGTCGTCTGCATCAAGATTTGCTATGCTCTGGCAAAGAAGCAGCCTCCTGAAGGCTTAACGATTCATTCCACAAGAGCTAAGGCTGCTACCACTGCGTTGCAATGTGGAGTCCCAGTCCTCGACATCTGTCAGGCAGCAACGTGGGCATCCCCGCACACATTTACCAAGCATTACTGCCTGGACAGTGAAGTCCACAGGTATGGCCAGTTTGGCCACTCAGTTCTGCAGGATTTTCTAGTTAAATTTTGTCTGCACTTCCTCCTCCGAGGACGGTATTGCTTGGGTATCTATTCAAAGGTAAGTAATCTGCAACTAGATGTCTTTATCAGATAAACAAGTTACTTACCTTTGGTAATGCCTTATCTGGTAGAAGCATGATCTAGCCGCAGATTCATTACCGACCCACCCATCCTCCCCACACTGTGACAGGTTTCTAGGGTCAGGGCCGATCCCTTTCAGGGCCCTAGTTTTCAAACACACCAATGTCAGTACACTTCATGGCTCAGCGCTTCTGGCGTGGAAAATTGTGAAAAGTAACTGACGTCAGCGCACTGAGGTGGCACCTATATAGGTGACGCGGAAGTCACTTCTGGCGCAGATGATGCCACTTACCGGCGCGCAGGAGTATTGCTTGAAGAAAAATCTTTCGGATCCAGTCTGACGCCTGAGAAATTTTACGGTAAGGAATCTGTGGCTAGATCATGTCTCTACCAGATAAGGTATTACCGAAGGTAAGTAACTTGTTCGTCTTTACTGAGGTGCTTCAGCCGGGTCAAACAAGTTCAGATCCCCTTCAACAAGGCTCTTACGGACACCCTTTTGGGGCTGTGGGCTAAACCCTGTTCAGGACCTCCTCTTATCTGGAAAATTGCCAGGCACCATCGTCTGACTCTCGGCGACCCAGCCTTTTCATCCAACACTCCACATCTGAGAACCTTGTGGTGCATGCGTCGGCTAACAAGGTCAGCCCAAATTTGTTCCCATCTACTCTTACTGACAGGGAATCGAAGAGAATGGAGACCTTTGGAAATCATGTATTCTTATCTACAGGTTTTGCCTTTCATTTTGTCAATGGCAGTTACCTTTTAGGATGCTACACTCAAGTTCTGTGGGATTTGGTGGCCCTAGTGTTGAATATTGTACCAGAGGAAGCATGCACAGTCTTTTCTCAGGCAATGCAGAACAGTTGTGATGCAGCCAAATTTGCTGTGACCTGTATATCATGGACTTTTTTGCACTCATGGTAAAGCCATAGGCACCAGCATAGCCCTTTGCATGCATGCTTGGATGCAGTTCACTCGTTTTTCGGGCAGTGTCCAGGCCAGTCTCATTGACGTACCTTTCGATGGTTCTCAACTTTTTGGGGGATAAAGCTGACTTTGCCCTGGAGCGCTTTAAAGATAGAAGGGCCACAATGCACTCCCTGGGCCTGTCTGCGCCTCCACGCCAACCGCAACAACCGTCTTGCCCCCTCTACAGCTATGGTCGGAGTTTTCAGTACAGACAACAGATGCAGCTAGTAGAGCAATTCGCCATGTCCTTTCGTGGCCGGTCTGCATTACTTATAGACCATGTGGACAACAGGGGCTGCGTGCAGCCCAGTCTTCCGCCCCTCCAGCTGCTGCAGCCGCCATGGAGAGGGTGTCGATGCCAAAAGTTGGTCGTGTTTGTTATTCCCTCTACTTCCTGGTGCCAAAGGAGGACAGAAGCCTCCATCCCGAATGACAGCTGCGTCCTCTCAACTTCTTCCTGTGGAAGGACAAATTCAAAATGCTTACCCTGGCCCAGGTCATGTCTGCCCTCCACCCTGAAGACTACATAGTAGCGTTGGACCTGCAGGACACTTACTTCCACATCCCCGTCCTGCAGGCCCACAGGCGCTACCTATGATTCGCGGTGTGCCAGGAGCATTTTCAGTTCACTGTGCCACACTTTGGCTTCATAAGCACATCTCAGGTGTATGTAGTGTTAAAGGCACTCTTGTGGTCTGACACCCTGTGATGACCTTTGACTCCCATTATTTTAATTGACTTTGGTGTGTTATTTTATCCTAGCCTGAATGTATGACGTCCTGCATATGCCTTGTTTCTCTTAGGGGTTTCTTTCTTGTAATCTTGCAGTCTTTCAGTGGGAGCTGTCACGGAGTAGAACAGCCTTGCCAAGAACAGAACGTGTGGGATGTGCATTTGAAAGCATGAGAGAGAGAGGTGTGCAATGTACTTTTTGGTCTCGAAATGCAGTGTTATGAGCAGTGGTGCACAAATGTGCACTGTGTTGTACACTGGGAGGAATTATTAATTTCTTACTATTAGCTTTGACATGGCCTCATGTCATCCTGAATTCTGACTCTGCCTGGCTTGAGCTTTATCTGCGTGCACAGCCACACTTGCAAGTTTTTTGGGTTAATCACGTTCAAGTATTGTTTTTGTGAGAGATTGTTTATCGTACCCTGGAAGGCTTTCGTGAGCTTCGTCTAGATAAAGGCTGGAACATGCGAGAATGTAGAGGTAACGTGGGAACTCCTTCCTGCCATGCAATGCTTGCTTGGAAGCTGGCCAGTTCCAGTAAGATTCCTTTGGCGCGGGGAGGAAGACTCTCGAATCTTCTAGTGTGTGTTTTGAGACTATAAAGCTGAGGTTTGTTGACAGCTGAGTTGGGAGCTCACTTACAGAGTAGACGTACTGCTGTAAGACAAGCGGAACTTGAGTCCCGGTCGAGAGTCCAAGCCAGCTGTGAACGGGCCCCCCAGCGGAATTGGCAAGGATGCGAGTGAACGATCGGGTGAGGTGACTTGTTTCTGACTAGTGCCATTGTGATGCGTGGTTCCAGTGGCTGTGGTCATTTGAGGTGTTTGAGTTTTGATTGTCATTGTGATGTGTGGCCAGTGGCTTTGATCATTTGAGGTGTTTTCTTTGTGATTCAGTGTGTATATATATATAAATATTACCTACTGGTGGTCGCCAGTAGGTAGTTCTAGTTAGAACCTAGTTTCCATAGGAAAAGCATTTTTGATTTGCTAATATCTTTGGCGTCGTTTAACGAATCTTTGTGAAATTCTCCAAAAAAAAGGTCTGTCCAGGTCAGCTCCTATCCTGAAAGTTTGGGGGTGATTCGTCAAGCGGGGGCGGAGAAAAAAGGGGGGTCCCAAAAAGTGTTTTTCGTGTGTTAATTTCCATAGGAAATTTTGAGACAGGCTACAGCCCGAACTGCTGAACGGAATTACACCAAATTTGGCAAAAAGGTAGTGCTTGGTTCAGAAAGCGACCTTTTTTTTAAATGGTGTAAATCCGTTCAGTAGTTTTTGAGATATTAAAGAAAAAAAAATATATATATGTGGGCGGAGCCTAATCCCCGAGCACGAGCTTGGCTCTGATTGGCTGCCAACACTTCAAACCAGGAAGTGTTGGCAGCCATCTTGTGCTCGGACCGAGGGAGAAAGAAAAGGTGAGAGACAGATAAAAAAAACAAGAAAAGGGGGCAGGGTAAAAACACCCTGACCCCCCAGGCCCAAAAAAAGCATTTTTTTTTTAAAAAATCGTCCAAATTCGCGCTGGGTGCGTGAATCCGGCCGAGAAAAAAAAACAAAAAAACGCAGCGCAGGCACTTGCGCTTCGTTGTATTGAAGCCCCCGGGTGGGCCAGGTCCCGGGGGCACTGAAGAAAATGTGTGGGGGGGGGCCCAATCCCCCCCACACTGCCCCGGGGACCGCCACCTCCCCGGGGCTTGATTTATGAGTTGCGGGGGGCACGCAGCCCCCCCCGCAGCCCCGGGGACCGCCACCCCCTGGGGCTTTTATTAATTATTTGCGTGGGCACACGGCCCCCCCGCTGCCCCGGGGACCGCCACCCCCCGGGGCTTTTGAATTAAATAAATAAACCTGTGTAGGGGGGCATCAGTGATGTCATTTGAGATGTCATCAGTGATGTCACTGACCATGTCATGAATGATGTAATATGTGACGTCATCAGCAGTGCATTGCGGGGGCGCGAGTTATAGTTTGCTGAACTAACTATAACGGGGGAATTTCTATGGTTTTGTACGAGTGAAATGTCCAACTAACTATAACGTCCCTGAAACCTATGGTTTTTTCAGTGAATATATCTCTTGCAGGACGTCCCATATTATATTTTCTTGAGTGTTATCTCATATTATTTGCTGCTTGTTTATTCATTAGTATTATTCATGCATTTAACTGTTGCATTTCCCAAGTGTGTTATTATTGCTTGCATATAAAAATATATATCTCTATGTGTATTTGAATGTTGTTTGTTTGGCATCTGGGAAAGCCTTTCTGTCAGAGAGCATTGCATAAATAAACCCCAAGCCTTATTCTAAAAAGAGAGTCTTTGCATTTTGTAAAATAAAACCCTTTTCTAAAGGTGTTGTTGTGTTTGTCTCCTGCTTCGCCGTGTTTTGAGCCACCGTGTGGGAGATTCTGTATTATCTGAAAGGCGCAGCAAGACAGTGTACTCGAATGTGATTGCGGTAATTACAGCACACCTTCACAGGTCAGGGGGTCCAGTCTTCCCCCTTCATCGACGACTGGCTCTTGAAGACAGGCCCACCCCAGAGAGTCCCCCACCTCCAGACGGTGTCAAATCTCCTAACATCGTTGAGGTTCACTATCAACATGCGGAAGTCGCACCTGATTCAGCAGATGCTCCCTTTCATTGGAGTCATTCTGGATACTGTGCAGTTTTGCACCTACCCCCAGGAACGGAGAGTCTAGGACATTCGGGCTATGATCATGATGTTTCAACCTCTGGCCTGGATTTCACTGAGGCGGACTCTGAGGCTGCTGGTTCTGATGGCCTCTTGCATCCTGCTGGTGAAGCTCATCATGTGGCGTATGCAGGCTCTGCAGTAGGATCTGAAGTTCCAGTAGGCACAGCATCAGGGGATCGCACCAGCTTTCAGAGTAGACTTATAAAGATCTACATTGGTGTCTGCTGGACCGCTTTTCGGTCAGCAGCATACCCCTCTCCCTTCCCCATACATAGCTGGCAGTGGTTATCAATGCATCGTTTCGCTCTGGAGCAACCATGTGGGAAAGGTGGAGATCAGAGTAATCTGGCTTGCGGTGGAGCCCCAGCTCCATATCCGTCTTTTGGAACTTCAAGCCATCCGCTTGGCGTTAAAAGCCTTCCTGCCATCCATCAAAGGTAGGCTGGTGCAGGTATTCACAGACACCACCACCGCCATGAGGTACTGCATGAAGCAGGGTGGGGTGAGGGTCAATGACCCTGTGTTAGTCTCTGGACTTGCCTGGACTGCCAGGTGTTTTTTCTTGTGGCACACCACCTGGCAGGTTCCTTGAACGTCTGAGCGGACAAACCCGGCTGTCATTGGCTTGCAGATCCGAAATGGCAGTTGTATCCGAAGGTGGCGCAAGGTTTCTTCCGCAAAAGGAGAGAACTTTGGCTCAGTCTCCTCACCAGCACTGAGAACGTACAATGTCAGCTCTTTTACACATTGGAGTTTCCAAGGCATCTCACTCGGAGACTCGTTCCTTGTTGAGTTGAACTTGGGTCTCCTGTACACCTTTCCGCAGATACCGCTCCTGCCCTGAGTTCTGAAGAAGATCAGGACCAACCGGGCCCAAGTCATGCTAGTGGCCTTGGATTAGGCACGAAGAGTATGGTATCCTGAACTATTGAGCATGAGCGTCTGTTTTCTGATCAGGCTGACCTTTTGGAAGGATCTCCTGTTTGAATGGCAACAGTTGAGTGCATTTGATCTCCCTCCCGAGTCGTTAGTTACCTTAGCAGTTAGGCGTCCCAAAACCAAATCTGTGTACGCCTGTCATTGGGATAAACTTGTGGCCTGGTGCACTGCTAAATAGATTGACACACTACATGTCACGTTGTGAGAAGTATCTTTGTTTGTATTGTCTCTTACCCATCAAGGCTATGCATTGGGCACTGTTAACAGGTACCTGCTGGCTCTTTCAGCCTTTCTGCGGTTGCCGAATCATCCACAATTGTTTGTCACCTGTTTTAATGCATTTTCTTAAGGATTTACATTTGATTCCTCCTTCTTTTGTTTTGCCCCAGTGGGACTTACATTTTCTTCTAATATTCCTCATATGTGCTCCTTTCAACCTCTGTAAAGTTGTCCCCTATGGCAGCTTACCCTTAAATCTTTGTTTCTTGTCACCATAACATTGGTGCGATGGGTGATCGAGCTGCAAGTCCTCTCTGTCAACCTACTATTTACCACTTTCTACCCAGACAAACTGGTTTTAAAGACTTGAGCCTCATTTTTTGCAAAGGTAGGGACTCTATTTTACGTTTGGCAAAACATCACCCTCTTGACATTCTTTACTCTGCATAATTCTTCTGAAGAGGAGACTCCACCAACTGAATCTAAAAAGGTCTCTTAGCTTCTACATTGATCATACATCAGAAATGTTGGTTGGAAGGTCAACTCTTTGTCGGATTCACTGGAGCAAAGAAAGGTAAGTCTGAGCAGAAGAGGACCATCTCTCGCCGGATAGCACTCTGTTTTAAGATCTGCCATGTACTGGCCAAAAATCAGCCCCCTAAAGGCTTATGGGCTCGATCCTTCAGGACTTTTTGGTTTGAGCCAGTTCAGCAAGTTACTGCTTGGTATCTATTCAAAAGCGGAGGAATCTGCGATTAGAAATCTCTATCAGAAGAACATGTTACTAAACTTCTGTAACTCTCTGGTAGACTCTGTCTGATCGCAGATTCCTCAGCGACCCTCCTTCCTCCCTGTTCTGTCAGCTGGACTCTTTCATCTAAAAAGATCCCAAATTAGCGTCTTGAACCCCAGTCACAACCAATCTGAAGATTGAGCTCCATATTTGAGGGTGTAGACAGTGCAGAAAGCAAGAGTCAGTGCGCTTGGGTGGTGCCTATATTGGGACCTGTGCGTCACTTCCAGAGCGGAGCAACGTCATCATGGAGCCACACAACTCTACTGATCGGCATGCAGGGGTATTGCTCAGGATATTCCTGGATCCAGTCTGACTCCTGGGGGAATAGTCAAAAGGTGAGGAAATTGGGGTTAGGTAGATTTTCTCCTTAAAAGAGCGTTACCGAAGGTAACTTGTTCTACTAGAATAATAGCTTTCAAATTGGCCATTGCATTCTTCGCAAAAAGCTTAATGTCATCCGCTTGTAGTGAAAGTAAAACTTGTTTAGAGGGAAATTAGAGGCTTCGCTTTTAATGACTGTCTCTGACCGAGGAGGCTAGTGGCACCATGGAGAGAGCGAAAAGGGAGAGAGTAGACATCCCTGCTGTTTGCCTCTGTTGATGGGAAATTATGTGGATGTGTAGCAGTTGTTGAGCACTCGGGCCTTACAGTCCAAAAATAGTGATGCGTCTGCTCGTATCATATAGGGGCAGACTTCCATTCTATGAAGCACTGCTAACAGAAAAGCCCATTCCAGCCAGTCAAAGGTGTTCTCAACATCAAAAAAAACTGAGACAGAACAAATATCTGTTTGAATGCGATGCATACATGAAAATGACATTCCAAGATTTAGAGGCTGCTCTGCCTGCATAAAGACAGATTGTTCAGGTAGTACCAGTTTCCCCATTAACAGATTTAGCCTATTAGCAATAATCTGAGCAATAATTTTATTCTCTAGATTCATAAGAGATAGTGGCCTATAGGACTTAACCTTTCTATTTTTTTCTGCATTTTAATATTGCTGTAATTACGGCTGCTCCAGTGGTTGAGGGAGTTTACCTGTTTCGAGGGCTTCTTGATTCAAGTCAATCAGGCACAGACCCTGAACTGCTTTACACTCTTTATAAATTTCAGCATTGAGTCCGTCAAACCCAGATGCTTCGCTTCCTGGAAGTCAGTAGCATTCATAATTTCCTGCACACCAAACGGCTCTTGCAGGTAGGATTGTGAGCCACACTCAATCTAATCCAAAGCAAAACCATTCAAATACTCTTCTGTCTGGCCAGTGTGTATGGTTGCCTTAGAGGTATACAAGTTTTCATAATAATTCGTGAATTCCTGCAGGATAGTATACGTCCCCCAGGAATTTCCCCAGAGGCCAGCCTCAGAGTTTATGATGGTTTGTTGGCAGTCCTTCCTTAGTAGCCCTGAGCGTGTTCCACTTGGTCTCATTCCCTCACCATATCTGTGTGCTTGTGCACTGTACCCAAATATTTGATTTCCCTATACCTGAACAGTAGATGGGCCTCGTTAATATCTTTAAGCTTGTTGGGGTTGTACTCTGTTTCAAATTTCCACCTAATTTTATCAAGGTTTTTTCAATCTTTTCCAGTAGAGTGCAATGTTCGGAGGACCCTTGTGTGCGTAGCCATCGGAACCCCCCTTTTGTATACCTTAAATGCCTCCCAGACTGTTGTGTTCATGACAAAGAAATCATGGCTGGCTGCATTTCAGCATTGAATACTGCCCCCGTCCCGCCCCCCATGGACTTTAGAGAGAAAGGACCAGATTTGCAGCTCTTGTAGGATTTTGGGAGCTTTTTTTGTAAACATGACAGGGTAGTGATCGAATAGTGTATGTGGTAAGTACTCTATTTCAGTGACCCGTGGCAAAACATCTCCAGATTTAAGCCAAAAGTCTATGTGTGAATTAGTGTCATGCATGGAAGAATAGTAGAAGTATTCCCTGAGATCTCTTCTCCTTCCCCGCCAAACTTCTTGCAGACCGTCCATCTCTAGCATTAGATGCAATTATTTCACAGAATAAGGGCGATTCTCCCTGTGGTGGTTAGTGTTGTCTGTAACAGGGTGCAGAGTGAGGTTAACATCGCCACAGCATATAAATAAGTTTGCCTTGCATTGGCCTACAAATCCTTGTTACGGTCTTGAAGAACTCTGGAGAGTCTGCATTGGGATCATATGTATGGATACGTCTGAAGTATCTTGTAGCAAGCCCTTTATCTACAGAAACCTACCCTGAGGGTCAGCGTGCATGTTAGTCAGCTTATAACAAATTAATTTTTCCACCAGTACTCCTCTGGAGTAGGTGCTATAGTAGACAGAAAATCTGTTCTGACCCCACCTGGATGTGAAGGTGCGAAGGCTCACTGCATCCAGATGACTCTCCTCAGCAATGCTGTTTCCACCCAGTATCTTTCTATGTCTGCCAAAATCAACTGTTCAGTGTCTTTGCCAGTAATATGCCTTGCCACAATCTCTGTCTTCAAGGACTCCACCTGGCTTGTGACTGGCCTATTTGAATTTGTAGTGTCTCTTCTATGTAAGAACCCTCATATACTTAACCCCCACCCACACTGATCACTTCTACGTTCACTGTTGAAGCCTCATAACCAATAAAATATATTCTTGAGTTTCATGTCTGAGGGTGGAGGGTAATGGATCACCCACCCATCGCTTCTGTGTGAAACATGGCCGGGAGCCATTACAATTGGTGAAATTGAATGTGAGTTGCAATAGGTAGACAAATACACCTACAGTTGTATAAACTGGGCAGAACAAACATAATTTAGAGATCAGGTTTTTAGCGCTGCATCTGATAGAGACTTCTAGCCCCAGATTCCTTACCTTAGAATTATCCTCAGGCATCAGACTGGATCTGGAAATCTTTTCATGAGCAGTACTCTTGTGGACCGTAGGTGGTGTTGTTCAGCTCCACATGGCTGTGCCATCCACGCGGTGCCTATACAGGCGCCATCCCAGCACGCTGATGTCAAATTTGACTTCTTTCTGCACCAGTCAGCACAGATCCGGAGAAGAGCTACCCCTCAGTCTTTTTGAGGTTTTTTTCTTCCTGGTGTTGCAGTATGTCATCAAGGAAGGCCGGCTTCAAGCCCTGTGACACCTGTCACCGATCAATGTCGGAGACGGACCCGCACCTTGTATGCCTTTGGTGGCTTGAGCGCAATCACTACCCGAAGGCCTGCACTGATGGCCGCACCGTGAACCCGAAGGCCTTGAGGGAGTGATCCCTCAAACGCCTGGCAGCTCAAAATGCGACGCTGTGACGATCAATGTCCCAGTTGACAAAAAGGTCTCAAGAGCGGCTGTGGAGTCTGAGATCCTTGTTGCGCTTGAGGTTGTCGGGTCATTTGGGTAAGTCACACCACCACAAGAAGAAGAAGAAGAAGCAGTTGAAGAGATCTTAAACTTCCCCTTGTCTGTTGTCCGACGATATGAGGGAGTGTCCACATTCGGGCCTGACCTCGCAGTGCAGCTTTCGCCTGGGCTTTTTCCACGCCTCCCTGAGTTTCTGGGAGCAACCCCTGTCCAATTAAAAGAATTCTGTGAGGCCATGCATCTCATATTTGGGTGACCCATTCTCTCTGCACTGGCAGTTCCATCCTGGCACCAGTCAGGCCCTCTCGGATTCATTCCTGGATCCGGACCGACACCGGTCATGCCACTTTGACCTTTCCCGGGCATGGTTCTGATGTTGACACTACCAGCGCTGCCAGTACCCACTGGCGGCGTCATCCCCATTCTAATGCCCAACTCCAAACTGAGCCAGAAGGGCATCGTCTGACGCTGACTCAGGTGCCGACTGGAGCCATGCTATTCCTATGGGCTAGGACTCTGGGCGGAATAGGTCCCTGAGGAATACCAGCCTTATGACACCTTGGACTGGTGTGAGGATCTGGGTGAAGCCAGTGGACTGGATACTTCTCCAGATACTGGCATACGAGAAAGCATGGCTACGGAGGAGTGAGCTTCCTTCGAATGCTGATGAGGTTGGCTGAGGTCCTGGACCTCAGCTTGCCCTCGGTGGCAGTCAAGACGGATGTCTTCACAGAAGTGCTTCAGCCAGGAGTGTCCTCGTCAGAACCGCGTCTCCCTTTTAATGAGGTGCTAAGTGACTTCCTGCTTGGGACTTGGTACAAGCCCAGCATAGGGGCTCATGTGAACAGGATGATTGCCCGCTGTCGCCACCGCCTCGCTCCAGGGGACTCAAACTTCCTCTCACAACACCCCACCCCAGAGAGCTTGTTGGTCCAAGCCTCCACCTCCAATGTAAATCCTGGCCATTCTCAAATCAAATCAAACTTTACTCGGTGCCATAAAAGTTAAGTGCAATTCAGTTAAAAAAAAATAAAAAAAGCCTAAAACTTACTCTTCCTATGGGTAGAAATCATTCTACCATCAAATCTTCATTAAAAGCATACTCAAATAAAAGAAATAAAAACATTAAGTTTATAAAAAGTTGTTCATTCAATATGCAAAGTAATTACCCAAAATTACAGTACATAAAAATTTTGTAAAAAATTCTATCTACATTTCTGCCAACCTAAAAAAAGTAGGAATAAGGTAACATATGCAACAACATGTTCATTTGTGGTAGCTGCCCAGCCTAACAAGATATCTTCACCTAAGAGTGCTAAGCACAGCTATACAGCCATTGGGTATCATGCAAAGTGCAGTGTTCGGTCACTACATCATTATATAGTTCTGTAGGCCAGAAAACAGTTATGATTCACTTAGTCTAAAATATCCAGGACCGTACTCCTTTTTAGAAGCCCTCTGTGGAATGAGATTCTCCCATACTAAAACTAAATGGCAACTCGGCCAGCTGACTTATGCTGGAATTAACAGAGCGTCTCCCCTTATATTCCAGATCCTGCCCAAGAATTTTGCAACAGAACATGTATAAAAAAGGGTCTAGGATCAGACCATATCATTCTTAAAGCTGTTGAGTAGTTCCGTGCGCCTTATTCTAAGTAAACTGGCTTGACCCATGTTAGTCTTGGGCATATGCAAGCCGTATAGGCGTGGGCTACATTTTCATTATGCATTTTACATGCCGGGCATTTCACTGACAACCTTGGCAGGACTGCCCATTTTGCAGTAAACACTTTCAGGGGTGTAGATCCTATCGTAAATTAGATATTAGGGCTGGATTAATGATGCAATCCAAATATTGCTCATGCATTCCCATTGACTTAAATTGAGCAAATTCAGTACACAAGGACCCTCTATTAGTGTTGTGAGCGTTCATCTGTGCCACCCACTGCAGGTATAGTTGCTTTATTTGATCTTTAGAAGGAAAGGATTCAGACCCAGTTCACTCCAGGAACCTTAAAACCTAGAGGAGTCAGCTGTTTTTTGATGTTATTAAACCAATCAATTTTGCTAAACCTATCAAGTTTTATTGCATCTTGTAACTCTTTTGCATAGGCAACTAGTTTGGAGGTAGGTCTTAATCTCCTCCAAAAATTGGATTGTTATTATTCTTGCTTTATCTGAGATTGACTTTCTTCCCATATCAAGATTTCGTGGATATGTTGGAGTAATAGAGGGGAGAGAGACTAAAGTTCTCACAAACTTGTGTTCAGATTTTACCATGTCTGCTAGAATACAAAAGCCTTAGAGTGTGCCATTGCAAGCCCCATTTATGCCACTTGTTATGTGGGCTTCCCTATATCCGTTGGCATCTGCTAATTCCTGGCCAGAATAGCTGCCATCACTTTTATTGAGTTCTACTTTGACATGAGGACTGGATTTTTTTTCCTTTGCTTTTCATTACATTATTTGTTTTTTGGACCATCCAAACATGGCCGCCGGCATCATCCTTCTTTCTCTTTCCTTATTTGTTAGATAGATATATGTAGCGTCATGTAGTACTTAGAGGATGGCAGTATTTATTTAGGTTTTTAGTTGCCCCCTTTTTGCTGCTTTGTTTACTACAAAGAGTGTTTACCACTTTTGTAGTTTTTCTTTCGTTTCCATTATTCCTCTTTACTCCTTTTTGTTTCTGGCCAGACACTTTTTGTTTATGATTCCTTCAAGATGGTTGACATTTTCTACAACTACTCTTTCTGACAGACGGACTAGCCGCGCACGTCATATGCTCCCGTACCACAATGATGTTGATTGGCAGGGACGTTCTGTCTGGCCCTTTTATAGGATGGATCATTCAGTCCTCCCGCACCTGTTTTTAGGTCTCGCCTAACGTTGCAGCACGCATGCGTTGCTCGCTCTGCGAGGCATATTGTCTTAGAAGAGATTTCAGAAGTGGAGTTGAAGCCCCGCCCCGCCCCTTGTTTTCATTGGCTTGCGTCATCGTCCATGCTAAACGCTGGCTTTCGATTGAAAATGAGGCTTATTAGTCCCTCCTGGTTACCGCCCTGTCTCCTTTTGGGACGGCCCATCCGGACTGGATCTTTTACTTGCGGCGTTACTGTCTCCTTTATTAGTGGGTAAGCACTCTTTTGTGTTCATTCTGCTTTCGCAAGGGCGCTCGCTCTTCACGGGCGCCATGTACATAACGTAAGTAAGCATGGGCGCCACGTTATAGCACAGCGCTTGCTTTTTTTATTGTCTACTGCGTTTTTTATTTATTTATTTACTTTTTTTGTATTTATTTACTTTTTTTTCACTTTGGCGGCACATGCGCTTTACCTTTAGCCATGTTAAGCTAAAGCGCGGGTGCCGCGATTGTTGAAAAAGTAAAGAAATAGATTTTTTTCTATTTGTTTACCTTTGCTACAATCGCGGCACCCGCGCTTTACTTTAACATGGTTAAAGGTAAAGAGCGGGTGCTGCGATTGTTGAAAACGTAAAGAAATAGATTTTTTTTTTCACGTATAGAGAGCTGGACAACGAATCTGCGTTGTCTCTTCACAGATGGCACAATGTGGCACGCACTGGCTCCTCACAGACATGCACTGAGGGCAGTGTGCGGGCCTGCGCTGTCTCCTCACTGGCATGCACTCTGTGCACAACAGGTAACTGCGCTGGCATGCACAGGCCTCTCAAAACTAAAGTAATATCTGCAGGAAAGCACCTGGCAGCCCCTACACCCTCTACCCTGTAATAGCCTTCCAGTGGACCCCTCCCCCACTGCAGGGTGGTTTTACACACCGGAAGCAAGCCCGACCAAAACCAGTGCGCCCTACAACCTACTACCAGCAAGTCGTCGTGTGTGGATTAATACCTTTTGGTAGGAAATACTTAAACCTATCGCAACTGGTGCTCACGTAAAACGCTCTAATACCTTCGGGTCGAATTCACGCTATATAAAACTGCCAATAAAAAATAAACCTCATCTGGACGTGGATTCTGAGGTGTCACCAGAGGACTGAATGTACCCGTCCCCTCACATGCGGTGCACATGCTCTGTGGCATAGCTGCCTCACATCCTCTCGGGGGAAGAGTAGGCCTTCGCTGCCTCCCACACCAGCCTTCTGCTGCGTGCCTCCCCCTCACTTCCGCTGCGGGTTTATAGCAGGTTTCACGGAGCGAGCTGCGCGTGCTCTCGCGGGAGGGGAGGGGGGGGCTGTCGCCTTCTCTCTCATTACCCTTCCCTGCACCCCTCCTCCTTTATGCATTAATTGCAGGTTTGTCCCACGTCAAGGCTTGAGCGGCGACAGCATACTACTGCCTTATTATACCTTCATTGCCTCATCCCTCACCCGCCTCATCACACACTGTGCCCTCTTCTCACCATTATATCCCCTGCCCTCTTCTTCGTCCGTCTAACACTCCACTCAGCCCCCGTCAGGCCGTCATATCTTAATGTGTCCAGAAACACGTGTGCATTAAGATGATCACAGTCCTTTGCTTTTATCAAAGAAAATTCAGGTGCTCTGTATTTGGCGGCACGGAGAGCTGAGAACCTTCTCTCGGTTTCGGCTCTGCATGCGCCTCCTCTTTCTACCTTTACACCCCTTGCCCTTTCACACAGAGTTCTCCTTCCCACTCGCACACATCTACTCATTGCAGTCCCTGCCCAGGGTGCCCTTGAACACCTACTCCCCTCAAAATATGGTGTGCTTGTGAAGCTCATGTTCAGAAGTTCCATTGCTTGTCTTTCGCCTCACTCTTTTCTCCTCAATCGCATCTTTCATTCACCCCTTACATCTTAAATCCCCTGCCCATACCTTTCCCTCAGACCCATCTTCGCCATCGTATTTCCTCTCGCCGACTGAACTCCCCTACATCACCTCTCCCCCTCCCGAACCCCTGGTCCACGTCTCATTCTAAACCAACCGCATGCCCCACACTCTCTCTGATACCCCTGTAGTCATCAAAAGCGACACACTCTTCTAACTCCGCACAACCTCTCACCTCCAAACCACTGCCATCTTCCCCCGAAACCCACCACCCTTCTCTCCTCACATGCCTGCTCCTCTCACTGGTGTCGCCTACTTCCTCTCAGGCATCCTTGCCCTGTTTCTTTGTGCCCAAATTGCCTCGAAACCCTGCCCTCCTCTTCTCTCTCTCATCATCCTCTTCTTCTGCCCTCCCCCGCCTTTCCTCTTCTTCGTCCCTGATACGTTTCCTCCCCATCTTACTCGAGCACCAGCCCTCCCCCTCTTTATTGCAGCTTGGATCCCATCCCCCTTCCCAGGAGATACGGTAAGGGGGGGCAATGCGCACTGCAGTTTATTCAGCTGTCCTCCATTCATAAAAACACACCCACTGCCTGTGGCGCAGCGGGACAGCTTCCGGCCCCCATTCATTAAAAAAAAAAGCATTTGCAATGCAATAGGTCTCGCATTTGCGAGAGTTTGAGCTTTTGGCATTGTAAATGACAATGCCTTTTATTTATGTGTTTTGAAAACCTGCAAGTATTCTGTAAACACACACTTTGTACTTATAGGCGTTTCTTACGACAAGCGAGGCTGGCAGTAACTGTGCCTCTTTGTACTTGTAGTCCATACTTACCAGAAGCAAGGCTGGCGGTAAAAGAGACGCAGTTACTGCCAGCCTTGCTTCTCGTAAAGAATTTGTGTTTACGCACCACATTACAGGTTTTCAAAACACATAAATAAAAGACATTGTCATTTACAATGCCAATAGCTTAAACTCGCTTAAAATGCGAGACCTATTGCATTGCAAATGCTTGTTTCGATCATGGCGGGAGCACACGCTGGAACGGGACTCCCTCTGCCTTTTCTTATTGATGCATGCTTTATTACAAGTAAGGATTAGGATAGTATCCAGTGCTTGGGGTCCTTTTACTATTGGGTTTCTCAGCAGGGTTTGCTATTCTCCATGCGCCTAATTCTGTTTGACTCATTTCTTTCTTTTCCCTTGTACTATATCTTTTTAGATAATTTGGTTTCCAACCTTCATTTACCGTTTCAGGAGTCTGCAACCCTCAGAGTCGGGGTAGACTTGCTCACCCTCCTGTTTGCATTTCCTCATTCTCTTCGGAGACCAGGCAGATTCAGCGATGAAGTGCTTTAAGGACAGCAGTGCTATGACCAGGTTGCTGGGCTCCATGGCCCCTTGTCACCCCCAATCCCCCATTCGCTTTTTTTGTAGCCAGCCACGTCTGTACCTGCCCAGCCATCATGGTGTGTAAGCTTCACAGCCACTGCATGACCGAGAGCACAGTACCTACTGGCCCCGTGGGTCAGGCAACCAGCGGTCGGGTCAGTCCACCATTCCCCCGGCAGCTGCAGCCTTCAAACCTTCCTAATATGCCCTCTTACCATCATGGGCGCCCAGTGGGTGACAGGATTCACCATCACCTGCCCCACAGGCAGTCCATAATGTTGAACAGGTGGGTTTTGCAGATCGTCTGAAGGGACTACTTCCTCCCCTTCGTGACAACACCTCCCCCCATGCCACCAACTTGCGACTGGCTGACGGAGGATCACCTATCTCTTCTGCGCCGGGAAGTGATGGCTGTCTTGGCCATGGGGGCCATAGAGAGGGTGCCAATACCAGAAGTAGGTCACGGTTGCTATCTATGATGCCCAAAAAGGACATAGGCCTTCGCCCTATAAAAGACCGACGCCTCTCAATCCCTTCCTCAAAAAGGAGAGTTAAAAATGCTCATGCTAGCTCTGGTCCTGTATGCCATCGACCCGGGAGACTGGATGGAAGTGTTGAACTTGTAGGACCCATACTTTCTTATCCCCGTCCTGCCTGCCCGCAGGTATTACCTGCAGTTCACGGTGTGCCATGAGCATTTTCAGCTTCCCTTTGGCCGTACCAGTGCTCCTCGGGTGCTCACCAAGGTGATGGCTATTGTTGCAGCTCATCTGTAGAGATCAGGGGTGCCAGTCTTCCCCTATCTCGACGACTGCCTGTTAAAGGCTGGCTCGCCCCAGGCTGTCGTCCCCCGCCTCCAGACTATGGTGGCCCTCCTGCACTCGCTGAGGTTAACTATCAACGTGCTAAAGTCCCACCTGACTCCCTCTCAGAGGTTCCCTTTCATCTGAGCCATTTTGGACGCGGTGCAGTTTTGGGCTTACCCTCCCGATCAATGAGTCCAGGATATTCAGGCTATGATACTGATGTTTGAGCCTCTATCCTGGATTTCTGTGAGACTGACTCTGAGGCTGCTGGGCCTCATGGCCTCCTGCCTCCTGCTTGTGACACATGCCCGCTGTCATATGCGGGCTTTGCAGTGGACCTGAAGCTCCAGTGAGCGCAGCATCAAAGGAATCTCTCCGACATGGTCCAGATCTTGGAGGGAACTACAAAAGAACTTAAGTGGTGGCTTACGAACAGTGATTGGGTCAGTGGCACACCCCTCTCCCTTCTCCAACCAGATCTGACAGTGGTGACAGATGCATCACTCATGGGATAGGGGGGCCATCTGGGAGAGGTGTCTGGTATCCAGCGGAATCCGGACTCCACATCAACCTATTGGAGTTCTGAGCGATCCGACTGGCACTGAAAGCCTTCCCACCCTCCATCAAGGGAAGGCTAGTGCAAGTGTTCCCCCTAAAACACCACTGCTATGTGGTACTGCAATAAACAGGGCAAATTGAGGTCGTGGACCCTTTGTCAGGAGGCTCTATGCCTCTAGACATGGCTGGAACATCAGGGCATTTCCCTGGTGGTTCAACATATGGCAGGCTCTCTGAACCCCGGAGCGGACGAACTCCACCGAAGATGCCTAGCAGATCATGAATGGCGTCTCCATCCGGAGGTGGTGCAAGGTCTCTTTCAGCAGTTGGCAGAGCCTTGGTTAGATCTGTTTGTCACTGCTGACACCGCGCAATGTCAGCAGTTTTGCGCGATGGAGTTCCAAGGCGGCCATTGCTCGGCTACGCTTTTCATCTAGAGTGGATCTCTGGCCTCTTATACGCCTTTCCGCCCATACCCCTCCTGCCCGAAGTTCTCAAGAAAATCAGGAACGACCGGGCCCAAGTCATCCTTGTGGCTCCAGACTGGGCACGGAGAGTTAGGTATCCAGAGGTTCTGCAAATGAGTATCGATCCTCCGATCAGGATGCCCCTTCGCGAGGCTCGTCTGTCACAGCAGCACGGGAGGGTTCTCCACCCGAACCTGTCAACTCTTCACCTTGTTGTGTGGAGATTGAGCATTTCTCAAGTTCTCCTTTTCATCCTTTCTCTTGCCCAGCAGGGCTCTGCTCTGGGCACTCTCAAGGGCTATCTCTCTGCTATTTTCGCTTTCTTGTGGTTGCCTGAGCAGCCATTCCTCTTCAAATCTCCTATTGTCAATAGCTTCTTGAAATGTTTGCAACATTTGTTTCCACCTTCCCCTATCATTGTGCACCAGTGGAACCTCAACCTCATTCTTACTTTTCTTATGAGCGCTCCTTTTGAGCCTTTACACAATTGTCCACTCAGGCTTCTTATCATCAAAACAGCCTTTCTCGTGGCTATAACATCTCCCCGGAGGGTCAGTGAGCTTCAGGCTTTATCATCCAAGCCTCCCTACTTCAATGTCTACCCAGACAAACTGGTGCTTCGTACAAGATCTTCCTTTCTCCCAAACGTCGTCACTCCCTTTCAAGTAGGCCAATCCATTGCTCTGCCTACTTTTTACGCTCCGCTGCATCCCTTCAAAGAGGAGTGATTCCACTGGCTGCACCCAAAAAGAGTGTTGTCGTTCTACGTTGGTCGCACACGAGAGTTCCGGGTGGACAACCAACTCTTCGTGGGGTATGTCAGAGCGAAGAAAGGACGGGCCGTGCAGTAGTGGATCGTCTCCAGATGGATTGCGCTCTGTATCAAGATCTGCTACACATTGGCTAAGAAGCAACCCCCTGAGGGTTTGCATGTCACTCCACCAGAGCGAAAGCTGTTACCACTGCGTTAGCTTGCGGAGTTCTGGTCCCGAACATCTGCCAGGCAGCTACGTGGGCCTCCTTGCACACGTTGACAAAGCACTACTGCCTGGACAGTCAGGTCTGTCGGAATGGGCATTTTGCCATTCGTTCCTGCAGGACTTCCACGTATGAAAATGGTCCGCAGACCCACCTCTGGGGATGGTACTGCTTGGGTACCATTCTAAGGTAAGGCATCTGCGGCCAGAAGTCTGTCAGATGAACAAGTTACTTACCTTCGGTAACACCTTATCTGGTAGTGACTCTGTCTAGCTGCAGACTCCTTACCGACCCACCCATCCTTTCCGCTCTGTGAACGGATTTCTAGGGACAAGGCTGTTTCCTTTTCAGGGCCCTAGTTTTCCACACCAGAGGTCAGTGTTGCTTCTGGCTCCTCGCTCCTGGTGTGGGAAGTCACGAAAAGAAACTGACGTCAACACACTGGGGTGGCACCTGTAAGGCACAGTGCAAGTCACTTCCAGCGCGGACACCGCTGCCGATGTCACATGGAGCCGAACGAAACCACCTAGGGGTACTGCTCTCGAAAACATTTCCGAATCCAGGTTGACGCCTGGGAATAATTCTAAGGTAAGTAATCTGCGGCTAGATAGTCTCTACCAGATAAGGCGTTATCGAAGATAAGTAACTTGTTCTTCTCTTATTATACCAGAACCCCCACTAACCCTCATTGATCAATAACAAAATCAATAAACATTGGCAATGTCAATAGATCTGGTAGGGCTTATTATTGAAAGTGCCTCTTGTGTCACTGATGGGCTCTATGCCCTTTTTAAAAGGGGTGTTTTCAGAATTGTGACTTAAACTCCGGCTTTACCAGTAAAGAGGATTTTAAATTACAATTCATTTGAGTGTAAACAAGATATTCCTATATTCTCCCAACTCCAACTTTGCATTTATTAAATTTAATAAGGTAACCCAATGTTATGCAATGGGAGAGATGGGCCTTACAGTAATGAAAAGCGAATTTAGGAGTTTTTCACTACCAGGACATGTAAACCTGAAACCCCCACATCCTACTTTTTAAATGCAATACTCCCTGCCCTATGAGCCTTTAGGGCCTACCTTAGGGGTGACTTGCAAGTATTAAAAATGAGGGTTTTGCCCTGGTAAAAGGATTATTTTGCAAGGTTGAATTGGAAGTTAAAACTGCACTACAGGCTGCAATAGCAGGTCCGAGACATGTTTTAAAAGGCTACTTTAGTGAGTAGCACAATGAGTACTGCAGGCCCACTACTAACATTTAAATTACATGCCCTGGTTACATGTGATACCACTTTACTAGGGACTTACAAGTAAATTGAATGTGCCAATTTAGTATAGTCCAATTTTGCCATGTTTAAGGGATCGAGCACAAGCACTTTAGCACTGGTTAGCAGTGATAAAGTGCACAGAGTCCCAAAGCCAACAAAAACAAATTCAGCAAACCAGAGGAGTGAAGGCAGACAAATTGAGATTACACCACCCCAAGGATGTCGGGTATAATAACAGGACAGAGGACAGATCTATTTCAACTGGCATAACATTTTCATGCACACCATTTAAACCTATTGCTTTTATCATTGGTTTGTCATTATAACTAACTCATGCCTACTGCTCCGAGCGCAAGCTTTTCAGTAATGTAGCCATCAGGCATACCGTAATAAAATTGCAAAAGCAACCAAAATTACAGTTGTCAAAGCAAAATATTATCCCTCCTAACAGGACTAAACAAGGATTCTCACAGCGCAAATTATCTATACCCATGATTTGTAATGGGGGTAACCAACACCAAAATCCTTGCCTACTAGGTTGGGCTTCCATATAACAAAAACCCTATCTGTAGGCTTAAATTTAGAGTAATAACAATCTACCTTCAAATGCCTACTGTCTTTAACATATGCTGTTCACAATCAATATGGCAGGCCTACTGCCTTTATTGTAACTTTATGTAATAAATAATCAGGCCTATAGCCTTTATCATTGGCATGTCACTATAACCAACTCAAGTCTACTGCAATGAGCATAAGCTTTCTATAAGGCAATAATCCGGCATACAGTCATAAAAGTATACATGTGTTTGAAATTATAGTGGGCAAAGCAAAATACTATCTCCAAAGAGAGCCTAACAAGGATTATTGTGGGGCATATTTTCTATCCTCACGGTTTGTTCAGGTGAATCATAAACACCAAAACCCTTGTCTGGTACGGTAATCTTTACAATTCCATGTAAAAAAATACCTTTCCTACAGGTTTACCACAGTGTAACAACAATCCATCCTTAAAAGCCTGTTGTCTTCAACGCATCCTTTTCACACTAAGTAGGTCAGTCCTACTGGCTTTGTTATAATGTTTCATAATAAAAATATCAAACCAATTAAATCTGGCATCAATTTTTACAATGAATCAATGAAGCCTTTAAACTTTACAACTGGCTTTACACCAAACCCAACTCTAGCTTATTGAAGTGCACATAAACTGGCAAACATCTCATAAACACAGTTCTAAAATTACAAATATGTAGAAAAATGCAGATTGCAAAACAATATACAACCTCTCTCAAAAGACCATAACACAAATTTAATTATTGAAAACACCCACGGTTTGTCAGAATGGGAGGCCAATGGCAAAACCCTTGCTTACTACCATAATCTGTGAGATTACATTTTACAAAATACATGTCTGTAGCCTGTAACACAATGTGATAACAACCAACAGTAAAAGTGTTACTGGCTTTAACAAATGCTTTTCACAATTAATAAACTAGACCAACTGCCTTTGTCATAATCTTTCATAATATACAGACCAGACTTATGGCACTAGACATAATGTTTCCCAGTGCACCAGTCAGGCCTATAGTTTGTCACCATAACCAGCTCAGGCCTACAGTTTTGTGCGTAAGCTTTTCCACAAGGCAGCCTTCAGCAAAATACGATTTTCAGAGCAAACTTTCTATATCCCCAGTTTTTCAAGGGTATAGCCAACACCAAAACCATTGCCTACTACTGTAATCTCCATGTCACAAAATACCTATCTGTAGTCTTCAATATAGAGTAATAACAATCCACACTTATAAGCCAATTGACTTTAACATATGCTTTTCACAATAAATATGTTTAGACCTAGTGTCTTTATCATAACATTTCATAAACCTAGCAGGCCTATAGCCATGATTGATTTGATTGATAACTTTATTCGGCAGGTTAAAAACAGCCATAAAGTGCATACAATATCATTAATAAATATGTCATAAGAAGCACAGTAACCTAAAAACAATTTTTAAAAACAACCCCACCTCCTCCTTTTATACACATATAACGCAATACTTTTCCTGTGGTGTATTGCCCCTCTCATATATAAATGAAATATCTGAAAGAGACACGTTAGTGGCAGATTCCTTACCTTAGAATATCCCCAGGCGTCAGGCTGGATTCGGAAAGTTTTGCGTAGCAGTACCCTTGCGCGTCGGTAGGCGGCGTCGTGCGGCTCCGCGTCTGGCGTCGGGATCGCCGGGATGACGTCGCGGCCAGTACTTAGACGCCGCCCATGCGCGCTGGCGTCAGTTCTTTCTTTTCCGCGCCAGTAAGCGCAGATCCGGAGAGAGCAGTGCCCCAGTCATTTTTTGACTGAACTTTTTGTGACTTTTTGTCACTGTTTTCTCGAGTCGTTCGACTCCAACGGTGTCAGTAGGGATGCCCGGCTTCAAGCCATGCGACGCCTGTGGTCGAATGATGTCGATCACGGACCCGCATCAGGATTGTCTCTACTGCCTCGGGCGCGACCACGACCCCAAGTCGTGCCCTGACTGTCGGGTATTTAAACTAAAGTAATTCATTCTGAGAAAGTATATTTTGTAATGTAATGTATAATGTAATTACAATGTAATTTAAAAAATAAAATATCTAAAAATAAATAGTTTAAAAAAATGTAGTAAATCAGTATCAAAAAAATAAATATAACAATTAATACAATTAAAAAATTGTCATTTACAAAACCTTTGAAATTCACTGAAAAAATACCATAGGTTTCAGGCACGTTATAGTTAGAAATTATCATTTAAAAAACCTTACAAATTCACTGAAAAAACCATAGGTTTCAGGCACGTTATAGTTAGAAATTAGCATTTAAAAAACCTTTGAAATTCACTGAAAAAACCATAGGTTTCAGGGCGTTATAGTTAGTTGGACATTGCACTCGTACAAAACCCGTGAAATTCCCCCGTTATAGTTAGTTCAGCTAACTATAACTCGCGCCCGCAATGCACTGCTGATGACGTCACATATTACATCACTCATGACATGGTCAGTGACATCACTGATGACATCACTGATGACATCTCAAATGACATCACTGATGACATCATCCATGTGATAATTTCATGCATCTTCTCACACCCTAATATAACTTTTGATACACCCACTCTAAATTACAGACTGCCATTCGCAAAACCATACACACTCCAATACCAATAACTATATACCCACTCACTGATTCTTAGGTCTACACACACACATCTACTCACTCACCCGTCCAGTCACTCATACTTATGGTCACTCAGTACAGGACTATCATATGCACTGATACACCTACATAGACACTCACACACCGCCACTCATCCATAGAGGTACTCACACACCTAGTCAGTCATGCAAATAATTAATCACACTGCCATTTACTCACCTATACAGTGATACACACACCAGCTCACTTACTCATACAAATACTAGCACATTCTTACGCTCTTATACAATCGCTGATACAAGCACACACGCATCCATACAGCCACTCTCACAATCACACACTCTCACTTATAGCCTTTTAAATACTCTAACACACATATATACTGCCTTTTACATATGTCGTTACTCACACATGTACCACTGAGATATACATTCACTCACTAACACACCGATACACACACTCACCCACCCAAGCAGTCCATCACAGATGCACTCTTCAAATCATGCACCCAGTGAATCACCCACTCACACATCTATGTACAGAGTCACACACACCCCACCCACACAAACACTCAGGCACCCATACAGATACTCAGACAACCAATCAATAACCCATATAGACACTGATGTAGCTATTCGCACACCAACAGACAAATGGATACAGACATTCACACAGTTTAGTCAGTAACCCATGCATTCAGTAAGATACGTTTAATCACTCACTTGGAGAGTCAGTCACGCACCTACTCAATCAACCATTGAGACACTTATACACCCAGTCATTCTTCAATACGCCTTTGCCTATATATATTAAACATATTTAAACTTTACAGAAACACACAGTCACTGCATGATGTCATCAGTGATGTCACTGACCATGTCATGAGTGATGTAATATGTGACGTCATCAGCAGTGCATTGCGGGGGCGCGAGTTATAGTTAGCTGAACTAACTATAACAGGGGAATTTCACGGGTTTTGTACGAGTGCAATGTCCAACTAACTATAACTTTCCCTAAAACCTATGGTTTTTTCAGTGAATTTCAAAGGTTTTTAAATGCTAATTTCTAACTATAACGTGCCTGAAACCTATGGTTTTTTCAGTGAATATATATATATATATATGCACACTTCTAGTAACCCCCATCAGGTAGAAGAGAATACTTTTTTTAATTGCTTGTTATGTCTACTGGTTTCCACCTCATCCCTGATTGTGCACAAGGAGGTCGGTTTGCAATATTTGAAAGACCTGCTTTTACTGAAACCCTTCTAACGCTGGCGTTCTCCTTGGTCTAAAGAAGAAACAAGTTTAACAAAAATCGATTATCTTAGACTGTCTATACTTGGACCATGTTTCTGATATCCTTGGCTCTTGTATATGAATGCATCCTTTAGTACTTTATTTAACATGTCTGTATAGCATGACCCACTTAGAATTTTATCTCTTGATAAGAGTTTTATTAAGGTACCCTTTTTTAGATATAGATATCAGCGCAGGATGTGCAAGGAGCAGAGAAAACCAACTGTTGCCATATATACGTCAACTAATCTACATGACGGTTGGCAATCATACGTCTCTTGTGTGAATATCATAATCACCGTCTTGTTTTGACTAGATTACCTTTGGGTACAGTACATCATCTAGTTGCCTTCCCTAAAATGAAGGTACGCCCACCGGATACGACGCCCTGTCCTTGTGATGGTCGGTCTAAACAAAGCACACAGCACTTTTTGTTGTTTTGTGAATTCTATGGGATTCTTACGAGTTATTACCTTAAACCGATTTTCCTTGCACAGAACATTAGAGACCATAAAATTGCATTGAGCTACTTGTTTGCCCTTGGAGACACTTTTGTATGTGTTAACGCACAAGTTACTAACTTGTGTAACGATATATCTGTAAGAGACAGTAGTTAGTGACAGATTCCTTACCTTAGAATATCCCCAGGCGTCAGGCTGGATTCGGAAAGTTTTGCGTAGCAGTACCCTTGCGCGTCGGTAGGCGGCGTCGTGCGGCTCCGCGTCCGTCGTCGGCGTCGGGATCGCCGGGATGACGTCGCGGCCAGTACTTAGCCGCCGCCCATGCGCGCTGACGTCAGTTCTGTACACGACTTTCCGCACCAGGAACGCAGAGCCATGCAAGAAGCTGACATTGGTGTCTGAAAAATACTAGGGCCCTGAAAGGGATGTCCTTAACCCTAGAAATCAGTTCGCAGAACGGGGAGGATGGGTGGGGCGGTAGGAATCTGTCACTAACTACTGTCTCTTACAGATATATCGTTACACAAGTTAGTAACTTGTGCATCTGAAAGAGACACGTTAGTGACAGATTCCTTACCTTAGAATAGATACCCCAGCAATACCAACCCTGGTGGTGGGTCTGCGAACAGAATCAGACAAGGAAGTCACGGAGGACAGAGCGGCCAAAGAAGCCGTCCCTCCGGACCTGGCTGTCAAGGCAGTAATGCCTGGTAAACGTGTGCAGCGAGGCCCACGTAGCTGCCTGACATATATCCTGTAGCGGAACACCACGGCCTAAAGCCGTGGTAGCAGCTGTTGCCCTGGTAGAATGGGCACGTAGCCCAACAGCGGGCTCCTTCTTAGCCAAAGAATAGCAGGCTTTGATACACAAGATTACCCAGCGGGAGATGGTCCTCTTGTGTACCGCCCGACCTTTTTTGGCGCCCACGTAGCCAACAAAGAGCTGGTCATCCACCCGGAACTGTTGCGTGCGGTTGAGGTAAAAGGAAAGCGCACCATTTGGGTCCAGACGGTGGAGCCTCTCTTCCTCTCTGGAAGGAGGCGGAAAGAAGGTGGGCAAAGTGATGGTCTGCCCAATGTGGAAGGCAGTAACCACCTTTGGCAAGAAGGACGGACGCGTCCTAAGAACAACCTTGTCTGGATGGACAGACAGAAAGGGAGGTTTGCACGAAAGAGCCTGGAGCTCACTCACCCGCCGAGCGGAGGTGATGGCCACCAGAAAGGCTGTCTTCAGAGTGAGAAGACGAAGAGGACAGTTATGTAGAGGCTCAAAGGGAGCGCACATTAAAAAGGTAAGAACCAAGTTCAAGTCCCACTGAGACATTACAAACGGAACAGGAGGGAAGAGGTGTGTAATGCCTTTACGAAACCTGTTAACAACAGGGGACTTGAAAAGGAGGGCTGATCAGGAAGCCTGAGGAAGGCCGAGATTGCACAAAGATAGCCCTTGATGGTACCCAGGGCAGAACTCTGTCGGGCCAGAGAAAGAAGGAACAGAAGAACCTCAGAAAGAGGGGCAGAAAGGGGATTCACAGCCTTTGCTGTGCACCATGCCACAAACTTGTTCCACCTGCAGGCGTATACCACCTTAGTGGAGGGACGCCTGGCTGCCAGATTCACATCACAAACTTCGGGAGGCAAGTCGAAAGGAATCAACTGCCGCCGCTCAATCTCCACGCAAGGAGGTGGAGACTGGACAGGTTGGGTGGAGGACCGTCCCCTGCTGCTGCGACAGAAGATCCTCCCGAAGAGGCAGACGGATCGGGGGATCGACGCTCATACTGAGTAGCTCGGGATACCAAACTCTTCGAGCCCAGTCCGGAGCCACAAGAATGACTTGGGCCCGGTCGCGCCGAATCTTCTTGAACACTCTGGGTAGAAGTGGTATAGGCGTACAACAGACTGCAACTCCACTCACGACGAAAAGCGTCGCCGAGCGAGTGTCGCCTTGGAAATTCCAACGCGCAGAACTAATGACATTGCGCGTTCTCTTCGGTGGCGAATAGATCTAACCAAGGCTCTCCCCACTGTAGAAAGAGACCTTGCGCCAGCTCCGAGTGAAGACGCCATTCGTGATCCATCATGCACCTGCGGCTGAGTTCGTCCGCCCTGGCGTTCAGGGAACCTGCCAGGTGTTGAACCATCAGGAATATGCCCTGATGTTCCAGACATGTCCAGAGACGCAGAGCCTCCTGACATAGGGTCCACGACCCCACCCCACCTTGTTTGTTGCAGTACCACATGGGGGTGGTGTTGTCTGTGAACACCTGCACTACCTTCCCTTTGACAGAGGGAAGGAATGCCTTGAGTGCAAGTCGGATCGCCCGGAGCTCCAGAAGGTTGATATGGAGCCGGGACTCCGCCGGAGACTAGAGGCCTCTGATCTCCGCCTCTCCCATGTGACCGCCCCATCCCAGAAGGGACGCGTCCGTCACAACTGTGTGCTCTGGCTGGGGAAGGGAGAGGGATCTGCCCATGACCCATTGCCGGTTCGAGAGCCACCACTGCAACTGTCTTGCAGTCCCCTCCGAGATCTGGACGTAATCTGACAGGTTCCCCTGATGCTGCGCCCACTGGAACGTCAGCTCCCACTGCAGAGCCCGCATATGCCATCTGGCATGATCGACCAGTAGGATGCAGGAGGCCATGAGGCCCAGCAGCCTCAGGGTCATCCGTACCGAAACCCAGGATAGAGGCTGAAAGATCGTAATCATAGCCTGAATATCCTGGACTCGCCGTTCGGGAGGATAGGCCCGAAACTGCGTCGTGTCCAGAACTGCTCCGATGAAAAGGAGCTGTGGAGAAGGAATCAGGTGCGACTTCGGCACGTTGATGGAGAACCCCAGCGAGTGCAGGAGTTCGGCCGTAGTCTGGAGGTGGGAGACGACTGCCTGGGAGGAGCCCGCCTTCAGCAAACAGTCGTCGAGGTAGGGGAAGACCGGAACCCCTGCCCGGCGCAGATGAGCTGCGACCACCGCCATCACTTTCGTGAACACCCGAGGGGCGCTGGTAAGGCCAAAGGGGAGCACGGTGAACTGAAAATGCTCGAGTCCTACCGTGAACCGCAGGTAACGCCGGTGGGCCGGCAGGACGGGGATGTGAAAATATGCGTCCTACAAGTCCAATGCTACCATCCAGTCTCCAGGGTCGAGGGCAGTCAAGACCTGAGCTAGGGTGAGCATCTTGAACTTCTCCTTCCGGAGGAAGCGATTGACGTTCCGGAGGTCCAAGATAGGACGCATGTCCTCCTTGTCCTTTTTGGGCACCAGAAAGTAGTGGGAGTAACAACCATGCCCTACTTCTGGGGTCGAAACGCGCTTGATGGCCCCCTTGGCCAAGAGGGCTGCAACTTCCTTTTGAAGAAGTACTAAATGATCCCCCGACATGCGGTGGTATTGAGGTGGCATGGCTGGGGGGGGTAGTCTCGAAGGGGAGGGAGTAGCCCCTTCGGACAATGTCCAAGACCCACTTGTCCGATGTGATGGCACGTGTTAGACCTGGCATCCTTGGCGTGGGTCTCCCTTCCATTTTTTCGTAATGCCTCCACTGTTGCCGATATGTTTTTGCTGGACTAGATGCTCATGGGCACTTTGCCACTGCTAATCAGTGCCAAAGTGCAAGTGCTCCCGATCGTTAATTGATACATGTATTAGTGACTCCATGATTGGATGATTGGTTTACTTGTCAGTCCCTAGTACAGCGCACTCAGTGTGCCCAGGGCTGGTAAATCCAATGCCGCTGGTGGGCTTGCAGCACTGGTTGTGCCACCCACAGAAGCGGCTTGTAAAATGTGTCTCAGGCCTGCCATCGCAGAGCCTGTGTGCAGCCTCGGGCTGCCATGTCGACTTGGTGAGTACACCCACTTACCAGTCCCTAAACCTTCCCTTTACTGCATGTTGGTCACCCCTAAAGTCGGCCCTAGGGCAGGGTGCATTGTAAGTATAAGGTAGGACATGCCCTGGTGTGTGTGGCATGTCCTAATAGTGAATTACAGCCATTTTCGTTTTTCACTATTGCAAGGCTACCTGCTCCCCATAGGCCAGAATGGGCAGACTGACTATTACACCTTATAGTCAGAACTGACCCAGGGAACATGGTAGAAAAACGAATTTAGTATGCCTGAACTCAGGATGATAAAATGCATCTTTTAGTGAAGTTGGTTTTAACATTCTGTGTTTGAAAATACCACTTTTAGAAAGTGGGTATTTTCTTGCCTAACTATCCAAGCCTGCCTCTGCTAGGTTGTGTATTCCTTGTCTGGAGATTGAGTGACAGGGGCTGGGGGTGGCCACAGGAGACAGGGTGAGTCAGCGCAGGGCTGAATAGAAAGATCTGCATCCAGAGTGGAGGGAGGAGTTGCACCTGGGTCTGAATAGGGCTGTGCCTGCCTTCCACAATGCTGGCTCCACCTCCTGCCGGGCGGCTGAGCACTCTGCCCCACATTCTGAAAGGAAAGAAGGAGTCAGAAAAACAAAGTGCTCCAGGACTGACCAGAACTGGTTTTGGACTATGCAGAGGCCTCTCTGCCTCCAGAGAACAAAGAGAATCAGGGTATAAGAGGGGCACCCAGACCCCAGGAAAATTAGATCACTTTTGGGAACAAGAAGAAACCTTTGCTGAGGAGCGGAACCAAGAAGAAACTGAGGAGAGACTATCCCTAAGCCTGAAGTGCTGCTTGGGGGATTGGCCTGCAGTGGTTTGCCTGACTGCCAAAGAAAGGAGAAAGGAACTTTTGCTTTGCTGTGACTTTCATCAACTTGTGAAGGATCTCCAAGGGCTTGGAAGAGAGCTTGCCCCCTGACCGAAGTCCCAGGACCATTGGACTTCACCCCTTTGTGAATTGCTGCTGGAAACTCTGTTTCAGTGGCTGCAGAGGTAGGGAGCTGTGACCGACTCTCACGACCGACTCGGTGTCCTGTAAGCACCGCATCGAAGCACCGTCTCGCCCTGCAACGCACGGCCCTGGTCTCACCGACTCCGTCAACGAGCCGCTGCCTGCACCGCATCGAGGGACAACGCGTCCTGCAACGCTTCGCTACGCCGAATCGAACTGGTCCGACCGACACGGTCACTGCTGCTGAGTTCGAGTTCTGTGACCGCACCGGAGTTGGGCACCGCTCGCACGCTTTGCGACGCACCGCCCGACTCGCACCGCTGTCCGGACTGATCGACGCCAGCTCCTGAATCCGGCTCTGTCGCCGCACCGCAACCTGCCAGCACCGCATCGAAGCACCGTCTCGCCCTGCAACGCACGGCCCTGGTCTCACCGACTCCGTCTCGACGACGTCAACGAGCCGCTGCCTGCACCGCATCGAGGGACAACGCGTCCTGCAACGCTTCCATTTTTGCATCGCGACCGCGACGAACAGCCATCCGGCTCGCACGCCCGTGCCTGCCGCTTCAAGTAAAGGTACTGTGACCGAGTCTGTCTACGCTGTGTTGGCCCGTCTCGTCGCGGTCAGCTGGATTTGTTAGACTCTGTTTGTTCTCGACATCGCCGTAGCCGGAGGAGGCTACCGACTCGCACAGAACCTTGAATTAAGCCTTTTGATCAGAACTAAGCATTCTTAACAGTATTGTGGATTATTTTTGTCGTTTATGGTCTTGTGATAAATCTATATAAAGTATACCTATTTTTATAAATATATAACCTGTGTGGTGTCCATTTGTAGTGTTGTCACTTGATTACTGTATGTGTTCACAAATGCTTTACACACTGCCTCTGAACTAAGCCTGTCTGCTCGTGCCAAGCTACCAAGAGGGTGAGCAGGGGTTATTTCAGGAGTGTACCTACTTTCCCGGACTAGACGCAAGGGTCCCTATTTGGACAAAGGTACCTACCTCTGCCAACTAGAGACCCCCAAATCTAACAGCACGCCAGTGGTGAAGGTGATGGCGAACCCTGCCCCCCACTGGCGTGCAGTGGACCTGAAAGGATGGACTAGGAGGGCTTGGAGGCCGCGGACGGGGCGGAGGTGGTGGCCTGACCCGCACGCTGGTTACCCGGCCCGCCGCGGCGGGAGCCACGTGCTCGGCCACGCATAGACGCCTGCTGCGCGGGCCGGTGGCTGGGCAGCGGACGTGACTGGGCGCCCCTTCCGTGGCCACGAAAGGGGCGAAAAGCAGACTGTTGCGGAGGGCGCACAGCAGAAAGGCCCAGGGACTTGGCTGTAGCCCGCGAGTCCTTAAAGCGCTCCAGCGCATGGTCTGCTTTGTTGCCGAAAAGGCCGACACCATCAAGGGCATGTCCATAAGTGTGTTTTGGACATCACCCGAGAAACCAGTGGTACTCAGCCAGGCGTGACGGCGCAGCGCCACTGTCGTCGCAAGCGATCTGCCTAGCGAGTTGGCGGTATCAAGGCCACATCGGATCGTATACTTCGCCGCATTTCTTCCTTCCGCAATGGCGCGGGAAAGCAGTGCCTGGGCCTCCTCAGGACACTGGGGCAGGACCTGCGCCACCGAATCCCACAAGGAGTGGGTATATCGGCCCAAAAGGCAAGTGGTGTTGACAGACCTCAAGCCAGCACTGGTGGAAGAAAAACTTTCTTCCCAAATTGATCCAGTTTTTGGATTCCCTATCCGGGGAGCGGTAGGGAAGGCGCTTTGAGAGGCAGAGACTTGGACAACCAATCTCTCAGGGGTGGGGTGTTGGGAAAGGAACAGGGGGTCGCCCGGAGCAGGGCGATGGCGTCGGGCTACGTTCCTATCCACAGGAGCCCCTGTGGTGGGCTTGGACCAGGTGCCCAAAAGAACGTCTGAAAGTGCGTCGTTGAACGGCAGCAGTGGCACCGAGGAGGTAGCCGCCGGCTGAAGCACTTCCGTCAGGATGTTAGTCCTGACAGTCACTGTAGGTAACTTGACGTGCAGAACCTCAGCTGCCCTACGCAACACCGTAGCAAAGTTTGCTCCCTCCTCCGTTGCTCAATGTAAGGAGGAGGGACCTGTGGGACCCAAGGTCTCATCGGCGCCGGAGCCGGCGTTGATCGACGTCGGTCCGGCACCGAGTCCGGATCCTGAGAGAACCTGGGGACGACGCCGCCCGGAGCCCCGGGCGGCGTCGGGAACGGCACCGGGGAAGGCGACGCCGGTGGAGGTGTTGTGAGGTCAACGGGCGTCGACCGGGGTTGCGGCAGCACCGGAGCCGGGGCCGGGGTTGGTGTTGCTAGTGGCGCCGGGGCCGGAGCCGCCGGCGGAGCCGCAGGAGGAACCCCACTAGGGCCCGCGGGGCCCGAAGGCGCACCGGGGGGACCTTGAGGCCCGAAGAGGCGGGCCATGGCCGACAGGAACTCCTGTATTTCGGCCGGAGTCGCCGCCGAACCCGGGTAGGGCGGGTAATGCGGCGGCGGCTCCACAGGCACTCCCGGAGCCGCGGGGACGGTGCCGTCGGGACCCTGAGCCGAGTCGCGCGACCGGCGAGGGGAAGTCGTCGAGCGATGACGCTTCTTCGACTTCTTGTGCTTCGACTTACCGGAGGAGTGCGAAGACTTTAACCCCGAAGACCGATGAGGACTCCGCGACCGGCCCCTCGACCTCTCTCGTGACCGGTCTCGAAAGCTCCTCGAGGTCCGGCAAGACTGGATCCAGCACTGGTGCATCTCCTGTAAACAGTTGAAAGAATGCGTTTAAGTCATACAGGCGATTTTTAAGGAATATTTGTAGTTTGTGAAAATCGACACAAACTTTTCTGCTGAAAACCAGACAATGGATTCCTATGGAAGGAAATACAAGTTACTGGTAAGTACGGTTAGAATTACTTTTCAGGGTCAGTGCTGGGCTAAAAGATGCAGCACTGGGTTCTCTCCTGATAACAGGTGAGTAAATCGGAATTCGTGGTTCGGCTGATTTTAGAGGAATATTATAAAGTTCCAAAACTCCACACTTTGGTTTCATTTGGAAATTCTTCTGTCAATGTTAGCCTATGGAAGGAAATTCAAGTTACTGGTAAGTACGGTTAGAATTACTTTTCAGGATCGGTACTGGGCGCAAAGATGCAGCACTGAGGTCTCTCCTGATAACAGGTGAGTAAATCGGAATTCATAGTTTGGCTGATTTTAGAGGAATATTTGCACAAAGGTGAATAAAGGGGGTGGGGCCTGAGGATACATGTCTGCAAACACGCCGTGTGGCGCGTTTTAAGTTGGAGAATTAATTTCTCCTCAATCCCGAGGGTCCCTAGGAGCCAACTAGCCCACCAGGTACCTCCAGTATGCGCCAGAGAGCTGAGTTGCAGAGAGGTGTTCAGAGGCCACGCCCCTTTTTACAACATTCTGCAACGCAGCTCCGTGGCGCTTACTGGAGGTACCTGGTGGGCTAGTTGGCCCCCAGGGACCCTCAGGATTGAAGAGGATTTAATTCCCCATCTTAAAACACGCCACGGGGCCTGTTTGCACACATGTCACCTGAAGCCCCGCCCTCCCTTCACCACTGTGCAAACGCGCCCGTGGCGCGTTTTAAGTTGGAGGATTAAGTCCCCTTGAATCCTGAGGGTCCCTGGGGTCCAAGTAGCCCACCGTGTACCTCCAAAGCGCCACAGAGCTGCGTTGCAGAGAGGTGTAAAAGGGGCGTGGCCTCTGTACACCTCTCTGCAACGCAGCCCCTGGCGCATACTGGGAGGTTCCTGGTGGGCTAGTTGGCCCCAGGGACCCCAGTATTTAAGGGAATTCGTTCCCATCTGCAAACGCGCCAGGGGGCGCGTTTGCAGAGTGGTAAAGGAAGGGGGCGGGGCCTGCGGCCCGATCGTTTTTTTTTTTTTTGTTGTTGTTTTTTTTCCCGAAGAGGGGCTGTGTGGCCCCCTTCCTTTTTCCTATTTTTGGGCCCTAGGGACCCCATCCCCCAGGGCCTTATCCCTTTTAAAAAAATTTTTTTTTTAAATTAAACGGGAAGGGGGCCGCGTGGCACCCCTCCCGTGGCCGATTACGGCCCCGGGGACCCCATCCCCCGGGGCAGGCCTTTATTTTTTTAAATTTTTTAAAATTATTTTTGGGGAGGGGGGCCGCGTGGCCCCCTCCCGGGCCACTACTTGCCCCGGGGACCCCATCCCCCGGGGCTGGCCCTATCCTTTGGGGTCCGTGGGGGGACCCCAACTCCCCACGGACCATGCCGGCTCCCCGCCTCCTGCGGGAGCCGGCATTGCTTTCCACATGGGGAGCTGCTAACATGCAGCTCCCCGTGTGGAAAAGCAATCTGCTTGGATATTGGAAGAGAGAGCAGGTTTCCTGCTCTCTCTTCCAATATCCAAAGCAGTTTGCTATGACAGGATGGGAGCCGCGAGGCTCCCGTCCTGCCATAGCAAACTACAGTGTACCGGGGTAGGCACCCGGGACACTGCAGGAGCCGGCCCTGGGGGTGGCGGTCCCCAGGGCCATCAAGGGCTCCAGGAGGGGCCGCGCGGCCCCCTCCCTTGAATTGCACAGCCCCGGGAGGTGGTGGTCCCCGGGGCTCCGTAACGGACCCCCATATTGAAATTTTTAGTGCCCCGGGGAGGTGGCGGTCCCCGGGGCGTGTGGGGGGGGTTCGAGCCCCCCCACACAGGTAATTTTTAAAAAAATAAAAAGAAGCCCCGGAGGGTGGCGGTCCCCGGGGCTGCGGGAGGGCTCAGAGCCCTCCCGCACCATTATTTTTAAAGCCCGGGGGTGGCGGTCCCGGGGCTTGGGGGCCTTAGAGGCCCCCACATATTATAAATACCCCCCCCCATGCTCCCGGGACTTGGCCCACCCGAGGCAATTAGCAACGAAGCGCGGAGACCGCGCTTCGTTGTTTCTCCGGCGGGATTCGCGCACTCTAAGCTCATCCCGCCGATTTTTTTTTTTAAATGCTTTTTCTGCCCAGGGGTCCTTGTGGGACCCCTGAGCAGACCTAGGGGTCAGGGTGTTTCTACCCTGCCCCCTTTTGCGCTTTGCGCACTTGTTTCTGTCCCTCGGTTCTACCGAGGACAAAATGACTGCCAACACTTCCTGATTTGGAGTGTTGACAGCCAATTAGCATGCAGCTCGTGATCGGGAGGGTACGCGGACCCTACTCGGCCATAGATATATATGTGATTTTATGTGTGATTTTCTCAGAAACTACTGAACGGATTTACACCATTTAAGCAAAAGGCACGACACTGAACCAAGGGCTACCTCTTTGCCAAATTTGGTGTAATTCCGTTCAGCAGTTCGGGCTGTAGCCGCGATGAAACGATCCTATGGAAAAATGAATGGGGAAAACGCGTTTTGGGACCCCCTTTTTCTCGGCCCCGCTTGACGAATCAACCCGAGACTTTCAGGGTAGGAGCGGAGCGGAGCGCCCAACAAGTTGGAAGCTTTCGCGAAGATTCGTCAACCGGCGCAAGAGTTATTTCAAATAGAATGTTGCTGGATTTCCTATGGAAAATAGGTTTTAACTATAACTATCTACTGGCGACCGCCAGTAGATAATATATATATATATATATATATATATATATATATATATATATATATATATATATATATATATATATATATATATATATATATATATATATATCCACCATCCCTTTAACAGGTTAGCTACCCAACTTATGGGAAAATTTAAAAATCCTGTTCAAATTCTGCTCATCTTAGATCTACCTGCCTGTTGGGGCCAGGTACCATTGCTCAAAAATAAAATCCCTAGGTAACAGGAGTTTACTCTTGTTATTGGTGAGTCCCCAATAAAAAAGGATCTACTCTTGCACCCTTTTCCCACAGGCCATTGTATGAGTTTTAGCTTTATTGATCACCATTTTCTTGGATTCCAAAAAGTCCCCAAAAGCATTCATCAACCTCTGCAGGACAATGGGTGTCCTAGATAGTAAAACGGTGTCATTAGCGTATAACAACATGGGGACAGGACATCCGGCGATGCTAGGCGCATCAGCCTGCAGAGTCTGAAGAGCACCATCAACCTCATTAATAAGGAGTGAGAACAAAAGGGGAGCCAATACATAGCCCTGTCTCATTCCCCTCATTACCTTAAAAGGGGGGGGGGAGCATTCACCATTGGGGCCGTACGAAACCTTAGCTGGCAAATTGCCATACAAACATGCAAGGAAGCAAATAGTTGCCTCTGGGGCACCAAGGGTAATCAGGGTTGACCCGAGGATGGAATGGTCAACCAAATCAAAGGCACTGCTTAAATCAGCAAAACAAAGGTTAAGAGATTCTGGCTTCGCCCTGGTGTACTTCCCAATCAGCAGCTCTAAATGCACACATTGCTTGACTGTTCCCAAGCCCCCTTCTAAATCCAAATTGTACCTCTGATAGGATTAAGTTACCTTGTGCCAATTCCTCAAGTCTCATAAGTAATATCTTGCTCATCAGGTTTACTGATGAATCTAAGAGAGAAATAGGGCGATAACATTTGGGGTCTGATTTATCACCCTTTTTAATAAATAGGTACTACAATCAAAACAACCCACAAGGGAGGGATCATACACTCCGCAGCCGTGTTAAATACCCTTGTCAAGATGGGGCCCCATAAGTCCCCGGCTGCCTTAAATGAGTCAATCTCTACCCCAGCGGGACCTGGTGCCTTCCCGGCTGCACTATGTTGTAAAGCAAGAAGAATCTCCTCGAGAGTAATATCTAATGGGAGGAAGTTCCTACATAGGCCCCCCTCGCTCATAATCGGCCAACTAACCTCCTGATTTGAGTAAAAAAATGACAGAGAAATTTGCTACCCATGATTCTCATGATACAAAGGAATTAAGCTCCGGAATAACATCATTTTTTTTAAATGGAGCATTAACCATATCCCACAACAGCTTGGTATCTTTCATCACAGCAGCCTGAGTTAATTTGGACCAGGCCTCTTCCTGTAGGATCTTCTTCCTGGCTGCTAGTGCTTGATTGTAGTTTTTACTGAGGAGCTTAATAACTGTATAATCCCTGGGGGAACGGTGCAGGGCCGATTTCAAACACTGAGAAGCCTGGGTGCACGAATGGTTAAACCATCCATGGATCCTAGTTTTTGTGGGTGTAGGGGGTTGTGTAAGAAGTGAACCTAGTACACATGCAGTCTAATGAAAAGAGGACAATAGCTTTTCGTGATCTACCTCCGCTTCCAAGCAGCAACCAAACTCAGCTGAATTCCTGCTTACTACTTGGTGTCATACACTACTAGGATCTATTCCTACCCATTTGATACAAACGCCATTAGGCCTAGCTGGGACAGTATCGGCTATACATGCAGATTCTTCTGTATTTTTAACCCAGTAAAAAATGTGCAAAACTACTGGGTTATGATCACTTGTACTCGGGATAATGCTATGGGTATGGACCAGGTCACTAGCAGAGGAAGAGATCATTACATGGTAATTGATAGTATGGGTGTTTTTGCCAGTAAAAGAGGGGTTCTGCTCCCCATTAGCTGCACATCTACAATCTAACAGGAGGAGGTCATGTTTAAAAATTAGGGAGTTCAGTGAGTTCCGAACTAGAGAGACCACATATCTGCTTTGCTGGAAGGGGATATGCCTGAATGTTAAAATCGCCAGCCCATAAAATGATGAAATTAGAGTGGATAGGGCGCAAGAAAGCTTCCAACCCCACATCAAAGGCATCAACCACCAGACTGCGATGTATCAAATACATTATTATAAAAACTAACTATCACTTAATCAGGGCCACCCTTAGATGATAACCATATAAACTGGGAATGAGGCACGGCAGATGCAAGCCTTCTAATCGTAACCAGTAACTTGTTAGATATCAAAATCTGTAGCCCCCTTTTAGCACGCCCTGCTGGAGATGGTATAGCACCCAGGAAATGGGAAGAAAAACCTTCATGTAAATTGGGTCCACTCACCAAGTTCCCTGGATGCAAATAATATCAAATACAAAAGCGATTCTTAACAAATCGGGAGTCTAACGTATTCTGTAGCCCACACACATTCCAAATAACTAATTGATATACATCTTCATAGCCTTGTCAGATGGTACTCGGGGGTGGCTTGACAGAAGGTGGCCCGGCTGAACCACAGGTACCTGCATTAACATTTACAATTAACTGATAAGTAATTAATTAATTAATTTTATTTTATTTGAGAGGTTTTATATAGCGCGAACATGACCCATCAGGGTATCAGAGCGCTGTACATGAAAGCAAGCAATTTAACCAGGATGTACACAGTAGTATAAAAAGCATTGTAGGACATTACAAAACAGTGCAGTAAAACAGGAAGTACAGATTGTTTTGTGATTTCATGACTATTATTGCAAGTAGCTAATAAAAGTAATAACAGTGGTGCTGCCCACGGATTCTGATATACATGTTAGGTCAGGAGCAGACGGTCCTATGTCAGGCTCCAACAAGTTGTCCACACATCTGACCCTGGGACAAGGGAAGAAAAGGTCCCTTCAGTGGTAAAGTCAATCATTGTCTTGTTAGGAACTGAGGGCCTGAACCTGTTAGACCGATCTATAACAATGTGAAAGTCACCAATCATCAGATTTCAGAAATATATCATTGCACTAACATTAGTTACAAGATTCTGTTTTCCATTGGGGAGAGGTGAGTGCGCACCTAGAATCTGTATTCATCAGTGTGTTTTATCTCTGTACCCCTGAGAGTGTGGCTTAACGGCTAGGGTGGCTAACCCTGAAGCTGGGGAACCAGGTTTGAGTCTCTGCGTTCAGCTTGAATATCCTGTGATTCCGGGCAAATTACCAAATCCCCTCAGGCTTAATTGTGTTTTTTTAGGTCGAGCCTAGAGTCAGCGCGCAAGCGCTGCTCTAGGGAAGATCTGTGGTAGTTCAGTACTTGAGGGAAGCCCCACCCACTCTCCCGTCCATATTTTTCATTGGCTTGTGTGTTTGCCCTTTGTAAATGCTGACTTCCGATTCGTTTATAGGCTTGTTAGTCCCTCCTTATTACCGCCATGTCGTCATTTGTATCCTCCCATGGCTACTTGCCCCTTTACTTCGAGTGTTACAGGGTACGGGTGATTTAGTCTGTGAGCACTATTTTCTTTAATGCCTTCTCTACTCCTCCCCTCCCTCCCGTTGTCCGTGCCTTCTCACCCCCTCCCCCCGCCCGCACTCCCGTTGTCAGTGCCTTCTCGACCCCTTCTCCCCCTCCCCCCGCCCGCATTCCCATTGTCCGTGGCTTCTCGCCCCCTTCTCCCCCCTCCCGCATTCCCATTGTCCGTGACTTCTCGCCCCCTTCTCCCCCGTTCCGCCCGCACTCCCGTTGTCCATGCCTCCTCCCCCCGCCTGCACTACCGTTGTCCGTGCCTCCCCCCCGTTGTCCGTGATGCAGTGCAATAGGTTTTGCGTAAATGCGAGTCCTATTGCATTGCAAATGCTCTTTATTTCTGTGCGAGCAGCTGCACAGAGGAGTTAATACATGACCACGGCATGCGGTGAAGACAGCGGGTTGTTGGGGACGTATTGAACTTCCTTCCACATTTATTTATTTATTGATGCGTTTTTCAAGAGCGCGCACTTTACCCAGAGGTGTCAGAGCGCTTTACAATACACATCTGACTGTCGGTTGGAGGATGGCTGGAAACAGTAGTAACTTGGCCATAAAATAAGAGGCATACAGAGAAACTGATCCTGTCATTCCAATGAACACGAGCCCAGATCCACTACTGCACCATACAGCCTTCCTGGTCTCCAACCATGTTACATGTGCTGGTCACTTCACTTATGCATGGGCAACATTTCAAACTAGGAGGAAGTCAGCGAAACCACAAACAGCGCACATTTCAAATGAGCAGGAAGTCAGCGAAAGAACAAAGAGCGCACCAAGAAACGCTTGCCTCCTTATAAAAATAACTATACGGGTTTGCGCACCGTAGCTCTGCTCACGTCATCCAGTTATAACCAGGCTCACTCATGACAAGCAGCTGCAGCACCAGCTTCATGGCGGCCGAGAAAACGAAAGATGACAGTCCCTCCTTCGTATGTCAGTAAGATGAACGTTGATTTTGGTTGCACTCATTCCATGCAATATACATTTTTGCACTTATCCCTGTCGAAGGGCATTCGGTGCAGCATACTAGGGCACTCCCCCTGTTAAATGACACTGTAAATCCCTCATCTTTGTACTCATCTCTCATATATGATATTCTGTACATTAGATATCACTGCACTCATCCTGTAACAGAGTATTCCATGCACCTCAACTCCCATATCACTAGTGGGACCATGCACTTCACTTATCCCTTTATATGGCAAAGCGTGCACTTCAACCCACTCTCAACTTGTGGACCCATGCACTGCACTTATCACTGTCTTAAGGCATTCTGTACACTTCATCTTCAATTACCACTAGTGGGTCAAAGAGCGCCCCGCACAATACACATCACTGCACATTATTGAACCCGTCCTAGGACACTACTCATTTTGTCACAGGGTGCTCCGTGCTTATACTGCCGCACTTTACCCTGTCATAGGTTAACGCCCGCACTTCCAACTCCCAGACTCCTTGTAAGACCATAGGCAGGGCACAAGTCAGGGGTACACGCGGGTGGACGGCGTCCACCCACTATTTTCACAGGGTGGACACCGTCCACCCTGCTAAGAAGTTGGGCCCCACTGAAAAATATGCTGAATTCTTCCAGGTGCAATTTTCACACACCGGGACACATTCATCAACGCCTGCACGTTGTTGTCTGCTTTCGATCTGCAACAACGTGCAGGCGGGAAGGGGCTTTCTTAGTTCAGACTCCTGCTGGGCCCATAACAAAGGCCGGATCTGAGTGGTCATCGAGCCTCATTGTGTTCGAGTCTCCTGGCTGGGAGCAGTCAGGAGCCTCACACCTCGAAGCAAATGCAATGGAGGGGAAACAAAGGCTCACAACTTGTTAGCACTTTACACATAGTTAAGAGAGGGTGCTTTTCACTTTGTTCAGGCTCTGTTTAGGAGATATGCATGCACTGTAAGAATGTCAGATGTGTTGGCCTTTCACAGTGTTTACACAAAATAAATGGCATTAATATAGTGCTTACTACCCCTGAGGAGGTGGTGTAATAATTTAAATATCACTATTTTTTCTTGTAAAGCCCTATGGCTAGCGGACGTTTTCGCTGTCAAAAGGCAACATTGTTTTATGTGTAGCTTACAAAAGTGTGAATCTTCTGCTTAAATCAGGAGGGTTCCCCTGTATACTCGAAATGTGCTCATGATAGACATGTTAAACGTATATGTGAGGGCTTAAGATCTGATGTCACTTCCTGTGATGTCACACGCCGTGATGTCACTTGCATACTGATTAACTAGGTTAGTCCCCCCACTTCTTTTTTTAGGACTTGTGCCCTGCCCATAGGTGTAGCACTCAGCCCTCTCTCGAGGCATTCTGGGCATGCTTCTAGACCGCACAGTTCGGCCCAACAAGTGGGCCACTGTGAAGGGCACTCATAGTCTCATACCCGCCGAGGGTGGTCCATAAACAGCACGCAGCTGCACACCCTCATCCCTGTCCTAGAGCGTTCCATGCTTGCAATCACTCAATGAGAACAACTACGGTATCCACAGCGACACCCGACATTCAGATGCCTGCGGTTAGCACTATGTAGTCCCACAAGTGAACGTATCAAGCAAACAGTACCGCCATAAAATTTTATTTCACAACATAGCACATCTGCAATAGCCTACTTAGATGTGTTGGTTATTGTAAAACACATTATTGTTCCTCTTTTTCATGTTTCTGACTGACTGCCTGCTGCAGAAACTCAAATCCATATTCCTCAGTCGTCGATAGTTCATCCCTCACAGAACAGTGTCACTGAATAATTGGTGGTATATTCCGTGAAACGACGTCCAGGACCGCGAGGAGACTAAAACAGGTGCCAACGGTGGGTGCTCCGTCTTGACAAATGTGTGACTACAGATGGGCGCCCCTCCCGGGTCCTGCAAAAAGCTACTAGCAACACGTAGCTAGTGTTTTTTATCTGTGGGTCCGTGAGTATACAGACACCACCCACCCCACAACACACCTTAGTGCGTGTGTTGTTAATCACTATACACGTGGCTTATTTTTGCCACACCCTCACTTCACACACTTGGTCCTGACGAAAGCCCCCCACTTTTTAAGGGGCTGAAACATGTAGACCTACCTTTGGGACAACAAGGAGCATTTTTCTCCGTAGTTGCCCGCTCGTCTTATTTTAACCTTATCCTGGGCCGCTAAGAATAAAGTTTATTTAGTAAGGATCCCCAGAGATAATTTTAACTTTCACCACTTCCCTCACATACCACACGATACCAGCTCCGCTGTAATCAGGCGTCGCAGCACAACAGGGTGGCATTCGGCTACCCGGTTGGGACCCCAATGATGAAACATGCTACCAACTAGGTTGGTGGGTGAGGGGTCTTCTAATAAACCAAAGGGTTTTCTGGCACTCATGTAAATCACATACAAGTGAGCCGTCTTCGTGCAAGTGGGTTCGTCCACGTTGTTTGTTTATAATCCGTGAAACACCAGGACAAATTGCTGAGATCATGCAGGTCATCAAATTAGTATTTCTGCACACAGAGCGAATCTTTTCATTCTTGTGATGTTCAGGCCTCAGTAGAAAGTCACTCAGTCTTGAGTGTTCGATCACCTTGTTGGCTGGTGGAGATGCAGGATGCTGCATGAAGACCCTACGTTCACCTTGGTGCCGATGTCCTGTGAGCCAGCAGCCTTGTGTCCAGCCCAGATGCACGAACAGTCGTCACAGAGCTGGTGGGGAATATTATGAAAGGAAAGTAAAGAGTGCTCTCTCTGGACTGCAACAATGGGCCTCTAAACAAGCATGGAATTATCGCCTCTAGGCAGGCATAAAAAATAACATAGCTAGTTATATCAAAGCAAAGCCTTCAGAGCTCGATCCTTTCCTGTGGAGCCGCTGATGCCGTTCCCTTTAACAGCAGTTTAACTTTCTCATACACTAAGAGACTTGCTTTGTAATTAGCACAGACGCCCCTGTGCAAACCAATTGACCTCATGCTCCCTTTTCTCCTGAAATGAACATTAAAACGTATGTAGTTTTCAAGAGATCCAGTCTGTAAGAGATCTCCAACACTTTTCTTTCTTCGTTTTGCCATTCTTTTTCTCCAGACGCTGCAGATGATGGCTCAAACATTTAACAGCCAGCAAAATTTCCACAACAGAATTTCTTTCTTATTTTTTTTATCTTGTTAATTCTAGACGTTGTACAGTGTGTCTCTCCTCCTGCAGTACTGTCACCCCTTTCTTATTCCCTGGAGACAGGCTGTCAGATGTTTATTGACACTAGGGGAACATCCAGAAATGTCTTTCTTTTCTTTTTCTGCACACGTTGTCCTTTAAACTCTTCTCCATTGTAGTGAAGTACAAAGAAGCTGGAAGGAGTGTGTTCATGGAGGTGGCTCCTTTATTACTTCTAAAGTACAGATGATGAAAGTACTCTTCTAGGTGCCCCACCAAGAGCTGCACAGCTTGCTGCTCAGTCTTCACGCCAACTGATCTTCACCTTCACACACACACGGGGATGACACCGAACAGTCCACATAAAACTAACCTTCCAGGCAGGCCATCAAGGGCACAGAAGAAACCAGTCCCAAAACTGTCCTTACCGCCCTCAGCCTAGAAGTTGGTGTGATGGTGGGGCACCGGCAGAAACACTGTGCTGTGCCTTGCCTTCAACAGGTGCAGGGCGTGGTGTAGCTGCTGCCCACAAGCGCCGCCAGGGAAGGAAAAGGTGATAAATCAATCAGGATTTATAAAGCGCGGCTAATCACCCAATAGGGTATTCAGGCGCATGCAGGCCCCAGAGGCTTAATCAAACAGCCAGGTCTTGAGGGCCATTTGGAATTCCGGAACTGAAGTGATGGTTCGGAGGTGCTTGCGGAGGCTGTTCCAGGTCTTTGCTGCGGTGTGGGAGAAGGAGCGTCCTCCACTTCTACTTCGGTAGATGCGGGGAGTATGGGCAATTAAAAGGTAGACGGAGCGTAGTCTTCTCAATGGTTGGTGGAAGTTCAGGCGTTGGTTAATGTAGGCAGGTCCTTGATTGTGTAGAGCCTAGTGTGGATGGGTCAGGACTAAATCACTCACTGACCATCGCAGTCACTTTAGGACGCTAGAGAAGTACGCACACTGTGACATGAGAGGAAGATAAATGATAAATTACAGTTGGGGGTTCATGGACACGAGCATCCCACTCCACAGTGGCCCCTGTGATACTGGGGTCTCGCTGGCTCCACAAGGAGAGAGCACAGGGTGGAGATACACACTACACCAGAAGGGGAGACAGACAAGCCTGGAGTCCGGACGGGTATGCTCTGCTTCTCCTATAGGAGGACCACAGGGTTCTGCTTGAGAATCCGTCTGTGCCCCGAGACAGAAAGCATAAAGGGGCGTGAGTGGAATCAAGAGTCAACGAGCAGCAGCACTGAATGTTTCACTGCACAATACGCATGGCTGGTAAAGTAGCCCAAAGGGATTTATGAAAGTTCTGTGGAGATCTGAGGTAACTCGAAAGTCTCGGGAGCTAAATCTCAGCCTTTCGTCCTTTTAGGTAGAGTGAGCGCTCCTGAATTGAAGAATACTGTTGATTGTTTATAAGAAAACAAAGTCTAGACATAGAGGGCAAACACATTATCTACAAAAATAAATAATAATAATAATAAATAATAATAATATAAATAAACGTGTAATATCAGTGATCGCAAGATGTCTCTTGTTTGATGTTTTCAGCACATGCCAGCTTTTCATTCTGACAGCTAGTAATTGTAATATCACTTTTCTCCTTTCTGTAAGAAAAAAACAACGCCAACTTAAAGCCAGGACTCCCCGGACATCTCATACAAGACAACTCAAGGGTTACATTATGTTACAATATGTTATGTGTTTTCTAGGATTTCACACGGGGCCATGTGCAGAATGTGTGTAAAATGATTTGCAGTAAGTGTTGCACTCACAGCCTCATTTAAGCATGATGGCAGGAGCTCTGTGTATTCCAGGCAGGACCACCTGGGAAGACCTTCAGAAACGACAGTACGATGGAACAGACGTAGTAACCCAAAGGGAAGCAGACTCTGGAAGGCCACAAATTAAGTTCAAATTATTTGACTCGCAAAGCTCAACCTCACCAAAGCTCCTTTACAGTGACGGTGTCCATGTGTGCTGAAGCAGAAGTAGCAGAGGCTTAATTGTAAATAATAAAGCAGGTCCAGTAGCACCCAGGCACAGGTGTACAGGGGGCCCACTTCACCTCAGCAGTGGTTGTTTTGTGCTACTTGTTAAGGGCATAAGGCAACACTTTAGAGGCCAACACCAACACCAACAATACCACCACCACAAATACCCCCAATACTGATACCACCACCACCAATACCACCACCACCACCAATACCAATACCACCATCACCAATACCAATTCCACCAACTCAGCATCTCTCGCTCACTAGTAATAGCAGGGGCACTGTACGAGGCCGGAGCTGCATCCGAGACCATCCCTACCTCCCACCATGCCTGCCATAAAGCACAGCCCGCCCTGCTCCAGGAGGTAAAGCCAGGGCCCTACTACAGCTGGAGTGTTTTTTATTAGGCCAAAGATAGCAATGACATTATACAATGCCATACTGCACACTCAATTCACGGAAATAGCTGCCCCCCCTCCCGCTCTTCCTCCTGAGACGCGACAGTGTAATCACAGAGCGAAAGGTGTTGAAGCGCTTTGTTAGTGTTTATAGCTCAGATCATATGTAACTCTCACTTCACACTTTGTGTCTGTGTAATTTACAACACTTACACATCTAATTCACAGCACTATTTATCACTACTTTGAAGACGTCGCAGGCCGGTCTCTTCCTCTGATATTTACAATCTAACAAGCGGTCGAGAAGGCCCTTTATTGCAATGCAATAGGTCTCGCATTTGCGAGAGTTTAAGCTATTAGTATTGTAAATGACAATGCCTTTTATTTATGTTTTAAAACCCAAAACATCTATAAAAGGCATTGTCATTTACAATGCCAATAGCTCAAACTCGCGTGAATGCGAGACCTATTGCATTGCAAATGTTTGTTATGAATGTGTCCGTCTGTAATGCAACTAGTACTCATGTAAAGCGCTCTGATACCTTCGGGTTGAATCCGCGCTATAAACAACTACAAACAAAAAAAATACAGTTGTCACGAAAAATGCATTGTTTCTTCACTGTCTTCATGACCTAGTTGCACACACTGACCTTCAGCATGCACACTCTTGCAGACCTGCCGAGCATTTGCTATAATAAAATACACATCAGCAGCGCCATAAACTCAGGCCGAACAATATGTTTCCTTCTTTGGGAACCCTAGGAAGTTTTCATTGGCACCGCGCATGGGCCATTGATGGGAAAGCCACGGCCTGCTGCTCATCCCATGTGAACCCTGGAAGACACTAGCAGACCTGACTGGGGCTCCCACTACCCGACTTTAAACATAAAAATGGATTTATTCGGGGGCTGGGACACCCTAAAACACCAATTAAGCTACACCCCCTGCATTCAAACACTGACTCCAGTGTCCCCCTGCAAAACCTTAGACTCCGGCTGGCAGAAAGTTCCCCAGGGATGCCAACTATAGACCTCCTTGTATAGAATTCCAGACTGTTTTGTAACTGGGGTTCTCTTTTCCCTGACGTAAGTGGGTGAGGGTCTGGGCATGGCCATGCGCGGAAAAGGCCATTCAAATTTTGAAGCGCATTAGCCATTGCACGCTATGAACAGATGCCTTCCCAGTCATGGGGCTCTGCCTTCCTTGGAAGCACATCGGTGTGCTACAGAACCAGCACTACTTCCAGCACCACTACAATGTCCTTCTCTTTCCAGTGACGACAATTCTTCCACTGTGCCTACCAAGCTAAGACCCACACACAAGTTGGCTCAGACCCAGTTTGCCTAGTGAAAAACTAGGATGTGGCATAACGCTAGAGTTGCCAATTTTGGTTTTGGGGAACGAGTTCGAGTTTCGGCGTCGGCTCAACATCCTGTGATTCTGGGAAATCACTTAATGCCCCTGTGCCTATTGAAAATTAATGTGTCTTTGTATAATGCAACTGGTGCTCATGTAAAGCACTCCAGTACCTTTGGGTCGAGTTCGCGCCATATAGAACAGCAAAAAAACGACAGAAGCCACTCACTGAGCGACTTGGACATATCTGCCTTGTCAGCCTGAAGATGCAGGATGTGCATTCTGAAATGCCGCCCATACAGCTGGATTGGCACAGAGACTCGCTCTAAGGACACAAGACTGAGATTTCAAACGTCCACTTTTTTGCTAAAGGATTTGACAGAGGCCCTGTGTATGCATGTAGCGTGATGGGATATGACCAGGCATTTCTTGTAGAATCTCAAGAAACACTGTCTGACCTTTGCTGACCTATCACCCACTGTGCATCTGTATTGCTGTGCATCTGTCCCTGAAGGACCATATATCATTAGGCACAAATCACTGCTCTAGTGCTCACATCTTTGGCATTGTAGGAGGACTTCTACAACTCTCTATGAAGCAACTCGCACCATGTGAAATCAAACATGACATGCTTCAGTATGCTCCATCGCCTTGTTCTGTGTACATACTCTGCATAAGGCTTGTTGGCCTTGATTGACATATTATGTACTGAGCAACATATCTTTTCCTGAGTGGGGACCCCTCGAATAGTTTTTGTGGCACGACTGACAGACTCCTGGCTGCATAAACTGCCTTTTGGCAGCTGCTGTCGGCCCATCGCCTGCTTGAGTCTTGGCATCCACCTTCCACCCTTTTACTTTTGGAAAAAGCCAGGACCCAGACACCAATTTAACCCTGTGAAATGGCCAGCGTTTATAATGTTGTTGCTAACACCTATCACCCATCCATAAGGTGATACACGTTTATAGAGAGGTCTTTATGTATGCAGAGGCAGGGTACAGGAACGTACCTGATTAGCTATGTACTGTATGCAACACACCTGTGTGATCTAGCCTATGGTGAATCAATTTAATGCCAGCCAGCCAAATCTCTAGAAAGCTTCTCTTTTCAGCAGACAACGTGGTGGGACAAACTGGAGGGCTGGTAACCTGCGCATCAGACATGACAGCAATCACATTAGAAACACTCATTAAGATACTGATTGCTAAAGAACACCTATTGGTTCTGTGGAGGATAAAACATTTGAACTGACTGCGGTGGTTAAGCCTGTCAGAGCTGACGTATTAAACTTTGCATAAGAATGAAAACTACTGAAAGGATGATTGAAGCAGTAGGAAACCAGTTGCATCCCAACCCTAACCAGTGACTGGAGTAACATACACAGAATGATCACTGAAATGGAGCGCAGGGGAAGATGCAATCAAATAGAATTATTTGGCATCGCAGAAATTGAAGAACAGGTATGGATGTCGATTCACCGAAATGCCAGGAGTAGCAGAAGTGACATCACAACACATTTGACCCCAATGACATTTCAGGAAGCAAAGACAAATGGCCCTTGACCCAATGTCACCCTCCACATATCTGTTTCTCAACTGTCAGTCTTTATTATCTCTCTCCCATTGCTGTTGTCTCTTTCTCACACCTTCTGCCTTCTTCTCTATCTCAACTATCTTTATTATTGCTCTTCTTATAATATCCCCTCTCACACCTGTTCTATTTTCACCTCTCACTCTCTCACATCTGTCTATATATTCCAAACCTGTCACTTACCTCTGATGTCTCCTTAATACCCCCTCTCTCTCTCTCACACACACCTTGTCTTTGTTTTCCTGCTCTTCCTTTCATTATCTTCCCCTCATAGATTTTGCCCTCTACTCCACCTCTCTCACTTTCCCCTGTATGTTGTGCCTCCTTCGCATGATCAGGAGCTGCAGGAGACACCTAGACGGCTTTTTACTTGGGTCCGTATTCAATGTAGTTGAGGGATACAGAAAGTAAACAAGGCTCATTAGAGCCTGATTTAACTTTTGTTTCTAACACTGCCCTTCCTACCTTTGAGGCCAGGGGTCTCAAGGACAGTTCCAGGGATCACATGAGGCAGGCCAGCAGTCACAGCTGAGACCCCTGGCGACCCCTAAATGACGTCCATGTGAACATGGTGATGCCACTGGCTTCTTGACAGGTCTACTGAACTTGTCCCTTCACATCTCCTTGTTTCCCTTTACAATACCAAAGGGTACACTGGATAAGGTCAAACCAACAGGTGTGCCAGGTCTTGTCAGCAGTCAAGAACTTGACTGTACCCGCTGAGAGGCACTGAAGTGGATACTGAGATACTGGAATGGAAGAGGTTTTTTATCCTGTGACTTGTCCTGCGCAAATTGGACATGCGCTGCTGACTGTTAGAGCCTAGAAGAGTTCTCAGCATGATGAATAATCTGGCCAGTGAATTTCCTGATCCTGAAGATATTGGGTGGCTTTTTGATTCAGTGTAGATTCCTATTCTGGATACCTCATAAAATGCATTAGGCACAATTATACAAACCCACATATGCAGAGTGATTGTGGGCAAGAGAACAATGCAGAAAGCACTCCATAAGGCAGCAGAATGTTGGTGACTTGCTAGATGAGGAGCCCAGACTAATGGATAGCAGCAAATCTAGGTTCACTCTAAATGTGATGGGGTCATGAGCATTGATGAACAATGCATGGAGCCCAGAACCGTGCGTTTGGTCAACATGTCCATTCCTCTTTTAGGCTCTTGGTCCAGTTCCTACCTTCTCTAAGTGTTATGTGCGCTCAGCCACATAATCATAATTGGATATACCAACTTTACCACTAAGGCCCTGCCTGCCCTTTAGGTTTGGCCTGGTACATTACAGATACTCATTTCTGTACCTGTTCTTAAACTCACCAATATAGCAGTAAATTGTCCAGCTATCAATTTAAGGATGGGTTGCTTAGATTGAATGCTAACTCCCCCAGATAAACTTTAGGGCAACACTGACAGATATCAGGAGTGTGCATCCACTTGAGGAACCTCACTGAAGCTCACTGATCAGAGACTTCTCTGACACATACCTGTTCACTGCATCCTCTCATGCTCATCGGTCTAGCATCCACAATACATCTCTGCCCCTGGTGTCGACTTTTCATTGTCCACAACATTAAATCTAAATACCTCTGTCCGTTCTACTCCGCTGACCAGGGCTATGCATCCCAGACCATTTATCTACCTGACTTCCAGCACATTATCTGACCTCTGTCTCCTCTCACTAAACGTAAATTGTATGAATAATTACATTAAGTGGAAGAAAACCATTTGCCTATCTGGCCTTGGAAATTGTACCCATGATTGAAGAGACAGATTTGAACATGAATGAAGTTGCAAGAAGCGGCTGGCTGGGTAAAGTGTTGAGTGGCTTCCATACCAGATGGACATTCTGAAAACAAGTGCTACAGAGAAGCCATTGTGTTTCACAAAATGCTCATACATTCAGTGCTAAACATAGACAGATGAAGAGGGTCTCTTTGTATTTTCAAAAGTAAACATACAAGCAGTGCTTAATTTGAGCCGGTGCTTTCCGGTGCTCAGCCACTGGTACCTTATCCTCGGCACCGGTGCTTATAGCGCCAGTTAAGGACACACTTATTTAGAAGCCACATTTTCCCCATACTCACAGGATGTTGAGCCACACCGAGACTCAAACCGGGTTCCCCAGCTCCGAAATCGGCAGCTCTACCCATTCGGCCAAGTCCTCTCCAGGTTAATAAGTGCCGGGGCTCTAGTCAGGAGGCAGTTTGCACCAGCACATTTCTCCTGTTAGCGCTGCCTCCTGAGGAGAGGCCCATCACCTCTACTGCAAACGATGCTGGCATACATTGACTCGCGCACCAGATCTTACATGTGGGTAATCTCTAAATGGAAGGTTAAGCGGCAACGCTCTCCACTGGTGCTGCATGAAGCAGCTTTGCATGGACACATATTGAAGGGTTTATTATCTAGCACAAAGAGCCCACCAGTTTCCAAAGGCGATGAGAAAACCACAGTGAGGCACACAAAAAACGGTTTGCTGTTGGTAAAATGGACTGGATGCCCTGTACAGCAACAACTGGATGCATTGTTAATCCTTTCTCGATGCTGGATGTACAGCACTCTAAATCCCTCAAACTGAACATTTACTGATTTCGCCACATAGAGGCATTCATGCTTCCCATTAGCAAGAAACGTATTCAATGGCCACAACTGGAGGCCAAGAGGGCTTGTCAAAAAGTTGATGGGAAGAAAGACTAACAAATAAAACCATGCTAGAAGACACAGAACAAATTAAAACTCGCAGCCACACAGCCATGAAGATATATATACATATATAGTTTAAACATTGCCTGTCCAGCTTGATAAAGGGCCTTCCTCAGTAGTCTGTACAGTTCTTCAAAGTTTGGTCCTCTGCAGTGACCTGGTGATATGGCCATATGGGTTCTGATACCTTTCTTCCGCACACACTTCAGCACTGTTGCTTCAAAGCTGTCAGAGCCCGCTAAAAAGAGAAATCACTGTAGATAAACGTGATGCTCTGCTTGCAGACCATGATATGTGCCTGACGAAAGCTTGACTGTAAATCAGCAATTTTAAAACTCTGCATATCTTGTACTAGTCTCCATTACACAGTTTAAGTTTACCTTCAAGCAGATTCAAGCTACTGTAGATGCGCGAACAAGACTTTGACATTCAATTAATGTTTCGCAATCCAACTGATCGCATGTATTTATCTGCCTCACCAGGGTGTAGGCCCCCCTTCTGAATATGATAAAAACCCCTCACCACACCCATCTCATACCGCCGCCCTCCCTAGTGTTCACTTCTCCTGCTCTGCCGCTGGCAGCTGCCCCCCCCCCCTCTTTCTTCCTCCTCCTCTTTTCCCCTCTTTTTGTCTTGCTCCCCCTCACTTGCTGAAAAACGTGACTTCAACAAATGGCTCTTACCCTCTCTTTCCTCTCCTTTCCTTTCTTTGTTCCTGTGTGAAACGGAACCAAAGAAGAAAGAAATACTTTTGCTGCAAATGTCTTTTTCTGACATTTTTCCATTCCAAAGTGCAGTCTCGGGAAAGAGAGAAAAAAAGGTTCAAAATACGAAGAAAAAATAATAATAATAATAAAGCAAGACAGGGTGGTCGCAAAGTGGCCAGATTGGTTTTATTCACAACCACACACATTAGCGCCACTTGACAGCGTTTGCCAGTGAAGCGCTACTTTCGTTATCTCATCTTTCTTTGAACAACATTTTTCCCCGGATGGGGAAGTGCACCATTCCTGGAGGTACTGCAATACCTGTGTGATGCATAGAGTGGAAAACGTTTAATGTGATCGTTATCAGCTGTTTTTCTAATTTTAATTTATAAAATGTGTACCTGTGTTCAGGGATGTGGTCTTTTAAACTATACTGCTTACGTTTTAGGAGGATATAAGCAATGGACATTGAAACGGGTCCCTTCCCGGCCCTGTAGTCATGTCCTTAACTTTTCAGCTAAAAAAACTCATTGATTTTTGAATAATAAAGGTAAAAGCTTTAAGGTAACTATGATGTTCCTGCTTACATTTCACATGCTTTACTTAATCTTGCATTCCTTATGAGTGTTTGTTTTTTCCAGGATGTGGTTACTTTTTTTCCCCAGCCAGCATATTACTGTTGTCTCCCCTTCCTCATAACCTGTGTCCTATTTTCTGGTTCTCCAGTGCTGCGAAGTCATATGAATGGCAATAGCGCTATGCAAATATCATCAATCCACCACATACAAAAAAACATACAGTTTCAACGCTGAGAGCTCTAATTTTCACAAATGCGAGACCGATTGCATTGCAAATGCTTGCTTACTATTATAACAAAGTGGCAGCTAGTCATGAAACAACGGTTTTGTACAAAGAAAGGTTTCAAGTTATGAAAGATGACAGTCTGGCGAAGCTAGGATGGATTTACAGTTGTGATGGAGATTAGATTTAACCTGAAGTTGGGTCCAGGAATATGGCAATAGGAGGCTCGAAGACCAGCTTGGTGGGGAGAGGTGCAACCGTATGACAGTTGAGCATGTTTGGCAATGGATAACTAGAGTAGAGTTCAGGGTAGAAGAGGCCCTATGGCTTTCTTAATGGCTGAAAAAGACCTCCACTAGCCTCAGGGCTGTTACTCATGTATTTAATATTCCAGCTATTCATATGGAGTGTGTTGGGTGGAGCGGTTATGTCTTAGAATGCACATACTGATGTGACATTGTTACCTCCGAGAGTATCTTTGATTATGCTCTAGTTGCTTCTGGAAACGTTAGTGCATTAATGATGTGTTTTGCAAATGAATGCAGTTGTTCTTTAAACTAACATTTGATGCAGTCTCTTTCTATTTGCTTGTTGATTTCTTTTTCACACAACCATAATATTTAAAGTTGTATGGTGTATGTTTTGGAAATAGAAAATGCTCTGAGGGTATCCACATTTACGGCATAAGAGGATCAGGTTTTTTTTAAAACATCTTAAAGTGACTAGTTTCTTGCAATGTTTATCCTACCAAGTAGATACTGTTCTTTCATGTTTTCGAAACTATTCAAAGCACCATAAGGAAATTGATTGATGCCTATGGTTAGCACAGTTACAAGGAGCAATAGTACAAGTTAACTAATCTGTCCCCCAAAAACATTTCAGGGCTAGATTGTTGCATTAGTTCCTTATTTTTCCTTTGTCGTCTTGGTGTTTCATTTGAAGCATTTTAATATATAGACGAGCCCCACATTAAATAAAATGTGGCTTACATGTATCAGTGCTGTTCTCACACTTCTATCTACCATGGATTTGTGTATGCCCAGCAAAAGCAATCCTGGTCAAAATTAAGTGCCTTATTATTCATCCTTGCTCCAAAACGAAATCAAACCAAACTTATTTTTGCACACAACATTATTTACGGGTGAAACAAAATGAAGATGAAAGACTAGAAATGCCATTGAGTTAAGATTCTCCTCTTTCCCTAGCATTTGAGGGCTTGTTGAAGCATGAAACTTTGTAGTATATTGTCACAGGGTCCCTTCCAGTGTTTTAATGATGTGTTTTTCACTTTTCGCTAAGGGATGTGCTGCTTCAAAATTTTGAAAGCTACAAGCCAGAGGTGCAGGAGCTGGTTTGTGTTGCTGATCGTCTTGGCTCGATGATGCAGTATGAAACACCTGGTTTCCTGCCAAACAAAAGAATACACCGAGGTATGATGAAAACCTTAACCACAACAGCCATATAAAATTTTGCAGTTGCGTGCTGATTTAAAATAAGCTTAGAAAATTAAAATAAAACGTACACACTTTTTGATTTGGTATGGATTAAAAAACTAAAATGTATCTATGTTTTATTGGTTTGGCGTTGTCAAAACAATTGCACCCACTGAAACATAATCATAGTATGCATGTGCTGCTTCATGAGTGCCCGAGTATTGTTGTTCCTCTATTCAGTTTTTTTCTGCTCCTCTTTGTGCCTTGAGACCCATTTTGAGAGGGAGATTTAGTGTTTCATCGTTGTAGGTCTTGCCTACACACTGTATCTTGTTTTTGGAGACAATACCAATATTTAAGAGGACTTCGGGTGAGCCCATTTCGGATAATTGGTTGGCTTTCTTGTCACTCACTTGCATTTTATTCAGTAGCTTTTCTCGCTGTTCTTGTGTTTCTCCATACACTGGAGCATAGCTTCTTTATATTTCTTTTGATTGCTTGACTTTCATCACTTCACTGTTTAAATTGAGGGAACTTCTTTTCTGCTTTATTTTGAGCACTCCATGTGAGTGCATTTGTTTTCTTGCTGTCTGTCTCTCGTGCTGCTTCCCCATTCACCTGGGCCTCGCATGCTGTCCATATTGATCCTGCTCGTCTATTGTTACCCCAGTCCCTATTGGTTTTCTCAATTCTTTATTAGTTTTATTTTACACACACCCTGGCTCTACTGTTGCTGCCTCCTTCCTTTCACAATCTTTATATCATTATTATTAGTTTTAGTTTTTCTTTTCAGAGGACCCAACAGCTTCAATTTTCCACCAGACAGGTTCTTTCCAGAAAATGGACTGTGGCAAACTTTTTTATATGTTTACTTTACCTCTCCAAAATCAGCATCCACCATCTTGGAACAGTAAATTAAAATAATAAATGCCACTGTGTCATGTCGCATCCCTGAGTGTGCCTGGTGATGCTGGGTCGCCGTGGCATATGATGCATATGTGCGCATGCGTGATGTTGATATATGCACATGTATGCATCATCATTTTTATTTTTTGCCAATAGCTTGGATAAAACTATGTTTTTAGCTTTAAGCCAATGCTGAATAGCATACCTAAAAGGATTGCAAGTCAGTACGTTTCCATTGACACCCAAAAGGTGAGACCTGCTGGCCACATCATTGCTTACTTACTTGGTCACCTTAGACACAGCCCAAAAAAGTCAGAAGAATACATCTCCCATGCATTAGACTGGTCTACTTCACAATTTACCTCTCAAGGTGCATAGTTTTGCTGAAGTATGCTTTCAACCATACCATGGTAATGAGATGTCCATCTCTTATATAATCAGTAAAGAGAATGAATTTGAAAGCACAGGCACTTGACTCTGTAGTCACCAGAGTTAGGGAAGGCCACGACAACAACATTCTGATTTCTGACAAATATTTAACTGCACTCGTATTTGGTTTGGAATGCTCCCTCATACTACATTTGCAGTTGTTTTAACCTTGTATCATGATCTGGCCAAACATCTAAACTTCTAACAGTTGCATTTACAGTGCTCTTAAAAGTCAGTTTCCCAGGTTGCCACTTGCGTTTTGTGTCTTTATTAAAATTCATATTTTCACTCCTTTAGCTCTTACTCTTATGCTCTGGCTCTTTCTCATAGTCATTTTGTGAGTACCGTGTCACAATCTATAGCTCTTAATATAGAACTGTGTAGAACTCAACTGGCTTTTGGGCTCTTAAGGGAGGACCAGGCTCTTGGCCGAGTACTGTTTCACAGTGGCTACACAGGCCTGCGGCAAAATAAGTAACAACAAAACCAAAAACAGAAAAAAACAAGCACAATAATGTTTATGGGAAATTATAGTTCTTGACTAATATCACAAAATAGCGAATGTTATAAGGAAATACCCCAAAGTATTCAGGTGAAGGAACTTTATTGCTACAATCTGAAATAATCACCAGTTATGGTGCGGAAGGCAGAAATTGTTTCATCCAGTTTAACAGAAATGCCACCCTAATTAGGTGTATGGACTTCTTTAATGTAATTTCAAATTATATTTACAAAGACAAGTTGCATAAGACCACTGCCCCAGGTATTTTTCCTTTTAGGTTAGTAGGGCTAAACTGGATGTTTTCATACATTTTTGCTATATTGGTAGATTTTTTCAAACAGAATGTTTCCATGGCAGTCATTAGCTTTTGTAGACTTTTGGTGGGCGTAAATATTACAACCAGATCATTCTTGTAATTGTAAGGATTACACTTCATACAAAACGGTACAGCTTTCTTCTTCAAGTTTATTGGCAGCATATAGTGCATGGCTTCAACTGAAGGTATCTTCCCATTAACTGCCTGTCCTAACATTCAAGCCCTCCAAACTTCTAATCCCAATATTCTAATTCCATTACACATTACATTGTATTATAATATTACATCATTACATTTCTCCCCCTCCCCCTTTTTAAAGAAAAGAAAAAGAAAGAGAAAGAAAAAAGAATGAAATAGAAGTAAATTCAACAATCATCTTTTAGCAATGTTCTATTAACCGAACTGGTTTCCGTTGAACTCGCTCAGATCTTCTATTTAATTGCTCCAGGTGTTGACTGTCCACTTGTACATTTCTTTGCTCTTCAGGGTTTACATAACATTTTTTGAAGAATGTTTTGTTCCTTGTTATTACTTGATTGTCATTTTTAGCTGTAATTGCTGTTCCACGAACTTGCGTTACTTTCAATGGAGATGGATGAAATTTGCTTTGTGATTTTTTACCTTGTTGTTGTTTCACTAAAACCAGGTCTCCTACGTTATAGTACTCATTTGGAAAATTAATTTTGCTGTCCACATAATATTTCATTTTCCTTTTTGCTTCTGCATCTTTTTCCATTATCTCAGCATGATCTTTTGGAGGTGCAGACTGAAGATGTGGCAAGCGTGTTTGTCTTGACTGACCAAACATTAATTCTGAAGGACATTTACCTGTAGAACCATGAGGAGTATTTCTATAGTCACGTAAAACTTGACACAATGCTTGAGTTATTGAAATCTGAGACAATTTCGCTCTTTGTATTGCTTTTTTAATAGTAGCATCAATCTTTCAACCATACCATTTGCTTGTGGCCACATTGGTGTAATCCTTCTATGATTTATTCCTAAGTAGTTCACAAACTTTTTTAATTCATTTGCACTGAATGACGGTCCATTGTCTGTTTTTAGCATATCTGGTATCCCCCAGGTTGAAAAAATGTCATCCAGAATAGGAAGCACAGTTGCTGCAGACGGTGCCGATATAATTTTTACAATCGGAAATCGAGAATACTCATCGATTAGCACTAGTAAATAATGTCCTGAATCCAGTGGTCCATAAAAATCTGCTGCTACACTAGACCATATAGCATCAGGCAATTTCGACATGTGTAATTCTTCCATTACTCTTTCCTTTGTAGTGCATTGACATAAATGACATGTTCTTACCACCTCTTCTACTTGACTATCTAATCATGGAAAAGAATTTTTTTCTCTTATTATATTTTTTGTTGCTGACACACCTCTGTGACTTTCATGAGCCAAATCAATTACACGTCTTTGTAAACTTCTGGAATTATTAATTTATTTCCTCTTAAAAGTACTCCAGAAGATGCAATTGCTAATTCTGAATGTATATTCTTAAATGCTAGAATATCGTTTCTTTTTATATTCACTTGAAATCGTGTTGCAGTGTTAATTAGTCTCCATTTATTTTCAAGAATAATTCTTTTCACTTCTCCAAGTGTTTCATCTTTATCAGTCATTTCAATTAACTCCTTTTCTGAAATAATTCCTGGAACTGTAGACCTAATAATGAAACATATACACTCTTCTGCCTCCAAATGTTCCTTTGTCTGTGTTTCATTAGGGTGCCGAGATAGATAATCTGCTGGGTTGAACTCTTTTCCTGGCTTGTGAATAATCTTAAAATCATATACCATTAGACGCATTCCCTATCTCTCAATACGTGGTGGCATTTTAATTTTTGGATTTCCATAAATTGCGATTAGTGCTTGATGATCTGTTATTATTACAAATGGTTTGCCAAAAATAAAATCATGATAATATTCACAAGCCCATACAACCGCCAGACTTTCTTTTTCCGGTTGTGAATATCTCCGCTCCACATCAGTCAAACTCTTGCTAGCATGCAAAATCACATATTGAGGAGTTTGTCTTCCAGGTTTATGCTGCACCAATATTGCACCGAGCCCCACTGGACTGGCATCCACTACTATTTCTGTACATAATTGTGGATCAAAGTATTTTAAATTAGCCGCAGATGATATATCTTGTTTTATTTGCTTGAATGCTTGTTCACAATTTAGATCCCATTTAAATATTTTACCCTTCTTCGTTAGTTCTCTAAGTGGAGCACTTATAGTAGCATAATCCTTTATGTAACGGGAACAATAACTTGCCATTCCCAGAAATGAACGTAGTTCTGATATATCTTTAGGAGTAGCTATTAGGTTTAAAGATGATACTTTAATGAGAAAATATGTGCCCAAAGAACATTAATTCAGATTTGTTCAGATCAAATTTTCCAAGGTTAAGTGTTAGACCAGCTGCTACAATTTGTTGACAAACTTCATTTAAAGCTTGAGCATGTTCTTCTTGATTTTTTCCAAATATTAAGATATCGTCACTATAGTTCATAGCATTCTTTACTGGTCTTATTATATTTTTTATTGTTTCCTGAAAAAATTTCAGCGGCTGAACATACACCAAAATGTAACCTTTTGTATCTGAAGAGACCTAAATGTGTTGAAAATGTCGTTATGTAACGAGACTGATCATTTATTTCCAACTGATGATATCCTTTATACAAGTCTAGTTTTGAAAATACAGTTGCACCAAATATGCTACTTATCATGTCATTTAAATGTGGGCCCGGATATATCTCTCTCTTTCAATTGCTGTGTTAGCCACTCTCATGTCTACACAAATTCTTATATCCTCTGTATCTTTTTTTTGGGACTACTACAATCGGAGATATCCATGGCGTTGGCCCAGATACTGATTCAATGATATCCTGTTGAAGAAGTGATTTTCTTTCTTTCTCAACTTTCATCTGTAAATGTACCGGAACTCTCCTATGAGTTTGTGCAACAGGTTTTACAGCTTCATTGATATGCAAAGTTATTGTTTTGTCTTTCAGTTTTCCTAGACCTGTAAACAATTCTGTGTATTGTTTTAAAATAGGATGATCCGTTGTTACATTGCAAGTCATTGCTAGCAGACCCATAACTTGAGCCGTGATGTTACTCAACAAACATGGTCCAGGAAACAGGGTTTGCTTCACACAGTATCTGAAGATAATTCTTTCAACATTGAATAATTATTTCTGGCTGATCTGCTAAAATTTATTGAAATGGGGTCAAATAGTGACCCTGTTTAGGCTGTAAGAGACATGGTAGTGGTGTTTTTGATGTTTAGTGTGCTCTATTGCAGTAAGGCAATTCAAAGGCCTGACACATAGTAGAGCACTTTCTAGCTAAGCTTGCCTAGCAAACTGGTATTAATGTATTACTTACTTTTCCGAAAAATGGAGAAGATGCTTATCAAAATGCTCTTGTCTACCCAGCAAGTAAAGGATTGCTATATTGGTAGACTTGCCTAGTAGACTAGTCCAGCAGAAAATATGATAAAGACTTTATTAGATACCCTAAAAAAAAAATAAGTAATTGAAATCAATATCCTCAAATAAGTGTGGTTGAAAAATTAGACTACAAGCATATGTTAATCAGATTTCCCAAAATAGCATTTTTATTTTACACATAGTGGCAAGTAGGTTTACGCAGATTCTCTGAGAACCATAGATGTGGATGAAAAAAATAGGATTTTCAATGATGTTTTGAGAATGCAAATGCCCAAAAAACCTCTTATTTGACTTTGGATTCAGAAAGAAACTACAGCTAGGAAAAAAACCTTCAGGATTAGAAAGTTTTGCAAAAGTTAACAAGCAGGTTAAAGAACTATCTCAGCTCGCCTTACTGAAAAAGAGACATTCTCTGCAAGAAATACACTGCCCTTCTTTGAAAATGGCAGTTTTGCTTCCAGTTGAGAGATTTCAAAACCATCTCCCAAACAATTAGACACTTTTAAGAGATGTAATAAGTATATCATATGCTACTATGTTGTACTTGAATTGTATTTTAATAATAATTGAGAGTTACTAAAAACCAATATTTCATTGTTGTCATGAACATACATCATAATAAAACATACATATACGAAAAGATATTGGAGAATGTTTTTAGTGTTTTTTTCCAAATCGGCATTGTAATACTGGCTGTGAATTTGGTAAGATACCAACCAGTAGACCAACAAAACTTCAAATTCAGATAAAAACATAAGGCAAGCAGGTCTGAAACAATTCTGTCATGCATAAATCCCACCCACATGGACCAAACTGACATGTAAATTTGACTAAAAACATATGATGTCCTTATTAAGTAAAAAGTCAATTTTATTGTAATAATTGCAGAGGGATGTTGACACCCTGATTCACAACCCACTTATAGTCCCGCTTTCGTATTGAGTGGTTTAAGTTGATCAGCAACAAAATCTTAAACTGTTCTGGAATTACTGATGTCTTCACCACCGAATAGGTAATAATGATGTCTCTCTGCAATTTACTACAGTTGCTAACTTGATTTCTTTTTCTAAGCAAAAACCGTGCCTAATTTATATTATAATAAGTGCTGGTGCCCAACATTTTTCTCAAAAGCCCGCAGCTGGTCCTGACAGATGTTGTAATTAAGGAATGCCAATGCTCTGTAGTCTTTATTCCACCTCATGGCTCTTTCTTTCACTGACATACACTCCTTGACCATTTATTTCAATCTTGCCAGTTCTTTTTCATCCCTGCTTTCTTCATATGTCACTGTTTTTCAGTTTCTCCTTTTATGTTTTTCTGTCACTTGATCTGGGTAAAAATGTAATGAGGAAAAGTAGGTGCTGGTCCCCAAAAATGAGAACTGGTGGCCCCACATGCAACCACCATATCAAATTAAGAACTTCCCAACATCATTCTTTATGTAGTTTTAGGAAAACAGTAACCTTCACTTTAATAATATTAACAAACCAGTAACAAAATTGTCTTAGGTAGTGTCTTAATTAAAATGTTGCCCTCTTACAATCTGTATTATACTAATCCTCTGTGTGACCCAATAGACTATATTGTAAGCCCTTCCCCATCTCTCAATTCAAGTCCATGTTCCAAGCCAGATAAAGCATCCTTTTATCTTATGTTTCCACATTTAATTCAGTACTCAGAAAACTGCATGTTAAAAATGTTAATCTTCCTTGAATGATGATAATGATATTTGTCTGCCTAGAAGTAACATGTCAGTTTCAGTCTTATCCTTACACTAAGTGTTACTGATCACTTACAAGACACACTAAAGACCTCCTACCATTGACTTGTATTGCAAAAAAAAAAAATAGTCAGTAGTTGAGCTGAGACTGAAAGCTTAATGGCTTTGTTTTGGCGGTTTGCGAATGGGTGCCCTGTCTTACTGCAGATGAGGCCATATGTTGTCATGAGAACAAATAAGCTCCTCTTTTTGTTCGTAATGTAGTGATTCTCTAATTGAGACAAATTCTACTATACCATAGGTTTTTATTTCAAAAGACTAGTGTATCTCTACCTCCCACCTGCCTTTCTCAAGTCAGGCATTTAAATTATCCATAAGCTGAACATTATTGGAAGGTCACATCTTTTGACTAGTGGTATATTGGAATCTAAAACAAATATAAAATATTTTATGTCAGTTGCTAAATGCACATTGAAAAGTATCATAGAAATGTTTGCAGCCTTATTAGCACAACACTTAGATACTGATCGCGTTCAAGCTGCGGCTCAACTAAAATGAAGGGAAGATCCTTTTTGATAAAGGTTGCTAGTCCGTAGTTTCAGTCTCCTTACCAACGTCTGCTTCTACAAAACAGGCAACATTATGTTCTAATATCTAAGGAACGCAAACGTTCTTAAGTGGCGAAATTATTTTTGAAAAAAAAAGATTAGATATCTTAATCTGTTCATATCTGCTTCAGCCGCATCATTTTGCAGAATAAAAATGTTAAATTTGACCCCCCCAGCATAACAAAGTATCAATTCAGTGAGGAGTTGTTAATAAATCAAGTATTCAAACGTAATCATCCCTTAAACTTCTTATTTATTCCCTTATAACAAGTTGGCTGGAGTGGTATCCCAGAGTGGAATACCACTCTGCTCGATTACCCAGATGCAAAAAACACTGGGCCCCATTTTAGCAGCCTGAAAATATAGCCAGTACATTTCTGTGAGGTTTGGCTGCAACTAGAGCCTGCCTCTGACTCCTCCTGTGGCATGTGAGTAAGTGTAAAACCTTAGGTTCTGCCAGCCTACAAACTCTTCTGCATCCTGAAAACCTCTTCCGAGAGGCAGGTGATAAATGAGAGCTTAACTCCGTGCAGATTTTCACCCTGAAAAAATATTCCTTTTATATTCCCGATTCCTCTGGAATTTGCTTGTAAAAGCTGGTTTTAGTTATGGAAATACTGTCTAGAGATGTTATTCCTAGCCACATGGCATCCCCCACCTTTATCTGTCTGTCTTGTTATCTGGGACTAAGAATTGTTTTGTTGGCAGGGGCGTGGTCTCACCGAGCAGCAAGATGACCGCTCTGAGTGTGCTCTGCCGGCCGAGTCAGGATCCTTGAAGAATCCATCCTTTAAATGTACCAGCGGCACTAACAGAGACGGCGACTATGTCCCTGATGTTGCAGTGAACATACCGGTGCCGTCCAGTGATGAGAACGACCAGCATCTACAGCGATAGCTGAGCATGGCGCCGGGCCCGGCGGTGTAACCTGCAAAGTGCGCTGCTGCGACGGAGGACACTTCGGGCTTTGGCGTGGCCGTTACCTGTTGTGGCGCTCTGGGAAACGGGACTGGCGCAGGTGTGTGCCCCACGCGTATCCTGCTATGCACGCTGAGGGAAGGTGAACTGCCTCCTGAGGGTCCGGAATTCGCGGTCCTGTGGGCCGCCATTTTGAGGTGCGGGAGCGTGGAGCAGGCGCGCGCTGCACATCGCTGTAAAGTCCGCACTGGAGTAGGGCGGTGAAGCGGAAGACGCGTCCTGCACCGGCCGGCGCAACCGGACCTGAGCGGGGAGCTGTACGCTGTGAGCAGGTGACGGGGAAGGGCCGGGAGGGGGCTGGCCTTGCTTGCTCTGCATCCAGGGGCTGTCGCGAGCCTCCCCTCTCGGTGGCCCCCTGTAGAGAACGCCTCGAGGGCCGCTGGCCGGGTGCGGAGGTGCACGCCTGGCATTGCATGGCATCCACTACACTGGAAGTCTGACGCGTGGGAGAGCCCAGTTAAATCGGAAACACAACTGTAATAAGGGCTCATTGAGCCGCCAGTGATCATAGCATTGCCGTGGCAGAAGGTGTCACCCGGGGGACCACAAATCTCGACATACCAGTCTGCTACGAAGGCAGGAGGTCCTCTGCACAATCTCTGCCTGTACTGCTTAGCGTGTGAGCGGTCAAACACGCATCGATGGGGAATTGAATTTTTATAGTGCCCTCTAGTTTGCGAACATAATCACAACCTCTCCTGCACCCATTAAAGTACGATATGAAGAAGCCGGGTTGGTCACCAAATCGCATATAAGTGTTTGTGGCTGCCAGTCTGTGTGCTGCCTGGAGATGCAGCAACTGATCGCCCCACACCCAGCGCGCTGTGCTGTGCAATCCAGGTGAGGGAAACTTCTATTGACTTTAAGTAACAGATCTGCACACTAACATAGTGATGGGGAAGTCGGATACTAAGCAGACAAAGCTGACTTTTGATAAGAAACGTCTTACACGGCAAACAGACTCTGGGGCCGAAGGGGAGGGAGACAACCCCCTTCCCACCGAGCAGTCGGAGGACTGCGGCGAGGACATGCGAGCACTCTTACTGGAAATGAGGTCCAGTCTTAAAACTATTGACGCCAAATTAGACACGCTCACCACACAACTAGATCGAGTCCGAAAAAGGGTGGATACACATGAATCAAGGCTAGACCAACTCGAAAATCGCACCTCGGACCCCCATGACTTCCAGGTTGATGCGAAAGAACAGCTGTTACAAATGGACAAAGTCCTGACCCTAATCAGAGCAAAAAATGATGACTTGGAGGCCAGGTCATGGCGCAACAACGTCCGCATATTGGGAATTTCCGAGACGACGGCAATTTCCCAGATGGAGACATATGTGGAAGAACTATTGCGGGACTTGTTTGGGCCTGACCTATTGTCAGTTTTTATTGTAGAGTGGGCGCATCGCACCTTGGGCCCTAGACCCCCTGTGGGCTCCACTCCTAGACGGATCCTGGCCCGGCTATAGAACTATCGAGACCAGGATGTGGTACTGCGCCTGGCCAGGGAGCGTGGGTCCATACAATATAAAGGTAACGCCATCTAATTGTTTCCTGACTACACTCCCACGGTCCAGGCGGCGAAACGGGAATTTGTGCCAGCCAAATGTCTGCTCCTACAGGCGGAGATCCTGTATGCTATGCTATACCCCGCGAAACTGAAAGTTACTCACGAGGGCACCACGCATTTTTTCACCGATGCTAAGTCGGCGATCAAGTTTGCTAAACATGTGGGGGGGAAGAGACGCACTGCCGGTGCCAAAGGCCACCAGAGTCCTGAAAAGAACCTTAGTGGTAATGACTGATTGCTTTTTGTTGTTGGCGCCTGTTCTTAGTCGTTTATTTTCAAGTATTTATGTGGCCATAAATGTAACGTTATAGTGAACCCTAGGGTTTGTTAAAGTTATCATTATGTAAAGTTCAATAGTCAGGGACATTGCACACTACTGTACACTACGCGCTGCGGAAGCTATACATAACTCTCGGCCACCCCGCCTTCGGGCAGGGCTGTGTGCCGGTAACCCCATGCCTCCGGGGAGAGCTCCCAAGTTCTGCTGCCAGGTCTTGACCTGGGGCATATTGTTGACACTGTTTTGTAAGGGGGGGATTCATTGCACAACCTAATTGGGGGGTTGGTGTGGGTGGGGGGTGGGGAGGGAATGTTACAGTGGGAAGGTTAGACAGGATTCCACTTTGTACTTCCACACACACTGCTGTTGTTCACTATACATTGGACAGTATTTATCGAGACCAGCCAAAGGGGGTCGGTGCCCCAGTTAGGGTACAGAGGACACCATACATACAACTGCAGCTTAGCATATCTAGGTTCTTCGGAGGACATATAGCTTTCGAGAGGACATGACCAACTTTAGATTTTTAACTTGGAATATCCGCGGGTTGAATGACTATAGAAAGACCAGACTTGTCCATGCTTATTTAAGTAGACATCATATAGACGTATGTTTGATTCAAGAAACCCACTTAAACAGCACATCGCATGTAAAACTGCACCATAAGCACTGGGGGCACACCTTCTCCTCTATTTATTCTAATTATGCCAGAGGAGTAGCAATACTGATTCGACAAGGCCTAAATTAGAAAACGTTAGATTCACAGATAGATCCCGATGGCAGGTTTGTGATACTGTATGGCTTGCTGGGTGGAGCGAGGATGACGATTGTAGCAGTTTATGGTCCAAACACGGACTGTCCTGGCTTCTTTTATAAGGTGTGGGCAAAAGTCCAAATTCTGGGATGTGACACAATAATATGGGGAGGAGACATTAACGCTGTGCTCAATGACACCCTAGACAGGAAGGGCCTATCCCGCAATATGCATCCTGGCTCATGTGAGGCCCTAAATGCGTTAATGCGAGACGGAGGGTTGCAAGACATCTGGAGGATGAGACACCCAGGTGTAAAGGAGGGTACGTGTGTCTCAGCATATCATGGGGCATGGTCCCGGTTGGACTTTTGGCTAGTTTCGAATGACATTGCAGCCTGGACCACTGATAGCGCGCACTTCCCCAGAACCCTGTCCGATCACGCCCCTTGCCTGTTACAAGTGATGATTCCTAACACCCCACTACAGATGTTCAATTGGAGACTGGCCCCGAATGCCCTTCTTGACTCCGCTTTTAGAGAGGAGATATACAAAGACATTGAGGAATATTTTGAAACGAATACAGGTTCTGTGCCCACAAATGCATCACTCTGGGAGGCATTCAAGGTGATTATACGGGGAAATGCATATCACGCCACGCAGGGGTGCTCAAAGCAATCAAAAACATGCTGGCCTCTCTTGAGGCTCGTATCAAGGGGCTCGAGACTGATTACTATATCGCTGCAGACCCTAAACGTTTATCAAATATAAGGGAGCTCGTCACTGAATTTGAGGAAGAGGCACAGCGCAAGGTAAAATTTATGGGAAAACACGCACAAGCTAGGCGATATGGGGAGGGCGATAGGCCTGGTAAAACCCTAGCAAATATGCTGAGGATGCCACGCACGACTACGTACATATCCGACATTATAGGGGAAGACTCCACCATAACAAGAGGCCCCCGGGAGGTTCTCGGTGAATTTACTAAATTCTACACCAAGCTGTACTCCGCAATGCATAAGACAGTACCAGAAGAGCTCCATCCCTTTCTTGAGTCCATAGAGTTGCTATGGCTGGGTAGGGCACATAGGGAATATCTGGACGTGCCCTTCACTTCTCAGGACATAAAGCAGGTAATTGGCAGCCTGCCTGCGGACAAAGCCCCCGGGTCAGACGGGTTAACTACAAGGCCTATGCCGATCTATTGGCGCCTCAACTGTTGGCGGTATTTGAGGAAGCCCAAGATACAGGCATACTTCCCCCTTCCATGCGAGAAGCCATTATTCTGACCCTATTGAAACCCGGGAAACCTGCCCAGGAGATAGACTCTTATAGGCCATTCTCCTTAACCCCTTCGCTGCTAGGCCTTTTCCCCTCCTGTGCTAAGCCTTTTTTTGGCTATTTGGGGTAGTGCGCGCTTAGGCCCCTGTAACTTTTTGACCACATAAGGTATCCATGCCAAATTTGCGTCCTTTTTTTCTAACATCATGGGGATTGTAAAGGTACCCAGGGTTTGTGGATTCCCCTGGAGGGGACCCAGAAATTAGTCAAAATACAGCTAAATTTTGTTTTTTTTGGGAAAAATGCGAAAAAGGGCTACAGATGAAAGCGTCTTGATTTTTCCCTGCAAATGGCATCAAAAAGGGGTTGTGGGGATGAAATCACCATCTTCCCAGCTTTCAGGGACAAGCAGACTTTTGTCAGAAAACCAACTTTTTTACACAGTTTTGGCATTTTTCTGGGACATAGCCTATTTTTGCTATTTTTTGTTCTTCCAGTTAATGGTAGAAATGGGTATGAAACCAATAATGGATCCTGGAAAGCCATACATTTCTGAAAAGTAGACAAAATTCTGAATTCAGCAAGGGGTCATTTGTGTAGATCCTTAAAGTTTTCCTTATAGAAACTAACAGTTAAATAAAGGAAAAATAGAAAATTAGTTGAAAAAAACAGCCATTTGTGTCAACGTTTTCACCTGTAACTTCTTCTAATTATGACAGCTATTTGAAGGCAATATACCGTTATATCCGCTGGACCTTTCTGGTTGTGGGGATATATAGGACTTGTAGGTTCACCAAGAACCCGACGAACCCAGAGCCAATAATTGAGCAACATCTTGCAATGATTTTTTTAAGTACCGGGTATATAGCAATTATTTTGGGAAAATGTATACATGGAAAAATTGTTATGAAAGACACCTATGTATTTCTGAAATGGGAACAAAATGTAGATTTTAGAAACAGTAGATATTTGCACATTTCCGAAATTGGGAGTACCCATACTAGCATGAGAATTATAGGTCATTTTTCAAAATGACTTATTTTTACACATTGTCTTTCATTTGGAAGGCAGAAATGCATCGAAAGTCAATAGGTAATAACAGTTGCTCTACAATTCTGTGTTACCCTAAGTATCCCGATAAAAATGGTACCTCACTTGTGTGGGTAGCCCTTGTGCCCACAACAGGAAATGGCTCAAAATGCAACGTGGACGTACCACATTTTCACAATGAAAAATTACCCTTTTTTGCAAAGTGCCTAGGTGTAGTTTTTGAACCCTAGCTCTGCCGGCACCTAGGGAAACCTAGCAAACCTATACATTTTTGAAAACTAGACACCCAGGGGAATCCAGGATGGGGTGACTTGACTGCCTCCCACCAGGTTCTGTTACCCAGAATCCCTTGCAAACATAAAAAATTGTCAAAAAACCACATTTTCCCCACATTTCTGTGGTGGAAAGTTCTGGAATCTGCGTGGATCCACAAATTTCCACCCACCCCGCGTTCCCCAAAGTCTTACGAGAAAAATGGTACCTCACTTGTGTGGGTCGGCCTAGTGCCTGCGACAGGAAACGGCGCAAAACGCAACGTGGTCACACCTCAATTTCGCAGTGAAAAATGACCCTTTTTTGGCAAAGTGCCTAGCTGTAGTTTTTGAACCCTAGCTCTGCCGGCACCTAGGGAAACCTAGCAAACCTATACATTTTTGAAAACTAGACACCCAGGGGAATCCAGGATGGGGTGACTGGACTGCCTCCCACCAGGTTCTGTTACCCAGAATCCCTTGCAAACCTAAAAATTATCAAAAAAACCACATTTTCCCCACATTTCTGTAGTGGAAAGTTCAGGAATCTGCGTGGATCCACAAATTTCCACCCACCCGCGTTCCCCAAAGTCTTCTGAGAAAAATGGTACCTCACTTGTGTGGGTCGGCCTAGTGCCCGCGACAGGAAACGGCGCATAACGCAACGTGGTCACACCTCAATTTCGCAGTGAAAAATGACCCTTTTTTTGCAAAGTGCCTAGCTGTAGTTTTTGAACCCTACCTCTGCCGGCACCTAGGGAAACCTAGCAAACCTATACATTTTTGAAAACTAGACAACCAGGGGAATCCAGGATGGGGTGACTTGACTGCCTCCCACCAGGTTCTGTTACCCAGAATCCCTTGCAAACATAAAAAATTGTCCAAAAAAACACATTTTCCCCACATTTCTGTGGTGGAAAGTTCTGGAATCTGCGTGGATCCACAAATTTCCCCCCACCCCGTGTTCCCCAAAGTCTTACGAGAAAAATGGTACCTCACTTGTGTGGGTCGGCCTAGTGCCTGCGACAGGAAACGGCGCAAAACGCAACGTGGTCACACCTCAATTTCGAAGTGAAAAATGACCCTTTTTTGGCAAAGTGCCTAGCTGTAGTTTTTTAACCCTAGCTCTGCCGGCACCTAGGGAAACCTAGCAAACCTATACATTTTTGAAACCTAGACACCCAGGGGAATCCAGGATGGGGTGACTGGACTGCCTCCCACCAGGTTCTGTTACCCAGAATCCCTTGCAAACATAAAAAATTGTCAAAAAAACACATTTTCCCCACATTTCTGTGGTGGAAAGTTCTGGAATCTGCGTGGATCCACAAATTTCCACCCACCCCGCGTTCCCCAAAGTCTTACGAGAAAAATGGTACCTCACTTGTGTGGGTCGGCCTAGTGCCTGCGACAGGAAACGGCGCAAAACGCAACGTGGTCACACCTCAATTTCGCAGTGAAAAATGACCCTTTTTTGCAAAGTGCCTAGCTGTAGTTTTTGAACCCTACCTCTGCCGGCACCTAGGGAAACCTAGCAAACCTATACATTTTTGAAAACTAGACACCCAGGGGAATCCAGGATGGGGTGACTTGACTGCCTCCCACCAGGTTCTGTTACCCAGAATCCCTTGCAAACATAAAAAATTGTCAAAAAAACACATTTTCCCCACATTTCTGTGGTGGAAAGTTCTGGAATCTGCGTGGATCCACAAATTTCCACCCACCCCGCGTTCCCCAAAGTCTTATGAGAAAAATGGTACCTCACTTGTGTGGGTCGGCCTAGTGCCTGCGACAGGAAACGGCGCAAAACGCAACGTGGTCACACCTCAATTTCGCAGTGAAAAATGACCCTTTTTTGCAAAGTGCCTAGCTGTAGTTTTTGAACCCTACCTCTGCCGGCACCTAGGGAAACCTAGCAAACCTATACATTTTTGAAAACTAGACACCCAGGGGAATCCAGGATGGGGTGACTTGACTGCCTCCCACCAGGTTCTGTTACCCAGAATCCCTTGCAAACATAAAAAATTGTCCAAAAAACCACATTTTCCCCACATTTCTGTGGTGGAAAGTTCTGGAATCTGCGTGGATCCACAAATTTCCACCCACCCCGCGTTCCCCAAAGTCTTACGAGAAAAATGGTACCTCACTTGTGTGGGTCATCCTAGTGCCTGCGACAGGAAACGGCGCAAAACGCAACATGGTCACACCTCAATTTCGCAGTGAAAAATGACCCTTTTTGGCAAAGTGCCTAGCTGTAGTTTTTAACCCTACCTCTGCCGGCACCTAGGGAAACCTAGCAAACCTATACATTTTTGAAAACTAGACACCCAGGGGAATCCAGGATGGGGTGACTTGACTGCCTCCCACCAGGTTCTGTTACCCAGAATCCCTTGCAAACATAAAAAATTGTCAAAAAAACCACATTTTCCCCACATTTCTGTGGTAGAAAGTTCTGGAATCTGCGTGGATCCACAAATTTCCACCCACCCCGCGTTCCCCAAAGTATTACGAGAAAAATGGTACCTCACTTGTGTGGGTCGGCCTAGTGCCTGCGACAGGAAACGGCGCAAAACGCAACGTGGTCACACCTCAATTTCGCAGTGAAAAATGACCCTTTTTTGGCAAAGTGCCTAGCTGTAGTTTTTGAACCCTACCTCTGCCGGCACCTAGGGAAACCTAGCAAACCTATACATTTTTGAAAACTAGACACCCAGGGGAATCCATGATGGGGTGACTTGACTGCCTCCCACCAGGTTCTGTTACCCAGAATCCCTTGCAAACATACAAAATTGTCCAAAAAACCACATTTTCCCCACATTTCTGTGGTGGAAAGTTCTGGAATCTGCGTGGATCCACAAATTTTCACCCACCCCGCGTTCCCCAAAGTCTTACGAGAAAAATGGTACCTCACTTGTGTGGGTCGGCCTAGTGCCTGCGACAGGAAACGGCGCAAAACGCAACGTGGTCACACCTCAATTTCGCAGTGAAAAATTACCCTTTTTTGGCAAAGTGCCTAGCTGTAGTTTGTGAACCCTAGCTCTGCCGGCACCTAGGGAAACCTACCAAACCCACACATTTCTGAAAAGTAGACACCCGGGGGCTTCCAGGGAGGTATGGCTTGCGTGGATCCCCCAACGTTTCCTTACCCAGAATCCCCTGCAAACCTCAATTTTAGCTGAAAAAATCACTTTTTCACACATTTTTGTGTGGGAAAGTGTGGCATCACTGGCCTCACACAAATTTCCTACCACCCAGCGTTCCCCCAGGTCTCCCGATAAAAATGGTGCCTCACTTGTGTGGGAGGCCCAAGTACCCGCGACAGGCAAGGGCCCACAATGTAGTGAGGCGACCTCAAAGGGCCTTTCACAAAACCACCTGGTTTTGCAAGGGGGTCACCTGGGTTTTGGCCCCGTGCTCGGCGGCCATCTAGGGAAAGCTACCAAACCCACACATTTCTGAAAAGTAGACACCCGGGGGCTTCCAGGGAGGTATGGCTTGCGTGGATCCCCCAACGTTTCCTTACCCAGAATCCCCTGCAAACCTCAATTTTAGCTGAAAAAATCACTTTTTTCACACATTTTTGTGTGGGAAAGTGTGGCATCACTGGCCTCACACAATCTAGCTTGTCTTCCATTTTCTCACAGAATATCTTGATTTCAGCTTGGTTTTTTTCTGACACCTGGAACCTATGTGTCATTTCCTCCTTTAGGACCTGTAAGAGATCTAGAACTGACCGAGATGTGGATGAATTCGTTATGACCTCTTTTGCTGTTTCAATATATTCTGATTCCTTATCCAGAACTTGGTTATCCATTGAAGAAGTCCCGGCCTCAGTCAGATTTAATATATCAGCGCCTTTATCTGGCATCATAAGTTCTTCCGAGCCCTCTTCTGCTGACATTCCTACTAATGGCTGAAACTTATTGGGGCTTAATATTCCCTCAGGAAATTGAAGTATCTTACAAGGGCTACTGGGGTTGCTCTCTTTAAGTATAGACATATGGTCTACCGGTTTTAATATCAGTGTACTAGGCAGTACTTTAAAGTAATCTCTTAATGAGGGTGTAAAATTTGCCTTTATTTGATTTTGTGTTAATGTCTTCACCTTTTTCTTACTCTTAAGTTTAGATTTTGCTGGTTTAATTTGGTTCTTAGTGTTCAAAGCCGCACCACTAAAGGTAGCCTTATCAACTGGAACATCCAGATCAGTTGTTTTTGAATTATCTGGAAGGTTCCTACCTATGCTTCTTAAGGCATACCGCGATAGAACTTTAGAGCCTGCTAATTCCCTTTTTTTTTTCAAAGAGCCCTCTTCCAACCGACCTCTCGAACTCCCAAATTCCACACAGTTAACTCTTACTGTCTGTTGCTGTTGCTGTTTTGTAACCACCTCTTCCAGCAGCTCCACTTGTCCTCCGCGTCCCAATACAGTGCTGGTGGATTGTGGGAGATCGAGTCTCTTACATCCACCTCCTCTACCTTTGCCGCTGTGGATGGGGAGTCTCGCCGCCACCTTCCGTCCGCGCCGTACCCCCAGAGCCGCCCGTGACCACAAGGCAACCTGGACTCCCTGATTCTCGTCCAGCTTCTCACCTGCGGCTTCCAGCGCTGCCGCGTCGGGAACGGTCCCAGCTATCCCCGCCACCTCCTCCGAATGTCCAGAAAAATCACGCCGAGGAAAAAAAAAACAAAAAAAAACGCAAAGCCTAGACCCGGCCCGGAGAGCGTCAGCAGCTCACCGGCAGATCTTCCACTGCATCCAATGCACCTAACTGGATAGCACGGTAACGGCTTCGCCAGCAGAGCACACTGACCTCCCTTGCCTTCTCCGTCTCCGTCCTCCGGGGCACACGAAAACGGACCCCGACCCGCAAAAGCACACCTCTCTCACCGGTCCAACAGGTCTCGTCGAGCTACTGCGAACATTTACGAGCTACTGCAAGCTATACATACGATGAACCGCCTGACCCCTCGGAGCCTCCCGCGACCTGCTAGCCGCTGGCCGCCATGTTCTCCATTTTTCTTACCAAATAAATGCAATTACGCAAAACTGCAGAACCACCACTGCCGAAACCGCAAACAGGAATCAAAAGCTTTACACTAGAATAAAAAGGAGGAAAAAAAACATTACAATCACATATGCAAATAATGCACCAGTCCACACACAATCCACCAGCCAAGCTAAGGGGTAGGTGGGCCTAACAGTATAAATAAAATATTCACCCCCGTAAAGGGGAGCAACCCTTGCCCTTTTGGCCACTCCCCAACACAAAAATAAAAAAAACCCTGGTGCCTAGTGGGCATTCCTGCTGCACGATCACATGATCGTGCAGCAGGAATGCACAAAGAGGCATCGGGGGAAAGGAAAACCCTTTCCTTTCCCTCGATGCCTCTTTTGATACAAACCCCCTCCCCGAGCCAAACCTCACCTGATTTCCCGACGCGCTGGAAGCAAATGGCTTCCAGCGCGTCGGGGAAGAAAGGGAAACCCTCAATGATGTCAGCGCGCTGACGTCATTGATGGGGCGGGGGAGGCAGGGGAAGCCCTTCCCCTGCCTCCCCCAAAAAAACCTAACGATCGGATTCCCACGGGGGAGCGCCAGCGCTTCCCCGTGGGTGGTCTTATGACGAGCTGGACTCGTCATGAGCACACGAGCACTGTGTGCCATGACGAGTCCAGCTCCGTCATAAGCACCGAAGGGGATAAAGGGTCAGAGCAGGATCTCAGCGGCAGACGAGGAGAAAGAACCTCCTGGTCACAGGAACTACACGAGCATTGCGCTCGAGAAATTCAAGGATGCAAAGACCTCCATCAAGGATTACAGCTAACTTTTCAGGGTGTAAATGGAGAGAAGCCACATCTGCTTAACCACGCTCACGAATTCTACACGAGAATTGCGCTCGAGAAAATGAAGGATGCAAAGACCTCCATCAAGGATTACAGCTAACTTTTCACGTTGGAAATGGAGAGAAGGCACATCTGCTTAACCACGCTCACGAATTCTACACACCTGCCCTGCATATTTATCCAAGAAGATGCCACCGTTTTGTGCAATACCTCTACTCAACTGGAGTACTGTCTACTGGCTAATCAGTAAGTGTTACCTCGTTGGGTAAATGTATAGTGCCTTTCCTACACTACAGCTGCGTAAAGGACCAGAAGAATTGTCTCCAGTGACCTGTGTGTCTGTAACTTTGCCACCGCGCCGAAAGCGCCGGGGTCCTTTGAGTAAGCTGTCCATCATAGTGGGGAAAGGGCGGGCAGACGTTGCATACCGCTAGTGTATGTGTAGCGGGGCCAAACGAGCGGGGCTTCTAGGCCCGTTCACATGCCTCTTGTTTATAAAGGGTCAGAGCACGATCTCAGCGGCAGACGAGGAGAAGGAACCTCCTGGTCACAGGAACTACACGAGCATTGCGCTCGAGAAATTCAAGGATGCAAAGACCTCCATCAAGGATTACAGCTAACTTTTCAGGGTGTAAATGGAGAGAAGCCACATCTGCTTAACCACGCTCACGAATTCTACACGAGAATTGCGCTCGAGAAAATGAAGGATGCAAAGACCTCCATCAAGGATTACAGCTAACTTTTCACGTTGGAAATGGAGAGAAGGCACATCTGCCCTGCATATTTATCCACGAAGATGCCACCGTTTTGTGCAATACCTCTACTCAGCTGGAGTACTTTCTACTGGCTAATCAGTAAGTGCTACCTCGTTGGGTAAATGTATAGTGCCTTTCCTACACTACAGCTGCGTAAAGGACCAGAAGCATTGTCTCCAGTGACCTGTGTGTCTGTAACTTTGCCACCGCGCCGAAAGCGCCGGGGTCCTTTGAGTAAGCTGTCCATCATAGTGGGGAAAGGGCGGGCACAAGTTGCATACCGAGAGTGTATGTGTGGCGGGGCCAAACGAGCGGGGCTTCTAGGCCCGTTCCCATGCCTCTTGTTTATAAAGGGTCAGAGCAGGATCTCAGCGGCAGACGAGGAGAAGGAACCTCCTGGTCACAGGAACTACACGAGCATTGCGCTCGAGAAATTCAAGGATGCAAAGACCTCCATCAAGGATTACAGCTAACTTTTCAGGGTGTAAATGGAGAGAAGCCACATCTGCTTAACCACGCTCACGAATTCTACACTGGAATTGCGCTCGAGACAATGAAGGATGCAAAGACCTCCATCAAGGATTACAGCTAACTTTTCACGTTGGAAATGGAGAGAAGGCACATCTGCCCTGCATATTTATCCACGAAGATGCCACCGTTTTGTGCAATACCTCTACTCAACTGGAGTACTTTCTACTGGCTAATCAGTAAGTGCTACCTCGTTGGGTAAATGTATAGTGCCTTTCCTACACTACAGCTGCGTAAAGGACCAGAAGAATTGTCTCCAGTGACCTGTGTGTCTGTAACTTTGCCACCGGGCCGAAAGCGCCGGGGTCCTTTGAGTAAGCTGTCCATCATAGTGGGGAAAGGGCGGGCACACGTTGCATACCGAGAGTGGATGTGTGGCGGGGCCAAACGAGCGGGGCTTCTAGGCCCGTTCACATGCCTCTTGTTTATAAAGGGTCAGAGCAGGATCTCAGCGGCAGACGAGGAGAAGGAACCTCCTGGTCACAGGAACTACACGAGCATTGCGCTCGAGAAATTCAAGGATGCAAAGACCTCCATCAAGGATTACAGCTAACTTTTCAGGGTGTAAATGGAGAGAATCTGCCACGAATTCTACACGAGAAAATGAAGGATGCAAAGACCTCCATCAAGGATTACAGCTAACTTTTCACGTTGGAAATGGAGAGAAGGCACATCTGCCCTGCATATTTATCCACGAAGATGCCACCGTTTTGTGCAATACCTCTACTCAACTGGAGTACTTTCTACTGGCTAATCAGTAAATGCTACCTCGTTGGGGAAATGTATAGTGCCTTTCCTACACTACAGCTGCGTAAAACACCTCCCTCCCTCCCTCCCTCGTGGGCATTCCTGCTGCACGATCACATGATCGTGCAGCAGGAATGCACAAAAGAGGCATCGGGGGAAAGGAAAACCCTTTCCTTTCCCTCGATGCCTCTTTTGTTACAAACTCCCCCCTCCCCGAGCCAAACCTCACCTGATTTCCCCGACGCGCTGGAAGCAAATGGCTTCCAGCGCGTCGGGGAAGAAAGGGAAACCCTCAATGATGTCAGCGCGCTGACGTCATTGATGGGGCGGGGGGAGGCAGGGGAAGCCCTTCCCCTGCCTCCCCCCCAAAAAAACCTAACGATCGGATTCCCACGGGGAGCGCCAGCGCTTCCCCCGTGGGTGGTCTTATGACGAGCTGGACTCGTCATGAGCACACGAGCACTGTGTGCCATGACGAGTCCAGCTCCGTCATAAGCACCGAAGGGGATAAAGGGTCAGAGCAGGATCTCAGCGGCAGACGAGGAGAAAGAACCTCCTGGTCACAGGAACTACACGAGCATTGCGCTCGAGAAATTCAAGGATGCAAAGACCTCCATCAAGGATTACAGCTAACTTTTCAGGGTGTAAATGGAGAGAAGCCACATCTGCTTAACCACGCTCACGAATTCTACACGAGAATTGCGCTCGAGAAAATGAAGGATGCAAAGACCTCCATCAAGGATTACAGCTAACTTTTCACGTTGGAAATGGAGAGAAGGCACATCTGCTTAACCACGCTCACGAATTCTACACACCTGCCCTGCATATTTATCCAAGAAGATGCCACCGTTTTGTGCAATACCTCTACTCAACTGGAGTACTGTCTACTGGCTAATCAGTAAGTGTTACCTCGTTGGGTAAATGTATAGTGCCTTTCCTACACTACAGCTGCGTAAAGGACCAGAAGAATTGTCTCCAGTGACCTGTGTGTCTGTAACTTTGCCACCGCGCCGAAAGCGCCGGGTCCTTTGAGTAAGCTGTCCATCATAGTGGGGAAAGGGCGGGCAGACGTTGCATACCGCTAGTGTATGTGTAGCGGGGCCAAACGAGCGGGGCTTCTAGGCCCGTTCACATGCCTCTTGTTTATAAAGGGTCAGAGCACGATCTCAGCGGCAGACGAGGAGAAGGAACCTCCTGGTCACAGGAACTACACGAGCATTGCGCTCGAGAAATTCAAGGATGCAAAGACCTCCATCAAGGATTACAGCTAACTTTTCAGGGTGTAAATGGAGAGAAGCCACATCTGCTTAACCACGCTCACGAATTCTACACGAGAATTGCGCTCGAGAAAATGAAGGATGCAAAGACCTCCATCAAGGATTACAGCTAACTTTTCACGTTGGAAATGGAGAGAAGGCACATCTGCCCTGCATATTTATCCACGAAGATGCCACCGTTTTGTGCAATACCTCTACTCAGCTGGAGTACTTTCTACTGGCTAATCAGTAAGTGCTACCTCGTTGGGTAAATGTATAGTGCCTTTCCTACACTACAGCTGCGTAAAGGACCAGAAGCATTGTCTCCAGTGACCTGTGTGTCTGTAACTTTGCCACCGCGCCGAAAGCGCCGGGGTCCTTTGAGTAAGCTGTCCATCATAGTGGGGAAAGGGCGGGCACAAGTTGCATACCGAGAGTGTATGTGTGGCGGGGCCAAACGAGCGGGGCTTCTAGGCCCGTTCCCATGCCTCTTGTTTATAAAGGGTCAGAGCAGGATCTCAGCGGCAGACGAGGAGAAGGAACCTCCTGGTCACAGGAACTACACGAGCATTGCGCTCGAGAAATTCAAGGATGCAAAGACCTCCATCAAGGATTACAGCTAACTTTTCAGGGTGTAAATGGAGAGAAGCCACATCTGCTTAACCACGCTCACGAATTCTACACTGGAATTGCGCTCGAGACAATGAAGGATGCAAAGACCTCCATCAAGGATTACAGCTAACTTTTCACGTTGGAAATGGAGAGAAGGCACATCTGCCCTGCATATTTATCCACGAAGATGCCACCGTTTTGTGCAATACCTCTACTCAACTGGAGTACTTTCTACTGGCTAATCAGTAAGTGCTACCTCGTTGGGTAAATGTATAGTGCCTTTCCTACACTACAGCTGCGTAAAGGACCAGAAGAATTGTCTCCAGTGACCTGTGTGTCTGTAACTTTGCCACCGGGCCGAAAGCGCCGGGGTCCTTTGAGTAAGCTGTCCATCATAGTGGGGAAAGGGCGGGCACACGTTGCATACCGAGAGTGGATGTGTGGCGGGGCCAAACGAGCGGGGCTTCTAGGCCCGTTCACATGCCTCTTGTTTATAAAGGGTCAGAGCAGGATCTCAGCGGCAGACGAGGAGAAGGAACCTCCTGGTCACAGGAACTACACGAGCATTGCGCTCGAGAAATTCAAGGATGCAAAGACCTCCATCAAGGATTACAGCTAACTTTTCAGGGTGTAAATGGAGAGAATCTGCCACGAATTCTACACGAGAAAATGAAGGATGCAAAGACCTCCATCAAGGATTACAGCTAACTTTTCACGTTGGAAATGGAGAGAAGGCACATCTGCCCTGCATATTTATCCACGAAGATGCCACCGTTTTGTGCAATACCTCTACTCAACTGGAGTACTTTCTACTGGCTAATCAGTAAATGCTACCTCGTTGGGGAAATGTATAGTGCCTTTCCTACACTACAGCTGCGTAAAACACCTCCCTCCCTCCCTCGTGGGCATTCCTGCTGCACGATCACATGATCGTGCAGCAGGAATGCACAAAAGAGGCATCGGGGGAAAGGAAAACCCTTTCCTTTCCCTCGATGCCTCTTTTGTTACAAACTCCCCCTTCCCCGAGCCAAACCTCACCTTATTTCCCCGACGCGCTGAAAGCAAATGGCTTCCAGTGCGTCGGGGAAGAAAGGGAAACCCTCAATGATGTCAGCGCGCCGCGCGCTGACGTCATTGATGGGGAGGGCGGGGGCGGGGGAGGCAGGGGAAGCCCTTCCCTGCCTCCCCAAAAAAAACCCGACGATCGGATTCCCACGGGGGAGCGCCAGCGCTTCCCCGTGGGTGGTCTTATGACGAGCTGGACTCGTCATGAGCACACGAGCACTGTGTGCCATGACGAGTCCAGCTCATCATAAGCACCGAAGGGGTTAATATAGATGCCAAAATTTATGCCAAGCTATTAGCCAATAGGCTACAGCCTCTACTCCCTCTGATAGCGAGACCCAACCAATCCGGGTTTATTCCCGGCAGATCCACAGCCCACAACCTTTGCACGTTTTTCGCTGTGCTACACTATTTGAACACTGAAGTCAAGGTGTTAATGGAGTTTTTAGACGCTACGAAAGCGTTTGACGCACTGGAGTGGCCTTATTTGTTCACTATTTTAGGGAGGATCGGACTTAGTCCAAACTTCATTGCACAAATCAAACTGCTTTATACATCACTCTTGGCGCGACTGCGCATGAACGGCGTGATCTCAGAACCCTTGCATATATCCCGTGGTACACGCCAGGGTTGCCCTCTCTCCCCGCTCTTGTTTGCCATCGCGATGGAACCGATAGCGGCTAGGATTCGACAACATCATGCTGCAAGAGGGCTGGGGTTTAGCACTAGGGGGCTGCTGATCTCGTTATACGCAGATGACATAACACTGTATATAACTGACCCAGAGACCAACCTAGATCCACTACTCAGGGAACCTACAAAATTTGGGGGCCTCTCAGGCATACGTATAAACTGGTCTAAATCTACCTTATTCCCCCTCACTACGGCTACTAAACCATTTGACTTGGAATATCAGTTGAGATGGGCGGATGGCCCGGTAAAATATCTAGGCATTTGGTTAAGTTGGGATGTGTAAGAGATATGGAATCTAAATTTTGGTAGCGCTATCTCTTGGCTGGAAGGGAAAGTTAAGGTGTGGGCTAAACTGCCGATCTCTCTTGCCGGCCTCTCTTGCCGGCAGAATAGCCATCGCAAAGATGGTTGTCTTGCCCAAATTTTTATATTTATTTATTAATATCCCACTTCCACTCACCCAAGCATTCTTTAACACTCTCCGGTCTCTCATGATTTCCTTGGTCTGGGCAGAGAAACAAGCATGTGTTACCTGGGAAGTTCTCACTCTTCCCCTCACGCAGGGTGGGCTGGGGACCCCGGACATGCCATTATATGCATATTGCGCACAAGCGCAGTTTTTGCATTTTTGGATACATCCCGTCCCGTTCCAGCCCCATGTGGCTGTCGAGATGGATATAGCAGCTCCCATTCCCCTTCAGGTGGCCATCTATCAAAAATACAAAAGGCTGAGGGACGGGATGGATACATTCGAAACCTTAGGGTGGGCCTGGGACAGACTACGTATCAGAGCTGGCGTTGAGATACTATATGCCCCCTCCGCCCCCTTATCTCTCAACCCACAACTTCCAGCCATGGCTGATGATGGAAACGTGGCATTGGCAAGATCAACAGGGCTAGTTACGTTTGCGGATTTGCACCCGAAGACACTTTCTGTGCACCTCCAAAATCGGCGGCCGTGGGCTCGAAGAACTTTTCGGAGTTATTCCTCTATTTTAAGATCAGAGCTACTTGCAGGCAATTACATGTCACCTTTCCAAAACCCCCCAAACATTTACCAGTACTAGAGCAATTGATAAACACTACAAGTTTCCGTAGACTAATTACGAGAATGTACTGCTCGATGCAGGACACAGCACCTCTGGCTATACCTGAACCTCAGCAGTACTGGAATGAAGAGCTTGATGGTCAGGTGACGGACGAAAAGTGGATATTCTGCTGCGGCCAGCTCCAGCTACTCTTGCCCAATTATAAACCAAGATTGATTCATTTTAAATACTTGCACAGGTTTTACAGAACCCCCACCCATTTATACCGCATGGGGTTGAGACCAGATGAGGGATGCTGGAGGTGTGGCCAGAACCCTGCGAATTTTACACATATGTCCTGGTACTGCCCGATCATTGCTTCCTTTTGGACTGCCATTTTTAGCACAATTCATGAAATACTAGGGGTACCCAGCGAATCTAAGCCAGACATTGGACTTCTGGGTTATGTGAAAGACACTAAAGCCGAGCACCGTAAACTGCATGCTTTGTTACTCCTGATGGCCAAATGCAGAGTATCCATTCATTGGGGGGACAAAAAAGTGTCCGCAGTAAAGGCTTGGATTCAGGACGTCACTTTCGCCCACACTCAACTCTCGACTTTCTGGGAGCTAGTGCCCGCAGCCTCCAGGCCAAAAGATATATATGGGGCCCCTTCCTGGATTGGCTAAAAACACTCCCGGCAGATACGCCACCCTCTCCTGTTCGAGCTCCATCTCGTACTTCCCAGTCACCGGAACAACATGCAGACGCACACCCAAACTAGGTTAACTCTATTTTAGGGTTGATGTACCTTGATTTTGGTCGGCCTCTCACAGTGAGATTAAATGAACAGCTGCTAAGTATATTAATATGATGTACCTTCCTTGAATACTAGTCCGCTGCCTACTGCCTTAAACTCGATAGTGTGTGCTATGTGCTAAGCCTCCTGTCTGTTTTTTTAATTTGATTTCTTTTCTTCTTTTTTTTTGTTTTTATTGTTTTTGTTTGATTAACGCATTTGAGTCACAGAAGCTTTATGATTCCCTAATCCTGCTACATCACGCTGAATGTGTATTGTTATTATAAATGTCAATAAACAAAGTTAAAAAAAAAAAAGAATTGTTTTGTTGGCCAATGCTGGCATGCATATCATTACCTCCTCGTCCGTCTTCCCGTCCCATTCCTTATCCATGAGCAGCTGCTTGTTCCACAGAACGTATTACCTAAGGTCAAATTACTTCCTGCAATATGGCGCTACCTACCCAGCATGCATGAAGGGGGAAGTACGTCACCATAACAGCCTGTTCTTTTTCTTCTGCACTGCAGTACGATACCTAGCATGTCAGAGGTAAGTATTTTTGTATGTTTATTGAATGTTTCCTACCGGACTTGCATGAGCAGTCTTTGTCTATTTTTCTTCCCGCACTGCCCTGCTCCCGCGGTCGTGGGTCCTTTCTGTGAGTTGCAGCGCCAAACGTCCATTTTTCCATGTTTTTATCCCCCCCTACCCCACTATGCCACCACTTTGCATCTGGTGGTCCGCGGGGCGCACGGGTTCTTCAGAGGCGCTGAGCGTCCTCTTGGGTGTCCTCATGTCTTCCCCAGCAGCCGCGCATTCAATTGTGTTTTTTTAGGATGCGGTTCTGGTTCCTGCCTCTCGTGGCTCCCACAAGTCTTTGGATGGCGCGAGAGTTGAGTTGCCTAGATACGGGCAGGTGGCAGGAAGTGACCACATTGTGTTTCTCTTGCAGGCTATCGAGTCCACGTCTGAAGATGCGGCGGGGGTGCCGACTTTGGCAGCGCTACGCCTGTTCATTAATGAGGCTGTTGAGGCCGCTTTTCAGGCCAGAGAAGGAGGGGAACCTCCTGCTAAGGTTCCAAGGTTAAGTGCTGTGCTGGATATGGATGACCCTTACAATGAGGAGGGGAGGCGTAGCCACTTTGTTCAGGGAGCTGAGCTCTCTGGTCTGTTTGATCATGTCCGGGACAATTTGGGATTGCCTATGCCTGTGGAACAGGAGGGGGAGGATAATTTTTTTACCCAATATCAGCTCCCTGGCCCGGCCTCTTTACCATTGCACAGTGCAGTTTGCAAAGTGCTGGCCCATGAATGGATAGAGCTTGACAAGGCTGCTTTCCCAGAACTTGACAAGGCTGCTTTTCCTCATTTTCTGGCCAAATGCTTTGCTTTGGAAGGGTTTTCTGAGGAATTCCCACAATCTGTTAAAGTGGACAACCTGATGGCTGGCCTATCTTACCAGGGCATGGTGCTTTCGGATGATGTCCATCTTTCTGACCCTGTGGATAAGAAAGTGGAAGCGGCAGTGAAAAGGTCTCACGTCGCCTCCAATTTTTCCATCGGGGCTACCACCCATACAAATTATATGGTTCAGTATTTTCAGACCCTTGCGTTGCAGAGGAATGATGGCGGGGATACTTCCTCGCTTTTGGCTCCTGATGGAACTCCAGGTCCACTACTTATTGGATATCTCATTCGATAACCTGTGTTCAGCTGTAGCAGCTTCTGGGGCCTCCATTGCGGCTCGGCGCCATATCTGGATGCGGGCATGGAATGCGGATACCTCACGGAAGTTTGTCCTCTTAAAATGTTGCCATTTGACGGTTCAAAGGTGTTTGGTCCCCATCTTGAAGCGATGTGAAGCCGTAGGCTGAAAATCAGAAGGTGGTGGCTCCTGTTCGACCTCCCTCCCGGGGGCGAGGTTTTGGTTATCTCTGCACCTCAGGTTAGGTGTCCTAGCCGGCCCTTTCGAGGCAGGGGTCGTGAATTGGGGGCTCCTGGAGGTGAAATGTCACGGTCCCAGTTTGTTGGTGCCTCCTCCCCTACTTCTACAAAGCAGTGACTATCCACCCCCTCCGGTTGGTGGTCGTCTTCACTTCTTTTGTCACCAGTGGTGGGGTGTTTCAGATGCATTGGTAGTTTGGACAGTGACCTCTGGTTACCGGATCGAGTTTTCCTTCCGCCCAGCCCAGGTATTCAAGGAGACTCCTTTGTCCCAAAATCCAGTGAAGCGAGCGGCCTTGTTGGAGGGTGTTCAGCTTCTTTTGGAAAAGGCAGCGATCATTGAGGTTCCACCTCCGGAACAGGGGCTGGGATATTATTCCATCTTCTTTCTGGTTCGAAAGAAGAGCACCACAGACTTCCGCCCCATGATGGATCTGAAAGGGGTGAATCAGCACATTCTTTATCGTCGCTTCAAGATGGTGACCTTGCAATCGATACTTCAGCTGGTACATTGGTGGGGGGCTTCCTCGCCTCCCTTGACCTGAAGCACGCTTACCTGCATGTTCCCATCCATCTGGCCGATCAGCAGTTTCTGCGCTTTGCGGTGGGCTCACAGCACTACCAGTTCCAGGTGCTCCCTTTCGGCCTTTCATGGGCCCCTAGGGTTTTTCCGAAACTCTTGGCCCCCTGGTAGGTATTCTCCATTCTCGAGGTATTCAAGTCTATCCTTACCTTGATGATTGACTGATTGTCTCTCCTTCTTTCTCTCAGGCAACAGAGGAGGTGCATCAGGTCTATCGTCTTTTAGGTTTCTAATCAACCACAGGAAGTCCTTTCTGCGCCCCTCTTAGTCTCTGAAGTTCATCGGGGCCCTCTTCTGGCTGGACCTAGGGATGGTGTTCCTGTCTCCCGAAAGACAATTGACTTTGTTCAAACACCTTTCATTGGTTGGGTCCCAGTTTCAGGTGTCTGCCTGGCTGTGGAGTCAAGGGGAGATAGCCTCCACACTGCACGCGCTTCCCTGGGCCCGTCTCCATTAATATCCCCTCCTGTATCATCTTCTGTACCACTTGGATCCAGCTTCTCAGGCATACAAGGCTCCCATTCCTGTGACCCTAGAGATCCGGGGTCTCTCCAGTGGTGGTTGTCACCTCACAATGTATCCAATGGCTCCGACCTCGATCCTCCTTCCTCGATGGTCCTGACGGCCGATGTGAATGCCATGGGGGCGGTTCTGGGGAATTCCAAGGCCCTGGGCAGGTGGTCCCAGATCAGGGCTCTCCAGTCCTCAAACTGGAGGGAATTGGTGGTGGTGTGGCAGGCACTTCTTTTGTTCGCTCCTCTTCTTTGGAACCGTGCTGTCTGTGTTCAGACCAACAACAAGGTTGTTTGTGCCTATATCAACTGGCAAGCGGGGATGCAGTGGTCTCTGTTTCTCCTTTCGTAGAGGATCGGTCTGTGGGCCGAGAGGAATCTCCTCTCTCTCTCTTGGCAGTCTTGGCAGTCTATCTTCCAGGGAAGGAGAGTGGACCTGCGGATTCTTTGAGTTGGGTGTTCCCCTCGTCTGTGATGATGTGTCTGCCGTCTCTACTCTTCCACCAGATTCTCTCCAAATTCGACCTTCCTTGGCTGGATATGTTTGCCTCGGAGGAGTTGGCCCTTCTCTCTCAGTTTTACAGCCTGATTCCCTTGAGATTGGCCTGGGTGATAGATGCCTTCCCCATCCGGTGGTCCCAGGGTCTCCTGTTTGCCTTTCCCTCATTTCCTTTGATTGCCAGGTTCCTCAGGAAGATTTGAGTGGACCAGGCGGAGGTTCTTCTGGTTGTTCCAGAATGGTCCCCGAGGCTGTGGTTTCCTCTTCTTCAGGGTTTGGCAGTGTGTCTCCATTGGAGATTTCCTGTGCAACCCTCTCCCCTGCTTGCTCCTCTTCTCAGCTTGTAGTCTCTCCTGCGCCTCTGGCCGGGGTATGGCACTTGAGAGGTTGACCTTGTTGGCTCAGGGTTGTTCGCTTGAAGTGGCCCAGCACATCCAGTTATCTCGTAGGCCTTCGACCCTGAAGTCTTACAATCGTCATTAGAAGAACTTTGAGTCGTGGTGTAAGGGAAAGGGTCTGTGTCCTGTCTTGTTTCCTGTGATCCTGTCTGGGCGTTGGACTTCTTGAAAGATGGGTTTACGTTGGGTCTAGTGATCTCCACCCTCCGTGCCCAATGGGCCACCGTTTAAGCCTTTAGGGACACTGCTATGGCTTCTGCCGCTTCCTTGGTGGCACGCCTTTTGCTAAGTTTTTTGCTTCAATGCCCCATTTCCTGCTCTCCGGTCCTCGCCTGGGATCTCCCTTTGGTGCTTCAGGCACTGACTGATCCTCCATTTGAACCCTTGGTTTCCGTTGACCTTAAATTTCTTTCTGCTAAGGTTCTATTTTTGCTGGCGGTTTCTTCTGGTTGCAGCGTTGGTGAGCTTGGGGCTTTGTCTGCTTCTCCCCACTTTTTGCGTTTCTGTCCAGATACAGTGATTTCGCGCTCTAGTCCGTTTAATGTGCCCAAAGTCTTGTCTGACTAACACTGTCAGGAGGATATTGTCTTTCCAGTGTTTTACTCTGACCCTTCTACTCCTGAGGAGGAGGTGCTCCTTTCTCTGGTTGTGTTGAGAGCTATTCGCATCTATCTGGACCGTACCAGTGAGTTTTGACTAGTAGACTCCTTATTTGTTACATATGGTCTCTCTGGGAAGGGCCTCAAACCTTCTTTGTCCACTCTAACTCGATGTGTAAAGTGTGCTTTGATCTTGTCTTACGAGGTTGCGCACCTTCCTCTTCCCTCTTCTGTCCAATGGCGGTCTACTCAGGGTGTTTCCTCGTCTTGGGCGATGTTTAAGGGGTCTTCTCTACGTGACACTTGTAATGCTGCTAGTGGGCCTCGCACAACCCATTTGTTTCCCACTACTGTCTTCACTTGGGGATGGCGGCTCCCGCTGATTTTAGCACTCATGTTTTATCAGCTGTGCATAATCTGTAATTTCTTATGTTTTTTTTGCATTAAATATCAAGTATGTGGCATCATCCTGGTTTCTGTGTACATCAGTCACCATGCGCTTGGGTATGGGCTCATGATTAAGGAATGGGACGGAAAGACGGACGAGGAGGTAATGCCCGGTTTCTCACTGTTAATCTTCACTGCTCCAAGTCCTGGTCTTCGTGTTACATTCCTGGGCCCATCGTGCACTCCCTGGTTGCTGTCTGGAGATTGTTTTTTTTTTTCTTTCTTTTGAGTTTCTTTGGTTATCTCAGGCTGTCATGGTGACATACTTCCCCCTTTATGCATGCTGGGTAGGCAGCGCCATATTGGTGCAAGTATTTTGACCATAGCTAGGTAATACGTTCTGTGGAGCAGGCGTGCTGCTCATGGATTAGCAATGGAACGGAAAGACCAGGACTCGGAGTAATGAAGATTACCAGTGAATAACCGGGCAGTGCCTTCCACAGTCGAGATCCTCAGAAGAACATTCAGTTAAGCAGTATAATCTCATAAAATATTTCTATGTGGTACAGTAAATTAATTTTTGGGCCTGCCATTTTTATGCTAATTTTTACATATATTCATCTGCTAAACTTGCCACGTGTCAAACAGTAGTTATATAAGGGCATGAAAATCAACTTTAATTGCCCCTTTGTATTTTCAGCAATGGGTCTTGCAACATTGGAAGTAATGCAAGCCCTGCAGCGAACGTGGATGAATTCTAAAGTTCGAATGAATGGAAAAACAAGGCTCATGCAGTGGAGAGACATGTTTGATATAGCAGTGAAATGGAGAAGGTAAGAACAAACAACATTCAGAGCTATCTGGTAACTTATGTACCAGAAAGGTAGGAAAGTAAACTTGGAAATGCATTAAGATGGCTTTGCATCAGCTTAGTATCTTGTCACAGTAATAACTTAACTTATTTAGGTTGGCTATCATTATTGATATCACATGAATGTGTATACTGGATTAAATATAGTGCAGACCTAGTTATAGATCAGTTAAGTGCTTCATAGTGGAGTTTTGCACTACATGACCCACATTATAGCTGAAGTCTTGTTTATGCTGATTCTTTTAATTTAAATAATGAGGCTCATTTTAGCTTACATTTGGCCTGGCTGGTGCTTAATCCTGTGCCACTAACCTTGATTCTTCGATTGTGTGCAGGAGTAATTGACTGACTTGGATTGTTGGTCTTAAGTGGAGGTTACAAATCTAGTGTAGCATATAACTTCCCAGGCATACCCCCAACAGGATCCAGGTTGACTTTGCCCTCTCCCACGTCTAAAGCCAGCTGGGGTTTCTGCTAGTGAATGGGGAATTGCCATACCATGCCCCACAAGGACTACCCCACACATGATTCCTGGCAAAGGGGTATCATTGGGTTGAATTAGGGCTCAACAAGGCCAGAAGGGACCTAGGAATGGGAAACATCCTCAACGACGACTCCGGAACAACGAGTTCCGGAGTCACGCAAGCCGATCAATGACTTGGGCGAAAAACGACTTAGCCTTAACAATGCATGTGTGTGGTTAAGGCTAAGTCGGTCTAGTGTTCAGGGCGGAGTTCAGAGGACCGTCCCACAGGAACAGGTAAGAGGGGTTCGGAGGTGGAGGGGGGTCGTGTTTGTTTTTTGGGGTGGGAGGGGTTCGTGGTGGTGGGGGGTTCGTGTTAGTTTTTAGGGGTGGGGGTGTTCGAGTTAGTTTTTAGGGGGTTGGAGGGGTTTGAGTTAGTTTTTAGGGGGTGGGAGGGGTTCAGGGTAGTTTTTAGGGGGTGGGGGGTTAGGGGTAGTTTTTAGGGGGTAAAAGGCGTTCAGATTCGTTTTTAGGGGTGGAGGGTTTGTAGTTTTTAGGGGGTGGGAGGGGTTAGAGTTAGTTTTTAGGGAGTGGGGGTTCGTGGTAGTTTTTTGGGGGTGGGGTTCGAGTTATTTTTTTGGGGTGTGGGGTTCGGGTTAGTTTTTAGGGTATGTGGGGATCGAGAGTTTTTAGGGGTGGGGGTTTGTGGTAGTTTTTAGGGGTGGGGCGATTTGGCGTTGTTTTTAGGGGTTGGAGGGGTTAGGGGTAGTTTTTAGGGGGTCGGAGGGGTTCAGATTAGTTTTTAGGGGGTCGGGTAGTTTTTAGGGGGTGGGAGGGGTACAGATTAGTTTTTAGGGGGTGGGGTGGGTTCGGGGTAGTGTTAAGGAGGTTGGGAGGTGAATTTAGGTCTCGGGGGGAGAAGAAGGGGGGTGGTAAACTCAGCCACGGGTAGCTGTTTACCATGCTTGCCTTTACCACGAAAAATCGTGGTAAAGGAATGCGTGGTAAAGCTAGTCATGGTTAAGATGCGGTCATAGTAGAGACCCCGTTGTTCAGGTAGGCGTTGTAAAGGAACTCGTTGTTCTGACATACAAGGGCGGGAAACATCCTCCACAACGACTCCGGAACAACGAGTTCTGGAGTCACGAAGCCGAACAACGACTTGCCCGAACAACGACTTAGCCTTAACCACGCACATGCGTGGTTAAGGCTAAGTCTGTCTAGTGTTTGTGCAGGGCAGAGTTCAGAGGAGCGTCGCACAGGAACAGGTAAGAGGGGTTCGGGGGTGGAGGGGGGATCGTGTTAGTTTTTTGGGGGTGGGATGGGTTTGTGGGGGGGTGTGTGTTAGTTTTTATGGGGTGGGGGTTCGAGTTAGTTTTTAGGGGGTGGGGGTTGGGGCTAGGTTTTAGGGGGTGGGGGGTTTGGGGTAGTTTTTAGGGGGTGGGGGATTTGGGGTAGTTTTAAGGGGTAGTTTTTAGGGGTGGGAGGGGTTAGAGTTAGTTTTTAGGAGGTGGGGGAGTTTGGGTTAGTTTTTGGGGGTGGAGGTTCGAGTTATTTTTTAGGGGTGGGGGTTCTGGTTCGTTTTTAGGGGTGGGGGCTCGAGATAGTTTTTAGGGGGGATTCGGGGTAGTTTAAAGGGGTAGTTTTTAGGGGGTGGGGGGATTTGGGGTTGTTTTTAGGGGGTCGGAGGGGTTAGGGTTAGTTTTTAGGGGGTAGTAGGGGTTCAGATTAGTTTTTAGGGGGTTGGGGTAGTTTTTCGGGGGTGGGAGGGGTACAGATTAGCTTTATGGGGTGGGTGGGTTCGGGGTAGTTTTAAGGAGGTTGGGAGGTGAATTTAGGTCTCAGGGGGAGAAGGAGGGGGTGGTAAACTCAGCCACGGGTAGCTGTTTAGCATGCATGCCTTTACCACGAAAAATCGTGGTAAAGCTAGTCGTGGTTAAGACGCTGTGGTAGTAGAGACCGCGTTGTTCAGGTAGGCGTTATAAAGGAACTCGTTGTTACGACATACAAGTCCTAATAGTGAGTGTGCTGGGTGGGTAAAATCTGAAATATTATTACTACTTTAGTAAGATGCAGAGTTTGTCAGCTTCACAAAATGTTTATGGGAGATTTTATCCGCAGAACCTTTCTTCATAAACACGTCACCATATTGGTGAAGTTGACTTCTGCCGCCTGCTCTTCTCTCTCTATTACTGCTAGTTTGGAATCAGCCTTGCTTGTTCCCCAGGACAGGAGGCAGTCAGTACCCAGGAGACTGCGCCAAAAGAGTCTCGGGTCTATCCAATAATCCAGCCCTAGGGAATATCTGTAAGTTGTCACACCTACATTTTGGTTAAACCCATCGTGGCCCAGTTGAAGTGACAGACTCAGGTGGACCTAGTCTGGCTCCTCTACACCTCATGGCCCTTCACTCTACCATAACTTCCAGTAGGGAAGTATTAACTGTATTTTGGGCATGGTTGGTGGCTTACCTGGTGGCTGTATCCCTGCTGCAAAACAAAAAGAGAGAGAGAGACCCCTAGGAGCACCAAGGGGACAGGGCCAAGAAGACAGAACAATACTAGAAATCTCTTTGGTAGGAAATAAAAACTGAGTAAAGTTTAAAGCAAACACATTTTCAAAATTATAATATTTATTGAATCTAAAAACATATAGTTCATAACGCATACAAGACTACAGACATTAGGGGATTTTTAGTGTTGTTCTGTATCTCTGCTATAGCCTTTGGCGAGCCAGCACCTGATGATACCAGTGTAAGAGATTCAACCACAATGGAATTTCAGCGTGATTGGTATCAAGCTATAATCTGTAGCCTGATACAGTACAGCGCCAAAGAACACTGAGACCACTCAGACTGTGACTGACATTATACAAGCTGCTGACTCGTGAAGAACTTCCCATGGCAAATGGGAACATTGAAGACCAATCTTTCACTTTCGCGCCGCGCGGCCGTGTCAGTTTCACGGCCGCGCGGCCAATGCTTGTTGTTTCTTTCTAATCAGGCAATCCTTAAGAGTGCATGTCTTTGTAGGCTCTGTCTACCCCTCTTAAACCTTCCCACCCCTCTCCTTCTTTATGTTGAGACGGAGCAGTCGTTGAAGGAAGTCTGGTGCTGCTGAATGATTTGTGCTGCCGATGTTTATTACCGCATTTTAGTATATTTTTACATACTTTGAGACTTAGTTTTGCATTTTGGTGAATCGATGTCACTGAAAAATGTACACCAATAAACATGTTTTGTGTATAAAGAGCCCTCCACCCCCACACTTTCATTTCATTGATGTCACTGAAAAGGTACTTCACCAGTGAACGTGTTTTGTGTATAAAGAGCCGTCCTATCCGACACTTTCATTTATCCACTGCCACGTGCATGACGCCCACGGGAGGAAGCGTCAGTCCGTCGATGCTTCCCTCTCTTGATAATGCTGAATGAAACCTCTCTCTTCTAGGTATATATCGGGAATGGGATCTCTGGGAGAAGCTACCCTTGCTGCTCAGAATTCCCTAGTCCTAGGACATGACCCATGCAGACACAGGCTCTTTCTGTTGCCTCAAAGAAGCAATTTGATGGCTGCCGCCAATGGACTATTTGCATGGCTGAGCCGCGAGGGGCAGTCAAGGAAGACAATTAATGTGTTTTTTCCTGTGTGGATATGTTTTAATTTGTATTTTCTTTTTGGAACATTAGCAAACTGTTATCTTCTGATCTGTAAACAGTCCGCAAAAAAGGCATCTGGTTTATCTTTACAGCACACGTCCCCTACCTCCCTGTTGCTGCCGCAGCTCCCACGTTTGTCTTCTTAATTAATCTTTACAGCCACCACCCAGCTCCTCCCATGCACCCCGCCCCCTCTTGCATTCCTATAGATGACATGCTAGTTTCAGAACAGACTGCTGAAAACGAAGGCAACCTTACAACTTCAGAAAACAAGCATTGGCATAGCCAATAAGTCTCGCCTTTGGGACCTTATAAGTGTTTAGCCATGCAACAGTTGATGTTGTTGCACCAAGGATATTGTGCTGTATAACTAAACACTTATAAGGTCCCAAAGGCGAGACCTATTGGCTATGCCAATGCTTGTTTAATGTATGGTAATAATCCCTATGGAGTCAGTAGGGTGGTGAGGCTAGCAGAGTGTACAAAGTGCTATAGTATAGACAAAAGTGATGTGAACAACGTGGCTAAAATTAACTCCGAAGCAGACGTTCAGCCTCGTTCTTGTCTACCTCAGTCAGGACTAAAAAGGGTGAGTCAGATAAGCCTGCCTTTTTGTGTCATGGTCAACATGTTTCTGCCACCAGAATCCTCAGCCGAGGTGTACAGGCATTTGTCAAAACCTTGAAAAAAACAACTTCTGCTTACAAAAAGTGCAAAAAAAGGAATACAGAACCATAAAAGTGGTCACCAATGACTCATCAGCAGATCCACTTTCTAACGACCTGTTTGAAGATATAAACATGGTCACAACAACGTCTAGGTTGCAGAGAGTATTTGTAACACTTGTCAATTTATAGTGCCACCAATAAACCAAAACGTGGAACACAGAATGCACCAGTGGGGTGTCCAACTAGAGTACAGCAGTGACACCTATTAAAAGCATGCAGGCTTACCCGCAGAAGTCGGGTGTCGCCTCTCAGCTCAAGATACCTTGGCTCTGGGCTCAGGGTGCACACTATCCTAGAGGGAAAGACATGAGGTGTGTGTAACATGGCATAATCGGAGAAACTCTTAAGTGTATAAAAGCACTAGATTACTCAACCTTCTTCTGTTTTGTTATGTAGACTAAAGACCGGACATACAAAGCTAGACTGTAAAAGCAAATGATAACAAATGATCCAGGTCATGACTCTGGAGCTGGCTCTTAAAATGATTAAAAGTAAAAATAGCCACAAAGCTCTATACAGAAGGGGCTACTATCACAGAGGAGGAGTTGTACAACTGTGTCACTGCCTGATGCTGCTTTATGTGGATAGTGTACTGCTGGAGGTTATGCAGGAGCTGCAACTCTCAATATAAACAAGCAGCAAGGAGGCATGTTTAGCGTAATCGCTGCGCTGACTACTTTTATAGACAGCAATAAGAAAATAGCTAAGGCCACAGTTGGGGCCCACTACATACCAAGGGCTTACTGATATTGTCAAGTGTATGGTGGAGGTACTGCGCAGTACTGCTGTCTTGAAAAGACAGAATTTTCGTGTACACTAGAAGACAAGCCCGGACCAACAAGGAGCAGGGCGACACACTGAAAGCTATCACAGCGTGTTCACTTTTATAATTGAATGAATTCTGGGCCATTGGTTTCCTCTAAATCTAAAAAGGGTAACCTTCTTTAACTGAATTCACACTTGAATTTGAGATACTGATTCTGGGAATTCAACCATTTATGAAACAATGCAATAGATGCTGTATCCCTACTCCAGACAACTAAGACGTCATCAAGGTATCACTTCCAGATCTTGATATTCGAGCGATAGGGATTTTCTTCAGAGAGAACATGCTTTGCCTCGAAGTCATGCACATAGAGATTCGGCAAGTTGGGGCAAAGGTACTGACCATTGAAGTTTCTGAGGTTTGTAAGTATAGATCAACCTCGAAGTGAAAAAATTCTCTTTCATGGCCAGAGTGGCACACTGCATGATAAATGATACTGTATCAGGTAGTCCAAAGGAGAGGCCGATGGGAGAGATTGGACAGTTTCTAGAGTCTGATTCTTCGGCATGCAGGTATATAATGACAGCGTCAAAAGATATAAGGTACTCTGTCATGATGTCAAAGACTAGCCCATCAAGATATTGCAGGACATCTTTAGTCTGGTGCTCCGTTCTTCTGTAAAGGGAGAGGACTCGGTTAACCTGGACTTTGGCCAAGGTGCACTTTGACAGGATTTGTGTGTATGCTAGGAAGCGGGAGCCAAAGTTAATTTTCCTCAAGGGTTGGAGGAGAAAATGGCAATTAGAGTCCGGACCAGCTTGGTGAAGAATGAGAGCTCATCTATATGTGTCAGTGCTGCTCGTAGATGCCTAAAACAGTGCTGTGTACTACTGCCAGACAGGAAGATGTTTTATAGTTGGTGTATTAGGATACTAAACCTGTTAGCGAGGCTCTTGGTGCATATTTTAGTTTCAATATTGATGAGGGGTATGGACCAGCAAGCAGCAAATTTGCTAGGAGGCTTTTCCATTTAAATTATGTTAGTGATAGTTGCACAACAGAGACCATAAGACATAATACCAGTTTGCAGGGCCTCCTTGAATACAGCAAACAAATGAGGGGTCCACACCGAAATATTTTTAAACGAAGTATTGGGGGAAACTGTTAGGGCCAGGCATTTTGCCTGCAAGCATTCCACTTACTACGTCCTGGAATTCTGCTTTTACTAGGAGGTCAGATCCTATTTGTTAGTTGCTTGTAGTTTGGTCACTATTCAGTCGTTGTTAGGGGGTTTTCGATCTCAATATTTGGTGGGTTTCTCAATGAGTATAGTTGTTTATAGTATTTAGCAAAAAAGTTGAACTTTGTCATCTCTGCAAGGTCACCCCCAAACTTTTTGCCTTGAACCTCCAGTTCTCTGAACCTAGCTTTGTTGACTTTTAGGACTCTATGCACTTTACCACTGCTAACCAGTGCTAAAGTGCTTGTGCTCTCTCCTTTAAACATGGTAAAATTGACTTTCACCCAGGAGGCACATTACATTTACTTGTAAGTCCCTAGTAAAGTGGTACTACATGTACACAGGTCCGGTAAATTAAATGCTACTAGCGGGCCTGCAGCACTTATTGTGCCATCCTCTTAATAACCTTTTTAAACATGTCTCAGGTCTGCTATTGCCGCCTGTGTGTGCAGTTTTAAAGTGCCATTTCTACCTGGCAAAATAAACCTTTTGCCAGGCATAAACCTCCCTTTTTAATATATATGCCACCTTCTAGGATAGGCCCTAAACAGCCCACAGGGCAGGGTGCAGTTTATTTAAAAAGTTGTATTTAAAATGTGTACTTTTAGGTTTTACATGTCCTGGTAGTGAAAAACTCCTAAATTAATTTTTCACTACAGTAAGGCCTACCTGTCCCATAGGATAACATTGGGTTACTTTATTGCATTTAATAATTGATCGCTTTTGATTAGGAACAGGTAGGAAAGTCATGTTTGGTGTATGAGGAATTGTAATGTAAAACCTTCTTTAATGATAAAGTCGGATTTTAAGTCACAATTCTGAAAAAGCTGTTTTTAGAAAGTTGCCATTTTCTTCACCTAATCTTTTGGTGCCTGCAGCCTTTTCCTAGGTCACATGACTAGGTGTAGTTGGTAGTTGATCTTTGTGTATTCCTCCCAGACAGCAGCACAATAGAGGGTCTGAGTGATGGCATGAAGGGCCATTGTTGGTAGGGATGAGAGGTTAACCGCTTCGCTGCGGCCGGAATTCCGCCCAGGTGCTGGACTTTCCGATCGCGGGCATGGCTCGGATGGCCCCCGCGCGTCGTGAGCACACGCCCACCGTGACTCATGACGGCCGGGGGCCGTCATGAGCACGGAAGAGGTTAAGCTGTTACCTACCACGCTTGCACATCAAAGGCATTGGTCCAGGTCACACACAAATGACTTCACACTAGCCTATTGTGCCCCCAGACAGACTGAAACCAGCGCAGGGAGGCAGGAAATTCCAGACACCACTGTAGGGGTCCAGAAGTTTCTCCCACTTCAAAGTGGGTGCCAGGTATAAAAAGGGGACTGTCGGACCAACTCTTCAGTATACTCCTGGACCTGTGGATACTACAGAAGAAGGACGCTCTGCTGTCCTGCTTGCTGAGAAAGAAGAGTGGACCTGCACTCTTCATCCCCGGCTAAAGTGATTCCAAAGGTCAGCTGACTGAACTCCTGTTCTGAGCTACAGGGAAACAACAAGCTCCAGGGGTCTCTCCTCAACTGCCCAACTGACCTGCTTAAACTGGACCTACCTGGACCTGCAACTGGGCCTGCCAGAGCCCTTATGGCCTCTGCTGGAGTGAGTTCCTTATCCCTAAGAGGTGCCCCTCAGGTCCTGGACTCTTGGTGTGGCATCAGTTGAGCTCCTCCTTGAAGAAAGGGAGAAACCTTTTAGTGATTTGGGCACTTTGCGACTGCAAACAGGCCAGTTCGTGCGAAGATCTTACTGCCTGCACCACCTGCCAACACAAAGCACGGATGATCGGGTTACAGCAACCACCAGCGACAACCGTCAGCAAGAGATCTGCACTTTGTGCTACAGCATTGACAGCTCGTGGTGACCGCCAATGCGAATCACCAGCAACGACCTTCTGTGGCACCCTACATGATCTTTGCGCTACAGTGACAATCATCCACGATGCCTGGCCTGCTCCTCACAGCCTCCATCGTGAACGGAACTCTTCAAGCTAGACTGAAAAGGACTAAACTGGTCCCTGTATCTTGCCCGTGCGCCATCGTTTTTGGCATGAGGTTGTGACTTTCACCCGGTCTTCCAAGACCAGATAAACGCAAGTGGTGCTTTGATCTTTAGGCGCTATACTTACCCAAAATCTTTAAAATTGTATACGTCTGGTTGTACTGATTGGATGTTTGTTGTCAATAGTTTATCAGTTTTTACTCTATTTTACTCATTTGGTGCGGGATTTTTCTTCTGTTTGGTTTTTACTTTATTGCTAAATACTTTACACATTGCCTCAAAGTTAAGCTTGAATGCTTTTGTGCCGCTACCTGAGGGTTAAGCACAGGTTAATTTAGTTACTGTTTGTGGTTCACCCTGACAAGAATTTTGGCTGTTGTTTGAGAAGGACTCACACCTCCCTCAACCAATAACCCAATTTCTCGCAAAACAATCAGCTATTTTTGCGGAGTTGGCCACTAAGTCCATTGACGGGTCTTATCCCCCGACCTCAGGTAGGTCCAGCAAGAAGAGAGCAAGCAGCTAGAAGCGGGTCCCGCGCTGCGGGAGCCCGCGGCTGGGTTTAAAGCACCTCCTGGCTCTATGCGGTGATGTAGGCGGCCGCAGGGGATGCTGGAGCTGGTGGTCATATCCCCCGGCCTCGGGTAGGTCCAGCAAGAAGAGAGCAAGCGGCTAGAAGCGGGTCCCATTTAATCAGTTTATTTCTAAAGGCACAATCCCAGAGAGCCAAAAGGGCTGGAGTATTGTGTACCTGTACAAATAGGGTCTTTTGATGATACTGCCTCATCTAGATTGATTGCACTTATAAATGTTTGTTGGAAAATGTTTCCTGTTATATTTACAGAATTGGGCCCTCTGTGAATCTTAGTATTTGCAAACCAGAAGTGAGGTTCGTACCAATAGTTTCTGTCGAAGTGTGCGCTTAATATTAAAACGTATTTGCCATGCTACAAATGTGGGGTGTGGGGGGACAAGTGTTCTTCTGGTGTGTAGAGTTCTCATTAACTTTCAGCAGGGTCCACAGGGATCATTATGGTATACGCTCTGCAATAAAAGGTTAAATATTGCAGCTTCTTACCTATCATCCTGACAATATGTGGACCTGAGTTCATCTTGAAGAGAGATTGACATGTTCTGCAAGGATGACTGCGTGAGAGGGCCCTGAAGCAAGATTTTTCTTTGGCTCCTTATTTAATTCTTCTTCTGATTTACCTTAAGCCTTGGCATCAGTTGATGCACTAGAATTTAGAATTATATATAGCACACTTTTGTATATATGCGGAGGCTGTGGCCATATGTTTAAATACATGCAAGGGTTTGCAAAATTATATTGACACAACATCTAATTGCAACCAGTTTAATGGCCTGAGTATTAATGTAATTAGAGATCTGAAAGAAACACATAGGGATAGATTCCTTACCTTAGAATATCCCCAGGCGTCAGACTGGATCCGGAAAGTTTTCGTCAGCAGTACCCCTGCGCGTCGGTAGGTGGCGTCGTGCGGCTCCGCTTCCGTCGTTGGCGTCGTGGTCACCGAGATGACGTCGTGGGCGCTACTTAGACGCCGCCCACGCGCGCTGACGTCAGTTCTTTCTTTTTCCGCGCCAGCAAGCGCAGATCCGGGAAGAGCAGGAACCCCCAGTCAGTTTTTGACTGACTTTTTGAGGCTTTTTGTCTCTGTTTTTTCATCGAGTCTTCGACTCCTGGTGCAGATGGGATGCCCGGTTTTAAGTCCTGCGGGGACTGTCACCGTATGATGTCGGTGACGGACCCGCACCGTGTGTGTCTTTTCTGCCTGGGGCGGACCACGACCCCAAGTCGTGCCCCGACTGCCGAGCCATGGCGCCGAAGACTTTGCGGGAGCGGTCCCGAAAGTTGCTGGAAGCCCGGAGGTCGGCTCCGCGCCGTTCGAGGTCCCGGTCCCGTGGGAGGTCGAGGGACCGTGCGCGGAGTCATCACCATCGGTCTTCGGGATCCAAGTCTTCGCATTCGGGGTCAGGTAAGGCAAAGATCAAGAAGTCGAAGAAACGCCATCGTTCTCCGACTTCCCCTCGCCGGTCGCGCGACGCGGCTGAGGGTGCGGCTGGTGCCTCCCCGGCGGACCCTATGCAGTCGCCGCCGGACTACCCGCCCTTTCCGGGTTCGTCGGCGACTCCGGCCCAAATACAGGAATTCCTGTCGGCCATGGCTCGCCTCTTTGGGCCGGCGGGTCCCGCTGGTGCGCCTTCGGGCCCCGCGGTCCCGACTGGGGGTCCTCACCGGCGGCTCCGGCCTCGGCGCCGCAGGACCCCCTTGGATCCAGGCCTGGATCCCGGTCGATGCCGGTTGACCTTATAACACCTCCACCGACGTCGACCCCACCGGCACCACTTTTGACGCCGCCCGCTCCTCGGGACGACGTCGACCCCGGTTTCAGCCCTGAAGTGGACGCGGAGTCGAGCCGGCGTCGATCGATGCCATTCTCGACGTTGCTCGGGGATTTCTATCCCCATGTCCCTGCTCCTTATTTTACACCTTTTGAACAGCCTGAGGAGCCAGTGGAGGACTGGGAGGGGTCTGAGGACCCTCTCGCAGCTGCTTGCGGGTCTGAACAGGACTGGGCTGAGGAGTTGGGGGGTGCCAGTGGTCTGGATACCTCACCAGACCTTGGCATGCTGTCTCCTCCTACCGTGGCTACGGAGGAGGGTGCTAGTTTTACTGTGGTGTTGCGTAGGGCGGCCGAGGCCCTACACCTCGAGCTTCCTACGGTGGCCGTCAGGACTAACCTCCTGACAGAGGTGCTTCAGCCAGCAGCTACTTCTGCGGAGCCGCTGCTTCCCTTTAATGAAGCCCTTTCTGACGTTCTTTTGGGCATTTGGTCCAGGCCCACCACAGGGGCTCCTGTGGATAGGAACGTGGCCCGACGCCATCGCCCGGCTCCGGGTGACCCCCTTTTCCTCTCCCAACATCCTACCCCCGAGAGCTTGGTTGTCCAAGCCTCTGCTTCCCCTACTGCCTTCCCTTCCTCACCACCGGATAGGGAATCCAAGAAACTGGATCAGTTTGGAAAGAAGATTTTTTCTTCCAAAAGTTCTGCGCTGCGGTCCGTGAACACTGCATGCCTCTTGGGCCGTTATTCCCACTCTCTGTGGGATACGGTGGCGAACGTGCTGCCCCACTGTCCGGAGGAGGCCCGGCCAGCTCTCTCCCAGGCTGTTGCACAGGGGAGAGACGCAGCTAAGTTCATGATTTGTTGTGGCCTAGACGCTGCCGACTCACTGGGCAGATGGATTGCAACGACGGTGGTGGTTTGCCGCCACGCCTGGTTGAGGACCACTGGATTTTCGGGGGATGTCCAAAACACACTTATGGACATGCCCTTTGATGGCCGTCGCCTCTTCGGCGACAAAGCAGACCGCGCGTTGGAGCGGTTTAAGGACTCACGGGCTACGGCCAAGTCCTTGGGACTCTCTGCAGTCTGCCCTCCTCCGCCTTCTGCTTTTCGCTCCTTTCGTGGTACCGGAAGGGGCGCCCTGCAGCGTTCGCAACAGAGCCACAGGCCTGCGCAGCAAGCATCCCAGCGCGGATGCGGGTTCCGCCGTGGCGGACCAAGGGGCCAGCGGGCGGGTCAGTCCTCCACCACCCCGGCCACCACTGCCTCCAAACCTTCCTAGTCCGAACTTTCAGGCCCATCAAACACCAGTGGGCGGCAGGCTTCGCCCTCACCTCCCCCACTGGCGCACCATCACTTCGGACAGGTGGGTTTTAGAAATAGTCCGGAGGGGCTACTCCCTCCCCTTTGAGACTACCCCTCCAGCCATGCCACCTCAGTACCACCGCATGTCGGGGGATCACTTGGTGCTTCTTCAGCAGGAAGTTGTGGCCCTCTTGGCCAAGGGGGCCATCGAGCGCGTTCCGACGCCAGAAGTAGGTCGTGGTTGCTATTCCCACTACTTTCTGGTGCCCAAGAAGGACAAGGGCCTGCGTCCTATCTTAGACCTCCGGAACGTCAATCGCTTCCTCCGCAAAGAGAAGTTCAAGATGCTCACTCTAGCTCAGGTCTTGTCTGCTCTCGATCTACAAGACTGGATGGTAGCGCTGGACTTGCAGGATGCCTATTTCCATATCCCCGTCCTGCCAGCCCACCGGCGTTACCTGCGGTTCACGGTAGGCCACGAGCACTTTCAGTTCACCGTGCTCCCCTTTGGCCTTACCAGCGCCCCTCGGGTGTTCACAAAGGTGATGGCGGTGGTCGCAGCTCATCTGCGCAGATCAGGGGTTTCAGTCTTCCCCTATCTCGACGACTGGTTGTTGAAGGCGGGCTCGCCCCAGACAGTCATCTCCCACCTCCAGACTACGGCCGACGACCTGCACTTGCTGGGGTTCTCCATCAACGTGCCGAAGTCGCACCTGATTCCCTCTCAGAAGCTCCTCTTTATCTGAGCGGTTCTGGACACGGCGCAGTTTCGGGTCCATCCTCCCGAACAGCGAGTCCGGGATATCCGGGCTCTGATTCCCATCTTTCAACCCTTGTCCCGGGTTTCGGACAGAGTGACTCTGAGACTGCTGGGCCTCGTGGCCTCCTGCATCCTGCATCCTGCTGGTCAATCATGCCAGATGGCATATGCGGGCTCTGCAGTGGGACCTGAAGTTCCAGTGGGCGCAGCATCAGGGGACCCTGTCCGATCACGTCCAGATCTCGGAGGGCACTGCACAACAGTTGCAGTGGTGGCTCACGAACCGGCATTGGGTCGACGGCAGATCCCTCTCCCTTCCCCAACCGGAGTTTACAGTGGTGACGGATGCGTCCCTCCTGGGATGGGGCGGCCACATGGGAGAGGCGGAGATCAGAGGCCTCTGGTCTCCGGCGGAGTCCAAGCTCCATATCAACCTTCTGGAGCGTCGGGCGATACGGCTTGCACTGAAAGCATTCCTTCCCTCTGTCAAGGGGAGAGTAGTGCAGGTGTTCACAGACAACACCACCGCCATGTGGTACTGCAACAAGCAAGGCGGGTGGGGTCGTGGACCCTCTGTCAGGAGGCTCTGCGCCTTTGGACATGGCTGGAACATCAGGGCATGTCCCTGGTGGTTCAACACCTGGCAGGTTCTCTGAACGCCAGGGCAGACGAACTCAGCCGCAGGTGCATGCTGGATGACGAATGGCGTCTGCACTCGGAGGTGGTGCAAGGTCTCTTTCAGCAGTGGGGAGAGCCTTGGTTAGATCTATTCGCCACCGAAGAGAACGCGCAATGTCAGCAGTTCTGCGCGTTGGAATTTCCAAGGCAGCACTCGCTCGGCGACGCTTTTCGTCGCGAGTGGAGTTGCGGTCTATTGTACGCCTTTCCGCCTATACCACTTCTGCCCAGAGTGCTGAAGAAGATCAGGCGCGACCGGGCACAAGTCATCCTTGTGGCCCCGGACTGGGCTTGAAGAGTATGGTATCCCGAGCTACTCAGTATGAGCATCGATCCCCCAATCAGACTGCCTCTTCGGGAGGATCTTCTGTCGCAGCAGCAGGGGACGGTCCTCCACCCGAACCTGTCCAGCCTCCACCTCTTGGCGTGGAGATTGAGCGGCGGCAGTTGATTCCTTTCGACTTGCCTCCTGAAGTTTGTGATGTCATTCTGGCAGCCAGGCGTCCCTCTACTAAAGTGGTATACGCCTGCAGGTGGAACAAGTTTGTAGCATGGTGCACAACAAAGGCTGTGGATCCCCTTTCTGCCCCTCTTTCTGAAGTTCTACTGTTCCTTCTTTCTTTGGCCCAGCAGGGCTCTGCTCTGGGCACTGTCAAGGGCTACCTTTCTGCTATTTCGGCCTTTCTCAGGCTCCCTGATCAGCCCTCTCTTTTCAAGTCCCCTGTTGTAAATAGATTTCTCAAAGGCATTACACACATTTTTCCTCCTATTCCTTTCGTGATGCCTCAGTGGGACTTGAATTTGGTTCTTACATACTTGATGTGTGCTCCCTTTGAGCCACTTCATAACTGTCCTCTTCGTCTCTTGACCTTGAAGACTGCTTTCCTGGTGGCCATCACCTCCGCTAGGCGAGTGAGTGAGCTCCAGGCTCTTTCTTGTAAGCCTCCTTTCCTATCAGTCCATCCGGACAAGGTTGTGCTCAGGCCCCGTCCTTCCTTTTTGCCAAAAGTGGTTACGGCCTTTCACATTGGGCAGACTATTACCTTGCCCATCTTCTTTCTGCCTCCGCATCCTTCCAGAGAGGAAGAGAGGCTCCACCGTCTGGACCCAAAACGTGCGCTCTCCTTTTATCTCAACCGCACACAGCAGTTCCGGGTGGATGACCAGCTCTTTGTTGGCTACATTGGCACCAAGAAAGGTCGGGCGGTACACAAGAGAACTATCTCCCGCTGGGTTGTCTTATGTATCAAAGCCTGTTACTCTTTCGCTAAAAAACAACCTCCGGTGGGGCTGCGTGCTCATTCCACCAGAGCTACTGCAGCCACTACTGCATTGGGACGTGGTGTCCCCCTGCAACATCTGTCAAGCAGCCACGTGGGCCTCGCTGCACACGTTTACCAAGCATTATTGCCTTGACAGCCAAGTCCGGAGAGACGGCTTCTTTGGCTGTTCTGTTCTCCGTGACTTTCTGGTGTGATCTTGGTTCGCAGACCCACCACCGGGGTTGGTATTGCTGGGGTATCTATTCTAAGGTAAGGAATCTATCACTATGTGTTTCTTTCAGATGAACAAATTACTTACCTTCGGTAACGATATATCTGTAAGAAACATTAGTAGTGATAGATTCCTTACCGCCCCACCCATCCTCCCCGTTCTGCGAACTGATTTCTAGGGTTAAGGTCATCCCTTTCAGGGCCCTAGTTTCAACGCACCAGTGGTCAGTATCTTGCATGGCTCTGCGTTCCTGGCGCGGAAAGTCGTGTACAGAACTGACGTCAGGGCGCGTGGGCGGCGTCTAAGTAGCGCCCGCGACGTCATCTCGGCGACCACGACGCCAATGACGGACGCGGAGCCGCACGACGCCACCTACCGACGCGCAGGGGTACTGCTGACGAAAACTTTCCGGATCCAGTCTGACGCCTGGGGATATTCTAAGGTAAGGAATCTATCACTACTAATGTTTCTTACAGATATATCGTTACCGAAGGTAAGTAACTTGTTCTTTCACCCTGCAGTACCCCATTACAGGTTGCTTCATGTAGCATATAGCACCTCAAAAAATGTATCTGCCAGTAGTGCCCCTATGCGTCATAAAATGTGGCTGGCAGCCCATCTCTTCCTGGGTTTTCCACCCTCTATATGCCTTTGGTGGTTCTCTGCATATTCTCCTTTATTGGTAGGGTAGTCAGCTTGTTTGTCTGTCCACTAGAGTAATTTAAATGGACAGAACATTGTCAGTTTTCATAGGGGAAGGGACTGCATGCACAACTCTTTTAGGTAATCCAAAATTCCAGTCTGTGTTTATATTGTCTTCTTGATTTACTCTAACTGGCCGTGGTCTGAGTTTCATGGGGACAGTGAGTTCCCTCCTCAGTAATCCTGCCAGCATTCAGTCATATTTATTACCTTACCTTTTGAAGGGGCTGTAGGTATGATATATTTTTTGTATGAAATTCCCAATGTTTCCATCATGTTAGCTTACTGTACTAAACTTCGGCAAACACAAGGAGATGATGGACGGAGCGCTGAAACTTTTCAGACACTCACCCCCAGTCACAGATCTGGGTTGAATACATTATCGTTCTTTAGCTCACTTCGCCACCCCAGTTCAGACCCAGCCATATGCAAATCAGTTTGACCCTGTTCCTCATGGGAACAGTCCAGACGAAATTCCAAGCCAGGTCTTTCCTGGACCGGAAACAAGCATCCTGGGACCGTTTTCTGGGTAACACCCCTCATCAGCCAGGCTAGCTTGAATCCAGTGGCAAAGTGAGCAAGGGACTCACATCTGGGCATACCCTGCCAACTTAGAGCGAACAAAGCAAACAGAAAGAGATGATGTGCAGAGCGCTGAAACTTTTCAGACACTCACCCCCCCAGTCACAGATCTGGGTTGAATCCATCATCGTTGTTTAGCTCACTTCACCACCCCAGTTCAGACCCAGCCATATGCAAATCAGTCTTGACCTTGTTCCTCATGGGAACAGTCCAGCCCGAACTGCCAAGCCAGGTCTTCCCTGGACCGGAAACACACATCCTGGGACCGGTTTCGGGGTAACACCCCTCATCAGCCAGGCTAGCTTGAAACCAGTGGCAAAGTGAGCAAGTTGGCAGGGTATGCCCAGACGTGGGTCCCTTGCTCACTTTGCCACTGGATTCAAGCTAGCCTGGCTGATGAGGGGTGTTATCCTGAAACCAGTCCCAGGATGCTTGTATATGACATACACTACCAGAGACAGATGATGATGATGGTGGGATAGTGATCTTCTCCCTCGTTATGATGACCGGTTTTAATATGGATTTACTATATTCCAGTGTGCTTATAACTCCCCTGATATACGACTGAATTTGCCACTTGGACCACCAACTGAAGAGAGTGTGTCACTTGTGGTTCTGTTATGATGGGCAGCTGAGACCTTGAATTGCTGCTGCCCTCTGTCGAGACCAAGAACAATGTCCTTACAGAAATTCTGCAGACTGGGCCTGCAAAGTCTGAGCTATTGCTCCCCTTTAACGAGGCCCTCACTGATACTCTCACAGTCACTTGGTGAAAGCCTTCTTTCTGTCCGCCAGTGGTTGGGCAAGTGGCCAGGTATCTTAGACCAGTGCCTGACGACTTTGATTTTCTCACCAAGCATACTACTTCAAAGAGCCCGGTTATGCAGGCTTTAACAAGTAAAGTTAACCCCATTTCTTTTTCCACAATTCCTCCAGATAAGAAAAAGAGGATTGAGGCATTTGAAAAATAAATGTTCTCTTTGACCAGCTTGGCGCTGAGATATGTCAATGCAGTCTGTTTGTTGGGCTGACATATGGATGCTGTCTGGGACATGGCCAACATGATCTTGCTGGTGGTCCTGGAAGACCTTGGGGCCTATCTGGCCCAAGGTTTTCCTGCTGGACTAGGCACGGCAAGTACATGATTAGTTCTGGCCTAGATACTACTGATTGCTTTGGAGGGCGAATGGTGAAAGAGATGTGCTCCACTCTCACACCTTCATGTGTTACACAGGGTTTTATGGGGATAGGCAAGCCTCCCTGGTGGATGTGCCCTTTGATGGCTCACGTCTGTTTGGCGAAACGGCTGGTTCAGCCCTTGAGCATTTTGAGGACATTAGAGCTATGCCACGCTCTCTGGGACTGGTGACTCCCACCAAGCAGTAGCCCATTCAGTTTAGGCAATTCAGGAGCTACTCCAGGAAGCTGGCATACAGACATCAATCACCCCAATCCTTGCAGCAGTCACCTCAGTCCTTTCAAGGTCTGGGATGGGGGGGGGGGGGGTCTGATAGGCATTGTGCAGGCCAGCAAGGGTGCCAGTTTTCCCAGTCCCTCTCCCCTGTGCCAACCCCATCTAAGTCGCTTTAGTTTGCTCTTAAGTCACACACCCAACCTGGGGGGGCCTGAATCCAGAATTTCCTCCCAGTATGGTGACCCATCATGTTCCTACAATGGGTCATAAGGATTGTTCAAATATGAATATACCCTACCCTTTCTGTATGCCCTCCTCCCCCCCACCCCACATCCTGTATACTTTCAGAGGAGTACCTCTCCATTCTGCTGCAGGAAGGCGCCAGTGTTGCCCTCCAACTGTAAAGTACTATAGAGAGGATTATGGACTCGGAAAGAGAAGAGGGTTCTTACTTTCGCTATTTCCTTGTGCTGGAAAAAAAAAACAGAGGCTTCCATATTAAATTGGACTTTTTGCCTCCGAATGCCTTCCTGCAGATGACCAAAATCAAAATGCTTACTTTGGCTCAGATTGTGGCTGCTCTGGACCTAGAAGACTGGATGGTTTCCTTGGGCCTGCAGGACATGTATTTTCATATACCTGTTCTGCGTTACCTGCGTTTCACAGTCAACCAGGAGCATTTAATTTCTAGTTTGCAGAGCTCCCATTTGGCCTAAATAGTGCTACTCGGTTGTTCTCGAAAGTGATGGCAGTGGTCACGGTACACCTTCGGAGTTGAGGATACAATTCTTTCCCTACCTCAATGATTGGCTGTTGAAGGCAGGCTCTCGACAATCGGTTGTAGACCACTTCATGGCAATTGCAAACCTTGTAACATTATTGGGGTTCACAATCAAAAAATCAAAGCCGCACTGACTCCTTCACAGAGGTTGCCATTCATTGGGGCTGTCCTGGACACAGTGCATTTAAAGGCATTTTCACCACCGCAGCAAGCCTGGAACATTAATGCTAAGATCCTGTTTCAGCCTTGCTCTTGGATCTTGGTGAGAGCAGATCTGGGACTTCTCAGTCTCCTAGCTTCCTGCATCTCCCTGGCCGACTGCATCAGGTGGCACATGCGGGTTCTGCATTGTAGTTTGAAATTCCAGTGGGTCCAGCACCAAGGAAATCTGACTGACGCTATCCAGGTTTTGGAAGAGACTGCTCCCAATTTGCAGTGACAGGCCCCTCTTCCTTCCCCACCCAAAGCTTCTGTGGTGACGGATGCTTCACTACTGGGCTGGGAAGTTCATCTAGAGGAAATGGAGATCAGAGGACTCTGGTCTCTGGTGAAAACCTGATCCCATATCAATCTGTTTGAGTCGGTGGCCATTTGTCTGACATTGAAGACCTTCCTGCCATTCATCAAGGGGAGGTTAGTGCAGGTGAAGCATACCCGGTGGCACATGCATACTTTTCAGTGGGACCTGAAATGCCAGTGGGTGCAGCATCAGAGAAATCTCTCCAGTCTGGTCCAGATAATGGAGGGGACTGCACAAGATCTGCAGTGGTGGCTGATGAACCGTGATTGCCCCAGCGGCAGACCCATCTCCCTTCCCCACCAGGAGCTGACAGTGGTGTCTGATGCACCACTTCTGGTTTGGGTGGAGATCAGAGTCCCAACTCTACATCAACCTTCTGAAGCTGAGGGCGATTCGTTTGGCATTTGTAGTGGCTTATGAGTTAGCAGTGACGAAACCCATTTGGCTCCTGATGAATTCCATAGAGCTGTGACCTAAGTGTTAGAGCGGAATGCATCGAATGCTGATTTTTAATGTCGAGTTCGCAGTTATTTGCACACAAATAAAGACGTGTAATACTAAGCTCAGTGTGTTGACATAGTCATTGGCGGGTACCCAGGCTGGGAAAGACGCTACACCATCCACCAAAGGAAGGCTGGTTCAAGTGTTCACAGATATCATCACCGCCATGTGGTACTGCAACAAGCAGGGGGAGTGGGGTCCTGTCCCAGGAGACTCTGTGCCTCTGGAGTTGGCTGGAGTGTCAGGGCTTTTCCCTGAACACGAACCACTGGTGGGATCCTTAACTGCCAGGGCAAACTAGCTCATGGTGGCGTCTGGCGAATCATGAATAGAGTCTACTTCCCGAGGTGGCACAGGGCATCTTGCTACAATGGGGAGAATCCTGGCTAGATACTTTCACCACCGTTGAACACACAGTGTCCAAGGTTTTGCGTGTTGGAGTTTCCACAAAGACATTGGGACTCCTTTATGCCTAGCAAATATAACAAGATGATGGACGGAGTGCTGAAACTTTTCAACCACTCACCCCCAGTCAAGAGATCTGAGTTAAATCCATCGTTCTTTTGCTCACTATGCCACCCCAGTTTGGACCCAGCCATATGCAACCGGTCCTAGGATGCTTGTTTCCGGACCAGGGAGGACCTGGCCTGGCAGGTTCGGGCTGGACTGTTCCCATGGGAAGCAGGGTCAAGGCTGATTTGCTTATGGCTGGGTCCAAACTGGAATGGCATGGTGAGCAAAAAAAGATAGATTTAGGCCCAGATCTCTGTACTGGGGGTGAATGTTTGACAATGTTCAGCATTCCGTCCATCATCTTTCTGTGTTGCTTTACTCCTGTATGCCTACCTGCTTCTGCCTCCCATGCACTGAGTTTTGAAAAGGATAAGGAACAACCGGGCCAAAGTTGTCATAGTGGCACTGCATTGGGCTCAGAAAATGTGGTACCGCCAACTTCTGGGCATGAGCATCTGTCCTCTGATCAGGCTACCACTTTGGGAGGATCTTGTGTCCCAACAACAGGGCAGCATCCTCCACATGAACCTGCTCTATACCTCTATGCATGGAGATTGATCCCTGGCAGTTCATTGCATTTGATCTGCCAACTGAAGTGGTGGGCGTAATCCTCGCCACCAGGCTGCCTTCCTCGAAATTCATTACTGGCAGGCACTGAGAAAAATTTGTGGCTGGTGTGGATTTCGCAAGATAATCCCTTTGCAAGCCAAGCTGTTGCAGTTCTCCTGTTGTTGTTTTTTTGTCTTTAACCCAGCAAGTCCTTGCAGTGGCCACTATTAAAGGTTACTTGTCAGCCGTTTTGGCCTTTCTATTTTTGTTGGAACAAACATTCTTCTTCAAAAAAACTGTTCTGAGGAGGTTTATTAAAGGTTTGTCACACATGTTCCCTCCCAAGCATTTTGTGATGTTGCAGCGGAACCTTAACTTGGTTTTGACTTGTCTCATGTGTATGCCCTTTGAGCCAATGCCCATCTACTCATTGCATCTCCTGACTCTAAAGACTGTCTTCCTCACTGCAATGACTTCAGCTCATCGTGTGAGTGAACTTCAGGCATTGTCGTTCCTCCTGCGATACACCATATTTTTTCCAGACAAACTGGTGCAGAGTACTAGGGCGTCCTTCTTTCATAAAGTGTGACACCTCTCCACGTTGTACAGTCTGTCACCCTGCCTGCAATCCATGCCTCGAAAGAGGAGTAGAGGCTTGATCGGCTGGACCCCAAAAGAACATTAAGCTTTTACATTGATTTTACCAAAAAGTTGATGATCAACTTTTTGGGGAGTTCTTCAGTGCAAAGAAAGGTGCGGAAGAGGACTCTGCATTAATATCTGCCACACAGTTGCCAAGAAGCAGCCTCTGGAAAGTCTGAGAGCCAATTCCAAGAGTGTCAGTACTGCTACCACTGTGTTGGCGCATGGAGTGTCTGACCTTGATATCTGCGACATGGGTGTCAGTGCAAACGTTCACGAAGCAGTACTTATTTGACAACCAGGTCGGTCGAGAAGGATGTTTTGCCCATTTTGTCCTGCAGGACTTTTTGGTCTGAATCCACTCCACTAAGCCTCCACCTTGGGAAGGGACTGTTTTGGTATCTATTTTAAGGTGAGGAATCTGCGGTTAGAAGTATCCATCAGAAGAACAAGTTACTTACCTCTGTTAATGTTCTTTCTGGTGGGTGCTCTACCTAACCATAGATTCCTCGTTGCCCTCCCACCTCATTGTTCTGTGAAGTGGCCTCGTAGTCGCATCTAAAAAGGTCCCAAGTTAGGAATGTAGGAACAGAGGCATAACTGCAAATATGCAGATAGATACAGGCTTCCATGCACACACACATCCGTACGTGATAGACCACACACGTACTGCGTTCACGTATTTTTGCGCACCGATGCATATGTGGTATCTCCTGTATACATGGAATTGTTTTGGGGAAGCTTGGACTCTTGCTGCCTTAGCTAAATCTCTTGCGTGTGGGGGGGAGAGAAGGAAGCGCTATGGCTGCCTGTGCTATTCTTATTATGTGTGTTCAAAGAAAACTTGAGCCCTGCACTCCCACTTACACCGCTGTCTCCCTTCTTGCACGTCACTCAGCCTTTTAAATGTGTGTGCCAGTAGCAAAATGGTGGGGGCGCCTGCAGCAGGATGATGGGGGATGCTCTGTGTCCTTGAGACTTCTGTATCTGCTTTGTGGGCAGCAACACTGCAGGCTTAGCTAAAACAAGAATAGTTGCAGGGTACGTGGAAGCTGCTTAGCCATTCTCACAGACCGAAACCTGGTTCGTGTGTAGCAGCAGAGAAACATCCCCATGTATGGAAAATAGACAGTAGCTACTGTTACACATGAACATCTACTTTAGTGCTTTACTCAAGCTCACCAACATCTTTTGAATATTTACCTCAACATACTCGTTTTCCTTTAAATTAGTCAAGGCACCTTACTCCAGTATTGGAACTTTCATGGATTCACATGCTTGAATCATTCCCCATCGTCGAGATGGGAGTCCCCGGTATATCAAAACAGCTATACAGAGCTAGCATAAACTAGAAAAACAGGCTTAGGCCCATTTCAGTTTTGCAACATATCCATATCTTTTTGTGTAACAGAGACCAAAACTAGGCCTTAGCCAATCAGAACACCCTACCCTCTAGAACACTCCTGAGAGAACCTCAGACCTTCAGATTTTCTACTGCACATTGTACAAGGGAGTCTCCACTGAGCTCTGCTCAGTTTTGTACTTATCTACTCCCTTGCGAGGTTTTTTCTAACCGTTTCTTCAGAATTCTACTTATTGGTTAATCTACTTTCTTGATGTTGGACAAGGAGAAGAAGGGTCTTTTTAGAGCCTGTGCCACCTGCTCTAAGAAAAGACTTCACGTTGATGACCCTCACAAGGACTGTATCTACTGCCTGTACCCTAACCACAAGGCCAAGGATTGTAAGGTATGTTGTACCTTCTCCACCAAACCGCTGAGGGATCGTGAGGGGCGCCTTTTCATTTGGCTCCACAAGCTGAAGACCAGAAAAGAGCCTATATTTAGTGAGGATATTGATGGGGCCTCTTCATCCTCGTCTTCAAAAAGGTCTCACAAGAGGTGAAGATCTGAACCTCACTCATCTGGTGAGCGCCCTCGTAAAGCCTCAAAAAAGACCACCCATGGGTCTTACAGACGTCCTACGAAATCTCCTCACTGAGGTGAAAAGAAGAGGAAAGGACATCTTACAGGGGACAGCTGGGTTAAAAAGGCGAGTTCTGTGCCGCCTTCAACACCTCCTGAAGACAGGAAAGCCTTCTTCTGTTTCCCCTGAGGAGAAACCATTGACGAAGAGACCATCGTCCTCGTCGGCCCGGAGCAATGCTTCCCAGGTATCTGCAGTCAAAGAACAGTCATCGTCGATACCTCCTCCAACGACGGCATCAACAACGGGATCGTTGTCTAAGACTTTGCAAGCATCAGCGGTTATTTTACCGCCGACACCTTTGTCGTCGACGATCACAGCGATGGCAACGACGACTCCAGTGGCTACGGCGCCGTTGACGACATCGACTGCAACGGTATATAGTTTGCCTTCAACCCTGTCTACAGCGACAGTGGCTCCACTGACGACATCATCAACAACACCGTTGACGACCTTGTCGACGGGGGAAATAATTCCTGCAGAGAAATCAAGAATCAGACACTTAACTCCAGAAGTCACATCACCTAGGAAGGTGACTCCTTTAATTCCTTCACATCTCCTGGAGGAAGAGGACTCGGAGGAAGATTATGTCCCCTTTGGTTACGCCAGCAGTCCATCGGAGTTGGATGTAAAATGCCAGGAAGATGACTTCGAGGAGGGCTATGAGGAGGAGCCCTATTACGTGCCACCTCAAGACCACCACCAACAGTTTCAGGAGGAGATGGTTTCTATGCCATCCTCTTTGCTTTCCTATCTGCAGTTTATGCTTTCGGACTATAAGAAAAGATTTCCATCACCTTCTACTGTTCCAGAACATTCTGTGTTACCTCCTAATCAACATTCAGTTCCTTCCACCCCTCAATTAGGGACTACGTTACACACAGACCTACTCCACCATCAACGCCGCCTCTTGACCAGCACCCTGTTACCTCTGACGACGACCAGGAGGAGAGGGATCTTCCGGATCCACACAGGGAATGGAACGACTATATTATTCTCAACCCGTCTTCACCCTCACCGGTTCCCATAGATCCTCCACCTGAAGACATTGGCGGTTTTCATAATCTTCTGGAAAGAGCGTCCAAAAGATTTGATTTGCCAATTCCCTCTCCGCAAACGGAGTGCTTTCTTTATGACTTCAAGGAACCATTTAGGAATTCAGTGCAAGCCATTCCCCTTGTTGGTTACATATGGGAGGAGGGCCTTAAGGTTATGAAACCCCTACCACAGTGAATCCTGTTCTTTCTAGATTGGAAAAGAAGTATAAGGCCCCAGAGGATAGTCCTGCTTGCCTGGTGGGCCACCCAAAGCCAGACTCAGTAATATCCCAGGCGGCCAAAGGAAGTCCAAGAACCCGGCTGCTCCGGTCACAACGCCTCCGGACAAGGAAGGCATACACCTTGACAATGCAGGCAAACTATTCTCTTCGATGTCAGGACTGATGGTCAGGGCAGCTGATGCTCTAACCATCTTAGGTCGCTATGATCGCCCTTTGCATCGACGAACTTCTTGATAGAAGTAAATCAGTCGCCAAGAAGATCCTCCAAGAGGGTGAGAGGGCTTCCTCTGAGGTTATAGACTGCACAATGAACATCACTACGACAGCTTTTCGGTCTCTGGCAGGATCAGCAGTCTTACGCCAACAAGTTTGGCTCAGAGCGACATCTTTTCGGCGTGAGGTTCAGAATAAAATATTAGATCTGCCCTTTGATGGAGAGGCCCTTTTTGGTAAACAAATCGGTGAGGCTCTCCAGGATATAAATAAGGACACTGAAACCGCAAAGTCCTTGGGGATGCTCCAGTACCGTAAGGTACCTTTTCGAGAGGTTCGAGGAAGAGGTCTGCCCTCATATAGAGGTGGATACCAACATTGCAGATATTCTTCTTACACCTCCTCTACACAACCTTATCGAACTCAATACACTCAGCGGCAATCTCAATCTACTACTTATTCCAGATTGGCTCCCAGGGGAAGACCAGGGCGACAGGGGAAGGATTCCTCACATCGCCAATGAAAACTTTCAGGCTCTGGCTCTTTTTCCTTTCCACGTTCAGGTGCCCGTGGGAGGAAGAATCTCTTTTTATATCCAGAAATGGCGAAAGATAACAACGGATCAATGGGTTCTCAACATTGTTTGGCCATACGTTTATTCAAATTCCACCATCCACTCCACCTCGCTTACAAGCGACAAAGCATCTACTCCTCCTGCACCTAGAAGCCCGGTTGATGCTCCTAAAAGGGGCAAAGAACCAGTTCCGGCATCCCAGAGAGGGAAAGGGTTCTACTCCTGTTTCTTTTTGGAATGGAAGGCTTTCAAAAAGTGGCGGCCTATCCTAGACTTGAGGACTCTCAACACCTATCTCAAGAAGCAGTCCTTCCATATGGTCTCCCTGCAAGACATACTACTGCTTCTAAATGCAGGAGATTTCATGGCCACTCTAAACCTAAAGGACGCTTACTTCCATGTTCCCATTCATCCATCGCACAGGAAGTATCTTCGCTTCACTGTAGCAAGGAGCCACTACCAATTAAAGGTCCTGCCATTCTGCCTAAGATCGGCGCCAAGGATATTTACAAAGTATCTGGCCCCACTGGCGGCTTTCCTCAGAAGGCAACATCACCAGGTGTTTCCTTACTTAGACGATTGGCTGAAAAAAGCACCGTCCATTTTGGCAGCCCGGGCATCCATGACAGCTTGCACAGGTCTATTTGAAAGTCTAGGCCTTACCTTAAACAAGGAGAAATCAAACCTACAACCATCCAAACACAGAACCTTTCTGGGAGCTATATTGGGCACGTTTCTGAACAAAGCCTTTCCATCACTAGAAAGACAAACCAAACTGATGTCTATGGCTCAACTCTTCCTAAGAAAAATGTCACTTTCAGTTCGCAGTTACAAGTCTCTCCTGGGGTCAGTATCATCTTGCATCCCTCCAATTCCTTTCTGTCTGAGGATGTGTCCCCTTCAGGAACAAATAGACTTACAATGGTGTCAAGTGAATGGTTCTTTTGAGGATATCATCAAAGTAACTCCGGTTATGCTCCAAGCCATCTCTTGGTGGACCCAGCAGAGAAACATTTCAAAAGGTCTGTCTTTTTTTGGCATCCCCAGCTCGGCGAGTAATAACCACGGATGCATCTCTAGAAGGATGGGGAGCGTTCCTGCAAGACCTTCAAATCAGTGACCTTTGGCAACAGCATCATCGCCTTCTCTACATCACTTTGCTGGAACTGAGAGCAATTCATTTAGCCCCGCAAGCATTCCTTCCAAGGATACGAAACTCATCGGTTCTCATCAGGATGGACAATACAACGGCGATGCATTGTCAACGAGTAAGGGGGAACAAGGTCTCCTATGTTGTCACTGGAAGCTCAATGCATCTGGAAGTGGGCGATCCAGAATGGAGTTTCACTAAGAGCAGAACATCTTCCAGAGAATCTCAATGTGACAGCGGCTCAAGTCAGCATTCCACGAATGGGAACTGCACCAGGAAACACTGGACAACATTTTTCGGCTCTGGGGCAAGCCAACCCTAGACCTATTCTTGACTCTGGAAAACAGGAAATGCTGGTACTTTGCAAGTTGGCATCATCATCCGGGATCCGGGGGGAAGGCGTTTTCGATGGCATGGTCAGGCACCTTTGCCTACGCTTTTCCTCCCATTCCCCTCCTGCCAAGGCTTCTAATGAAGATGAAGGCAGAGCCCTGAAGGATGATCCTCATAGCCCCATCTTGGCCGCGCCAGTATTGGTACAAAGAACTCCTTCTTCTCTCGGAGAGACAGCCGATTCTTTTGGATCCTATCCCATCGCTATTGATGATGTCCTGGGGTCAGGTGCTGCATCCAGATCCCAAATTGCTTTGATTAGCGGCATGGCTCCTGAACACGGAGAATTCGATCATCTGAACCTTTCCACTGAGTGTAAAGACATTCTTTCTCACGCCCGGCAACAGAGCACTAACAAAACATATCAGATGAAATGGAAGAGGTTTTGTCTCTGGTGCCAGGAATCGGGCATTTATCCTTTCTCCTCTTCAGCTCATGAGATCCTTCCTTGCATCCTTTCATTGGCAAAAGCTGGTCTGGCTCATGCATCTATTAAGGTTCATCTTGCAGCTATTTCACGTTTTAGAAGAACCTCTTCAGGCCCCTCTTTATGGTCAGCGAGAATCATCAAACAATTCATGTAGGGATTTTTTAGGGTCTTTCTTCCAGTCAAGCCTCCTCCACCACTCTGGCACCTTAACGTGGTCTTGTCTCAACTCATGAAACATCCCTTCGAACCTCTCCACAAGGCGGACATGAAATTTCTGTCGTGGAAAGTGGCTCTACTTCTGGCTTTGACATCGGCTAGAAGAGTTGGTGAAATGAAGGCTCTCACTATCCAGGAGCCTTTTCTTCAATTCAAGGATGACAGAGTGATGTTACGTACCAACCCCAAGTTCATCCCTAAGGTTCCATCGTACTTTCATTTAAACAAACCGCTGGTTCTAAAAACTTTTTCCCCGCATCGTACAACACTGCAACACTAGCGGAGAGCTCTTCATTCTCTAGATATTCAGCGCTGTCTAAAATTCTATCTTCACAGGACTAAAACCTTCCGAAAGACACCCCAACTCTGTGTCCTATATTTCTCCTCGTAAGGGTATCCCCTTTCCAAACGAGGCATCGCATGTTGGATTTCTAATACCATCCAATACTGTCATCAGGCTGCTGGCAAGCCCCTTCAGGGGAGAGTCCATGCACATTCTACTAGAGCGGTCTCTGCCTCAACAGCCCTGTTTGCCAGTGTACCTATCCAGGAGATCTACAGGGCTGTGACCTGGAAGAGTATTCACACCTGTACCAGGAACTACTGCTTGGATTCTTCAGTTCAGTGACACTGCAGTGGGCCAGGCAGTACTGAGGAACCTGTTTCAATGACGGTGAGCTTTCTTTTCACACCTCCTTCCTTTACTTTCTAGGAATCTCGCACATTCTTTTTTATCATTTTTTTTCTTACTCTAGCCTCTCCTTTTTCATCCCCACTATAGGGGTATTTTATCATATACTTATGTGTTTATTTATTTACATATATATATATATATGTGTATATATATATATATATATGTGTATATGTGTGGTTTTTCTATCTATTTTAATTTATTTATTTATATGTATATTTAGATGCCCATTGTTTAAGGCTTTGTTTAGGCATGATTTAAGAATTACAAATTTGTCTTTCTCTTTTGCTTCTCATTGTATATATGTTATTCAAACACAATTATAACAAAAATGTGCTCCTAACTACTAGCTACTCTGATTCAAGCATGTGAATCTATGAAAGTTCCAATACTGGAGTAAGTAAATAAGTTACTTACCTGTAACTATAGTTCTCCAGTATTGGAATCTTTCATAGATTCACATGCGACCCACCCTCCTCCCCTGAGAAGCTCACCTTTTCAGACCTTCATGGTTCGGTTTATGGCACTAGTGCTGCGAAAATCTGAAGGTCTGAGGTTCTGTCAGGAGTGTTCTAGAGGGTAGGGTGTTCTGATTAGCTAAAGCCTAGTTTTGGTCTCTTTTACAAAAATATATGGATATGTTGCAAAACTGAAATGGGCCTAGGCATGTTTTTCTAATTTATTCTAACTTTGCATTGCTGTTTTGATATGCCGGGGACTCCCATCTCCACGTGGGGGAATGATTCAAGCATGTGAATCTATGAAAGATTCCAATACTGCAGAACTATAGTTACAGGTAAGTAACTTGTTTTCTTCTTCACACTTGTACATGCATAAGTTACTACAAATAACATGCATATACCACTACAATCACCACACAATATGTACATATTGCAATTACGGTTTACTAAATATATATATGAAAGTGTGCTTCTTTTGCTGCACAAATAACAGTAAAACCATGAGAAACATGTTGTGCTATTAATATTAGTGTCAACATTCTTCGCCACATTTACACTGCACTCTTTTTCCAATACCGGAATTACATGCAAATCCCGTGTACAAATTAAAAGTGGGACTTAATGGCCTTGACCGTGTTTATTTAACAATGTATACCTTGTCACCCAAGGGAAAAACTAATGCACTGAAGTCAGCAGACACCCACCACTTTCCTCAAGGGGGAAACTCCATGCTGTCATTTAGGATTAAGATCATTGTGATGTAAAAAGAAAAATCCACTTCCTGAAGAAAAACCATCTATGTTTCTGCAAGCATTTGAGACACATTTAAAACATTCATTTGTTCAAAACATATTTTTCTTCAGACAAAAATGTGCTATTACTCTAACTTTTACATTGTCTGAAAACTGTTTTATAAAAGAAATGATGTTTTTGTAAAATGTGCGCCTTTATTTTGTAAACCATGTGTGTTTTTGTAGGTTATCTGACCCGGACCAGCCCGTGCTATGGTTGGACCAAATGCCAGCTCGAAGTCTCAGTAGGGGTTTTAACAACCACATCAATCTTATCAGGTATGTATGCTGCATGGTCAGTTCATCTTTCTAAGACGTGCATCTGTGTAGAAATGTGACTGCAAGACTGTTATATCTAAGGTCTTACCTTCCATCTTCCCTGTTTCTCTGCCTCTGCTGTTCAGCCAGTGAGAGTAGAATGTTAGTGTGGATGGTGATGTCATTGGAATGTGTGGTATGCTTGGAGTGGGACTGTCAGTTGGATCCTGGGCTGAGCAGCAGAGAAGCTGCTCCTGGTGGGGCTTTATTTCATCTATACTGGAAAACCTATCTGAACATCTAAGATCAATAAACTTATCATCTGTAACCTAACCAAGACTACTGGAACTACTTACCTACGACATAACATAAATGGGCGACGAGTTGGATCAAAACTACGCGTGAGGATTTACTTCAAGCTTCATAAGGTACTTTTATATAAGACTTTACTTAAAAACGAACCTACCTAAGGATTTTACGCCCCCCGCCCCACCAGTGTCCAGATTCACCGGACAGCCGATTGACAGGGCGTATGTTTCCTGCTACATGTTCTTCCTGCCTGATTTCTGCTGCCTGCTTCTGACAGGGCGTTTGTTACCTGCTGCCATGCTTCCTGCTGCCTTGACACCCTGCTGCTTCAAAAAAAAAAAAAATTCTACTAAGGTGTGGACCTGGCATCTACAAAGATTGGCATTACATCTAAGAACCCACTGACTGGGCAATGAATTGAACTGAAGTAGACTGAGCCCACTGCCTCATCATGCAAGTACAATATTGAGGTGTACAGTGACTGTAAGGATTTACTGCACAGGTTTGGTGTCTCATGTCCTACTACTTTAATCAACTTTGTTTCGTGGCAAGCGGCAAACTACGACATACAGCTGTGTACAAGTAAGCATGATTTATACTTTGTGAACTGATTGCAGCTGTGGCGCATGTCATTTGAAGCGATGTTCAGTGAGAATTTATTTGCTACCGCAACGCTTGGATTTTCCAAGCACACAGGCTCCTCTGTTTCTAAGTGAAACTAATTTAGTCCCCCGTTTTTAAATTGAGAACGGTTGGGAGTCTGGGGCGTTTGGAGCTCACGCAGTCTTTCCATATGGAGTCACGAGACAAGCTTTCCACACGCGAGCTTACCTTCTGCCTCAAGTCGCGTGGAGCCCTCTTCCTTCGCCATTGTTGCTATGCAGCGCTTGGACTGTTGCGTAACGCTTTTCAGCTGCAACGCGCCTTGAGCCATCCAGCGCAACATCATTGGCATGCCGCCATCTTGCGGTTGGAGTCTTCATGCAAATCTCTGGGGTTTCGAAGTTTATCGTATGTTTTAACCTGCTTCAGCCATCTGCCAATTACGTGATGCCACGTTGGACAACCACCGTTCTTTCCGTTTGCTGACATGCTGGTACTTTCTTCTTGCTTTAATGTCCGTGGAGCCATATGTATTTGTGCTACTGTTGGAGACTTTATTTTTGCCTACAGCTTTACCGCCTTCTGATTAGAGACGCTCTGCAGTTTTCCTCGCTGCGTTTCTCTTTTTCACCTTCATGTACTGAACTTCATGTCATATTGGTACTCAGACAACGTGTTTTGCAGTCTCATTTTGTGGCTCCCATATTTATGACGTTTTTAATTATGCAGTTTCTCCTTCTTTTCGCTCTTGCATTTTCTTTCTATCTATTTCTGCCATTTCTCTCATCGCTACTGACGCAGTGTTGATGCTCATCTTATTTTATTGCCATTTATTCTCATGTCTTGCATATTACTTATTTACCTGATTGATTATTCTTGGATGTACTTTTTTCATATTACTATATACATGCTACTGTGTTATTAATGTATTTTCTTGCTTGGCATGCAGGTTTTCATTCGTTTTCTGTCAGTATCTGGAGCAATTTTCCTTGTTCCTCTTATTTTTTACATGATTTTACTTACAGTGCATTTGTTATATTGTGCGCAAGTTTTCATATGTGGTCTAACTTGAGGTGTGACTGTACTTTTGCTTTATATGTTGTGCAGCTCTCCCAGATCGCATTTTCCTTGCACCTTCATGCGTGGTCTAACTTGAGGTGTGACTGTACTTTTGCTTTATATGTGGTGCAGCTCTCCCAGATCGCATTTTCCTTGCACCTTCATGCGTGGTCTAACTTGAGGTGTGACTGTACTTTTGCTTTATATGTGGTGCAGCTCTCCCAGATCGCATTTTCCTTGCACTTTCTTGCGTGGTCTAATTTGAGGTGTGACTGTACTTTTGCTTTATATGTGGTGCAGCTCACCCAGATCGCATTTTTCTTGCATTTACTGCTTGGGGACTCATTATTTTGTGTTTTCACCCTTTGCTTGATTTCTGGTAGGGTGTAAGTCACCCGTTATTTACTTATGATTGCTTTCTGTTTCGGTGTTTTTCACCCGTTGCTTTATGTCTGGTAGGGTGCAGCCACCCGTTATTTACTTTTTATTGCTTTCTGCTTGGGTGTCTGTCACTCCGTATTCTCTTTCTTGTTGGGTGTATGTCACTCTTTTCTTGCGTTAAGGTTGGGTGTTTTCTCTTCCTGCTTTTGTAATTCACCTTTGCTTGCTTTCTGGTTTGGGTGCTGGTCACCTATTGCTTACATTTGTTCATGTCGTTTTCCTTCTTTCTGTTGCTGTGTTCAGTGTTTCCATCCTCCTCGCCAGTCTGGCCAGTTGGTCTGGTTGTGGTGGTTACATTTGGTGCACTATTCCTTTGATAGTTTGCGTGGTATACCTCTTTCTTGTTCATGTATGTTTTTTCTCCATTTGCTTTTCCGTTCTTTCACAATTTCCTTCCTTTTGAAACTTCTTGCTTCAATTTTTTGCTCTGCTAAGGAAGGAGATGTCTTTTCTAGTTTTCGTCTTCCTTTATTGCTTCCTTTTAACATCACTTTTCTACTTGCTTATTTTAGCATGTTTTTCATAACTTATGTGCAATTGCAATTCTTCTTCTGTCAAGTTTCTTCGGTATTATTGTGATGTTACTGTTATGTTACTATTTATATTTGCTTTCTCTTTGTTCATTTTATAAAGAGGGAAGGTGTGTTATATCTAAGGTCTTACCTTCCATCTTCCCTGTTTCTCTGCCTCTGCTGTTCAGCCAGTGAGAGTAGAATGTTAGTGTGGAAGGTGATGTCATTGGAATGTGTGGTATGCTTGGAGTGGGACTGTCAGTTGGATCCTGGGCTCAGCAGCAGAGAAGCTGCTCCTGGTGGGGCTTTATTACATCTATACTGGAAAACCTATCTGAACATCTAAGATCAATAAACTTATCATCTGTAACCTAACCAAGACTACTGGAACTACTTACCTACGACATAACAAAGACCTTTAGTATTATTCTTCACTCCTTTGATAACCGATAGGTTTTCTGCTTCTAAAATGAAACAAGCTATCCTTCCTATGTGGTATGTCTGGCTGACATGGTTCTAGCTGGCTGTTAGTGTAATATACATAAAGAGAGCAGCATTGGATTAGATGTTTGTTGGTAATGTCATTGGAATTTTAAACCAGCCCACACAACAGCCGTCAGGAGTTGGAGCTGTCGATCACGCTGACGTTTGTATACTGTAAGGAACTGCAAGGGTGCACAGCCAATGTGGTGAATGATTAAGGCATGGCAAAACCAAGCTGGGCTGATTCCACCCCCCGGGTCTCGTTTGTGTGTCCCTCTGCCCTTATGTGACGCACATTCAAGAGTGGAGCTCCAGGATGCCTCTGTTGCCACAGAAAACGCATGGCAGCCAGGCAGAGAGCTCAACAGAGCCTCACTCATTGGGACTCCTCTGGTTGCCTTAGCAACTGCCAAAGCCTACAGCTGCTTCCAATCCTGTCTGTCGGACATCTTGCAATAGGAATGTCCCCAGTGTAACTCCTCTTCATTAATGTAATAATCATGAAAGAAAGTAAAATGTGCATAATTTTTACGCCACTATTAAAGGGATATCCAATACAGAGGAAAAAAATATTCTGTTTTCTTATTCCCGCATCACTAACAGGCAGCATTAAGCTTGCTAGAATACTGCTTTGTATGATGACCTATTGCAGCATCATTCACCTGATGACCTTTTAAGCATTGTCATCACCTTAAATTGATGATGCAAATATCATTCTACACTGATTATTACTGAATGACGCTGCAATTGCGGGTATGTATAGAGGATTCCTGATTGATGAAGCCAATCTGAACAATCATTTAAGATTTATGAGCCATTCTGCAAACCTGAACATGCAGGAAGGATTTAAACATCTGAACATGCGATAAGGACTGCTGGGTTATGGTGCACATATTAATTAAAGCTTAATTATTATACAGGCAAATACGATCATTCACTAAGGGTTAGTGAACAGTGGGGCAAATCTGAAGTGCCATGCATTCAGAATTTTGGAATGTTGATAGAAATAGCATTCACTAATTATTTCTCAGTCATAGTTGCATCTGGATATTTATTGAGGATTAGTAGGTGACGGGACACATTTGAACATGCAGTGATGATCATTGATTGATGGTGCCAATCTGGTGCCGCACTAAGAATTAATGAGTGTTTATGCAAATATTGCATGCAGCCAACGTACAACAAAGTGATGAAAGGAATGCTAGAGTTAATATTAGTTGCTAGCGAACACTTGGGACCGTATTCCACAGTATCATATTTCTCACAAAATGGCACTCTAGAAGGAGAACAGCCATATGCAGGTTGTCTGTCAGTCCTGGTCCTGCTCTAAAAGGAACAGTGCAGCCAAAACTGCCAGGCCACGTCTCCTGCTTTTAGGAACATTAGCGACCGTAGACTGGTATTGGCCTAGTTGGCCAGCTTGAGGTCTAGCTGTGGCACAGTGAGCACGTGACCCATGTCTGGGCATATATTAACTGCAATAAATACAAATTCTTGGGACGAATGCTTGTATTAATCTCAGTCACTGGCAAAGCTCTAGGAAGCATTCCAGTCCATTGTTTTTAGCCCACTATGCCACTGTAATGAGAGACTTGCCATTCGTAAATCAGTCTTGGGTCCTGCTCCAAAGGATGCAGGCGGTCCCCTGCAGATGAGAGCATAAGCAATCACAGACCGGTTTCAGCCTACCTAGTACTATGTAGTGAAGTTTAGCTTGAGTCCTGTGGCACAGTGAACACAGGACCCACATCTGGGCTTACCTGTTTCACATAGGGCATCTACTTCAACAAACAACAAAATGATGGAAGAAACAGCTGAATTAATCTGAGCCACATGTAAACATTTGGCATTGCTTTCCAGGCCTTCTTTTGTCACCCGCTTTTCCACTTCAGATAGAAACTTGGCCATGCAGTCAAGATGTCTAACAGTTGGTGCATATCAAGGTTGGCACTGAAGAGTTCAAATCTGAACATGCATTCAGGATAAGTGAATGATGTGGCAATATTATATTAATATTAATCTTATTGTGGGCAGTCTGATGGATACGTCTTCCTGCAGATCTCTCAACTTATGAATATCCTGAGGCACCAAACTGGGTCAGTAAACTTTTTCCAGCAGTAGCATATTGGTGGTGTCTCACAACTCCAGTCATGGGGTTGCGCAGAATGTGATGAAACCGGTTTATATTGGTGCCACCTTGCTTGTGAGCTTCTGTTCCTATTTTCCCAAGCCTTACCTGTGCAGTCTGGAGCTCTTCAATATTTACTGGACTTCTCAATGTTTAATCAACATCAGTTTAGGTCAAATGTCAACACACAATGCCACAGGGTTCAATTCCTGTTGAGGTTATTGAAACAAGATGTCCCTGTTTGTCTTCATGAATCTGCATGTGGTGCCTGCGGTGTGACCTTGATCTTCCTGCACTTAGAGGCACCCAAAATGCTATCAACTAGCGAGAAGCCAAAGTGTTTTTGGCTTGGACCCTTAAGGGCGCATCAGATAGTCCCTCACCCCTCCTTTAACTAGGTATCCTGACAGGGAGCGATCCACTTGTTTTATTTATTTATTTGAGAGGGTTTTATATAGCGCTGGCTAGACCCGGGGGTATCAGAGCGCTTTACATGAGCATTGGTCGTTACAGTAAAAAACTGTTGTTCAATAAGATAGAAACACAGATAGGCAAGATTTAAAAAAAAAAAACACATTATTAAATTGACAAAAAGGCAAAAAGCTATTAACATGAAGAGAGATTATCAGGAAAGACTAACACGGAAACAATAATAAATTAGCAAAAAGGCTATTTACATGGGAAGAGGCTATCATGAAAAGCTATTTTTATACGATGACAGGAACAGAAAGAACAGCTCATTGTTGAGTGAGGTGGGAACAAAAGTTCAAGGCTGGTCGGTGGGAAAAAATAGGTTGAGTAATATAAAAGGGAGAGAACAAATTGTGGAGACCGGAAGTAACGTTGAGGGCGATTCAAGGAGGAGCTGGGGTCATAGATGTTGGGGGGGCGGGGGAGGGGGGTGATTATAGGGTGATAAATCAAAAAGAGGGAGAGGGGTGAGGGGAATGAGTCAGGAAGAAAGGAAAGTGGAACCGGGGCGGGGGAAGTTGAATAAAGGGTCAGAGGCGAGGTTATGGACCCCAATATTTATTGAGAAGGTGAAATTTGAGGTCTTTTTTAAAGCTGAGGTAGGAGGGGTTACAGCGCAAGTCCCTAGGGAGAGCATTCCAGATGATGGGGGCATTTCCGGAGAAGGAGCGACATTGTTTGGTTTTCTTTTTTAACAGGGGGGGGGGACGAGGAGTAGAGCATTAGTGCTTCTCATCGGTCGGGAGCAGCCAGCATTTTTGAGTTTGTTGGTGAAGGGGTTTGTTGGTGAAGGGCTTTGTGAGTTATGCATGCAGTCTTGTAGGCGGATCTTCCTTCAACGGGTAACCAATTGAGTGCCTTGAGGGCTGGGGAGATGTGGTCAAAACGATTACAGTCGGTGATTAGCCTGGCCGCTAGGTTGAGCACAGATCTGAGGGGGGCAAGGTGTATTTTGGGGGTTCCACTGAGGATAGCGTTACCATAGTCGATTTTTTAGAGAATTAGAGATTGGACAACCCATTTAAAGTCGTCAGATGGAATGAAGGGTTTGATTTTTTTAAGATGTCAGAGAGTGAAAAGAGCTCCTTTAGCCGAGTTTTTTATGTGGTCGTTAAGAGTGAGTTTGTTATCAATAGTAAAACCAAGTGATTTCACTGAGTTTGATAAGGAGAGCTTGCAGTTAAGGGCATTAAGGTCAGAGAGCCAGCCTTGGATGGGGAGCTTGTTTTTAGGCGAGAAGAGAATGATTTCGGTTTTTTTAGGGTTAAGTTTGAGGTGGTTGGAGAAGAACCAGGATTGGTTCTTACTCCGGGAATTGTTTAGATGAAGTATATCAGAGTGGGATCTAATCTTATAGTAAAGCATAGAGATGATAGTTGATTCCTGCTTGTTTCAGAATAAGGGTAAGGGGTTCCATAAAGAGGTTGAAGAGAGAGGGGGAGAGAATAGAGCCCTGAGGGACACCAAGGGAGACAGGTGTAGGGTTAGAGAGGCAGTCATTGATTTTGATTTGTTGTGTTCTGTGTTGAAGATAAGAGGAGAACCATTTGAGGACCAGACCATTAAAGCCAAAGCGAGTTTTAAGTGAGTTAAGGAAGGAAGAATGGTTAACTGTATCAAAGGCCGCAGAGAGGTCAAGGAGAATGAGTAGGCAGGACTCACCATTGTCGAGGGACCGGTGGAGGTCATCGACAATATTTAGCATGGCGGATTCTGTGCTGCATCCTTTTCGGAAGCCGGATTGCAAGGAGTCAAGTAGGTTGAAATTGCAGATGTGATTATCCATTTGTCAGAGAGCACATTTTTCAAGGGCTTTAGATAGGACTGAGAGGTTTGAGATATGGCGGAGATTGTTAGGGTCGTTAGGGTCAGCAGATAGGTTTTTAAGGATGGGAGTGATTTGACCGAGCTGGAGAGAGTCAGGGACACAACCCGTTGCAAAGGAGGTGTTAATGATAGAAGTCCAATAAGGGGCAATGATGTGTTTAGGATCTTGGACAAGATTTTTTTTATTTATTTTTTATTGGATTTTCTCAAACAGTATGTTGGCACAGCAGTATACAGTGTGATTATGCAAGAGTTGCAACATTGATCACATACATATGACCGTGGTGAACATGCAGATACTATATCATAAAAGGCATTACACAATGAATATAAAGACAGTCTAACCGCATTATTCCGGTAATTCATTAGCCTCACAGTGTTCCACAGATCTCAGATATTGTAACAGTGGTTCCCATATGTCACGGGGTCTAGATGTAGATGGTAGATCCTCCGCATATAGTACTAAGTTGTCACGGCAATAAATTAAATCTTTGAGCCAGAGGGCACTTTGGGGTTTTACCGTACTGTCCCAAGAAAGTGCCACTCGTCGTTTTGCAAGAAGCAAAGCCACTTTTACAAACTTGCCCACTACTCCCTTCAGAAATGGCACCAGGCCCAGAAGACAGATGTGCGGGGTGCATTGCACGGTCACATTGACCATTCTGGACAGTTTGCTCGTTACTTCAGCCCAAAACTCGGCAACCCCGAGACATGCCCAGGCTAAGTGCCAAAAATCAGCTCCTGTGCCCCGGCATCTTTTACACATATCGGCGTCTCGCAGTCCATAGTGAAATAATCTTTGAGGGGTGTGATAGGTCTGGTGCAAGTATTTAAAATGAATAATACGGAGGTTCCCGTTGGAAGTCAAGCTTCCCGTCAGTTAGCAGCAATATTCCCAGTCCGCCTGCGTCATCTGGGGAGATAAATGCGCATTCCAATTTTCCAGGCTTCTGCTAGGGGGGACAAGTTTTTCAGCTCGGGCGCTTTGATATAGTTTAGTGATGAGTTTGTGACGCGTGGGAGCAAGGAGTAGTGTATGCAGCGTCTGTAGTGTAGGTGGTTCTACTGGAAATGTAGAAAAATGGGCCTGTAACGCTTTTTTGAGTCTATGAAGAGCGAAATGAAATAGAGGGGTTTTGTTCTGTATATAGCTGAGGTCAGCGTCTGAGATGAAGGTACCATTCACGTATAGGTCACGCATGTGGGTAATCCCGGCTAGTTTTAGAGTGTGTAATGTCCCTTTGTCATGTGTGACCGAAAGGGCCGAATGATAAGCAATTGGCAACAACGCCGAGTATAATGGAAGTTTCCCAGCTAAGCGGCCTATCGTGTGCCATGCTGTTACGGTAGTGTCGATGGTATTAATTTCAGTGCGGGGGGTATGTCTGTGATTGTGAGAGAGTATAGACTGCAGAGGTATGGGATGTGCATCCCCATCTTCAACCGCAATATGGGGTATAAAGTCATGTGTACCAAGCCAATAATGTGCATAGTGGGCATGTGCGCATAAATAATATAAATACAGGTCAGGCACGCTAAAACCGCCTTCTTTGTAACTTAGGGTAAGTGTGTTCCAGTTGACCTGGGCTTGTTTGCCCCCCCTGATCAGTCGATGAAGCAAGGAGCGCAAGGTTTGAAAATAATGCTGGGTGAGTGTGATTGGTATGTTACAAAACAGGTATAAAAATTTGGGCAGTACGACCATTTTTACGAGTGCTATACGGTCGGCTAGGGATAATGGAAGTTTAACCCATCTGGTAACCTGTTGTTCTAGGACCATGTACGCCACAGTTTTCTCGAACAACTATTTCTGGGTCGCGGTGTACCCACACTCCCAAATATTTCACGGGGTCGGTGGCCCACATGAGCGGGAATTCCAGATCGTGAGGCTGAGTGCATGCGGTCAACGGCACCACTACCGATTTGGCCCAATTAATTAGTAGGCCGGAAAAACGAACAAATCGAATATATTCCCGCAAGATGGCCGTCAGATATGTTTGTGGCTCTCTGACAAAAAGCAACATATCATCTGCATACATGGAGATATGGACTGGGCGGTGAACAAATCGGAGGGCTGAAGCTCTGTGGCGTTGCCGAATAATACAGGCCAGCGGCTCAAGCGTTAGCGCGAATAGAAGTGGGGAGAGAGGGCAACCCTGCCTCGTTCCTCTGGTGATTTTGATGGGGTCTGACGTGTAACCCTCTACACGACTCGGGCTACGGGGTCCGTGTATAATAAACGTATCCACCCGATAAATAGGGGTGGAAACCCCATGCGCCTCAGAATGTGGAATAAATATCCCCATTCAATCGAATCGAAGGCTTTGGCTGCATCGAGCATCACTGCCGCTGCCTGTAGACCAGGGTCGAGTATGTGAAACAAGGCGAAAATCGTACGCAGATTGTGAGAGGTTGATCGGGTAGGAATAAAACCTGACTGATCTGGAAGAACGAGTAGAGGCATAAGGGGTTGCAGTCTTGTAGCTAGTATTTTGGCCAGAATTTTAACGTCGGTGTTTATAAGTGACAGCGGCCTGTACGAGTCACAACGGGACTGTGGCTTATCTTTTTTAAGTAGGGTAATAATGAGGGCTTCCCGCAAGGTAGGGGGCAGTATGCCAGAGTCATAGGCCTCGGCATACATTTCCAAGATGTATGGCGTGAGTTCCGCGGCGTACTCTTTATAGAATTCACTGGGGAATCCGTCAGGTCCCGGAGCTTTTTTATTGGGGAGTGTCTTGATGGCCGCTCGCACTTCCGCTTCTGTAACCGGTTGACTAAGGAAGTCCCGCTGGCTGTTCGTGAGCCACGCAAGGGCCACGTCCGAAAGGTACTCGTCCAGCTCGGGAGGATCCACCTCCCCTTGCGATGTGTACAGAGTGGCGTATGTGTGGCAAAATTGCTCAGCAATATCTGGGGTGGTGTAATGATCGTGTTCATCATCATCTGTTATTTTGGTGATATGTTTGTGTGCGCAGTGTGATCTTGGAAGCTAGATGACGTCCTGGGCGTCCACCTTCACCGTATGCGCGGGCCACGGAACGTCTATGTATATAGCGCGTTTCTTCCTCAGCGAGGGTATTATATTCGATCACAGATTCTTTAATAGAGGCAAGAAGCGGGGCAGATGGAGAGAGTTCGTATTCCCTCTCAAGTTTGTGCAACGTAGTCTCTATCTTGGTTAGCCGTCCGCGCAGATCACGCAGGATGCCAGCCGTTGTGCTGATACAAGTGCCACGAATGGTGGCCTTGAACGCCTCCCAAAGGGTCATAACACTATCTACCGAGCCGCTATTTGTGTTAAAGTAGTGTACAATTGCTTCTCGGAGGGTTGCGTTATATAGCGGGTCAAGTAATGCCTCTGGGTGGAAGCGCCACATAAAGGAGCGGGGCACAGCCCTCAGGATCTGCAGGGTGAGGAGCACCGGGTTGTGGTCCGACAGGGTGTGGGGAAAGCTATGTATTTCTGTTACCCAGCCTCCCGCATGCTCGCTAAGTAACCAATAATCAAGGCAGGACCAGCTGTTATGCGCTGTGGAAACATGTGTACCCTGCAGTGTGTAGGTGTTGCGATATCGCCAGATGTCCAGTAGGCCCAGCTCTGCCATTCCCTCCCGAATAACCGCGGCAGCCCTAGGGGATTGACCGTCTCGTGCGCTTGACTTGTCTTTAGTGGGGCCGAGGTGCGTATTTAAATCTCCACCCCACAGTATTACGGCATCGGGCCAGTCTCGTAGAGTGGAAATTATAAGCTCGTAGAGGCCCGGGTCGTCGATATTGGGACCGTATGTGTTGACTATAGTGATGAGTCTGCCTTCTAACTTTCCATGTACTATGGCATATCGCCCATCATTGTCTACACACGTGCGGATCATGGTGAAGGAGAGATTTCGCTTAACGAGTGTAAGTACCCCACGGGAGTAGGAAGAGTAGGAGGAGGCCAGCGATAACCAGCCCAGCGCCCCCCAATGTGGGCATCTGTTTGTGTGGTTAAATGTGTTTCCTGGATAAGGGCAATGTGGATGTCGTGGCGATCGAGATAGGCGAAGACTTGACGGACCTTTTTGGGTGAATTTAGACCCCGGACATTCCAAGTGAGGCAGGTTATTACTTCACTGTCATTCTGATGTATTCAGGTGGAACATATATACAGCGCGGGATTTTGTGAGTGCCTGAAAGAAACGCATATGATCCATAATCACCATCATAGTATATGTGATGCAAAAACAGTATCCTCCCCTCCCGCCATAACCCCCCACCCGCTTTGGCATCCCCAACTCGCCAAAGCCAACCCCAGCAACCCATACCAGTTCCGGAATGCATAAACCAGATTGGGGAACACCCATGTGGGGGACACCGGAGCACACATCTCCTCCCAATACTACGGGAGGTGGTCAAGCCAAAAAGTTGTTATAGTCCTGCCTGTGCAGTGAAAACGTAAGAAATCAACATAAGGTCACCCCGGTGACTGAGAGATACTAATACAGTGTTAGGGCATAAGTGATGGTCTGAACAGCAAAGGATAATCTTTCAGTTTATACCAGTCACATGTAATACATAACAGCATGAGCAGTCTTGAACACGGTGTAAACTAGAATGAAAGTGTAAAATCTTATCTGAACACTGCAAATGTCCTGGAGGGGTCCGCATCGCGACTGTCCCGATCATCCTCCGTCAAATGCAGGGTAGGGAACCAGTCGGGGTGCAGCGGAGACCGGGCGATAGGAAGAGTCCAACTGTCCATGCCACGCAGCAACGTCATTTGTCCGCTGCACCAGCCCCTTCGCCGTCGTCTTCCGCTGGGCCGGGAGAGTCTCGACTGTGATGTTTGAGGGTTTTGGCAAAGTCCATCGCCGACTTAGGGGTGGTGAAAATCCTCGGTTTTCCGTTAACCTCGATGCGCAGTCGTGCTGGGTATAACATCGCATAAGGGATTTGTTCCGCGATAAGGAGCTTCTTCACATGCTGGTATTCACGTCGTGCTTCCTGGACAGCAGCTGTAAAATCAGGATAGAATGCGAGGGTATTACCCTCGTGTGTGATGGTGCCTTTTTCACGCGCTAGTCGTAGGACGGTGTCCCGGTCCCTATAATTGAGCAAGCGTGTGATGATGGGACGTGGCGGTGCGCCGGGAGGCGGACGAGCGGCAAGAGATCTATGGGCCCTTTCGACTATTAAGACGGGAGACAGGTTCTCCGCACCAAAAATTGCTTGGAGGAGTCGTTCCATGTAGGTTTCCAGCCGCCCGGTATTCGTAGATTCTGGCAGGCCCGTGACGCGGATGTTGTTGCGCCGGGACCTAGCCTCCAAATCCTCATTGCGGGCTTGAATCACCGCCAGCACCTTTTCCATCGAGGCTGTCTTTGCTGTAACCTGCTGTAATCCATCCTCTGCCATAGAAATACGGCCTTCCGCCTCTCCCAGTCTCATGGCGTGTTTATCTAACTTTGTGGACATATGGTTCATACGCAGGTTGAGATGGTCGATCTTCCCATCTATTGATTGCAGACTGGCCTGTACCGCAAGCAGGGTTTTATCTATTTTGGACAGCTGGTCGGTGGGCGCGTCCGCCTCGGAGTCTGAGGCCGTGTGCTGAGTCGTCTTGCCGCTGCGCCGCGCTTCAAAAGTGAGACGTGGCTGATTCTGATCAGGCTTCCCCATTTTGGACCGTTGGGTTAAGGAGGGTGTCCGAGGCAGTCACTCTGCGGGCAGCAGTGCAGATCAGCCGTACAAGTGGCCTGGAGTAGAAGTGGGACCCAGTCGCATCCGGCAGAATCCGTTCTCAGCGATGCTGACACCTCACGCGTGGGCTAGGGTGAAGTGTGCACCGTTCCAGCAGACAGCCGGGCCGATGAGGGCTGTACAGCAAACGGGTCAGCTATATGGACTGACTTACCACTGTGCACAGAGTGAGGCAGTATGACACAGCCAAAAGTCCAAGCTGCTAGAGTGGATCTCCCGTGCAATCACGACTTGTTGCTGGATGGATACCGGTATGCGTGGCTCGTAGGCAGCGCCTCCAGGCTGGCTTAGGGTAAGTGGTGAGAATGCTGGGTTTGCAGCGGTCTTAATCCAGCGCTGTACTCGCAGGGGCATATATGAGAGATGTGGGGTGCCGCCAGGTAAGGCCCGGGAGATCGAAGAGTGGACGCCGGGCAGAGAAGAGGTCCGGGCAATAACAGCAGGGAGCCAGCAGGTCAGGGCGGCGCAGGTGTCCAAACCGCTGTTGGACGTCTGTTCACATCGGGGCCTGTCAAGGATCGTTATAGAAGTGGGGGCCTACGCTACGTCTATGAACGGTGAGGCGGTTAGTCTCAAAGCGGGAAGCAGCCCGGTGGGAGTGCACAGCTGCTGTCACCGCGCCGCAGCACGCTATCAATGGATCCGTTCCACTCCGAGGTAGGCCAATCTGTGTGAGTGGAATCCGCGCCACCGAGGCTCCCCAGGCCTCTCCAGTGCTCGCCAGTGCCCTCTGCAAATATCGGGCCTACCGCGTTAGAAAAAACAGCGCGTTTATATTGCGGCGTACCTTAGTGCATAGGGGCCGATATCCTGTGGCGTGGGGAACAGGGATGCCGGGCGCCAGCTCGGGACAGCGGTTTTGATGTAGGCCGCAGAGGGTTTTCGGGCCGGCGCCAGCCGCACCGGCGGGTCCGCGCACCCCGCTCTGCGCTGTAGTGCTATCGCAGTTAGTGGCAGGCTGGATCCGGGCTCCCGCCCTGTGTATCGCAGGGGGAGCACACACGTCACACAGACTCCTAGAGCGGGGCGCAGCCCGCCAACGCGGTGAAACAGGCCCCGACACTCGCCCGCGGTAGCCGTCGCCAAATCAGCCCGTGCAGCAAATCTTCCCCACTTGAATTCCCTAGTTTGAGGCCGTTTTCTTCAGTAGGACTGCAGAATTTTGATGAATAATGGGCTCGACCGACGGAGCTGCTCTAGGGAGCGGCCATCTTGTCGTGCGCCCTCTAGTGCCCCCTCATCTTGGCAAGGTTAGAAGGGAGAGGATCTTTGGTGTGTGAAGTCGGCTTAAGTTTGGAAATGATGTTGAGGACTTCGTGTTCAGTCACAGGTTGGAAATTATGCCAGAAGGCATTATTTTTCAGATGTACTTTGGAAGGGCTGGATTCAGGAGAAATATGAACGGGTCGGTGAGTTGAGGGATTGGGATGTAAGGGTGGGGTCAACAAGGCAGGTAAATCTATGGAAACGTCAACGGCAAGTTGATGGGAGGGCGGGGCTTGAGTTGGATGGAAGCATTGATCGATTTTGGCGATTTTATCCGAGAGGAAGTTAGCAATTTCCTCGCATCTCTCTGTTGAGGCCATCAGCTCAGGGGGAGTTGAAGATGTTTGTTTTCTTACAATATTAAACAGTTCTCTGGGCCTATTTTTGGCACGATCAAGTTGAGCTCGAAAGAAGATTGTCTTTTCATTGAAGATGTGTTTCTTGTATTTTGATCTAGCGGATCTGAGGAGGGCAAGATGGGAGGGAGAGGGGTGTCGTCTCCATGTTCTTTCAGTCAGTCTAAGAGAACGTCTTTCATTGTTAAGATCAGGGTTGAACCAAGATTTGGATGGAATATTTCTTTGTTTTTTTAGTTTAGGAGGGGCTAATTGGTCCAAGACATCCTTAACGGTTGTATTGAAATGTTCGGTGAGCTCGTTGGCATTGTGGGAGAGAGTAGAGAGAAGGAGATGGGCTTGGAGTTTAGACTCGAGTACATCGGGGGGTATTTGGCTAAGATTTCTGGTCCATTTCAAGGGTTTGGTGATTTGTGTAGGGGGGAGAGGGGAATTGGTTGCGATCTTAAACAGAATGAGGTGATGGTCAGACCAGTCAATGGGGATGATGTTGGAAATGGTGGTTAAGTCATTGTTGGAAATTATGGCATCAAGAGTGGCTCCTTTGATGTGTGTTGGATTTTGGTATAGTTGTTTAAGGTCGTTAATCTCTAGGAGGTTGATGAGGCGCATGACTGTGGGATCCTCAACATTATTCCAATGAATGTTAAAATCTCCTAAGAAGAGATTTTTTGAGTCAGACAGTGAGGATTGTGTAAGGAAGTCGGAAAATTCGTCAGCGAAGAGAAGAGGTTCACCCGGAGGGTGGTAGATGTTATATAGTCGGATAGGGGGAGAGCCCTGTGCCATGAGTTCAGCGCCAAGGTATTCAAAGGTTAGGTGGTCTGAGTCTTTTAAAAGGGAGAGTTGAAGTTCGTGTTAGAAATGGGGGTCTCTAGTTGGCAATGGCTGGCCACTGTCCAAGTAGGGACCCTTCTTCCTAAGTCAGAGTGAGAGGGCTACCCTCTTTAATACCCCTGCTCAACCCTGTGGTAACGTAGCACGAGCAGGTAGGCTTATCTCAGAGGCAGGGTGTGAAGCATTTATGACCATACACAGTAACACAGTGAGGAACACTACAAAGGGACACCACACAAGTAGTTATAAAAAATAAGTATCTTTATATAAAGGCAGATTTATCACAAGACCAATAACTGTAAAAGCCACAATACTTGTCAAACATAGGATAGCTGTTGAAGGACTGTCAAAAAGAGTTCAAAGGTTGCAAGAATAAGGTTCAAATTCAAAGCAGGGGACTCTGTGACCCTTTCTCTCATAAGACTGTCAAAAATAGGATGGCTGTTGAAGGACTGTCAAAGAATAGTTCAAAGGTTTCAAAAATAAGGTTCAAATTCAAGGCAGTGGTCTCTGCGACCCTTTCTCTCACAAAGTACCTGGGTTTAGTAGCAAAACCAACAAAATGTCGCAAAGAAGTGGTAGCGATGATTTTCCTCACGCGAGGCCGGCGATGCGTTAAAATCCTTGCCGCAAGGGAGGATGATGCGCCGATCTGCTGATGCGTGCGGAGACGATGCGACCAACTTCTGCACGCTAGGCCGCCGATGCGCTGAGACCTTTGCCGCGAGGGCGAAGGCGATGCGACGATCCTGTTGCGTTGTGCGATCGTGTTGCGATGCGAAGAAATGGCGCTCCGCGAGGGAGCGACGAAATCCGGGGCGATGCGATGAAAATGGCGGACGCACGGTGTCCGCAATGCGATGTCTTGAAGCAATGATTCTGTAGGGTTGCGAGCGCTCGGCGACAGCCGCGCGATGATTTTTCCAGCGCGTCTCGGCTGCAGCGGCTCGCAAAGGGGCGTTAGCGATGGTTTCGTGTTGCGAGCACTCAGCGGCAGCAGCGCGATGATTTTTCCAGCGCTCTCGGCTGCAGCGGCTCGCAAACGTGCGTCAGCGACGATTTCCAGCACTCTTTTCTCTGAAGCAAACTAGAGGCCCTGGAACTCGCAGGAGCCTCATCAGCAGATAGCAATCCTCGCAGGGAGGAAGCAGGAGGTTGGTGGTGGAGTCTGATGTGCCTGAGACTCCAGCAGGAGGCTAGCTCTTTTCCTAGCCCTTGGGTAATTGCTGTAACAAAAATAAAAGTTCTCTTCAAAAGTCCTTTTCTCTCTTCTTCAAGGTCCAGTGGTCACTGCTGCAGGCCAGTGCAAGAAACAACACACAAGCACAAGGACAGTCACTTCCTGCAGATTCCTCCAGTGGCACGGACAGAGTTTCCTCTCCAGATCCAAAAGCAATACAAAAGTAGGGGGTTTGAGCACAGATATTTATACCCCAAAAGCCTTTGATCCTTGAAGCTACCAGTCCCTGAACCTAGCCAGAACCAGTTCTGCTCAGGCCTGGAGCACTTTGTTTACCAGGCTGCATCCTTCCTTTCAGAAAGAGGGGGTCTGCTAGCAGACACACAGTGGGAGGTGGAGCCAGCATTCACCTTGCCAGGCACAGCCCTATTCAGATCAAAGAGCCACCCCTCCCCACACTCTAAATGCAGATCTCTCTATTCAACCCAGGTCTGACTCAGCCTGTCCTGCCCCTCTAAAACCAGACAGCCAATACACATAACGGCAGAGCACACTGGAAGGCTTAGGCAAGAAAATACCTACTTTCTAAAAGTGGTATTTTCAAACACAGAATATAAAAATAAACTTCACTAAAAGGTGTATTTTAATATTCTGAGCTCAGGCATACTAAATTCGTTTTTCTACCATGTTCCTGGGGTCAGTTAGGACTATAGCATGTAATAGTCAAACTGCCCATTCTAGCCTATGAGGAACAGGTAGCCTTACAGTAGTGAAAAACGAAATGGTGCATAATTCACTACCAGGACATGCTACACACACCAAGGCATGTCCTACCTTACACATACAATGCACCCTACCCGAGGGGCGACTTACAGGATGCCAAGGGAAGGTTCAGGGGCTGGGAAGTGGGTGCACTTCACAGCCAAGATGGCAGTTCTGGACTGCACACAGACACTGCAGTGGCAGGTCTGAGACACACTTTAAAAGCTGCTTCTGTGGGTGGCGCAAACCAGCGCTGCATGCCCACCAGCAGCATTTGGTTTACCAGCCCTGGGCACACACAGGCCACACTACTAGGGACTAACAGTAAACCAAATAAGCCAATAAGGGATATACCAATTCACATAGACATATTTACCAAGGGAGAGCATATGCACTTTAGCACTGAACAGCAGTGGTAAAGTGCCCAGAGTCATAAAACCAACAGAAACAGGTCAGCAAAAATACAGGAGGCAGGCAAAAAGTTTAGGGGTGACCCTGCAAAAAGGGCCATTTCCAACACAACCCCCTTCCAGCCAAAACGCAGGGTAGACCAATCACTACTTTGATGGGCTTCCCTGCTTCGGGCGATAGAACACGGAACTGGCCCGCAACTGCAGGGGCCTATGCCAGCTCTACTCCAATCTGAACCCTGGTGGATCCCTCTGTCCACACTCCCAGGGCCCACTAAGATAACCAATGGGGAACTCTGCCCCTCACCTGTGGACACCACCTGTGCAGCACCTAACCTTAACTGGCCCCCAGGTGTGTCCCAACAGATAAACAATAAGCCACAGTCGCCACTGACAGTAGTCAGGGATGAGACCCAGGCCTTATACCTCTCAGGGCTCACTAAGGCAACCAATGGGGAACTCTTCCCCTTACCTGTGGACACCACCTGTGCAGCATCTAACCTTAACTGGCCCCCACGTGTGTCCCAACAGATAAACAACAAGCCCCAGTAATCACTGACAGTAGTCAGTGATGAAATCCAAGCCCTATACCTCTCAGGGCTCTCAAACTTTTGTGGCATCAGAGAGTGAGGGGCAGTAACCCCAGGTGCCTGGCACCTTTTGTACACTCTCCCTCCTGTCAGGTCAGGCAAAGCACCCGGACACTGACCCACCAGCCCTGGGCCTGTACCCAGCGGCTGGGCCAGAGACTGGGGTGGGCTCTCCCACACCCGGTCCTCCTCTTTGGGGCTCGGTACCCTCCCACCTGGAGCGATACCCCCTTCCAGAATTGTCAGGGCACCTGAGGCAGGTGTCCTGCATAATTCGCCCACCAGTTCAGGGGTTCTATCCTGCAACTGGTATCCCAGCATAGGGTCTGTACCCTTAGACTGGGCGGAGGTCAGGGGTGAGGCTGCCCTCTCCCCGCCCCCTTTACTGGGGCCCGGCACCCTCCCACCTGGAGAGGTGCCTCCATAACACAAACCGGGAGGGGCACTGTTAGCAGTTGCCCCTTCCTCCAGATCAGGGGGACACCCTGAACCTGGCCCCCCAACCTAGGGTCTGTACCCTTGGGCTGGGCCTGTGCCTGGCAACCCAGGACTTCTGGGGGCGTACACCAATTCCCCCCAAGGAAAATACACTCTTCCACTAGTTCAGGGCCTTGTCCCTGCAACTGATCCATCAACCTGGAAAAACCCTCAGGTGGTACTGGGGTCAGAGGCGAGGACTCCCTCCCTCTGCACCCCCTTCCAGCATACTGCACCCTCCCACCTGGAGGGGTGCTTTTAGAAAAGAAAATGGTCGGGACACTGCTTACAGTTGTCCCTTCCTCCAGGTCAGACAACACCTGGACCTGACTTACCATCCCAGGGACCAACCCCTGTGCTTGAACAACTGCCTGGCCAACCAGGACTTCCTGGGGAGCACACAGGCCCCCTCAAGGGAAACACACCCCTCCACTAGTTCAGGGCCTGGACCCTGCAACTGACCTACCAACCTGAAAAAACCCGCAGGTTGCACCGGGGTCAGAGGCGAGGACTCCCTCCCTCTGCACCCCCTTCCAGCATACTGCACCCTCCCACCTGGAGTGGTGCTCTTAGAAAAAATGGTCGGGACACTGCTTACAGTTGTCCCTCCCTCCAGGGCAGACAACTCCTGGATCTGACTTACCAACCCAGGGACCAACCCCTGTGGCTGAACAACTGCCTGGCCAACCAGGACTGAAGTGGTGTCACCATGGTCACTCCTAGGGGGCTCAGCCCTTCTGACTGGCCCCTGACCCACTGGCTCTTCCACTGGGGACTCCTTCCCCCTTTCATCCCTCAGACTGGACTTCCGTACCCTCCCCCTAGGAGTGGCACTGCCAGGCACAAGAACTGATGGAGGCCTGACTACAGGCACTCCCAGCTCACCTAACACTGGGGTACCCCCACAATGGACGGTCCATCTAGACAGACTAGGCTCCCCACCTGGTGTTCCCTCATGGAACCATCCAGTCCTGGGGACTGAGGCTGGGGCACTTCGGGACCTATCCCAGTCTCACTCCTGCTCCCACGAGACAGGATGTGAGGCCCTACAACCTCCTCACAACAAGGGGACCCAGCTGTAACACTCCTAACCTTTCCCAGCACTCTGGGTTGGAAAACTTCTGAACCACTTCTCTTAGGGTCATTCCCTAATGCCTCTACAGAGCCTCTGGTACTCACCCAGAGGTCTGCCTCCTGCGCAAGTTCCCTAGGATCAGAGAACTCGCACTCTAACACATGTTGGTTTAGCTCTGGAAAATAGGAACTCACAATATGCTCTCCCACAATTGGATTACACAGTTCCACGCAGGTGCTAACCTTTACCTCACAATCCAGTGTCTCACACACGTACCCCACACCACTCTCTTGAAGTGGGCGAGACATTAACTGACTGTCTCTATCACTCAACCCACACTCTTCTGGGCGGTCCTCATACACATTCACCAGGACCTCAACCACGGGGAACCCCTCTCCCTGCACCTCTCATCCAGAGTCGGTAGAGTATCCCTCCTTTCCCTAGGACTATGGGCCCCTGCGCTAGTTCCCCAATCCACCTCAGGGCCACTGCATATTAATGGGGCTACCTTATATCCTTGAATCCCCTGGTGTAGATCAACCCCCTCCTTCAAGTCAGGTGCTACATCTCTGGGTGGGGGTACTACACTGTCATCACTATACACTTCAATTTTGCTGCCACCACTGGACCCCACCCTCTCTGGGGAATCCAGACAATTAAAACTGTGCTCCAGGGGTAACCTACCCTCTTGAGCTAACTTCTCCTTTTCTGCTATCTGCGCTCGGTGCGCCTCCAGCTGTGCAATCTCTATTTGGAGCCTCTCCAATTCCAGCTGGTACTCCCTCTCCCTCTGTCTGTCCAACTCCTCTGGGGACCATGAAGGGGATTGGGCACTACCCTGTGCACTAGATTCAGCAAGGGACTCCCTACCTATGGGACCTTCCATAACACTTTCTTCCTCCTCTTCAGACTCTCTAGAGCCACCCTCAGACCAACTACCCTCTGGGTAGGTGTACTGGGACTCCAAGAATCTCCATCTGTCTTGTTGCCAAAGTCTCAGGGATGTCTGCAGGGATAGCTGAGTCTCCTTCCTACTCACTGCTAAGCCCCTCTCCTCACAGAACCCCCTTAGCTCCTCTAGACTGTAGGTTACCAGATCATCTATATAAAAGGTAGGTCTCATTTCAGTAAGACCCATTGTAGCAATAACTGGCAATATCAATAATAACAAAAATAGGCTTGCCCGTTGTAACAATCACGGGCAATATCAATAAAGGATAGAAGAAAACTTCTCAAGAAAATGTATGCGGGTAAAAAATCACCGGCAATATCAATTACAATATAGGATCCAACAATTCTCAAAAATGTATGCGGGTACTATTACCTGGCAATATCAATAAAACATAGGCTTGCCCATTGTAACAATCACGGGCAATATCAATAAAAGATAGAAGAAAACTTCTCAAAAAATGTAAGCGGGTGAAGAATCACCGGCAATATCAATCACAATATAGGATCTTAAAACTCTCAGAAATGTGCGTGGGTGAAAAATCACCAGCAATATCAATCACAATAGGGGATCAAAAACTTTCAATAAATGTGCGCGGGTGAAAAATCACCGGCAATATCAATCACAATACAGGATCCCAAAAACTCTCAGAAATGTGCGTGGGTGAAAAATCACCAGCAATATCAATCACAATAGGGGATCAAAAACTTTCAATAAATGTGCGCGGGTGAAAAATCACCGGCAATATCAATCACAATACAGGATCCCAAAAACTCTCAGAAATGTGCGTGGGTGAAAAATCACCAGCAATATCAATCACAATAGGGGATCAAAAACTTTCAATAAATGGGCGCGGGTGAAAAATCACCGGCAATATCAATCACAATATAGGAGCAAAAAAAACAATTTTCAAAAAAATGTATGCGGTACGTTATGGTCTGCACTCACTAGTAGTGTACACTATAATTACTGTATGCGATCATAAATGCAAGTCCAGATCCCACCGCTGCCACCAATGTTAGAAATGGGGGTCTCTAGTTGGCAATGGCTGGCCACTGTCCAAGTAGGGACCCTTCTTCCTAAGTCAGAGTGAGAGGGCTACCCTCTTTAATACCCCTGCTCAACCCTGTGGTAACGTAGCACGAGCAGGTAGGCTTATCTCAGAGGCAGGGTGTGAAGCATTTATGACCATACACAGTAACACAGTGAGGAACACTACAAAGGGACACCACACAAGTAGTTATAAAAAATAAGTATCTTTATATAAAGGCAGATTTATCACAAGACCAATAACTGTAAAAGCCACAATACTTGTCAAACATAGGATAGCTGTTGAAGGACTGTCAAAAAGAGTTCAAAGGTTGCAAGAATAAGGTTCAAATTCAAAGCAGGGGACTCTGTGACCCTTTCTCTCATAAGACTGTCAAAAATAGGATGGCTGTTGAAGGACTGTCAAAGAATAGTTCAAAGGTTTCAAAAATAAGGTTCAAATTCAAGGCAGTGGTCTCTGCGACCCTTTCTCTCACAAAGTACCTGGGTTTAGTAGCAAAACCAACAAAATGTCGCAAAGAAGTGGTAGCGATGATTTTCCTCACGCGAGGCCGGCGATGCGTTAAAATCCTTGCCGCAAGGGAGGATGATGCGCCGATCTGCTGATGCGTGCGGAGACGATGCGACCAACTTCTGCACGCTAGGCCGCCGATGCGCTGAGACCTTTGCCGCGAGGGCGAAGGCGATGCGACGATCCTGTTGCGTTGTGCGATCGTGTTGCGATGCGAAGAAATGGCGCTCCGCGAGGGAGCGACGAAATCCGGGGCGATGCGATGAAAATGGCGGACGCACGGTGTCCGCAATGCGATGTCTTGAAGCAATGATTCTGTAGGGGTTGCGAGCGCTCGGCGACAGCCGCGCGATGATTTTTCCAGCGCGTCTCGGCTGCAGCGGCTCGCAAAGGGGCGTTAGCGATGGTTTCGTGTTGCGAGCACTCAGCGGCAGCAGCGCGATGATTTTTCCAGCGCTCTCGGCTGCAGCGGCTCGCAAACGTGCGTCAGCGACGATTTCCAGCACTCTTTTCTCTGAAGCAAACTAGAGGCCCTGGAACTCGCAGGAGCCTCATCAGCAGATAGCAATCCTCGCAGGGAGGAAGCAGGAGGTTGGTGGTGGAGTCTGATGTGCCTGAGACTCCAGCAGGAGGCTAGCTCTTTTCCTAGCCCTTGGGTAATTGCTGTAACAAAAATAAAAGTTCTCTTCAAAAGTCCTTTTCTCTCTTCTTCAAGGTCCAGTGGTCACTGCTGCAGGCCAGTGCAAGAAACAACACACAAGCACAAGGACAGTCACTTCCTGCAGATTCCTCCAGTGGCACGGACAGAGTTTCCTCTCCAGATCCAAAAGCAATACAAAAGTAGGGGGTTTGAGCACAGATATTTATACCCCAAAAGCCTTTGATCCTTGAAGCTACCAGTCCCTGAACCTAGCCAGAACCAGTTCTGCTCAGGCCTGGAGCACTTTGTTTACCAGGCTGCATCCTTCCTTTCAGAAAGAGGGGGTCTGCTAGCAGACACACAGTGGGAGGTGGAGCCAGCATTCACCTTGCCAGGCACAGCCCTATTCAGATCAAAGAGCCACCCCTCCCCACACTCTAAATGCAGATCTCTCTATTCAACCCAGGTCTGACTCAGCCTGTCCTGCCCCTCTAAAACCAGACAGCCAATACACATAACGGCAGAGCACACTGGAAGGCTTAGGCAAGAAAATACCTACTTTCTAAAAGTGGTATTTTCAAACACAGAATATAAAAATAAACTTCACTAAAAGGTGTATTTTAATATTCTGAGCTCAGGCATACTAAATTCGTTTTTCTACCATGTTCCTGGGGTCAGTTAGGACTATAGCATGTAATAGTCAAACTGCCCATTCTAGCCTATGAGGAACAGGTAGCCTTACAGTAGTGAAAAACGAAATGGTGCATAATTCACTACCAGGACATGCTACACACACCAAGGCATGTCCTACCTTACACATACAATGCACCCTACCCGAGGGGCGACTTACAGGATGCCAAGGGAAGGTTCAGGGGCTGGGAAGTGGGTGCACTTCACAGCCAAGATGGCAGTTCTGGACTGCACACAGACACTGCAGTGGCAGGTCTGAGACACACTTTAAAAGCTGCTTCTGTGGGTGGCGCAAACCAGCGCTGCATGCCCACCAGCAGCATTTGGTTTACCAGCCCTGGGCACACACAGGCCACACTACTAGGGACTAACAGTAAACCAAATAAGCCAATAAGGGATATACCAATTCACATAGACATATTTACCAAGGGAGAGCATATGCACTTTAGCACTGAACAGCAGTGGTAAAGTGCCCAGAGTCATAAAACCAACAGAAACAGGTCAGCAAAAATACAGGAGGCAGGCAAAAAGTTTAGGGGTGACCCTGCAAAAAGGGCCATTTCCAACAGTTCGTTTTTATAGATTATAGCTAGACCACCCCCTTTTCTGATGGGTCTGTCTTTCCTAATGATAGAGAAACCGGGGGGTGGGGGTGAGTAAGTCAAGAAAAGCCGTTGAGTGGTCATTGAGCCAGGTTTCCGTAAGGAAGGAGATGTCAATAGCTTCAGAGAGGATGGTTTCTGATATTTCCGTTGCATGTCGGACAGCCGATCGGCAGTTCATGAGCATGCAAGAGAGGGGATTAGGGTCGTCTTTGGTAAGATTACAAGGTTGGATAGTGGTAAGTTGAGCTGGGGGTCTAGGGGAGATGTGTGCGGAAGGGATTCTGTTAGTACCCACAATCACTGGGATATTTGCGTAAGGGAGGGGAAGGTCTGAAATCGAAGGTTTAGGAAGGTAGGAGTTGCAAAGGTCAATGAGGTCAGAAGTGGATAGGTAGTTCACAGCGTGGAGAGGCCTATGAGATCGGTTGCATAGGGGTGTAGGTCTACATCTTTTATATCGGGGGATATTTTGGGAGCAGGCACAGAGGGAGTCTGTGTGATTAAGGAAGGACAAGGATTTAAGGGCGTTGTAATCCTCTCAGAGCCGTGCAATTTCAGTCGTCAGGGTTGAGAGATTGCGCTCTATGTTTGTAAGAGTCTGAGTTAGAAGATTGAAGGGGGGTTCAGTTGCAAAGGAGGGGGGATGAAGTGGGTTCCGTATTTGTCGGGGGAGGGGAGTCTGATGAGCGGAGGGGAGAGAGGCCGGGGGGGTCAGAAAAGTGTTCCTGCTGTTTGGCAAAGTGTTAGGCGTGGAGCAAGGCGTGTCAGTCATAGTCAGTCCAGGTGGAAGGAGATGATAAGTGGGAGTGAGGGATGTAGGGATAAGCTGCTTCAGGTTGAGGGGGAGGAGTGCAGTTAGGAGAGGGAGAGATTGGCAAAGGGGAGGGTAAAGTCGGAAATTCAAGTTGAGGAGGTAGGGAAATAGGAGTGGGGTTAGAGGTAGGGAGAGGGGTTGGAGGTGGTTGGTCGTTAGAGGGAGTGAGAGTTGGCATGACGGCATGTGCGGCTTTGACGTGTAGGGAAGGTTGGGACAGATCCGGTGGGGTAGGAGGCAACATAAGGGCGTCAGGCAGTTGGGTTGAGGAAGGGTTTAGAACAGGTAGAGAGAGTTGGTAGGTCAAGGTACTAAAATGGTTCTCAAAGAGGTTAAGGTGGTAATCAGAGGCTTGGATGAGAATATTGCCAGATTTGAAGATGGAAATGTCAATTTCACCGGGAAAGACTGGGGATGGTGTAGTAGACAATTTGAATCCATATGGAATGTTACTTGATTTAGAGATTGTAAGGTGGTGAAGGAAAGTGTTTTTCCATTTGGAGGGGCGTTTGAAAAAGAAAATGTGGTTGGATTTAATGGGAGAGGTGAGACTGAGGTAGGTATCAGCTATTAATGTTTCTGGGTGACGAATCAGTAATTTATGTTTAAAATGTTTCTTGGCATTTTTAGAGAGGTTGGAAGGGTATAAGATGTTCCATGAGTCGGGGCCATGTCTGGTGAGAGCAGAATCGGGAGGAGAGAGGAGGGGATAGGGGGGGCATGATTGGGTAGTATGATGAAGACTTGGAGGAGAGAAGGAGGGGGAGAGATATATAGAAAATAAGAAGGAGGGGAAGTAAAAGAACTGGAGGGTAAAATAGTAAGAGAGATATGGAGCGTCACTGTTGGGGGGGAAGGGGGGCCTGAGTTAGTCAGCGAAAGATACGCGGTAAAAAAGAGAATTACAATGAGGGGAGCATCAATGATGTGAAGTCTGGCGATTTTAAGACAATAGATTATGGGTGGAGGAGGGGGGAAAGGAAGGATAGAGGATGTAAGAAGGGGAGGGGTGAATACTATATGAAGAATTACTTGGGGAGAGGGGAGATAAAGAGTGAGGAGGTAAGAGGGGGGTAATAGTTCAATGAAGAGACAGAGGAGAGTTAACGAGGTAAAAGGTCAAAAAAGTGTGATAAATATAGTATCTTAGAGGTTCACGAGTGCAACCTTGGAGGTTGAGTTAAAAATACCAGGAGTGACGCGTGGGAGCAAGGAGTAGTGTATGCAGCGTCTGTAGTGTAGGTGGTTCTACTGGAAATGTAGAAAAATGGGCCTGTAACGCTTTTTTGAGTCTATGAAGAGCGAAATGAAATAGAGGGGTTTTGTTCTGTATATAGCTGAGGTCAGCGTCTGAGATGAAGGTACCATTCACGTATAGGTCACGCATGTGGGTAATCCCGGCTAGTTTTAGAGTGTGTAATGTCCCTTTGTCATGTGTGACCGAAAGGGCCGAATGATAAGCAATTGGCAACAACGGCGAGTATAATGGAAGTTTCCCAGCTAAGCGGCCTATCGTGTGCCATGCTGTTAAGGTAGTGTCGATGGTATTAATTTCAGTGCGGGGGGTATGTCTGTGATTGTGAGAGAGTATAGACTGCAGAGGTATGGGATGTGCATCCCCGTCTTCAACCGCAATATGGGGTATAAAGTCATGTGTACCAAGCCAATAATGTGCATAGTGGGCATGTGCGCATAAATAATATAAATACAGGTCAGGCACGCTAAAACCGCCTTCTTTGTAACTTAGGGTAAGTGTGTTCCAGTTGACCCGGGCTTGTTTGCCCCCCCTGATCAGTCGATGAAGCAAGGAGCGCAAGGTTTGAAAATAATGCTGGGTGAGTGTGATTGGTATGTTACAAAACAGGTATAAAAATTTGGGCAGTACGACCATTTTTACGAGTGCTATACGGTCGGCTAGGGATAATGGAAGTTTAACCCATCTGGTAACCTGTTGTTCTAGGACCATGTACGCCACAGTTTTCTCGAACAACTATTTCTGGGTCACGGTGTACCCACACTCCCAAATATTTCACGGGGTCGGTGGCCCACATGAGCGGGAATTCCAGATCGTGAGGCTGAGTGCATGCGGTCAACGGCACCACTACCGATTTGGCCCAATTAATTAGTAGGCCGGAAAAACGAACAAATCGAATATATTCCCGCAAGATGGCCGTCAGATATGTTTGTGGCTCTCTGACAAAAAGCAACATATCATCTGCATACATGGAGATATGGACTGGGCGGTGAACAAATCGGAGGGCTGAAGCTCTGTGGCGTTGCCGAATAATACAGGCCAGCGGCTCAAGCGTTAGCGCGAATAGAAGTGGGGAGAGAGGGCAACCCTGCCTCGTTCCTCTGGTGATTTTGATGGGGTCTGACGTGTAACCCTCTACGCGAATTCGGGCTACGGGGTCCGTGTATAATAAACGTATCCACCCGATAAATAGGGGTGGAAACCCCATGCGCCTCAGAATGTGGAATAAATATCCCCATTCAATCGAATCGAAGGCTTTGGCTGCATCGAGCATCACTGCCGCTGCCTGTAGACCAGGGTCGAGTATGTGAAACAAGGCGAAAATCGTACGCAGATTGTGAGAGGTTGATCGGGTAGGAATAAAACCTGACTGATCTGGAAGAACGAGTAGAGGCATAAGGGGTTGCAGTCTTGTAGCTAGTATTTTGGCCAGAATTTTAACGTCGGTGTTTATAAGTGACAGCGGCCTGTACGAGTCACAACGGGACTGTGGCTTATCTTTTTAAGTAGGGTAATAATGAGGGCTTCCCGCAAGGTAGGGGCAGTATGCCAGAGTCATAGGCCTCGGCATACATTTCCAAGATGTATGGCGTGAGTTCCGCGGCGTACTCTTTATAGAATTCACTGGGGAATCCGTCAGGTCCCGGAGCTTTTTTATTGGGGAGTGTCTTGATGGCCGCTCGCACTTCCTCTTCTGTAACCGGTTGACTAAGGAAGTCCCGCTGGCTGTTCGTGAGCCACGCAAGGGCCACGTCCGAAAGGTACTCGTCCAGCTCGGGAGGATCCACCTCCCCTTGCGATGTGTACAGAGTGGCGTATGTGTGGCGAAATTGCTCAGCAATATCTGGGGTGGTGTAATGATCGTGTTCATCATCATCTGTTATTTTGGTGATATGTTTGTGTGCGCAGTGTGATCTTGGAAGCTAGATGACGTCCTGGGCGTCCACCTTCACCGTATGCGCGGGCCACGGAACGTCTATGTATATAGCGCGTTTCTTCCTCAGCGAGGGTATTATATTCGATCACAGATTCTTTAATAGAGGCAAGAAGCGGGGCAGATGGAGAGAGTTCGTATTCCCTCTCAAGTTTGTGCAACGTAGTCTCTATCTTGGTTAGCCGTCCGCGCAGATCACGCAGGATGCCAGCCGTTGTGCTGATACAAGTGCCACGAATGGTGGCCTTGAACGCCTCCCAAAGGGTCATAACACTATCTACCGAGCCGCTATTTGTGTTAAAGTAGTGTACAATTGCTTCTCGGAGGGTTGCGTTATATAGCGGGTCAAGTAATGCCTCTGGGTGGAAGCGCCACATAAAGGAGGCACAGCCCTCGGGATCTGCAGGGTGAGGAGCACCGGGTTGTGGTCCGACAGGGTGTGGGGAAAGCTATGTATTTCTGTTACCCAGCCTCCCGCATGCTCGCTAAGTAACCAATAATCAAGGCGGGACCAGCTGTTATGCGCTGTGGAAACATGTGTACCCTGCAGTGTGTAGGTGTTGCGATATCGCCAGATGTCCAGTAGGCCCAGCTCTGCCATTCCCTCCCGAATAACCGCGGCAGCCCTAGGGGATTGACCGTCTCGTGCGCTTGACTTGTCTTTAGTGGGGCCGAGGTATGTATTTAAATCTCCACCCCACAGTATTACGGCATCGGGCCAGTCTCGTATAGTGGAAATTATAAGCTCGTAGAGGCCCGGGTCGTCGATATTGGGACCGTATGTGTTGACTATAGTGATGAGTCTGCCTTCTAACTTTCCATGTACTATGGCATATCGCCCATCATTGTCTACACACGTGCGGATCATGGTGAAGGAGAGATTTCGCTTAACGAGTGTAAGTACCCCACGGGAGTAGGAAGAGTAGGAGGAGGCCAGACGATAACCAGCCCAGCGCCCCCCAATGTGGGCATCTGTTTGTGTGGTTAAATGTGTTTCCTGGATAAGGGCAATGTGGATGTCGTGGCGATCGAGATAGGCGAAGACTTGACGGACCTTTTTGGGTGAATTTAGACCCCGGACATTCCAAGTGAGGCAGGTTATTACTTCACTGTCATTCTGATGTATTCAGGTGGAACATATATACAGCGCGGGATTTTGTGAGTGCCTGAAAGAAACGCATATGATCCATAATCACCATCATAGTATATGTGATGCAAAAACAGTACCCCCCCCATCCTCCCCTCCCGCCAAAACCCCCCACCCACTTTGGCATCCCCAACTCGCCAAAGCCAACCCCAGCAACCCATACCAGTTCCGGAATGCATAAACCAGATTGGGGAACACCCATGTGGGGGACACCGGAGCACACATCTCCTCCCAATACTACGGGAGGTGGTCAAGCCAAAAAGTTTTTATAGTCCTGCCTGTGCAGTGAAAACGTAAGAAATCAACATAAGGTCACCCCGGTGACTGAGAGATACTAATACAGTGTTAGGGCATAAGTGATGGTCTGAACAGCAAAGGATAATCTTTCAGTTTATACCAGTCACATGTAATACATAACAGCATGAGCAGTCTTGAACACGGTGTAAACTAGAATGAAAGTGTAAAATCTTATCTGAACACTGCAAATGTCCTGGAGGGGTCCGCATCGCGACTGTCCCGATCATCCTCCGTCAAATGCAGGGTGGGGAACCAGTCGGGGTGCAGCGGAGACCGGGCGATAGGAAGAGTCCAACTGTCCATGCCACGCAGCAACGTCATTTGTCCGCCGCACCAGCCCCTTCGCCGTCGTCTTCCGCTGGGCCGGGAGAGTCTCGACTGTGATGTTTGAGGGTTTTGGCAAAGTCCATCGCCGACTTAGGGGTGGTGAAAATCCTCGGTTTTCCGTTAACCTCGATGCGCAGTCGTGCTGGGTATAACATCGCATAAGAGATTTGTTCCGCGATAAGGAGCTTCTTCACAGACTGGTATTCACGTCGTGCTTCCTGGACAGCAGCTGTAAAATCAGGATAGAATGCGAGGGTATTACCCTCGTGTGTGATGGTGTCTTTTTCACGCGCTAGTCGTAGGACGGTGTCCCGGTCCCTATAATTGAGCAAGCGTGTGATGATGGGACGTGGCGGTGCGCCGGGAGGCGGACGAGCGGCAAGAGATCTATGGGCCCTTTCGACTATTAAGACGGGAGACAGGTTCTCCGCACCAAAAATTGCTTGGAGGAGTCGTTCCATGTAGGTTTCCAGCCGCCCGGTATTCGTAGATTCTGGCAGGCCCGTGACGCGGATGTTGTTGCGCCGGGACCTAGCCTCCAAATCCTCATTGCGGGCTTGAATCACCGCCAGCACCTTTTCCATCGAGGCTGTCTTTGCTGTAACCTGCTGTAATCCATCCTCTGCCGTAGAAATACGGCCTTCCGCCTCTCCCAGTCTCATGGCGTGTTTATCTAACTTTGTGGACATATGGTCCATAAGCAGGTTGAGATGGTCGATCTTCCCATCTATTGATTGCAGACTGGCCTGTACCGCAAGCAGGGTTTTATCTATATTGGACAGCTGGTCGGTGGGCGCGTCCGCCTCGGAGTCTGAGGCCGTGTGCTGAGTCGTCTTGCCGGTGCGCCGCGCTTCAAAAGTGATACGTGGCTGATTCTGATCAGGCTTCCCCATTTTGGACCGTTGGGTTAAGGAGGGTGTCCGAGGCAGTCACTCTGCGGGCAGCAGTGCAGATCAGCCGTACAAGTGGCCTGGAGTAGAAGTGGGACCCAGTCGCATCCGGCAGAATCCGTTCTCAGCGATGCTGACACCTCACGCGTGGGCTAGGGTGAAGTGTGCACCGTTCCAGCAGACAGCCGGGCCGATGAGGGCTGTACAGCAAACGGGTCAGCTATATGGACTGACTTACCACTGTGCACAGAGTGAGGCAGTATGACACAGCCAAAAGTCCAAGCTGCTAGAGTGGATCTCCCGTGCAATCACGACTTGTTGCTGGATGGATACCGGTATGCGTGGCTCGTAGGCAGCGCCTCCAGGCTGGCATAGGGTAAGTGGTGAGAATGCTGTGTTTGCAGCGGTCTTAATCCAGCGCTGTACCTGCAGGGGCATATATGAGAGATGTGGGGTGCCGCCAAGTAAGGCCCGGGAGATCGAAGAGTGGACGCCGGGCAGAGAAGAGGTCCGGGCAATAACAGCAGGGAGCCAGCAGGTCAGGGCGGCGCAGGTGTCCAAACCGCTGTTCACATCGGGGCCTGTCAAGGATCGTTATAGAAGTGGGGGCCTACGCTACGTCTATGAACGGTGAGGCGGTTAGTCTCAACGCGGGAAGCAGCCCGGTGGGAGTGCACAGCTGCTGTCACCGCGCCGCAGCGCGCTTTCAATTGATCCGTTCCACTCCGAGGTAGGCCAATCTGTGTGAGTGGAATCCGCGCCACCGAGGCTCCCCAGGCCTCTCCAGTGCTCGCCAGTGCCCTCTGCAAATATCGGGCCTACCGCGTTAGAAAAAACAGCGCGTTTATATTGCGGCGTACCTTAGTGCATAGGGGCCGATATCCTGTGGCGTGGGGAACAGGGATGCCGGGCGCCCGCTCGAAACAGCGGTTTTGATGTAGGCCGCAGAGGGTTTTCGGGCCGGCGCCAGCCGCACCGGCGGGTCCGCGCACCCCGCTCTGCGCTGTAGTGCTATCGCAGTTAGTGGCAGGCTGGATCCGGGCTCCCGCCCTGTGTATCGCAGGGGGAGCACACACGTCGCACAGACTCCTAGAGCGGGGCGCAGCCCGCCAACGCGGTGAAACAGGCCCCGACACTCGCCCGCGGTAGCCGTCGCCAAATCAGCCCGTGCAGCAAATCTTCCCCACTTGGATTCCCTAGTTTGAGGCCGTTTTCTTCAGTAGGACTGCAGAATTTTGATGAATAATGGGCTCGACCGACGGAGCTGCTCTAAGGAGCGGCCATCTTGTCGTGCGCCCTCTAGTGCCCCCTCATCTTGGACAAGGTTAGAAGGGAGAGGATCTTTGGTGTGTGAAGTCTGCTTAAGTTTGGAAATGTTGTTGAGGACTTCGTGTTCAGTCACAGGTTGGAAATTATGCCAGAAGGCATTATTTTTCAGATGTACTTTGGAAGGGCTGGATTCAGGAGAAATATGAACGGGTCGGTGAGTTGAGGGATTGGGATGTAAGGGTGGGGTCAACAAGGCAGGTAAATCTATGGAAACGTCAACGGCAAGTTGATGGGAGGGCGGGGCTTGAGTTGGATGGAAGCATTGATCGATTTTGGCGATTTTATCCGAGAGGAAGTTAGCAATTTCCTCGCATCTCTCTGTTGAGGCCATCAGCTCAGGGGGAGTTGAAGATGTTTGTTTTCTTACAATATTAAACAGTTCTCTGGGCCTATTTTTGGCACGATCAAGTTGAGCTCGAAAGAAGATTGTCTTTTCATTGAAGATGTGTTTCTTGTATTTTGATCTAGCGGATCTGAGGAGGGCGAGATGGGAGGGAGAGGTGTGGCGTCTCCATGTTCTTTCAGTCAGTCTAAGAGAACGTCTTTCATTGTTAAGATCAGGGTTGAACCAAGATTTGGATGGAATATTTCTTTGTTTTTTTAGTTTAGGAGGGGCTAATTGGTCCAAGACATCCTTAACGGTTGTATTGAAATGTTCGGTGAGCTCGTTGGCATTGTGGGAGAGAGGAGTGAGAAGGAGTTGGGCTTGGAGTTTAGACTCGAGTACATCGGGGGGTATTTGGCTAAGATTTCTGGTCCATTTCAAGGGTTTGGTGATTTGTGTAGGGGGGAGAGGGGAATTGGTTGCGATCTTAAACAGAATGAGGTGATGGTCAGACCAGTCAATGGGGATGATGTTGGAAATGGTGGTTAAGTCATTGTTGGAAATTATGGCATCAAGAGTGGCTCCTTTGATGTGGGTTGGATTTTGGCATAGTTGTTTAAGGTCGTTAATCTCTAGGAGGTTGATGAGGCGCATGACTGTGGGATCCTCAACATTATTCCAATGAATGTTAAAATCTCCTAAGAAGAGATTTTTTGAGTCGGAAAGTGAGGATTGTGTAAGGAAGTCGGAAAATTCGTCAGCGAAGAAAGAGGTTCACCCGGAGGGTGGTAGATGTTATATAGTCGGATAGGGGGAGAGCCCTGTGCCATGAGTTCAGCGCCAAGGTATTCAAAGGTTAGGTGGTCTGAGTCTTTTAAAAGGGAGAGTTGAAGTTCGTTTTTATAGATTATAGCTAGACCACCCCCTTTTCTGATGGGTCTGTCTTTCCTAATGATAGAGAAACAGGGGGGTGGGGGTGAGTAAGTCAAGAAAAGCCGTTGAGTGGTCATTGAGCCAGGTTTCCGTAAGGAAGGAGATGTCAATAGCTTCAGAGAGGATGGTTTCTGATATTTCCGTTGCATGTCGGACAGCCGATCGGCAGTTCATGAGCATGCAAGAGAGGGGATTAGGGTCGTCTTTGGTAAGATTACAAGGTTGGATAGTGGTAAGTTGAGCTGGGGGTCTAGGGGAGATATGTGCGGAAGGGATTCTGTTAGTATCCACAATCACTGGGATATTTGCGTAAGGGAGGGGAAGGTCTGAAATCGAAGGTTTAGGAAGGTAGGAGTTGCAAAGGTCAATGAGGTCAGAAGTGGATAGGTAGTTCACAGCGCGGAGAGGCCTATGAGATCGGTTGCATAGGGGTGTAGGTCTACATCTTTTATATCGGGGGATATTTTGGGAGCAGGCACAGAGGGAGTCTGTGTGATTAAGGAAGGACAAGGATTTAAGGGCGTTGTAATCCTCTCAGAGCCGTGCAATTTCAGTCGTCAGGGTTGAGAGATTGCGCTCTATGTTTGTAAGAGTCTGAGTTAGAAGATTGAAGGGGGATTCAGTTGCAAAGGAGGGGGGATGAAGTGGGTTCCGTATTTGTCGGGGGAGGGGAGTCTGATGAGCGGAGGGGGAGAGAGGCCGGGGGGGGGGGGGGGTCAGAAAAGTGTTCCTGCTCTTTGGCAAAGTGTTAGGCGTGGAGCAAGGCGTGTCAGTCATAGTCAGTCCAGGTGGAAGGAGATGATAAGTGGGAGTGAGGGATGTAGGGATAAGCTGCTTCAGGTTGAGGGGGAGGAGTGCAGTTAGGAGAGGGAGAGATTGGCAAAGGGGAGGGTAAAGTCGGAAATTCAAGTTGAGGAGGTAGGGAAATAGGAGTGGGGTTAGAGGTAGGGAGAGGGGTTGGAGGTGGTTGGTCATTAGAGGGAGTGAGAGTTGGCATGACGGCATGTGCGGCTTTGACGTGTAGCGAAGGGTGGGACAGATCCGGTGGGGTAGGAGGCAACATAAGGGCGTCAGGCAGTTGGGTTGAGGAAGGGTTTAGAACAGGTAGAGAGAGTTGGTAGGTCAAGGTACTAAAATGGTTCTCAAAGAGGTTAAGGTGGTAATCAGAGGCTTGGATGAGAATATTGCCAGATTTGAAGATGGAAATGTCAATTTCACCGGGAAAGACTGGGGATGGTGTAGTAGACAATTTGAATCCATATGGAATGTTACTTGATTTAGAGATTGTAAGGTGGTGAAGGAAAGTGTTTTTCCATTTGGAGGGCGTTTGGAAAAGAAAATGTGGTTGGATTTAATGGGAGAGGTGAGACTGAGGTAGGTATCAGCTATTAATGTTTCTGGGTGACGAATCAGTAATTTATGTTTAAAATGTGTCTTGGCATTTTTAGAGAGGTTGGAAGGGTATAAGATGTTCCATGAGTCGGGGCCATGTCTGGTGAGAGCAGAATCGGGAGGAGAGAGGAGGGGATAGGGGGGGCATGATTGGGTAGTATGATGAAGACTTGGAGGAGAGAAGGAGGGGGAGAGATATATAGAAAATAAGAAGGAGGGGAAGTAAAAGAACTGGAGGGTAAAATAGTAAGAGAGAGATGGAGCGTCACTGTTGGGGGGGGAAGGGGGGCCTGAGTTAGTCAGCGAAAGATACGCGGTAAAAAAGAGAATTACAATGAGGGGAGCATCAATGATGTGAAGTCTGGCGATTTTAAGACGATAGATTATGGGTGGGGGAGGGGGGAAAGGAAGGATAGAGGATGTAAGAAGGGGAGGGGTGAATACTATATGAAGAATTACTTGGGGAGAGGGGAGATAAAGAGTGAGGAGGTAAGAGGGGGGGTAATAGTTGAATGAAGAGACAGAGGAGAGTTAACGAGGTAAAAGGTCAAAAAAGTGTGATAAATATAGTATCTTAGAGGTTCACGAGTGCAACCTTGGAGGTTGAGTTAAAAATACCAGGAGTGAAATTGTCTGGAAGTTAATTGAACATAATCGTTTGAGCACAAATTATAGTCATCAGTCCAGTGTTATTAAAAGGGGGGCTGAGGACGGCATAGAACAGGGCCTTGAGGTCAGGCACCAGGGGGTACGTCCCAAACACGACAGCAGCAGGAAAGTAGGAGGATCACTTAGTGGTCCTCCTACAAAAGCATAGGAAATGACAAAGAAAAGAGAGGTCATCTTCTTCCTTAAGGAATCAGTCAAGTTCCTGGGAATATAGAGACAGCTGGTGGCGCCGTTCACGGATGCTGGTCTCTTCTTTGTCCTTTTTGAAGTCAATACCAGTCCTTACGAAACTCATATAGGACTTCCCCATCTGCTAATTGTCACAGTTCAAGGCCTTTTGAAAGGCCATTCCGAACATCTTCAGTACTGTCCCTCAGCCCATGGACTAGTTCCCCAGGATTCTCCAAATCATGTGGGCTTGGTGAGTCCGATGGCTCCAACGCATGGCTCCAAGATGGCATCATACTGCATCTTCAAAGACTGTGGCCTTACACTGGTTCCATGGACATCACTGCCATCGGAGGTGCCAGCGCGATTATCTTTAACACCGAATTTGACATCGTCCCTGATGCCTTGCTTGGAGCGCTTTCAGTGCCGCCTTAGTTTTCGATGTCTGCAGAAATTATTCAGGTGGCTACAGAAAAGACGAAAGCCTCCTTTGAGACAAGCCTCTTGATCTCTCTTCCTGGAGCCCAAACGTTCACATGTATCAAAGAACTGTTTGGTTTGAATTCAAATGCGCTAGATATGCCCAGCCTAGATTTTAGATTTACAGAGGGCTAAGATTCTGAGGTTGACACCCTCCACCCTGCTTATTACAAAGATGCTGGGCTCTACTTGAATCTTCAAAATGCTAGTAAAAATCCCTTCTATGCTTCGGCCCTCTTTGTGAGAAAGTTTGCTCATTCTTGCATTCACTCTCTAATCGATATATACAGCCACATCCATCTACACTTTAATTGATGAAGAAACACTTTCACATGTGAAGTTGCCAGACGTATTTGCTTTGCTAGTGCTTGTTACATATGTGGAAGCTCACGGGCACTTGGATATGTTGTGTGTGCCACGACTTTCACCATATCAGTGCCGATATTTTCAGCATAAAGACGTTCCATTTATTTAGAATCTACAGTTACATGTTTCAGTTTCAGAACCGTGCAGTAGATGGTGTTGTGGAAGCTTTCCCATTTTTTGACACAATACATTTTATAACCCATGGCCGAGCAGTGATGCTTACAGTTGGTGAGGACTGGAGAGAACTGAAGTGCATGCTTAGATATCATGTGTTTGTTTTCTTTGTGGCTTATTTTAAAGTTCATAAGAAAGATCAGCGTGTGGAGCTGCTGCCCAGACACAAACTGCTACGAACCTCATTAGGGTCAAATTTAGCTGTTCATCTTTTTGAAGATGATATATTGAGGATAACAGATATTGTTCAGTCACTTAGACACAAGTTAGATTGTGGCACATGCTCTGTAGTGCTTAGCTTTGAATAAAACATTTTTCTTAGGAAGTCACCTCTCTCTTCCACAATTGGCACCACCCACTTCAATCACGGAACAATTAATTTGAGCAAAATCAGGTAAGATCTGTGAAGGAAACGCATGTCCATGATGAGGGGTTCCGTTAATGACTGGCTGAGCATGTGTGGTTTCATAGTGGTAAGTGTTTGGATTTCTCCTGTGGAGTTCGCAACATGGCTTAGACCAAGATGGGGAAGATTGTTCTGTGCTTGTTTGCACTATATATTATTATTATTATAGTAAGCAAAGCCTATGGATCCAGGAGGTGACTTGCGAAGTACCCTGTGGAATTTTCAAGCTAGGAATAGGTCCTACTGCCCTATGTTTATGCGGCATAAGAGCAATTACAGGTACAAAAATCACCTATTGATCCTAAATCAACCCCTCAGGTCCATGCATGAAATGTACAAAATAGAGAACATTGACACTGAGAATACTCTACAACAGAAAATAGATTGGGTGCACACCCAACAGATGCAGGCCATCAGAAGCCTCTAATACATGGTTGTTCATTAAAATAGCTCAAGCTGTGCCACTGTTAATGTCTCCTTGTGACCCAAATGTGCCCTTAGCACCCTAATTCTGATGCAAATCATCTTCCTCCAGTACACCTTATGAGAGTAGTTCTGCTGGATCTAACGAATTGTACATTAGGTAAAAGAATAACTCATGTTATCATTCCATTTAAAAAGTGCATTAAGATTTACAGATAGTGTGTGCTTTGCGTCAGCGCTCTTCAGCCATTGGCTTTCTTGTTTTCCATGCTTTTGAATTGCTAGGATGGGCGGGCTAGTGACCCCACACACTGGTCCATTTGTTTCTCAGTTAAGTTTTGCTGATTGGCATTCAGTAGTCCTTTTGTTAGACAGTAGCTGCAACATGATATGTGGCTTGTTTGTGGAAACTGGTGTGTTGAATTTAATTTGCTTCAAACATACAGAAGGCGATCGGAGGAATGCCTGCATTAAGTCTAACCACTGGCAAGCACTCAGGTAGCATTCTAACCCATCGTTCTTTTGTCCACCATGCCACCTCAGACTAGACCCAGCCATATGCAAATGAGTCTTGGTCTTACTCCAATAGGAACATTCCAGCCCGAACTGCCAAGTCATCTCAAAATGGGAACATAAGCAACCCCAGGCCATCTTTTCTCTGATTAGGGCTCTTTAGTCATGTGTAGCTTGGTTCCAGTGGCACAGTGAGCACATCACTCATGTCTGGGAATATTCACTTAGGATGTTACATCACACACACAAAAGGTGATGAAAGGAATTCTTGCAATAAGTGTGACCACTGGCATTCGCTCAGGGTAGTATTCCAATTAGTTGTTCTTTTGTCTTCAATACAGTACTCATTTTTGTTTTTCTATTTTGGCTTTACTCTGCAGGCATTAGCCCGTTAAACCTACATTTGTTGGCTTTACGAATGCTTGTTATTGTAGTTTTGTGGTCGTGACCCTCAACTTGCAGTCCAGGTAGCAGCAGATCTTCTGTTGCGTGTGGTACACTCTGTTCCACCATGACTGTAGACCACTGTGTGATTCAGTGACTAGTGGTGTCACGGTTGCCTATCAGAGCCGGTGGGTGACTAGTCTCTTAAATGCACCCACTGGTGTTTTGCAAATTAAGTAATGGTGCAATGTGTGATTATCTTATGTATGATTATCTTATGTGTAAGTTTTATTATTGTTTTTTTCCTTTGCTGTAGTGTGAATTATCCTTCGTACTTATACGATTGTGAGTTAAATCTTTTACTTTTCAATTTTTCTCACTTTTGCACTTCTCTTTTGAATTTGTCAATATATTTGCACACACAAAGTGTAATGTTAAAACATTTAAGGTTTTTTCTTTTTTCACCCACAGAGGCCAAGTCATAAACATGAGATACCAAGAATACTTTGAAAAAATACTTCATTTTATCAAAGACCGGATCCTTGTTTATCATGGGTAAATAAAAAAGCCTGATACGTTTTGTTTCGAAATGTACGTCTTTAAAAATGTCTACCTTTGCAGAGTCTATAAAGTATGCTGAATAAATCCGTTCTTCACAGCTTAGCTAATGTTCAAAGCACTATAGAAATAATTAAACGAGGCAAACTGGATCCTTGAATTCCAGAAATACAATCAGTGACGTTAAAAGGCATGGGGGGCGTGGCCAACTACTATGGCCGCGCGGACGTGATCCTGCCTGGCTCCTGTTCCATGGTCCGTAAAGGCTGAGGTTTTAGGGACTAAATTCGGCTACAAATAATGGAGGGGGCGCGGGTGAGGCTCCGGAACAGCGAGGGCCGGTGAAACGCACCGCGGAACCACCAGCGGTCTTGCAATTGTCCACGATCACCAGGCATAAGAAGCGGCACGGCGACCAACATGGCGACCGAGGCGTACGGAGGCCGTCGGAGGTCCCGGCTGGGCGGAGAGGAGCCCTGAATACACCCGCGCCCCCAGTGCCTGATGTGCAGAAGCGGTATCTCCCCGAGTCGGAGTGACGTATGACCGGCGGATGCGGGAGATTTGCCAGGAGAGGAGGCAGTGCGAGGCGGAGCAGTGAGCCCAGCTGTGAGCTTCCACGAGGGGGCCAAGGTGCAGCGGAGTGCCGGCATGGGTCCGATCGGCGCTCCTTCAATTAAAAATTAAGTTACGGTCCTGGGGGAGCTCGGGGCGACCCCCCAGTGGGATACCATTTTGCTGCTGGTGCTGAGGGGGCCTGCTTGTGGACACCGTCAGACCCTGTTGCCTGAATGTAAGATGGCGCCCCGCCGGTGGTAAGAGGGCTACGAGGGAGTTCTGCAGGGCGTGGAGCCCGTTTGCGCCACAGTGGAGAGCGACTTAGCAGGGAGTAGAGGCTGTGAGCGGCGTCGCAGTGAGGTGAGGACGCCCGCCGGAGCCTAGAGATGACCAACCATGAGGGGGCCAAGGCGAGGGGGAGTGGCAGCATGGGACCGATCAGCGCCGCTTAACCGGAGCTTATACACTGTGGCCCTGGGGGTGTCAGTGACGGCCCCCCAGTGGGACGAATTCTGTTGGGGGTAGAGAGGGGACCCGCAGGAGGACATAGCCTGACCCTACTGCCTGACTTCAAGAAGGCACCCCGTTGGATGAGAGAGGACCTCAGGGTGCACGGAGCGGAGCCCGCCAGCGTTACAGAGGAGATCGAACTTGCCCCAATGAGAGTCAGGTGAAGCCCCGGCATGACAGGCGGGTGGTGGTGAGAGGGATTGCTTCTCCAGTGGGGGATTGACAGAGCAATTTACCCTACCTGCTGCTGGCCGCTCCGGAGCCGCCGGTGGTGGAGACCTGGGCGACCTCGGCGCCTCACCTCAGTCAATAGCTAAATAGTGGGAACGTGCCACGTTGCCGGGGGAGATCTAAGAGCGGCTGAGGTCCTGAGGCGGAGACAACATGCAATAGACCAGGAGCCCCTGTTCTGGATCGGTCTGACCCTGATGACTGGGCCTAGCGGGGGTGCCTCTTCAGCCCTGTGTTCTTCCGGTTGCAGTCATCTGGTGTGCAGGTTGGTGGCCCTGTCTCGACGGCTGATCCTGGAGTGGTGAGCCAGGGAGCTGTGCCTGGCGACTGGGGAGGTGCTGGAGTCCGTGGGGCGCCGGGTGGTGTGCAGGGCCTGGCCCACCTAAGCGGGGAGCGTTCGGCACATGTGTGCTCCCTGCGTCGGGTGGCGCTCCACAAGATCTCTATGCCGCCCAAAAAATCACAATCTGCTAAGGTGACCAATTTTTTCGGGGCCCCCAGCACAGGGAAAGGAGCAACGACAAGTCCCAACCAGCAAGGGGATACCATGGCATTGACTAAAGACGACTTGTTGGCCACCCTGAGAGAATTTAAACAAGAACTGAGAGAGGAGCTCAAGGCAGACATCAATGCCTCTTTAGACGCCTTCAAGTCGGACATGGCCATTAAAATTTGCGACCTACGCAAGGATGTCGATTCGGTGGGGACGCGCACCCTCGACTTAGAGACCCACTGTCAAAATTTAGAGACTCGGATACAGCCCCTGGAGGAGGGTGCGGAGGCCCTATCGGCGCAACTCAATGCGGCACTTCTCAAATGTGAGGACCTCGAGAACCGCTCTCGAAGGGAGAATGTTAGGGTGCGGGGCCTGGAGGAAGGCCGTGAGGGGCCCGATCTGGAACGGTTTCTCATGGGTCTCTTTAGCAATATCCTGGGTGAAGGCGACACCCCGATTATGCTGGAAAGAGTGCACAGGGTAGGTCCACCTCAACAAGGGAAACAGCAACGGCCTAGGGACATACTCGCTAAGTTTGCCTCCTTCAAAACGAAAGAAATGGTGATGCGGAGGGCCCGGGGGCAAGACACCATCGAGTACCAGGGGTGCACTTGTTCCCTCTACCAGGATGTGGCGCAGTCCACACTAATGCGCAGGCAGCAATTTCGTCAGATCACCTCTACCCTTAGAGACAGGCACATTCGATACAGGTGGACATACCCTTTTGGTCTGGCTTTTTCACTGAATAATAAGCACCATCACTTTACTGACGTGGAAGGGGCTATGAGCTTACTGGGCCTAGAGGGCAACTCATCGACGGCGCACTCTGCCTCTCCGGGAGGTTCGGGGACCGGAGGGGAGAGTCAGAGACCTCAGCTGGATGGCGTACGATCCCCATGAGCGGCAAGAAAACTCCGTAACTCCTTTAGCAATGGATCTCGGGAAGACCGCTGGGGGGGCTGACTCCTTCGGGGGTATAGTCACTCCGGGCCAGGCCGGCGCATCGGCGCTTTGCAAATCTTAATAGTTCCAAAAACAAGTGCACGGCCCAACCTCTAACTGTACTGCTATTCTCAAGTTATTAGGGACGGGAGGGCTGCTTCTGCAAGAGGACCTGATGGAGCGGGCATGTCCATGCCCCGGTGAACTCACACTAATGTGGATACGGAGTGTGATGTCATGTTATTATTTGGTTTTCGTTTTCAATGTTTTGGTTTTTCAGGTTTGGTCTCACACGGTGCTTCGAATGGATGGTGACGGGCAGGATGGGGGAGGTACAGAGGTGGGGGGATGCTACTGCCAGAGGCTAGAATGGTGGATCGTCTATAGATGGGAGTTAAATTTTTATCGTGGAACGTTAGGGGTCTTAACTCCCCTAACAAAAGGCAGAAGTTTTGGAAGTATATAGGGGATCAGGCTCCTTTAGTGGTGGCAATACAAGAGACACATCTTAAGCGCTCGTAGGAGCAGAGGCTCCGACACAGACAATACCCTCAGATTTTCCAGGCCAACGGTGGGAGGAAACAAAATGGGGTTGGTTTAATCTTTCACTCCTCGGCCCACTTTACACATGAAGCCACTTTGAGGGACAAAGAGGGGCGTTATGTAGCTTTGTCCGGCTCCCTCATGGGCCGCCCTTGCACAATAGCTTCGGTGTATGCCCCGAATACAGGTCAAATAGAGTTCATCTCGACTTTTCTTCACTCTCTGGGGGGTTTTGCTACGGGCGATTATTGGGGGATTATTGGGGGATTTCAACTTGATATGGGACCCTCACCTAGATTCTACTCACGCAAACAGGGGGGAGGGGGGAGTCTTCACTCCTGCGCTCAAACATTCCTTGTCACAAATGGGGCTCGTGGATGGGTGGAGGCATCTGAATCCCTCGACGAAGGATTTTTCCTTTTTTTCACATGCACACAGGTCATACTCACGAATCGATTTCATCTTTCTTAGTCAGACGCTCTTATATGCGGTCACTAGCTCCCAGTTGCTGCCTATTGCCCTGTCCGACCACGCGCCCCTGACTTGTCAGCTTGATTGGCCGGCTCCACGCGCTAAGCTTACTCGATGGTACTTCCCAGAATGCATATGTCGGGATCGATTGAACCGGGATGACATCCGCAAAGCCATTCGTGATTTTTTTCTTCTGAATGACCCGGCTGATACTTCCTTAGCCATTAACTGGGACGCGTTTAAGGCTTACATTAGGGGTCATTGCATATCTCTCGCGTCGTCCCTTAAGAGACTTCAAACTAAGGAACGCCTGGATCTGGAGGCGGAGCTGGGCGCGGCAGAGGAACACTACAAGGTGTCCCCGTCGGTCCTTTCTCTGCGGAAGGTCACAGCATTACGGGGCAAGTTGAATGCAATATATACCAATAGGGCAGAGAGAACACTGCTTCGTCTTCAGGCCAGGGGCTATGTGGGACGGGACAAGGTGGGGACGATGCTCGCTAGGCAATTAAGGGCCCGGCAAGAGAAGACCTACATTAAGCAAATTGTAGATGACCACGGTACGACGCATGTGCAGGAGGAGGGGAAAGCGAGCGCGTTTCACGACTTTTACCAGACGCTGTATCGGGCGGATACGCCTAATGCGCACGAGCAAGGTCGATATCTGGAGGAGCTTGAGATCCCCCAAGTGTCGGCGGCGGACAATGAGGGGCTGGGGAGTGCTATCACTTTGGAGGAGGTACAAGCCGCGATTGATTCCCTTAAACGTCACAAGGCCCCTGGGCCCGACGGCTTCTCTGCCTCTTTCTATCGCACATTCGCTACCGAACTTGGACCCCACTTGACCACGCTTTTAATGACATAGCGACACGGCGGGCCGTCACGACCTCCATGGGTGAGGCGTTGATTTCCATTCTCCCCAAGCAAGGAAAGGATCCGATAAAATGTGCCTCATATCGCCCCATTGCCTTACTCAACCTGGACGCGAAGCTCTACTCCAAGATCCTGGCCACGAGATTGGAGAGGTGTCTTCCGGACCTCGTCCACCCCGACCAATCCGGGTTCATTAAGGGGCGCCAAACCCATGACAATCTACGTCGCGTGTTTCACCTGATAGACAAGGCTCAAAAGAAAAAGATTCCTGCGGCATTGCTCTCACTCGACGCAGAGAAGGCGTTCGATCGTGTTGATTGGACCTTCTTGGAGCTTTCTCTGCGCCGATTCGGGTTCTGTGAGGCCTTTATTGGGATGGTTCGGGCGAATTTTGCAGCGCCCGATCTCGAGTGTTGGTGAATGGAGTGGCATCTGGATGGTTCAATCTGGCGAGGGGGACTAGGCAAGGTTGCCCTCTGTCCCCTTTACTCTTTGCCCTCAGTATTGAACCATTTGCGATGCGGATACGTGCCAACGCCAACATCAAGGGCATTACGTTTGGGCAAGATGAACATAAAATTGCTTTATTCGCCGATGATATCTTATTGCCAGTGACTGACCCGCGTTTGTCGCTTCCGACCATATGCCAAGAATTGGAACGGTTCGAGGCGGTTTCCGGATTTCGGGTGAACCTTTCCAAGTCCTCTATCTTGAATCTCACATTGCCACCTGGAGTCCAAGAGAGCCTGGCGGAGTCCTCTCCCTTCTGTTGGGCACACAAGGCCATTACTTACCTGGGGATACAGATTACTCCCAAACTTGGTGATCTGTATCGGGCTAATTTCCCGCCGCTTCTGCGGCAGCTCACGAACGAGTGCAAAAAGTGGGGGCCGCCTACATTTCTTGGATTGGCAGGATTAATGTTATAAAAATGAATGTACTGCCGCGTCTTCTCTATCTCTTTCAGGGTTTGCCTATTCAGCCGGACAGAGCCCTCTTCCCCGCCCTGAAATCCCTCCTACTCAAATTCATTTGGCAGGGGCGGCGGGCTCGCATCTCCTTCCATTTACTGACCAGGCCGAGATTAAAGGGGGGTTGGCACTGCCGGACTTTCTGACGTATTACAGGGCTGCGCAACTTAGGGTCCTAAGCGAATGGTCCCTGCAAGCGTCGGACAAATTGTGGCTACATATAGACAGGCAGGTAACGGGGAGGACTATATGGGACTTGCCTTGGCGCTCTAGGGACGATAGACCGCCTAACGCCTATCTGAGCGTTCCTACCTCCACTACCCTTAGCGTATGGGACGCGGTTACTAGGGCGTTGCCCCTGACCACATTTCCGTCTCCATATTCCCCTATACACTTCTCTAAGTACTTTCCACCGGCGCAACAGGAAGGGCCTTTTGATGGTTGGAGGGACGGAGGGTGTCGTATGATTTCAGATCTTTTTCAGGGCACCAAGCTTCGCTCCTTTGCGGATTGCATGACACACTTTAATCTTCCACTCTCGGAGCAATTTCATTACTCTCAGCTGGTCCACTGGGTCCAACAACCGGAGCTCAAGGCGGCAGCTACACGGGGGTATCTCCTGCTGGAAAAATTTGTCCAGACAGGCACTACTGGGAGAGGGTGTATCTCTTTTCTATACAATCTCCTTCTTACTCTAGCACCTTCTCGCTCACAACACCACAGGGAATGCTGGGGGACGATGATTCAGGTCCCACCCTCGGATAAACAATGGGAGACCCTATACAAGGATATTGCCAAATTTAATAGATCGATGCATCTCAGGGAAGCCCACTATAAGACGCTTTATGACTGGTATCTCCACCCTCACCGGTTGCACGCAATCTTTCCGGGTACCTCAGATCGCTGCTGGCGGGGATGTGGGGCCCTGGGGAACTTTAAACACATTTGGTGGGACTGTCCCGTAATCCAGATTTTCTGGAAAGAGATTCTTGCCCAGATTAAACTCATATTGGGGTATCCGATCGGGGACTCCATAGAACAGGTGCTACTGGGCATGCGAGATCCCCTGCTTCAGCGGCAGACGCACGCAGATAGGTCCATTTTATGGCTTTGTTTGGGAGCGGCGAAGATGGCTATAGCGGGGGCCTGGAAGAAACCTACCGCTCCCTCGCTCTCACAGTGGCATGCACGCTTATGGAAGGCGATAGCACTGGAGCGGCTCTCTGATATCACAGACGACAACAGGAAAGATTTTGAATATACCTGGGCCCCGCTGGTTGGTTATCTCTCTGAGGGCCTTCCATTGTTTGCTTGTAGCCCTCGGCTGAGGGCACTCCACCTCTTCCTGATTTAATAGCAGCCCCATCACCACCTTACGTCTACCGTCAGAGTTTACATATAATGTGAGAGACCACTGTTTTGTTAGTTTTGTTTGTTTCCTTTCTTTTTCTTTTTGCCTCCATGAGTGGGGCTTGCGTCCGTAGATGCCAGGAACTCATGGACTTCTGGATTACCCCTTCGAAGCAAGACGTGTATTGCTCGATCTGGGTTCCGATTTGGCTTGCTTCAAATCTTTTGTTGAGCCTAACATAAGGTACACATTCTCCCTTCTGTATTGTTAACGAATTGAGACTGGGGGTTGGCCCACCGAGGTTATTAGAAAATGTGTTTTGCACTATCGCTACTAATGGAGCGGGGGGACTCCCCACTGGGGGGGAGGGGGGGACAATGGGAGGCGGGGGTTTGTCGCCGCCTTGTTTATACCTGCATTGAAGGAATATGTTTTCTACAAGAGGTCCTTTGTATCCTCTGTGCTTTGTCTTTTATGTTTTTTCAAATTTACATAATTCAATAAAAACATTCTGATAAAAAAAAAAAAAAGGCATGGGCAAAGTGGGCTGTGGCCCAGGGCCCCAGCCTTTCAGGGGGGGCCCTGATAGAGCCAGGTCTTTTATGCAGTCTTGCCCTGATGACCTTGAATAATTCTTAGAGAAATTGTTTTAAATATTGTTTTACTTTAATTTATTTTTTAATGTAGGTGATGTGTGGGAGTCTATTATATACATTTTACAGAGAAATGTTGTGTTTATGTTTAATGCAACATCCATAAAAAAAAGTTTCTTTTAGATTAAAACATGGCCTCACAGATGAGAAATGGAAGGGGGTCAAAGAGATTATTTGCAGTAATATTAGTGAGCTGCTGCTGTGTAACAATATTAAAAACACGTCACTATCCCTGAATATTAAACATAAACACATTTAGAATTTGGACCAGTGTGCTTGTGCAGTCAGTGACTTAGCCAAAGAGGGCATGAAAGTGCTGAAATTGGATCGTAAAATCATAGCTGTTCCTAACAGGTGTCCCCAAAATACGTTTGGCCCAGTGCCCCCGAGATCCTTAAAATGTCACAGAAGTGCATTCTGCAAGAATAAATGAAATCTCGAGATCGATACAAATCAGAAATAACTTGCAGCTAGGTATTGAAGGAGTATCTGCATGAAACGAAATTGGCAACATGTGAGCCGAATAAGTGGATTCCGGTTATTTTTTCCAATAGGGCTTTTTATTGAAGAGTTAAACACTCTTAAGATCTGGTGCTTTCTTAATATGTATTGCACTGGATTCTGTCCTCTGACTCAGACATTCGAATCTGTCTAGTTCTGAGAAACCCATTACATTTGCTGTTAATGTACACCACCTAATGGCACTACAACCTTCTGTTTTTTCCAAATTTCACTTAGTCTGCTTTCACAAACTTAAGGAGACAGCCTTCAGTAGGCATCATTCACCCGATCTAGACTGTGCCCTGCTCTTATATGTGACAGATGCTAAAGAAGGCACAAATATACATGACCTTTTGACACCACAGCCTTGGGGCAACCTTTTCATTCATTACTGAGGCTACTAACTGCTGCTTCATCAAATGAACCGAGTGACCGTACAAACCACACCCAAACGAGTTTATGCTGCTAACCAAAGAGGAGTAAGGGAAGCACTCAGAAGCATCATGCTACACTATTAGTGTGAAACGTGCAATCCCCCCCAAAAAACACATGAAAAACATGCAGGTAAGAGGCTGCAAAGCATGCTGTAAATAATGGCGTGAAGGAAAGCTTACTAATCGTAGAGCACCTTTCCAAAAAACGAGGAGAAGGGCACCCCCTCTTGTAAGATATCAACCTCCGTTAGATTATGGTAGACAAATAAAGAAAGACATATGTCAAATGCTGTAGTGTCTGAAATACATTATCTGAAATACATTATCAATAAGAAGCACTGTGAATACGAATACAGAGTAATCCGTGTTATTGTTTGTGGTACTGCAGAGCAGAAAAAACTTCCATTGCAAGAAAAGACAAACACTCACCAATATGAGACTGAAGCAGGAGTCACAAAATAGCAAGGGGTGCCTCCGCACTCTGTACAATACAAACGACAACTAATCTGAGGCAAATGTGAAATCCAGTGTGTTAGAAATGGGATCTCTAGTTGGCAAGGGCTTGCACCTTTGTCCAAGTAGGGACCCTTCTTCCTAGTCAGGGTAAGGGTGTTACACTCGTGAAGTAACCCCTGCTCACCCTCGTGGTAGCTTGGCACGAGCAGTCAGGCTTAATTCAGAGGCAGTGTGTAAAGCATTTGCACATAACCAACAGTAATACAGTGTAAACACTACAAACGGACACCACACCAGTTTAGAAAAATAACCAATTTTTATATACTCAAGACAAGACCAATTACGACAAAAATCCACAATACTATACTTTAAAAATGAATGCTTGATAAGGTAACTTCTTCTTTGCAGGAATAGTTCAAAAACAAAGTTTGTACGAGTCGGTAGCTCCGTCCGAGTCTACCGCGATGCTGAAAACCACAGAGTCTAACAGTTCCAGCCGACCGCGTCGATACGGGCCAGCAGAGTCGTGAACAGACTCGGTCACAGTACCTTTCTCGTTGTGGCTGGTACGGAGTGTACGAGCCGGTCGGCGTTCGTCGCGGTTGCGGTGCAAGACGGAGCGATGCAAGGTGCGGTGTCCCTCGATGCGGTGCAGGCAGCGGCTCGATGAGCGTCATGCAGACGGAGTCGGTGAGTCCAAGGCGTGCGATGCAGGGTGAGACGATGCTCGATGCGGTGCTGACAGGTTGCGATGCAGGCGACCAAGCCGGAGTGCGGGAGCTGGCGTCGGACAGCGGTGCGAGTCGGAGCGGTGCGTCGCAGACGTGCGAGCGGTGCCCCAAATGCGATGCGGTCACGACTCTTGAGCCAGTTGCAGCGACCGCGTCCGTCGGGTCCGGCTGGTTCAGTGAAGCGATGCGATGCGAACTGCGGTGCCCACAGGTCACGGTGCAAGCAGCGGCTCGGTGTTGGCGGCGTCGGACGTCGCCCACGGTGAGACCAGGGTTGCGATGCGAAGCGGGGCGATGCGGTCTGCGGTGCAAACAGGTCACCGGCCAGGGATGGATTCGGTTGACGGAGTCGGTTGCAGTTCCCTTCCTCTGTGGCAACTGAAACAGCGTTCCAGAAGCGGTACTCAGAGGCTTGTGAAGTCTTTGCAGTCCCTGAGACGACTTAACAGGAGGCCAGCTCGGTTCCAGGCCCTTGGAGATACTCAGCACAAGTTTGTAGAAAGTTCAGTCCTTTCACTGCCCAAGGCAGAAGCAGCAGCTGCAGGCCAACCCAACAAAGCAACACCACAGCAAAGGGGCAGTACTCCTCCTGGCAGCTCTTCCAGCTCTTCGTCTTGGCAGGTTACTTGATTCCAGCGAGATCTAAATTCATGGGGTCAGGGCCCCAATATTTATATCCCAAATTCCTTTGTTCTCTGAAGGCAGAGAGGCCTTTGCCTAGTCCAAACCAGTTCTGGAGCACTTTGTTGACAAGTCTCCGTCCCTTCTTTCAGTGAATAGGCCAGGGACATCAGACGCACCACAGGAGGTGGAGCCAGCATTGTGGAGGGAAGGCACTGTCCTATTCAATCAATCAATCAATCAATCAAGCATTTGTATAGCGCGCTACTCACCCGGAGGGTCTCAAGGCGCTTGGGGGAGGGGGGTCCGCTACTGTTCGAACAGCCAGGTCTTGAGTTGCTTCCTGAAGGAGAGGTGGTCTTGGGTAAGGCGGAGGTGGATGGGTAGGGAGTTCCACGTCTTGGCAGCCAGGTAGGAGAAGGATCTTCCTCCCGTTGTGGCTCTTCGGATGCGGGGGACGGCGGCGAGGGCGTGGTTGGTCGATCGTAGCTGGCGGGTGGGAGTGTAGAAGGTCAGACGGTCGTTGAGGTATCTGGGGCCTTGGTTGTGGAGGGCTTTGTGTGCGTGGGTGAGGAGTCGGAACGTGATTCTCTTGCTGACGGGGAGCCAGTGCAGGTCTCTCAGGTGTCCGGCGATGTGGCTGTGTCGGGGGATGTCCAGGATGAGTCGAGCTGAGGCGTTCTGGATGCGTTGGAGTCTTTTTTGAAGTTTGGCTGTGGTTCCGGCGTAGAGGGAGTTGCCGTAGTCCAGTCGGCTGGTGACGAGGGCCTGGGTGACCGTCTTCCTGGTTTCGGTGGGGATCCACCGGAAGATCTTGCGCAGCATGCGTAGGATGTTGAAGCAAGACGAGGAGACGGCGTTGATTTGTCGGGTCATTGAGAGGGAGGAGTCCAGGATGAAGCCCAGGTTGCGTGCGTGGTCCGTTGGTTTGGGTGCGTTGCCCAGGGCAGGGGGCCACCAGGAGTCTTCCCAGGCGGAGGGTGATGATCCTAGGATGAGGACTTCCGTTTTATCTGAGTTCAGTTTCAGGCGGCTGTTCCTCATCCACTCGGCTACGTCCTTCATCCCTTCATGTAGGTTGGTTCTGGCGGTTGTGGGGTCGTTGGTGAGGGAGAGGATCAGCTGGGTGTCGTCGGCGTAGGAGATGATGTTGAGGTTGTGTTGGCGTGCGATGGCTGCGAGGGGGCTCATGTAGACGTTGAAGAGGGTGGGGCTGAGTGATGATCCTTGTGGTACGCCGCAGATGACTTCGGTGGCCTCGGAACTGAACGGGGGAGGCGGACTCTCTGGGTTCTTCCGGCGAGGAAGGAGATGATCCACTCCAGTGCCTTCTCTTGGATTCCGCCGTTGTTCAGGCGTTGCACTAGGGTGCGGTGGCAGACTGTGTCGAACGCTGCGGAGAGGTCCAGGAGGATGAGGGCCGCTGTTTCCCCGTTGTCGAGCAGGGCTCGGATGTCGTCGGTGGCTGCGATGAGGGCGGTCTCGGTGCTGTGGTTGGCCCGGAAGCCGGACTGCGAGTGGTCGAGGGATCCATTCGTCTCGAGGAAGGCGGCCAGTTGTCTGTTGACGGTCTTCTCGATGACTTTTGCAGGAAAAGGAAGGAGCGAGATGGGGCGGTAGTTTTTGAGGTCGGTGGGGTCTGCTGACGGTTTCTTCAGTAGGGCGCTGAGTTCGGCGTGCTTCCAGCTCTCTGGGAAGGTGGCGGTGACGAAGGAGGTGTTGATGATGTCCCGGAGGTGGGGTGCGATGACGGCGTCGGCCTTGTTGAAGACGTGGTGAGGGCAGGGGTCGGTTGGTGATCCGGAGTGGATGGAGTTCATCGTGCGGATAGTGTCTTCGGTGTTGATAGGGGTCCAGGCTCGGAGGGTGGAGGTGGGGGCGTTGGAACGGTCGTAGGGTACGTCGGCTGTGTGCTGAAACTGTAGTGTATGTCTGCGATCTTGCTGTGGAAGAACGAGGTGAGCGAGTTGCAGAGGTCTTGCGAGGGAGTGATGTCGTTGTTTCCGGCGCTGGGGTTCGAGAGTTCTTTGACGATGATGAAGAGTTCCTTGCTGTTGTGGGCGTTGTTGTCCAGTCGTTCCTTGAATGCGGTTTTCTTGGTGGTGTGGATCAGCTGGTGGTGTTTTCGGGTGGCGTGCTTGAGGGTGGTCATGTTGTCTGCAGTCGGGTCTCTGCGCCATGCTTTCTCGAGGGCTCGGCAGTTCTTCTTGGATATCTTGAGTTCGTCGGTGAACCAGGATGCTTTCTTGTTGCCGGGTCTGACTGGGGGTCTTCAATGGGGCGAGGTCGTCTGCGCAGTTGGTGATCCATCTTGTGAGGTTGCTGGCGGCTTGGTTGGGGTTCGTTGAGCTGGCGGGAGGGTTCTGGCTCAGGGATGTGGTGAGTTGGTCGGTGGTGATCTTGTTCCAGCTTCTGCGCGGAAACTGTTGCGGGTGGTGGTGCGTGGTGATCCTGCTGAAGCTGAAGTGGACGCAGCTGTGGTCTGTCCAGTGGAGTCCGGTGGTGTGGCTGTAGGAGATGTCCTTGCTGGAGGAGAAGACGGGGTCAAGCGTGTGGCCGGCGAGGTGTGTGGGGGTGGTCACCAGTTGCTTGAGTCCGAGGTTGGCGAGGTTGTCCAGCAGGGTGGTGGTGTTGCGATCGTTGTTGTTCTCTAGGTGGAAGTTGAGGTCCCCAAGGAGGATGTAGTCAGCCGAGGGGAGGGCGTGCGGGCTGATGAGGTCGGCGATGTCTTCGCTGAATTGTGTGCGTGGTCCTGGGGGTCTGTAGATGAGGGTGCCTCTGAGGGTGGTCTTGGGGTCGGTGTGTATCTGGAAGTGCAGGTGTTCGCCGGCTGTGAAGGTGTCGTCGGAGTTGGTCGTGATGCGGATGGTGTTCTTGTGGACGATGGCGATTATTCAGGGCCCAGGTGCAACTCCTCCCACCCATCTACATGTAGATCTTGCTATTCAGCCCTGTGCTGACTCACCCTGTCTCCTGGCATCCCCCAGCCCCTGTCACTCACACTCCAGACAAGGAATACACAACCTCGCAGAGGCAGGCTTGGATGGTTAGACAAGAAAATACCCACTTTCTAAAAGTGGTATTTTCAAACACAGAATGTTAAAACCAACTTCACTAAAAGCTGCATTTTATCATTCTGAGTCCAGACATACTAAACTCGAATTTATACCATGTTCCCAGGGTCAGTTAGGGTTATAAGCTGTAATAATCAAAACTGCCCGTTCTGGCCTAGGGGGAACAGGTAGCCTTGCAATAGTGAAAAACGAACTAGGCTGTAATTCACTATCAGGACATGCCACACACACCAGGGCATGTCCTACCTTTCGCATACAACGCACCCTGCCCACAGGGGTACCTTGGGCCTACCTTAGGGGTGACTAATATGTAGAAAAGGGAAGGTTTAGGGACTTGCAAGTGTGTGCACTTGCCAAGTCGACATGGCAGCCCCAGGCTGCGCACAGGCTCTGCGATGGCAGGCCCGAGTTACACTTTACGGGCTGTTTGCGTGGGTGGCACAATCCAGTGCTGCAGCCCATCAACAGCATTTGGTCTATAGGCCCTGGCACTCGCAGTGCACTTTACAAGGGACTGACACATAAACCAAATAGGCCAATCATGGAAACACCAATCCATAACACATTTTATACAGGAGCACTTGCACTTTCCCACTGGACAGCAGTGAGGAAAGTGCGCAGAATCATTACACCAGCAAAAACAGAGTCAAAACCGGGAGGTCAGAAAGCAAAAAGTCAGGGGAAACACGCCAAAAGATGCCAAGTCTAACACATGTCCCCTCCAGCTGAAAGTAGGGAGAACTACCCAACCCCATTGGAGTTCTCTTCACTAAGGCGGAAGAACCTGGACAGACCATCTGCGTTGGCGTGTTCTGTACCAGGACGGTGTTCCACCGTAAAGTCCATTCCCTGTAGGGAGATGGACCACCTCAGCAGTTTTGGATTCTCACCCCTCATTTGCATCAACCATCTGAGGGGCCTGTGGTCTGTCTGAACCCGGAAGTGAGTCCCAAGCAGGTATGGTCTCAACTTCTTCAGCGCCCAGACCACAGCAAAAGCTTCCTTTCTATGGCACTCCACCTCTGTTCCCTGGGAAGTAGTCTCCTGCTAAGGAAGACTACAGGCTGATCCAGGCCCTCTTCGTTCAGTTGTGAGAGCACCGCTCCCACACCATGCTCTGAAGCGTCAGTCTGCACGACGAATTCCTTGGAGAAGTCAGGTGCCTTGAGCACAGGCGCCGTGCACATGGCTGCCTTCAGGGCATCAAAAGCTTTCTGGCAGGACTCAGTCCAGATCACTTTCCTGGGCTGCCTCTTAGAGGTCAGCTCTGTTAAGGGGGCAACGATGGTGCCATAGCCCTTAACAAATCTCCTATAGTAGCCGGTGAGACCTAAGAAGGCTCTCACCTCTGTCTGGGTCTTGGGGGCTCCCAAGCCAGAATGGTGTCAATCTTGGGTTGTAGGGGCGCCACCTGGCCGCTTCCTACCTGGTGTCCCAAGTACACCACAGAACCCTGCCCGATCTGGCACTTACTGGCCTTGATCGTGAGGCCTGCACCTTGCAGAGCCCTCAACACTTTCTCAAGGTGCTGTAAATGTTCTTCCCAGCTGGAACTGAACACAGCAATGTCATCCAGGTAGGCGGCACTGAAATCCTCCAGCCCAGCCAACACCTGATTGACCAACCTCTGAAAGGTGGCAGGGGCATTCTTCAACCCAAAGGGCATCACCCGGAATTGGTAATGACCTTCTGGGGTTGAGAATGCTGATCTCTCCTTGGCCCCATCGGTTAAGGCAATCTGCCAGTACCCAGACATCAAATCAAACGTACTGAGGAACCGGGCAGCTCCCAACCGATCAATGAGCTCATCAGCTCTGGGGATGGGGTGCGCGTCAGTCCTGGTGACGGCTTTGAGCCCACGGTAGTCCACACAAAACCGGAGTTCTGGAGTGGCACCGGGCGCAGCAGCCTTTGGGACCAAGACCACTGGGCTGGCCCAAGGACTGTGGGAGGGCTCAATCACCCCTAACGCCAACATCTTAGAGACCTCCTCCTTGATGCTGGCTCTGACCCGGTCAGTCAACCTGTAAATCTTGTGCTTCACAGGAGGGCTGTCACCAGTGTCCACGTCATGGGTACACCAGTGAGTAACACCAGGTGTCAGAGAGAACAGTGGGGCGAACAGTCCCAACAACTGGTGACAGTCCCCCTGCTGCTCCTGAGTCAGAGTAGGGAGAGGATCACACCTTCCACTGACCCATCATGCTCCTTGGTAGACAGGAGGTCAGGGAGAGGCTCACTCTCCTCTTCCACCCCATCATCTGTCGCCAAGAGCATACTCACTTCAGACCTCTCGAAGTGGGGCTTGAGGCGGTTCACGTGAAGGACCCTCAAAGGGTTCCTTGGAGCTTGCAAATCCACCAGGTAGGTGATGTCACTTTTGCGCTCCTTTACCTCATATGGCCCAGTCCACTTGTCCTGCAAGGCACAAGGTGCCACTGGGGCCATGACCCACACTTTTTGCCCAAGTTGAAATTCGACCAGAGTGGCATTCTGGTCATACCATCTCTTCATTTCTTCCTGGCTTGCTTCTAGGTTCGCCTGAGCGAGTTTCCTGAAGCGGGCAGTTTGGTTTCTAAAGGCCAGCATGTAGCTAAATACATCCTGGGGAGTTTTCCTGGGAGCCGCCTCCCAGCCTTCCTTTACCAAACTCAGAGGTCCTCTGACAGGGTGGCCATACAGGAGCTCAAAGGGGCTGTACCCAAGAGACTTCTGAGGCACCTCCCTGTATGCAAAGAGTAGGCATGGCAAGAGGACGTCCCACTTACGCCTCATGGGTTCTGTTAGACCCTTGATCATGCCTTTCAAGGTCTGGTTGAATCTCTCCACCAGACCGTTTCCTTGTGGGTGGTAAGGAGTGGTGAACTTGTAGGTTACACCACACTCCTTCCACAGGGATGTCATATACTTGGATATGAAATTGGTCCCCCTATCAGAAACCACCTCTCTGGGGAATCCCACACGGGAAAAGATCCCCATTACCGCCCGGCCCACCACTGGCGCCGTCGTTGTCCTGAGAGGGATTGCCTCCGGGTACCGGGTGGCATGGTCCACCAAGACCAGGATGTACCTGTTGCCCATGGCTGTCTTGGGATCCAGTGGCCCCACAATATCCATCCCTACCCTTTCAAAGGGTGTTCCAACAACAGGACAAGGTTGGAGAGGAGCTTTGACCTTCCTCCCACTCTTACCACTTGCCTGGCAAGTTTGGCAAGACCTAAAGTGTGCATCTGACTGCCTTCGCATTTGGGGCCAAAAGAAGTGGGTGACAAGCCTGTCGAAGGTCTTGTCCTGCCCCAAATGTCCTGCCAAAGGCACGTCATGAGCCAGACCCAGTAGGAAGGCCCTGAAGCGCTGGGGTACCACCAGCACACGGGCTGACCCAGGCTCAGCAACCTTAGGCTCACTGTATAGGAGACCACTCTCCCAGTAGATCAGATGTGACCCGGACTGATTACCAGCTGCCTGGTCTGCAGCCTGCCGCCGCAGACCCTCCAGAGTAGGGCACTCGCTCTGCTCCCTGCAGAACTCCTCCCTGGTGGGACCCCCTTCTTGCTGCCAATGGGTCAGCTCAGAGATGTCTCCCAGTTCGGCTACCTGCTCCCCTGTAGGCACCGGGCGTCCCCCTCGAGGTCCGCCTCCTCCCGGTCCGTGGGAACTTCGGGGGCCGGTTTCCCGCGTCCCTGCCTTTTCTCTTGGCAGGGACTTGGGCCACTGTTCCAGGCTCCAAGTCCTCTTGATCACCCTTTCTGGCTGCCATTGACCGAGTAGACACGCATGCCCACTCTGGCAACCCAAGCATCTCCAAGTGAGACCTGAGCTCAACCTCCTTCCATAAGGACTGCTCCAGGTCGTTCCCTAGCAGACAATCTACAGGCATGGTAGGGCTCACAACCACCCTCAAGGGACCTGAGACCCCCCCCATTCAAAGGGAACCTGCGCCACCATACATTGGCGCTCTGAGTTGTCTACAGCAACTACTTGGTGGAATGCCCCGGGGACTACTTGCTTCTCAGACACCAGGTGACACCGGACTGAGGTCACACTGGCTCCAGTGTCTCTGAGAGCCTCTACCCTGTTCCCATTAATGGTCACCCAGGTGCTATATTTCTTTGTGTTAGGGGGCACCTGGTTTCCTGGGACCATCTCACTGTCCCCTAGTGAGACAAGGGTCATTTCTGCGGGATCCCCACCCTCCTGTGGGCACCCCTCCTCCCCAAGCGCTACACTAGCCAACACTTTGGACTGTCCACCGGTGGGTGGCTGTGTCCCCTCTGGGCACTTGGGGTCCCCCTTAAAGTGACCTACCTGGTCACATGCATAACACTTGCGGGGGCCGGTCTCAACAGGCTTCTTCTTATCACCGGGGGGCTGGGAACCTTTACCCTGGGTACTAGTTTGGGGCCCTTTAGAGAACTCCTGTGCTTTACCCTTGTCCCCCCCACCTTTCTGCTGGGGACCCTGCCCACCTTTGGCTGAGTCTCCCCCAAACGCTTTCTTGTGGACCCTGGTACTCACCCAGCGGTCCGCTTCCATAGCAAACTTCCTGGGGTCAGTTAGCTTACTATCAACTAGGTGCTGGCGCAGATCTGCAAAACATAGACTAGACAAGTGCTCCCATGCAATCAAGTTGTAGAGCCCCTGAAAATCTGTTACGCTACTGCCCTTCACCCAACCATCCAGCGACCTGCAGAACACATCCACACATTCCAACCAAGTGTTGGCATCAGACTTCTTACTGGACCTGAACTGATCCCTGTACTTTTCAGGAGTAAGACCATACTTAGTGAGAAGGGCATCCTTCATGTCAGCATAGGTGAGGTGATACCCTTACCCAAAGCTATCAGAGCATCCCTTGCTTCTTCCGGGAAAAGTGGCCACAATCCTGCTCCCCAATTCTCCTCAGGGACCCCATTCATGTGTATGGCTGCCTCATAACCCTGAAACCACCTTTGTATGTCATCCCCCTTCTTGAACTCCTTGCCTACGTTCTTGGGAATGTGCACAATCCTGTCTGCCTTTCTGGACGAATTGCTGCCACCATCTGAGCCTGACTTACTCCTAAGTTCTAGCTCCTTCAGTTCTCTCTCATGCTCTAAGAGCATCTTCCTCTCCTCTATGGCCAATCACTTCTCCTCCCGCTCACTCTCCAGCCTGAGCTTCTGCAGCTCAAACTGCCTTGCCTCCCGCCTGTCCTCCAGCTCCTCTGGGGACAGACTGCTGCTGCCTGACCTGGCGGGTTCCCCCTTACCCAAAAGCATATCCACCCTGGAAATAGGCTCCTCCACCTCCTCACTGAGATTACCAGGCTGCCCACTGGCATGTCTGGCTGCTACCCAGGCCCTCAGCGTCTTCTGTAGCTCCTCCTTCCTTGTGAGGCCTTTAATTTGGACTTTCAGGTTTTTACAAATTGCTCGTAGTTCCTTTACGGCGTAGGTTTCCAACCTATCCTCCTCAAAGATAACTTCCAGAGATGCAACGGATGATGCAGCTGTGTCAGGCATGACAAAAGTAGTGAGTTGAAAACTGGCAAGATCAAAAATAGGCCAAAAGAAAAAGAACCAGTATGTGGTACGTAATGGTCTGCGATATGGTAGTAGTGCACACCAATCACTGTAAGTCAAGTGCAAACACAAGTCCTATCCTCACCGCTGACAACCAATGTTAGAAATGGGATCTCTAGTTGGCAAGGGCTTGCACCTTTGTCCAAGTAGGGACCCTTCTTCCTAGTCAGGGTAAGGGTGTTACACTCGTGAAGTAACCCCTGCTCACCCTCGTGGTAGCTTGGCACGAGCAGTCAGGCTTAATTCAGAGGCAGTGTGTAAAGCATTTGCACATAACCAACAGTAATACAGTGTAAACACTACAAACGGACACCACACCAGTTTAGAAAAATAACCAATTTTTATATACTCAAGACAAGACCAATTACGACAAAAATCCACAATACTATACTTTAAAAATGAATGCTTGATAAGGTAATTTCTTCTTTGCAGGAATAGTTCAAAAACAAAGTTCGTACGAGTCGGTAGCTCCGTCCGAGCCTTCCGCGATGCTGAAAACCACAGATTCTTAACAGTTCCAGCCGACCGCGTCGATACGGGCCAGCAGAGTCGTGAACAGACTCGGTCACAGTACCTTTCTCGTTGTGGCTGGTACGGAGTGTACGAGCCGGTCGGCGTTTGTCGCGGTTGCGGTGCAAGACGGAGCGATGCAAGGTGCGGTGTCCCTCGATGCGGTGCAGGCAGCGGCTCGATGAGCGTCGTGCAGACGGAGTCGGTGAGTCCAAGGCGTGCGATGCAGGGTGAGACGATGCTCGATGCGGTGCTGACAGGTTGCGATGCAGGCGACCAAGCCGGAGTGCGGGAGCTGGCGTCGGACAGCGGTGCGAGTCGGAGCGGTGCGTCGCAGACGTGCGAGCGGTGCCCCAAATGCGATGCGGTCACGACTCTTGAGCCAGTTGCAGCGACCGCGTCGGTCGGGTCCGGCTGGTTCAGTGATGCGATGCGATGCGAACTGCGGTGCCCACAGGTCACGATGCAAGGAGCGGCTCTGTGTTGGCGGCGTCGGACGTCGCCCACGGTGAGACCAGGGTTGCGATGCGAAGCGGGGCGATGCGGTCTGCGGTGCAAACAGGTCACCGGCCAGGGATGGATTCGGTTGACGGAGTCGGTTGCAGTTCCCTTCCTCTGTGGCAACTGAAACAGCGTTCCAGAAGCGGTACCCAGAGGCTTGTGAAGTCTTTGCAGTCCCTGAGACTTCTTAACAGGAGGCCAGCTCGGTTCCAGGCCCTTGGAGATACTCAGCACAAGTTTGTAGAAAGTTCAGTCCTTTCACTGCCCAAGGCAGAAGCAGCAGCTGCAGGCCAACCCAACAAAGCAACACCACAGCAAAGGGGCAGTACTCCTCCTGGCAGCTCTTCCAGCTCTTCGTCTTGGCAGGTTCCTTGATTCCAGCGAGATCTAAATTCATGGGGTCAGGGCCCCAATATTTATATCCCAAATTCCTTTGTTCTCTGAAGGCAGAGAGGCCTTTGCCTAGTCCAAACCAGTTCTGGAGCACTTTGTTGACAAGTCTCCGTCCCTTCTTTCAGTGAGTGGGCCAGGGACATCAGACGCACCACAGGAGGTGGAGCCAGCATTGTGGAGGGAAGGCACTGTCCTATTCAGGGCCCAGGTGCGACTCCTCCCACCCATCTACATATAGATCTTGCTATTCAGCCCTGTGCTGACTCACCCTGTCTCCTGGCATCCCCCAGCACCTGTCACTCACACTCCAGACAAGGAATACACAACCTCACAGAGGCAGGCTTGGATGGTTAGACAAGAAAATACCCACTTTCTAAAAGTGGTATTTTCAAACACAGAATGTTAAAACCAACTTCACTAAAAGTTGCATTTTATCATTCTGAGTCCAGGCATACTAAACTCGAATTTATACCGTGTTCCCAGGGTCAGTTAGGGTTATAAGCTGTAATAATCAAAACTGCCCGTTCTGGCCTAGGGGGAACAGGTAGCCTTGCAATAGTGAAAAACGAACTAGGCTGTAATTCACTATCAGGACATTCCACACACACCAGGGCATGTCCTACCTTTCGCATACAACGCACCCTGCCCACAGGGGTACCTTGGGCCTACCTTAGGGGTGACTAATATGTAGAAAAGGGAAGGTTTAGGGACTTGCAAGTGTGTGCACTTGCCAAGTCGACATGGCAGCCCCAGGCTGCGCACAGGCTCTGCGATGGCAGGCCCGAGTTACACTTTACGGGCTGTTTGCGTGGGTGGCACAATCCAGTGCTGCAGCCCACCAACAGCATTTGGTCTATAGGCCCTGGCACTCGCAGTGCACTTTACAAGGGACTGACACATAAACCAAATAGGCCAATCATGGAAACACCAATCCATAACACATTTTATACAGGAGCACTTGCACTTTCCCACTGGACAGCAGTGAGGAAAGTGCGCAGAATCATTACACCAGCAAAAACAGAGTCAAAACCGGGAGGTCAGAAAGCAAAAAGTCAGGGGAAACACGCCAAAAGATGCCAAGTCTAACACAGTGCCAGTTAAAATTTCACAGCCAGGGGCCGGTCAAGTGTGAACCAGAGTGAAAAAATGTTGACACGGAGAGGGAAAAACCTGACCATATGATGATTTGCATAACATTTTGATTAGGGCACCAATAAAGGGAAGCAAAAAGAAAACAAATCGTAAGGGGGAAATTTTAGGAAGAAAGATGATGTGGTAACACCAATTGCACAAATGATAAGATTTGTAGCATATTGTATACACCTATAGGAACATCAGACCTCTGCATATGCACAAAAAGTAGACACAGAGAAAGTATCAAATACATTACAAATGGTGTTGGACATTATACTAATGAAGAGGAAAAAAACAATTGGAAAATAGCCATTGGAGCCTTAGATAAAGGACTACCATATGTTGGATAATCGAACCAATGTACCTTCGGTAATCACATAAGTGATAGATCAAGGGGATATAACGTAGCATAATAATAGCTGATTTGAGACATCAGAATGAATACAAAAGAGAAAGAGGTTGGATATCTTCAGCATGGAGTGGAATATAGTGTAGGACCATAAGGATCTACATTTTCATCATTGGTGAGGGACACATCATGCCAAAAGATAGGACTGACATAGAATAACTTGGTGTTTAATAGTTGCAATTTCTACTACTCGAAGATCGCCTTGAGGCCTGTCTTAAGCGTCTAGTTGAAATATCCACCAAGATTCTCTGAGGGTTAGTTTATTATTATGTTCCGTTCTTAATTGGGCTCTAACTTCCTCTATCACCTGTCATTTAAGATCTTCTGGATTTTGTCCTTTGTGTCTAAAATGTTCCACGAAAGAGGTCTTTCGAGTGAGACATCTTACTTGGCTCAATGTTTTCCAATGCCAGTTTTTATTCTCTGTGTGGTCTGACCTAAGTGGAGCATATCACAAGGGCATTTTATGATCTAGACCGTATTACAGGTATCGCAATAACTGAGGTTTGGCTGATGAAATCACTGTGTTTCAATATCTTAATGGTATAAGTAGTCACATGTCACACAGGTACCAAATTTGTAGTTTTATAGGTGGGAGGCCCCCATAGATCAGTCAGTCGCTTGATCTTGAAATGATTTCACAACATAGCCAAGCATGTTTTTTTTCTCTCAGTAACATTTCGTTGCTGCATTATTTACGGCATCTTTGGTGGACTGTCTACACCCATGTTTTTAGGTCGAGCCTAGCGGCAGCGCGCATGCGCTTCTCGCTCTGCGAGACATACAGTAGTCATGTATGCTGTGTAAGCCTCGCCTTCTCTCTGCCCATATTTTTGATTGGCTGGTGTCATTGTCCTTGGTAAATGCTGGCTTCCGATTCATTATGAGGCTTGTTAGTACCCCCTTGTAACCGCTCTGTCTCCATTTGTGACTGCCCATGACGACTGGATCTTTTACTTTGCTCCGTACACAGTCGGCTTTATCTAGGGGGTGAGCACTATTTTGTTTATGGCCACTTTTGGGGACAATGGCAGGTGCTATTTTTTTTTTTGTATTGGTATCCTGACCGCGGCGCCCGCTTTAGGCACACCGCGCTCAGTTTATTTATTTAAATTTAATACTGAGTGCCGTGTCCACTTCTGGGACACCGCGCTCTGTTTAATTTTTTGTTTTTTTTAACTTTTATAGGAGCATGGTGCCCGCTTCAGGGACACTGCGTTCTGTTTTTTTTTAAACTATAAAACTGAGCGCGGCGCCGCTTCAAGGACACCGCGCTCGGTTCCTTTATTTTTTTTTTTACTTTAACACTGAGCGGGGCGCCCGCTTCAAAGACACCGCGCTCAGTGTTAAAGTTTATAAAAAAACAAAAAACCGAGCGCGATGTCCTTAAAGCGGCGCCACACTCCGTTTTACACTTAAACAAGTATTTGCAATGCAATAGGTCTCGCGTTTACGCGAGTTTGAGGTATTGGCATTATAAATGACAATGCCTTTCATTTACGTTTAAAAAAAGAAAAATAATAGGCATTGTCATTTACAATGCCAATGGCTTAAACTCGGGTAAATGCGAGACCTATTGCATTGCAAATGCTTGTTCAAGAGTGTCTTTACGATTTTTTAAGTGTATGTTCCACACTGGCTAATAGTGTAGTAGGATGCGTTCCTTCCTCCTTTTTTGGTTTGTAGCATGTGCATCTTTGAGTGTGATTTAAAATGTCACTCAGTCGTTTAATTTGTTGCAGACTGTAAATTAAGCATCAAGGTCAACTTTCATTTTAGAATTTTGTGTGGTGGCTATTACTCTGGTACTGGTCCTGAGGAGGACACCATCCAATTTACTTTGGGGTTGAAACATTGACATATCTGTCACAGATGATTTGAAGATCAGAGCAATCAATGTTTTTCTACAGCTCTGACTGCCATAATCTTGTGATTCCGTGCTTTTAATTTTATATGTGTCAATAGTTTCACCTTTGTGCCACTGCATTTCTCATATATTTCTATTGTGCAGTTTTAATTAAGAAATTAAAAATACAATTGTTTCTTGTACATTTGGCCTTCTATTCAATATCCAGCATAGCAAAAAGTATTCCTACAAGAACAATGTCTTTGTCTGCATTATACCCGGATTACCTTCTTGGATTACTGGGTAGCCTTGTTTATGCTTTCGTTGGATCGAATGAACCAACAGACAACCTGGAAGAGATGGCAGTCAGCATCAGGCATGTCAACTCCTCATATGTGCCAATTTCCCTTTCTCCTGTATGCAGAGGTTCATGATGTTAGCCAACATTGAAAACATAGGAATAGCAGAGGTATTTTATGCTAGACATCCCCACCATATACCATGCAAGCGACAAAATAATCTCCATATAACTCAAGTGATTTAACATTGCAGACCTTTATTAAAAGACAGATCCATGTACAGAATGTAAGCCTACAGGATGTGCACTGTGTGTACTACTAAATTTGATTGCAAAAGGTTTACTGCCTGCACCGCATCCCAAGTACTAAAAACTCAACCTTTGACTGTGCTACAGTTAGGCACACTTAGATTCACCCTAATAACCCCTGCAGTTGATGTTTGAGTCTCATATGGGTGTAAAGAGTATAACCCCCACATGCACTTCAAAAGGCCTGTATCCTTGTGAGTTGTGTCTCAATTGATACACAGATGTGTGCAACTCAGATGTTACTAAAATGGTCTGAAATATAAGCCTCGGCCTGTGAGGTAATTTTGCCTCATCCAAACAGTACAGGGGGTGCACAGCAGCAGGCTGTGTTCAGAACATCAGTGATAGAAGAAAGGCAAGGCAATAGGTAGTGCAGTATGTGTGTACCAATGATATCCTCGCTCATCTTAACCCTTCAACCTAACTTTGTAGTTCATGGTGCAATCACATTTATAACACTTTAGCAAAATAATTTTTCTCCGCTTTCTCTGTTGGGTTTAGTTTTTCCAAACTACTGTTTTCATTGCGTATTGCTCTATATTTGCATTTGTCTTTCTGCCTTCCCTCATAATGTTTTGTGTCCCAGTTGTAGCCCACAGGGACCTTTCGGTGACCCCACTGCATAGGTCACTAAGCTCAGTGACCCTCCTTCCACTCCTACTATTGGCCTACAAACATTCAGCCCATCTTTTCAAGTTATCGATTTACACTGTTCTCCCAAGGCATCCATTTAAAGGCCAGGGAGTTGAGTGCAACTTCCTTGGGCAACTTCGCTTTTTGGATCTGTTACATCCTGGAATGACCTAAGGCCAGACTCTCTGTTGCTCTAAAAGCAGCACAGTAACCAACAATATATAGCCGCCTGTCCTAGCTGGGACATCATTAACTCTGACTGTGCTATTAAGATAAACTGCATCTTACATGGTAAGACTTCCCTCTCTCTTTGGTGGACTCACATACTGCAATATGAGGTTAAAAATAAGCTGTGTTTTTCCACTGAAGTACTGCATGGCCCCTGGGTGGAACCATTAACTCAAACTTTAGTGGAGTTTATGAAGCTGGGTCCTCTACTGGTAGTAGACAATCACAGTGAGAGTTGGAGGAACAGGTGGCACACGATACATCCTCCAATAGTTAACAGATCCAAACACAAAGGTACCAGGCACAGTGACATCACTGAACAATAATTTTTGTTCTGTGTTGGCTACCCTAGGCTATGAAACCAGATCCAGTGTTTCTGGCTAAAGAAGTTTCAGCCACGTAATGTAGCATGCTTCATCATCGGCTTCCTACCCCACCGTGGGAAGATAATACTACCAGAGCGGACTCTACCTCAGCATTCTGAGGGAGTTCTTTGTCTTGGATCCAGATATTAAAAATACCTTAGGATAAACCTGTGGGAATTCACTTTATTAGTGGGTACCCTAGGCATACATAAATCATAAATTTCTAAACCAAAAAGGGGGATGTTTTATGGGTTCAATCAAAGGCCAATACATCCAGTTTATAGCTGACATGTTACTGCCCCTATGTAACGGCCAATTAAATGTCCCGGGCGTGCATCAGGGCGATTAAGATATAGAATCCCTATACAATTGGTGAGCACATCTGCATGCAGGTGAAAGAAAGATTGCCTACTTTCACCATGCAAAGTTGGTAGTCCTACTGTGGACTGGTGCTTGCAACATGGTCGGGACCAGGGCAAGCACTTCAAGTTGCACATTTGTCAAGGAAAGTGCCTGGCTGGGAATCTAGTTCAAATCCCCTCAGTCTGCCGAAGAGAACCAGGTTGATGCATGATGAAGGAGCCAGTGCCTTATTCTTATGACAGGCCTGGATTGGGTGATGAATGGGAGGGGTCTGCAGATCCTTATGGTTACCAACCCTTAGAAGACCCTGAGGACACCTGGTATGCCAGTAGACTGGACACTTCACCAGATTCTGGCCTGGTCTCTTCCCCTACTTTGGCTATGGAGGAGGGTGCCTCGTTCGCTCTGGTGGTGAGGAGGCCAGCTGAGATCTTGAACCTTCAATTGCCCTCGGTGGCTTTTAAGACAAATGTCATGACAGAGGAGCTTCACCCGATAGTCACCCCATCCGAACCACTTCTCTTTAATGAAGCCTTCACCAATGTCCGGCTCGGGCCTGGCCCAAGCCCTGCACAGGGCTCCTGTGCATAAGACAATTGCCTGCTGCCATTGCCGCGCCCAAGGGGACCCACTTCCCTCACCCAGCACCCCACCCCGGAGAGCTTGATGGTCCATGCTTCCATCTCCAAAATCAACCCCAATGCAGTTCCTTCCACCCCTCCGGACAGGGAATCCTGGAAGCTGGATACCTTTGGGAAGAGGATATTCTCTTCTGACAGCCACCCACTGCAGTCGGTGAACACCACTTGCCTCATGGTCCAATACCCCCATACAATCTGGGACTTGGTTGCGCAAGGACAGCAGGGCTACGGGCAGGTCATTGAGTCTTTCCATGGCCCCTCGCCAACGCCAGTCCACCATCCGCCCCTTTCATGGCCACGGAAAGGGCTTTCAACGCATCTCTACTCTCCCAGCCACCATGGCCAGGATGTTTCCCAACCTTTCGTTGGCAGAGGATGCGGTTCCCACAGACCACATGGGACAGGTTGCCATAAGTCGGGCCAGTTCCCCCCCTTATGCAGCTGCTGCTTCCAAACCCCTTTAATTGCCCTCCAAACATCAACGGCATCCAGTGTGGAGAAGGATGCACCATCACCTTCACTTCTGGATGTCAATAACATCAGGACATTGGGTTTTGCAGCTCGCCCAAAGGGGTTACGCCCTCCTCTTTGTGACCACACCTCCACCCATGCCACCTACTTACAACAGGCTGACGAGGACCACCTCTCCTTACTTTGTCAGGAAGTGTCGGCTCTCTTGGCCAAGGGAGCCACAGAGAGGGTGCCGACATCAAAAGTAGGTCGTGGTTGCTAGTTCCACTACTTTCTGGTGCTAAAGAAGTACGGAGGCCTCGGTCCTATACTAGACCTTCACCTTCTCAAGCTCTTCCGCAAGGAGAAATTCAAAATGCTCAAGCTCGCTCAAGTTCTGTCTGCCTTGGACCCAGGATACTGGATGGCAACATTCGACTTGCAGGATGCATATTTTCACATCCCCGTCCTGCCTGCCAACAGGCATTACCTGCAGCTCACGGTAGGCCAAGAGCACTTTCAGTTTGCCATGCTTCCCTTTGGCCTTACCAGCACCCCGCGGGTGTTCACCAAGGTGATGCCTGTGGTTGCAGCACATCGGTGGAGATCAAGGTGGCAGTCTTCCCTTATCTCGACGATTGACTGTTGAAGGCGAGCTTGCCCCAGGTAGTCGTCTCCAACCTCCAGACTACTGCAAACCTTCTGCACTCGCTGGGGTTCACTGTCAACATGCCGAAGCCACACCTGACTCCTTCTCTAATGCTCCCCTTTATCTGAGCTGTTCTGGACACAGTGCAGTTTTGCACCTATCCTCCCAAGTGGCGAGTCCAGGATGTTCAGGCTAGGATACCGATGTTTCAGCCTGTATCATGTATTTCGGTGAAACTGACTCTGTGGCTGCTGGGCCTCATGGCCTCCTGCATCCTGCTTGTGACGCATGCTTATTGGCATATGCAGGCTCTGCAGTTGGACCTGAAGTTCCAGTGGGCACAGCATCAGGAGAATCTCTCCGACATGGTCCAGATTTCGGAGGGAACTGCAGAAGACCTACTGTGGTGACCGACGAACTGCGATTGGGTCAGTGGCAGACTCCACTCCCTTGCCCAACCAGAGCTGACTGTAGTGAGAGATGTGTCACTCCTGGACTGGGGCGGGCTTTTGGGAGAGGTGGAGATTGAAGGACTCTGGTGGAATCCAAGCTCCACATCAGCCTTTTGGAACGTCATGCAATCCATTTGGTGTTAAATGCCTTTCTTCATTCAATCAATGGAAGGCTGGTAAGGTGTTCACGAACAACACCACTGCCATGTGGTACTGCAACAAACAGGGTGGAGTCGTGGACCCATTGTCAGGAGGCGCTAGGCCTCTTGTCGTGGCTGGAACACCAGGGCATATCCCTAGTGGTTCAACATCTGGAGGTTATCTGAAATCTAGAGTGGCTGAACTGAGCCATTGATGCCTATTGAATTACGAATGGCGTCTCCATCTGAAGGTTGTACAAGGCCTCTTTCAAGAGAGGGGGAGCCTTAGCTAGATCTGTTGGCCACCGCCGAAAATGCACAATGTCAGCAGTTTGGCGTGCTGGAGTTTCCAAGGCAGCTCTCGCTCTGAGATGCTTTTCGTATTGAGTGGAGCTCTGGCCTCCTGTATGCCTTTCCTTCAATACCACTCTAGCCCAGAGTTCTCAAGAAGATCAGGAACGACTAGGCCCTAGTGATTCTTGTGGCTCCAGATTGGACACAGAGAGCCTCGTATCCCGAGCTTTGACAATGACCTTCTTTCCTCCGATCAGGCTGCCTCTTCGGGAGGATCGTCTGTCGCAGCAACAGGGGAGGGTTCAGCACCTGAACCAGAAAATGCTTCACAATTATGCGTGGAGATTGAGCAGCGACAGTTAACAGCTTTCAACCTTCCACACGAAGTCTGCCATGTTATTTTGGCAGCCAGGCATCCCTTCACAAAGATGGTATACACCTGCTATTGGAACAAGTTTGTGCCATGGTGTACAGATAAACATGTTAATCCTCTGTCTGCACAATTTCTCAGGTTCTCCTTTTCATTCTTTCCTTATTCCAGCAAAGCTCTGCTTTGAGCACATTAAAAGGTTATCTTTCTGGCATTTTGTCATTTCTGCTGTTGCCAAATGAGCCATCCTTTTTTCAAGTCCCCTATTGTACTTTGGTTCATGAAAGGTTTCCAGCATATGTTCCCACCAGCACCTTTTATTATGCCCCAGGGGGACCCTAACCTGGTTTTTACATTCCTGTTGTGCGCAGCCTTTGAGCCGTTCCACAACTGTGCACTCAGACGTCTTAACATCAAAACACCCTTTCTAGTGGCGATAACATCTCGATGGAGGCTCAGTGGTTTACAGGCACTGTCTGCAAATCCTCCATACCTTACCTTCTACCCAGACAAACTGGTCCTTCGAACTCACGCATCCTTCTTACTGAAGGTAGTAACTCCTTTCTATGTAGTCCACTGCATCACTCTGCCTACCTTTAATACAATATAATACAATTTTTACAGCGTGCAGCTGCTTCCAAGGAAGCATAAAGCCAGAAAGACCCAAACATTTGAGATTCAAAAGTATATATAGAGCTGAGCTGCAAAGAGGAAAGTGTTTAACTGGTTATGAAAGATTGATTCAGAGGGGACAGTGCATTGCACAGTAGGAAGAGTTTCCCAGAGTTTAGTAGTCAAGAAAGCAAAAGATCTTCCTCCCCTTCTCGCCCTGCGCACCCTTGGAACTTGTAGTAACATAAAAGCATTGGCACACAAGGCTCTGCTCTGAGAATGCACTTTCAGTCTTCTCCTCAGATACATGGGATCGTTCAAACAAACTGCTCTATGTTCATAAATTACTGCTGTAAATGTGATGCAACAACTGATGGGCAGCCATTGCAGTTGGCGAAGGGGGGTGGAAACTGATAGGCACGCCCGGCAGCTCTAGAATTTGTCGTGCTGCAGCATTTTGAATAATCTCCAAGCGGTGCAGCAGGTAAGATGGCAGGCCTAGGCACAGACAGTTCGCATAATCCAATTTGGATGTCACTAGAGCATGAACAATGGTCTTACGATTAGTTTCCGGCACTAGATTTTCCTGAGTGATTTCAGAGTGAGAAAGCAGCTGGCAGACACAGCCTTTAACTGTGGTTCAAAGGACAGATTAGAATCGAATTTAAACCCAAGGTTTCTTACACATAAAGAGGGCAGAGGGGGGTCCAAGATCCGCTGGCCACCAGTTGTGAGAATTTAGGTGGATGCTTGAGTCGAAAAAAAGATTTCAGTTTTTTCAGACTTCAATTTAAGGTAATTATTGTTTATCCAGCCCCAGACTGCCTTCAGCCATTGCTTGAAGGCGTATAAATCCTCTACCTCATTATTCTGAAAGGTCAGCATCAATTGGGTATTGTCAGCATAGGAAATTACACGTATACCCCAAGTTTCCACCAGGCTGGCAAGGGGTGTCAGCTAGACATTAAAAAGGGTCAGACTTAAGGCCGAGTCCTGGGGTACCCCACAGTCAAGAGGTTTAAAGGTTGATGTAAATGGGGCAAGTAAAACTGCCTGCACCCTGCCTTCCAAGTAGGATTCAAGCCAAGCCAACTCTTGGCCTTGGGCTCAAACAATCCACAGCTGTTAAGAAGGATTGAATATGAAACAGTGTTGAATGCCAAAGACAGATCCAGTAACACTACCATAGCCTTGGCATTTTGATCGAGATTATCTTTAATAAATTCCGTCACTTCCAAGAGAGCGGATTCTGTGTTATAGCCCGCAAAAAAGCCTGATTGTGTATCATGAAGGAGGTGGGGGGAAGGGGGCTTGCCTGACTGCCGAGAATGGCGGACGTGTAGGCACAGAGCTCCCGGCGAAATCCCGTAAATACATTGAAATCGGGATGTGACGTGAATACAAGACACCTACACTTGCAGCGCAAGAAGAGTGGAGTGCCGTCGGAGCAGTGCAACGAAGGGAGAAAGCGAGTTTACACTGTTTTTACACCGAAAAGAAAGGCTCGGAGCTCCTACGCATGACACAGGAGGAGGAGCCCGGGGCCAGCGCCGACAGTTGCAGCTTTGTGTGCCCGAAAATAGAAACTGGTGGAGACACATACAGAGGCGCACCGGCCGATGTGCAGACCCGGGGCACCTTGGACGACGATGGTGAGGCCCCTGCTGAGGTAATCGGCGGGCACGGGCGAATTTGACTGGGTAGACGTCACACAAGATGGCGAGGCACGGTAGCGGCCTTGAATGACAAGCGGGACCCTGTTGATATACGACCCCCGTGCGAGGGGAGTGATACTAGAGTGAGAATATCGAAGGACGATACTACATTGCTGTGACTGCAGGCAAAGAGCGGCGAGGACACAGCAGACATTGACCGGAGCAAGACGGAGAAACGACGCGCAAGATGGCGTGGTAATGCAGCGACCCTACATGTAAGGCGAGCATCTGTTGGTGAGCGACCCCCTTTACACGACCTTTGCTATTGAAGGGAGACCAGTAGAGGAAAATATTACAATGTGGTGACCGCTGATACAGATCGAAGAGGATACAGCAGACGTTAAATTTAACAGGCAAGTGAAACTCTTTGCTGCGTAGACTGGTAGGGGGGTGCGCTCGGCGTCTGAGGCTGGAATCGGAGGGCCTCTCTGACCTCCAAGGGAGCTTAAGAACTGATATCGCGCAAAAAGGTGCCTCTGCAAGACGGATTTAACACGCAAGTCAGGTGCAAAGTAACGGAAAAGGGGAGGGACCGGCATAAACCGAGTGATGTGCTACAGAGAGGACGGGGGCTTGACGAACGGTGTGAAACATAGCGGAAAGAGTAAAGGATCGTCGGACGTATAGCGGGCTGGATTGTGAGCTGATTGCAGGCGCGCTATACATAGTAAACCGCACGACGGTTATACCTGCAATATCGCATCGTGGCACTTCTGCCCGGTTTGTAAGAAAACACACAGTGGGTGATTGGAAGAGGATCAGCTAGTGTGTTGTGCATGAGGACAATCACATGTATACAATAACTACACGCCCGCACTCGGAAACCCGGGAATAGGTTATAAAGGGACTAGCTTGAAGCTGTACTACATGCTGTATTCGACCAAGGAAATCAGTACTGCGGTACGACGTCCCGGACGAGTGTTATTGAACCAGGATAGCGGTAAGCTGATACCTGTGGAGTACGCCCTATTAAGGAATGCAGTACTGTTGGACCAGAGACTAACTGAGATATACTAATTAACAAGCACAGTGACTGCAAACTACAGTTGAAGAACACAAGAAGTGGACGCCTCAGAGCACATCACAGTGCCTAAGTTGATTGGCTCTCCACATCTTGCCACTCCTCTTCTGCCTCTTACGTAAAATGGGCAGACCAAAAACGAAACAGCACGAACCCCCACCCTCGGGGGATGGTGATACCACATTACACGCAGAATCATTGCAAAGTTCAGACCAAGAGATCATACCACCCACAGCAGCAGGAAATGATAAGCTGGACTTAATACTAAAAGAAATAAGAGAATCCCGGGCTGCTATAGAATTACAAATTGGAACATTGTCAACTAATCTTACGCTGCTGAGGGCTGACCGCTGCTGAGGGCTGACCACGTCAAACTTGCGGACAAAGTTAAACACCACAAAATATTACTAGATGATCTGGTTCCACAACAGACGGCCACTACTACACAACTGGATCAAGTACATCGACAATTGAAAGACATACAAGACAAACTGGATGATGCAGAAGGTAGATCCCGTCGCAACAATGTACGAATCCTAGGCATTCCGGAACGTAGCGAAGGTACAAATCCAACGCAGTTCGTTGAAATCTGGCTCAGAGATCACGTGGTCAAAGAGGGACTCTCACAATTCTATGCCATGGAAAGAGCACATAGAGTGCCTCCTAGGCCCCCGCGACCAGGGGCACCACCCAGACCGATTATTGCAAGGATTTTAAATTACAGGGACGGAGACACTGTACTGCGTGCTGCTAGGGAACATGCACCCCTACAATTTGAAAATAAACGCATTTCCATCTACCCTGACTTCACGATGGCCGTCCAAAAAGCGAGGAACACGTTCCGAGAAGTAAAAAAGACATTCCAAACTCACAATTTAAAATACGCCATGCTATTTCCAGCAAGATTGAAGGTTTTTCATAATCAAAAGACTTTGTTTTTTGACAACCTAGAAGACGCTATGGAATGGGCCGAAGTGACACTAACTCCACATTCCTCACAAAATCCCTCACAAGAACGTCAAGAGAACAAACTACACAGAAGAATGAAGGATAAACTTAAACTCGACAGTTACAGGAAAGCGGGAACCTCCTTAGAACAGTGCCCCACACCGGAGCAAATCACCGAAAGCCAGACCAATGCCCTGCTGACGGCAGCAGCATTGGCGGATCAGGATACGACCTCCATCGCCGAAACAGTGGGCTCCTCGGACGACCCGGAGGAACACTCGGACTCAGACAGCAGCCTGGCACTGTTTCCGGCAGTGACTCCACAGACTGTGAACGATTTTTGAACAAAGATCCACTATGCTTGCTGTTCAAGTGATACTGTTAACCACAGATAAGTATAAGGGCAAATGTTTGTAATTCAAGTTACCTTCCCGCAGTCCATATTTCTATTTATAATATCACGGGACTCTTGCCGGAGCAATAGGAATGTAATAATTAAGCATATGCAATGAGTATGCAAAGTCATGCGGTCTCTACCCCCCCATGGGCGACTGCACAATGTTTTTTTTTATTCGTAGTATTTGTAATATATATGTTCACTGTTTGGTCCTCTAAGGTTACCCAGGGGAACCTAGTATTCGGTGTTCTAATTGGGGAGTTCATTGCGAATTCGGCCACAGACAGCTTCTTCCTTTTACATAGCAGCGGGACACACATAGGGATCCATCAAAGTAGAAGACATGACACAACTTAACAAATACATATATGCGTCCTGGCATATAAGAGGCCTGGGTTCTATCCATAAAAGACACAGGACTTTAGCACAATTGAATCGTAGAAAGGTGCACATAGCACTACTACAAGAAACTCACCTAACACATTCAGAAGCGGATAAGATGCAAAAGAAATGGAGAGGGCAACTGTACCACACATCTTATTCGGAGTTTGCACGGGGAGCAGCAATTTGGATAAGGAATGGGGTACCTTTCGAATTACAAGAGCACAAAATTGACACAAATGGCAGATACGTACTACTGCTTGGAAAGCTTGATGGGAAACAGATAGTAATAGGAAGTGTATATGCTCCCAACGTAAATCAACATCTTTTTCTGGAATCATTGTCTGTGATGTTGACAGGATGGGATGATTGCCCCTGGGTGATTGGGGGAGATTTTAATACTGTATTAGATGTAGACTTAGACAGATCACACCCACCTCTGCAAGGTACAAACAGTAGAAAGCAAGAAGATGCACTGCGTAATTGGGCAATGGGATGGAATATTGGAGATACCTGGCGAATGAAGAATCCAAATAGCAAGGAATATTCATTCTACTCACCCCCCCACGGCTTGCATACACGCATTGACAGGATATTCTGCTCTATGAGGCTGATCCAAAATGTGACAGACACAACATACCTAGGAAAGACCCTTTCAGATCACAATCCACTAGAAGTTGCTTTCACATGGGGTAGGATACCCACACCAATACCCACATGGCGGTTACAACCTATGTTGTTGGAATATTCAGTTTTTCATAGCACTCTAAACACGGCGATTACAAACTATTTTACAGAAAACACCAACACCACCAGCTCAAGACAGATAGAGTGGGATGCTTTTAAGACAGTGATAAGAGGAGTTGCTATCAGCAGGAGAGTGGGGGAGCGCACAGCCTTGCTGACTAGACTCACAGAACCAGAAAACAGATTAGGTACACTGGAAAGGGAAGTACTGATTAATGATACACGCAAGGAAGACTTACAAGAAGCACACATACGACATGCTGAACTGTTAGAAGACCTTAGAATAATGGACTATCGGCTATATACACAGAAACAGCATGCGGAAGCAGATAGAGCGGGACCAATGTTAGCAAGAATTATTAAAAACACACAGACGGCGACTCCTATACTAAAGGTAACCAACCAAGACGGGGTTATGGTTAACACCCAACTAGAAATTAATGAAGCATTTAAATCATACTATGAGACTCTGCACGCAGCCCCTCCTGTCCTACCTGATAGTGAACTTGAAACATTCTTTAAGGACCTCCACCTCCCGCAATTGTTAGAAGAACATAAGGACGAGCTGATTAAACCCATATCGGAAGCGGAAATTAGGGCAGCAATTAAGGCACTCCCTAGAAATAAAACACCAGGATCAGATGGATTGCCGGTAGAATTTTACGCTACATACATGACAATATTAACACTGCACCTTAAAAAGCTGTATCAGGCATCGATAGAGTCTGGCACATTGCCACACACAACGCTTCAGGCTCTAGTAGTATCCCTGCTGAAGCCGGGCAGAAATGGTACTGATATGTCAGGGTATAGACCTTTATCACTGTTAAATACAGATTACAAGATTTTAAGTAAACTACTGGCTACTAGAATACAACGATTCATACCACAATTGATACATGCAGACCAATGTGGGTTTGTACCAGGCAGAAGCACGGCACTAAATATTCGTAGACTACACCAACTGATGTCGAGAGCGTCTCTACATGAGAACACGCAAGGCTGCATCTCTCTGGCTCTGAGACAAGCCTTTGACTCATTACACTGGGGATATATGTTCCGCACTTTATCGAAATACGGCATTCCTGAACAATACACAAAATGGGTGGCTTTATTATATACTAACCCAACTGCACGCGTCCGCACCGGGACATACATATCACCACAATATGTAGTGGCACGTGGAACACGGCAAGGGTGCAAAGATCACCCTTTTTTAAAAACTTTATTTTCCATTTTCTTCTCACAAAAGAAATACTTATGTATGTTCGTACATCATTCCGTAGTCGTAGATTGTCACATCGTTCCAAGATAACGTCTTATTCTTTACACAAATATATTCAACCAGTCGCCAAGTAACAGGATCAATTGCGATAATAATCGTTCATCAAGTACGGGTCCTTCAGAACCCACCTCCCCAACACTTGTAATAACAAAAAAGAAATCATCAACAAAGACACTCCTCTTCCCAAAAATCCACATGCATCACAATGAGGTCTATTGGCTTTTATACATAGTACTCCTGACAAATGTGGATGCGGGATCACCCCACTCCCTCAGGGGTAATGCCATGCTCAAGTTGGGTCTCAGATTCCTGTCTAAGGACCTCGACGTATGACTTGTAGGGTCCCCAAATGTCTTTGGGGCGAGACGTACCGGGCATCAAACTTGCGTAGAGCTCACTGTTTACATTGCAATAGGCGAGACTGTGCAACCATCCCTGAACATTTGGGGCAGTTTTTCGCCCCCAGTGTAGAGCCACTTCTCTCTTTGCTAACAAAAGACGCAGTGACCCAAACTTGCAGGTTTTTTTGGGGAAGGTAATTGTGTATCCCAGCAGGGCCACTTCCGGGATTGGAGTCAGGGGAATGTGCAACATCTGACCCAACGTGTGGTGGACCTGTTCCCAATAATTCTGCAGGTTGGGGCACGTCCAGGAGAGGTGAGCAAAGTCCGCGTGTGGTGCGGAACATTTGCGACAATTATGTGGCCTGGATGGGTCTATTTTGTGAGCCAGGGCTGGAGTGCAATAAATGCGACGCAGGAATTTGAAATGTAGCAGTTTGTGTCTGCTGTTCAGGGAAACGTCTTGCGTGACCGAACAGCAGTGAGCCCATTGCTTATCAGTGATCGAGGTTCCCAAGTCTTTTTCCCATGCGCTGCGAATTTTGCCGTCCCGTACAGGCTTCAGTAAGGCACATGCTTTGTAAAGTTTGGAGATCAGGTGTGTGCTGTCCGCCTTCTCTATGACCAGTGTGAGAGGGGGAAACGAGGCTGGTTCGAGTGGAAACGTCGGGAAAGTGGATCTTATTGCAGAGTGGATGCGACCCAGAACAAATTTATCCATGATGCTACTAGGATTAAAGCGTGCATCTTCTGTGGGGGAGAAAATGTGACCGTCTGGGTACAGGTCCCCCAGTCTTGCTAGTTCAAATTTTGTCAGAGTGCGCTGCACCAGCCTTTCACCTGTAATGGGGATTAATCGAGGGTTTACGACAGGTAGGGCGGAGGAATATAACCTCTCTGTACCAGTGATCCGGCATAGTTTATGCCATGCCCAGCTCGTGGAGGAGACGGTTTGAATGTCCAGTGGGTCTCTGGGGAAACCCGTGGGGAGGATCGCCGAGAGGCGCTCGGGCAGTACCAGGTCTGCCTCAGGCTTCAGATAGGGAATCCGGGCATCAGGATGATACCAGGCGTATGCATAGCTACTTTGTGCCACCAGATAATAAAGCTAAAAATCCGGTACATTATAACCCCCTCTTTCATACGGTAACGTAAGGACAGCCCAGCGGACCCGTGGCTGTTTACCGCCCCATACCAGACGACTCAGAAGGGAATTAAGGGTGCTAAAAAAGTGATTGGTGAGCGGGATCGGTATGTTATTGAAGAAATATAAAAATTTAGGGAGGACTATCATCTTTATTATGGCCACACGTCCAGCTAATGACAAGGGGAGTTTCAGCCATTTCTCTATTTGGGTGGTAAGTGTGGCCACTGCCCGCCCATAGTTGAGGCTCACTATTTGGGCTGTGTCCAGGTGCACGTGAATACCTAGGTATTTCACAGATTCGGTGCACCATTCTAGTGGGAACTCAAGGTCCCATGGCTTCGTGCTGCTCGTCAATGGAAATATGACTGATTTGGGCCAGTTTATGCCCAGTCCGGAGAAACGGCCAAATCTAATAATTTCTCTAATCAATTCGTTCATGTTATCTTTTGGGTGTCTAACATAGAGTATTGTGTCATCGGCATATAGCGATACCAGTAGGGGGCCAGTGTTAAATTGCAACCCCCTGTGCAAATGCTGCTCCTGGAAGTGCCGTATGAGGGGGTCCATGGCCAAAATAAACAATAAAGGGGATAGAGGGCAGCCCTGTCTAGTACCGCGTGTTAACCGAAAAGGAGTGGAAAGTGTGCCATTTAAACGCAGACGGGCAGTCGGTTTATTATACAGGAGGGCAATCGTGGCAATGAAGCCCATGGGCATACCCATTCGGCGCATGATGGAGAGAAAAGCCCATTATGACCCTTAATATTTATTTTGGCCTTGGAACCCCTACTTGCCAAAATACGTTTACTTGCATCGCAACATGGTATACGCATAAGGAGAGACACCCACATTGTTTCGGCCTATGCAGATGACATTATCCTCTATCTAGAGGACCTCAACAAAGACCATGCTCCTCTCCCGGAGATTTTTGAGAAGTTCCAAATGCTGTCCGGGCTCTCTATCAACGATACCAAATCTTACGCCTACTCATTTCAAAATCACAGACTAAATGACTCATTGCATTTTGGTCCATGGAGCTTCCAAACAGCACAAACAACTTTTAAATATCTAGGAATACATATCTACAGGGAGCTGGAAAACCTGATAGATGGTAATATAACTAGAGCAATCAACACACTAAGATCACAAATTAGGTTCTGGACATCTCTACCTTTATCAGTGGCGGGAAGGATAGCCATCATTAAAATGGTGATGCTCCCCAGATTACTATATTACTTTACGAACCTGCCTATAGTAGTCCCTATGCACATATTTAAAGCACTAGATACCTTGTTAGTGGAGTTAATCTGGGGCACCGGAAGACGTAGAATAGGACTATCAAAGCTTCAGTTAGATAATAGAAGTGGAGGAATGGGAGTTCCGGACTTTAAAACATACTGTTATGCAAGTCAACTACAATGGTTGGCATACTGGTTGACAGGCCGGAATCTGCAGGAAATAGGGATGACACAGGGGGAATGGACATGGGGTAAGCTACATACGCTTCTGATGCCAAACGCAAGGCTACCACCAACTACCCCTCCACTGCTCAAAGTAGCTATACAATACTGGAGGAAGACACTGCGCCATACTAAACAACAAATACCATATGCCCCGAATATACCACTGATGGGTATCCCCTTACCACTGGAGGTAGTATCACAAAGATGTATCTCAGCCTGGCGGGAGTGGATACAGTAGACATGCTATTTGTGGATGGTACACTGATAAATCATGATACATTTGTAAGAGAGCAGGGAGTACCAAACACACTCTTTCTGACACACGCGCATATACTGCGATTTATCCGTTCTGGATGGGCACCGGATGGGAAGGAACCCCCGACGCACAAACTAGTGCACATGTTATACCTAATGGGAAATGGTAGCCATTTAACAAAATGGTTAGCGTGTGGGATCAAATCACATACAGCAACATCACTACAGTCTCTTAGAGAAAGATGGGGTGCGGAGATAGGCAGGATACTTACAGACAAGGAATGGAAAACCACTCTTGAATATCCCAGAAAGGTGTCGCGAAACCCGAAATTTAAATTCATACAATCAATGATATTACACCGTGCATATTTATCCCCTCACAGATTAAGTATGATGTTTGCGGATGTTGCTGATGTGTGTGTCGGGTGTCGAACGCCGACCTACTCCACATGTTATGGTCATGCCCAAGAATTTTCAATTACTGGTCTACAATACACAAAATATTAATTACATTAGCACCTGGGAGAATTATAAATAACTTAGACTCCTGCCTGTTAGGTATGGGTCTCAACAATAAAACGGGAATCCTACAACTCGCTTCATTAATCTAATGCTAATATTGGCAAAAAGAACAATAACAATGCGATGGAAAGCGAGGAAAGCGCCTACGGTCCTGGATTGGTATAATGACGCACTTAGATGGGGTAATGCTGAAGGTACAGAAATTCAAAGAGAGGAAAGACGTGGATTGAGGAAAAACCAATTTCACTTGAATGGAATCTTTTAATGGAGGAATTTAAGGCGACTGACATTAATGCACTTTCATAGCCATGATACTATACTGTAATTATGTAGATAAGTGTAAGAAATGTCAATATATTCAGGATGCAAAGATATTGTTACGGCAAAGTCTTCAGCCAGAATTAAGAACTTACAGGGAAATGAACAGAGAATGATACCAGCTGCTAGTAGATGGATTACCAATGTGGCCGAAATGGGTGGGAGGGGGGAAGAGTTCTATAATTTGTTAGAATAGTTTAGATAGGATAAGATAAGGGAAAGTTTGCATGATGCATGGTATTGATTGTACTGTACATCAATTATGTATATACTGGCAACTCTTGCGAAGAAGTCTTTTCACAGTGTAAAAAGAAACACATATAAGTTGTTATAATACTGGACTGCGTGCTATACTCATTGATAAGTAAAAACACATTTGCAAAAATGTATGGTAACTTAACAGTAATGGTGATATGCGAACTAACTTTATATTGTATTAGATATGAACAAAACCTCAATAAAATATGTTTTAAAAAAAAGTGTATCATGAAGGAGGTGGATAGATTCCAGATATTGGGAGAGTTGATGGTTAACCACCTTCTCTAACATTTTGGCTATAGCATAAAGAAGCAAAATAGGCCTGAAGTTGCTCAGCACCATAGGATCCACATTGGGCTTCTTCAGAAGAGGAAGCAATAAAGCCTGCTTCCAACTTTCGGCACAACCACAGCCTCCTAGGAGGAGTTCATCGGCTTGTGCAACAAGGGAACCACAAGAGGGGTGGCCATTTTCAGAATGTCAAGAGGACATGGATCAAGTGGTGAGCCTGACTTAGAATTGGCCAGAATAGAAAAAGATTCCTCCAAAGAGAGAGATTCAAACTAAGACAGTAGAGGGCTAGAGGACAGCGTATTCTCCACAATCGGTATCAACGGTGTCTGGGCAGGGAATTGATCAGAAATCAATTTGCTTTTGGGGAAGACGTTAGAAAGGTCTGCACATAGGCTGGCTGACAGAGTCAGGCCACTGTGAGAATCCCTGGGGGACAAAAAAGAACTAACCACTTAAAAAGTTCTCAAGGATTTTTGGAAGCCGTTGAAATCGGGAGGAGATATACTCCTTATCAGCCCTACGAGAAGCTTTATGGAAATTCGACAAGGCTCTCTTATAAGTAGCTTTTGTCTCCTGCTCATACCCTCTACTCCAACTCCACTCAAGGCGTTTACAATTGCGCCTTTTCAGCTCTTAAAATAGGTGAGAATCAGGGTGCCGATGGCCTAGCTTTCCTCAATGTTACCTTTTTTAAGGGGGCGATGAGGTCAAGGGCAAAGGAAAGCCAGTTGTTGGCTTTAGTAAAATCAGAGTCCATCGAACCCGACAGCTCCAGTGGAGAACATAAGAGTCTCGGATAACTGCGACTCTGAAATATGGTGCCAGAAAAGAGAAACTTTCAGCAAGGTAGGCTGCTGGTGCAAGGACCGATTGGTAATAATCTTAAAAGGCATCAAATAGTGATCAGACCATGTAAGCTTGAGTGTGGGATTAGTGTGGATAGTCAAAGAATGTGAAAAATCTAGATCTAAAATGTGTCCCGCCCTATGGGTGGGCTCATGCACATGTTGCTCAAGGTTGAAAATTTTTAAGGTGTCCAGAAAGATTTTGGCCGTCACACAGCTGCAAAACAAACACAAGGAGATGATGGATGGAGCACAGCTGTAGTCATCAATATGCAGGTTAAAGTTAACCCTGGGCGTAGTTCGTGGAGTTGCACTACGCGAAGTGCAAAAACAACTCCGCCGCACTACGCAGAGCTACGCGGGCGGCAGAGAATGATAGAAAAATGCCGTTCACGGTGATTGCACAGTGCCGGATGCTTGTCCGCACTGTGCAATCATTGCGAACGGCACCATGCACAGTGCAAGCGGTCCCTGCTTTCCTTTTCTGCCGCTCGAGTAGATTTTTACTCGAGCGGCTGCTTTCTCAATGCGAACGGGCAGTTTCTCATTGCGAGCTGTTGCGAGCATACGCGCCCACTCGCAATGAGAAACCTGACCCCCCCTGCGTTGAGAAATCTCACCGGGATGTTGATTTTCCATGCTCTCGCTCGCCAACTTGATGTTGACGATCGCGAACGAGGAAAAATCTCGCCGGGAGGTTGATTTTCCTCGCTCGCGGTCGCCAACTTGACAATATTTACAATGGCAGTGGTGGTCTGATTGGTAGCACATCTGCTCTTTTAGTGCATTCAGTGTGTACAGCCAGGTATTGGTGCCCCTCAAGGTTAAAAAGACTGCACCCCACTACCTAAGGTGCCAAATTACTAGAACCCAAATGGTCCCAGTGAAAATGTAAAATACATGTATAAACCTTGGCACTCTAAATCAGTTCAAATGTTAATTCATAAAGTTGTTTGGCAAAGACAAATTCAAAATATTGGCAAGAAGTCAATTCAGTTTCTACTGTGTCAATTTTAATATCTAAAAGTCACCAAATCTTGAATTACAGATTTCAAATTTACAGCATAGTGACAATATAATTAGGAATAGACAGCTTGATGCAACAATCCTCCTTTTGGGCGTTGAACCGGCAGCCGACACGTGTTTCGTTTCTTTGAAACTTTTTCAAGGCTTCAGTCATTGGATCCCATAGATGGCGCTCACAATTGTCGTGAGGGTGTCCAGATCTCTGATATAACAGTTCTCTTTTCTTGTTAAATTCTAGATATGTAAAAGTTCTCTGTTGAAACGGAAGAGCATGTCACGTAATGTATATGTTCAGTCCAATGATTGCTATTTAATTTTAAACCGTCGCAAGTTCATGGGCTATAATATGCCCTTCATTTTTAGTATCAGCTTGCGACGTCGTCCTCCCAATTTTCATAACTTGACGTTGACGAACGCGAGCGAGGAAAAAAACTACGCTACGCAACGCGAAGTGGAGTTTTTCGGAACTCCGCGATCTCCGCGTAACGCGGAGTGCAGGAAACTCCGCAAACTCCGTGAGCGGAGTTCACCGCCCAGGGTTAGTTAAAGTCTCCAAGTAGCTGAAAATTTGAGTGCCGTATGGAGAGTTTTTTTTTTTTTTTTTTTAAAGTCTTTATTGTATTTTCAAATTGTACAGCATAGAGTTGTCATTATGCAGCCATTAAATGTACAATTAGCATCAATCAATCCCTGCTGGGGTAAAAGATGGATACAACACGAAAAAACATAAGGAAATTCCCTACCCCTCAGCCCCATAAGTTTGCGCAGCATTAATAGGGAAAAGAAAAGAAAAACCATGAATTACGTCACAATTCAGATCGTAGTTCAGAGGAATGTGACTTCCAGTACTAATAAAGTAGTGCGTCCGTTCAGGAAGTAACAGGGTGATCTTTAGCCCCACATGTACAGTCAATTCACTCCCCTACACAATCTGGATCTCCCCCCCCTCCCCCCCCAACAACCCTCAGGACTCTGATCGCCCCATTACCGTTCGGGGAGGGAAGGGAGGGCGTGATGATTCACTCTGCAGTCCGTGACCTGACCTCCTCCTCCTCTTGTTCCGTGTCCGTATCAGCCCTCTGTGTTAGGAGATATGCAGTTAGAGGGCCCCATATGTCCTTTGGTCTTGACGACAGTGGAAGAAGCTCAGCATAGCATAACGACTGTTCCTGCCAGGTGGTCAAGTCTTGTATCCAGTCCTTAAACTTAGGGGCACGGCCCCGCCCCCATTTGCAGGCTATTCGGCGTTTGGCTATGAGGAAGCCCAGTGCTAGGTACTTTTTATGTACCGTAACTATTTCCTGGGTACAGCCCAGTAATGCTACCAGTGGGGCCGGCTGCAGTTGTATTCCTAACATGTGTGACAGACCCTCGAACACCTGCGACCAAAAGTCAAATATTTGCGGACACTGCCATGCTAAATGATAAAAATCCGCCCCTTCTCTTCCACATCGTGCGCACCTATCTTCTTCCCGTAGTTTGAATTTGTGGAGTTTAGCAGGAGTATAGTATAGTCTGTGCAGGAATTTATAGTGAATAAGTCGCAACCGACTGCTAGCCGTAAGTGTTTCTGTCTGCTTGCAACTAAATTCCCACTGCTCGTCCGTAAGGGGTGTCTCTAAATCCCTGTCCCATTCTGCCCGGGCAAGTGGAGTGTAAGGCGGTGATGCATTTTGTGCGTGTTTATACAGTAGTGAAGTGACATGTCTGGGGGCCATAGGTTGCAAAAGCGCGTGTAGCGGTGGCAAGGTAAGCGGCTCCAAAGGGAACGATGGGGTGGCAGCCTTCACACTCTGCCGGAGTCGTATATACATGAATAGAGCCATAGTGGTAGGGCTATGTGTGCCAAAAAATTGCTCCCTGGAACGGAAGTTGCCTCCTATGTAAAGGTCTCCCCATGTAGTGTATTTGAGTCGGTCTAGTAGTCGCCGGCATATCCCTTCATAGGTAAGCTGTAATGAGGGATGGCGTACCAAGGACATCCTAGGGGAATACATCATTGGGGCTTCTAGTCTAGCGGCAATCTTTCGCCAAGCTGTATTAGTACAGTCTACCGTGGACGGATCATGCTCACGATCCTTTCCCGACATGAACAAGTAGCCCGAGGGTGGGACAGGGGCCATATAGCCATCTTCCACCGCCAAGTGCGGCATAAATGGAGGCGGGTGAAACCAATAGACTGCAAAGTGTGCTTGGGCGCAATAGTAGTAGTATTCAAAATTGGGGACATCAAACCCTCCCTGGTTGTAAGGCAGCATCATCGTTGTAAGGCTGAGTCGCGCCTGTCTATCTCCCCAAATAAGTCGGGTGATTTGCGTTTTTAATGTTTTAAAAAAAATATGGAATATTAATAAAAAGATATAGAAATTTTGGTAAAAGGACCATCTTAACTAGCGATATTCTCCCTGCCATCGAGAGGGGCAGAGTCAGCCATCGGGTGATGGTGTCCGTCACTTTGTCTATCGTAGTCCCATAATTATTGCGCATGAGTGCTTCTTTATCTCTGGTTATGCGAATTCCCAGGTATTTAACTTCATCGCTCTTCCAGACCAGGGGATAGTCTAGTTGATGTGGCATATTCAATTCTGTTAAGGGGAATATCGCAGACTTGGCCCAATTAATCTGGATCCCTGAGATGGCGCCAAATTTGGTTATTTCTCGTAAAACAGGGTTAAGGTTTTCTTGGGGATTTTTGATATATAATGTTATATCGTCTGCGTAGAGCGAGATTATAAGCTGTCTAGAGGGGTACACTAATGCCCTTTCTTTATGATGTTGCCGGATTTTCGCAGCTAAGGGCTCTATCGCTAAGGCAAACAAAATAGGGGACGGGGCAGGCCTGTCTCGTGCCTCTGAAAATGGCAAAACTATTGGATCTGGCTCCGTTTAACAATACAGTGGCAAGCGGTTGTCTGTACAACAATTCCACCCAGCCTAGAAAAGCTGGGGGCATCCCCATGTACCCTAAAGTACCAACCAAATAGTCCCACTCAACTGAATCAAATGCCTTGGTGGCATCAAGAAACACCGCCACTGCCGTACTGTTGGGGTCTATGTCCTGCAGGACTGCTAATAACGTTCTAAGATTGTGTGATGTTGCTCGATTCGGGATGAACCCAGCTTGGTCCGGCAGGACTAGTCGCTCCATCAGGAGGTTAAGACGGTTAGATAGTACCTTAGCTAGTATCTTTGTATCGCAGTTTAGTAATGATAGGGGGTGGTAGGACTCGCAGTGGAGTGGGGACTTATCAGGTTTTAGTAGGGAGACTATCTGTGCTTCTCTCATGGTTCTCGGGAGGTAACCTTCTTCTTTGGCTTCATAAAAAACCTCTTTCAATATGGGGGCCAATTGCAGCACATAGGTCTTGTAAAATTCTATAGGGAGGCCATCCGACCCTGGTGTTCGCCCGGATTTCATCTGCATTATGGCCTCAGTAATTTCATCTACTTCCAAGTCAGCACTCAGAAATTCCCGCTGAGTATTCCCAAGCCAGGCTAAGGCCGTGTCGTCAATGTACTGTGGAAGGTCAAGTGGCTGGCCCCTCTGGGAGGTGTATAATGTTTTATAGTATTCCACAAATGTTTGCAATTGTTCTGGAAGGTTTCTATGAGTCACGCCATTCAAGTTGTGAATCTCAGCTATATAATTGGAGAACTTGGGTGGGCGCACCAAGTTTGCCAGGACCTTCCCCGGGCGTTCTCCCTCCCCATATACTCTCGCTATATGATATTTCCCTCGAAATTTACATTCTCGTTCCGCTGTGGCTGTGTACTCTGTCAACTTGTCCCGTATTTTGGCACGGGTCTCCTCTCCCTCCTCCGCGGAGGCGAGGTCTCTCTCAGGTGTTTTAATATCACTTTCCAGCCGGTGAAGTTCCCCCCGAATGTCCCTGAGTATCCCCCCACCCTTAGAAATACACCATCCCCTGACCGTAACCTTAAAAGCCTCCCATACCGTGGTGAGGCTAGGCACGGACTCTACATTGCGCGCGAAGAAGTCCTGGATTTCCTGTTCAAGCTCAGTCCTAAAGACCATGTCAAGGAGGTGCATGGGGTTAAGACGCCATCTAGCATAGGGGGATTGATCCGCTGGGGGCTGCAATACTAATTGGACGGGAGAGTGGTCCGAGTATGTGCGGGCCAGGTGGGTCACTGCCTCTATCCAGTGCGCCATACCCACTGAGACGAACAGGTAGTCCAGCCTGGACCATGTGGAGTGGACTGCGGAGTAGTGTGTGCCTTCTCTCTGTGTAGAATGCTTGTATCGCCATGTGTCAAGGAGATAGTTTGTGGCCACCAGATCTGTTAACAGCCTTTGAGTGGCCGTGTAGTGCAATGGAGTGGCTTGGGATCTGTCCGTCTGTGGACACACAGTCGTATTAAAGTCTCCTCCCCAGATTAGGTAAGTGGAACCAAGAGTCTGGATCTTGCTCCATAACATGCTTTGGGCTTGTGGATCGTCAACGTTGGGGCCATAATAATTAGCAATCGTAACATCATGTGAGGCTAAACGCCCCCAAACCAAGCAATACCTTCCTTGCGAATCAGTCTCAGTCCCCCCCATCACAAAAGCAACGTTGCGTCTAATAAGGATAGCGACCCCTCTGGAGTATGTGGAGTATGATGAGAAGCAACGGTGGGAAGCCCATCTTGCGGCAAACAGGGGAGTGACTGCAGGGTCAAGATGGGTTTCCTTAAGTAGGGCTATGTTAATGTGGTGTCTCTCTAAATATCCTATAACCTGCCTCTTTTTTCGTGGGTTATTCCAACCTCGGACATTCCATGATAAGATACGCATTTTGTTATTGGTGTCAGTAGCGTCCGTCATTTCCCCATCTCAAGTAAGTTAGTGTGACTCTTGTGCTGTAAAGGCTGGACTGCTGAACCAAATAAGACATTACAGGGCTAGGACTGCCTCCCCCCTCCCACACCGACATCCCCAACTCGTCGGGCATCATTACCCACCCTGATCAGACCTAAACTGAAAACAAAACTAACAATGAAGCTTAGAATAAGATATACGGGGGATCACCCTCTCGGGGGAAAAAACACTAGGGGCCCAAGACTTGCCAACTCCCCTCATTTGTCACACCCACATGCCACTGAGTCTTTGTCAGACTAGCAGCGTGCGTGGGAGGGAGGTGAGTGGCCGGGCGGACCAATAGTCAGAGTCATTTCGTATGCAATAGATCGCTGGTTCTCATCAAGTATCGATTGTCAGTAGAGGGCCGATTGGAGCAAGCCATTAAAGCATGTAGGTGATGAGCACATTATCAGTCCGGAGCCGACGTCGGTGATTGGGACCTGGAACGTGAGCGGGCAGCTGTCTCTGTAGGGGACATCCGGCGGCAATGCTTAAGGTAGTCTTCTGCTTGCTGTGGATTTTGGAAAAAGTGTTGTTTTCCTCGGTGAGTGATGCGAAGCTTCGCTGGGTACAACATCGCATATGGAATGTCTTGAGCTTGCAGTTTTTTCTTGACGGCCGCGTATTTGCGCCTCGCCTCTTGTACTTTTTGTGTAAAGTCCAGGTAGAAGGCGAGGGTGGTGTTTTCATAGTGGACCTGCTTCTTCTCCCGGGCGAGGCGTAGGACTGTGTCCCGGTCCCGGTAATTGAGGAATCGGACTATCACCGGGCGTGGTGGTGCACCTGGAGGTGGGCGCATAGTCAGGGTTTTATGCGCTTTTTCTACCGTCAGATGAGTGGAGAAGGAGTCCCTCCCAAACAGGTCAGCAAGGAGCCGTTCAATGAAGTCCTCCATACGGCCCGTGTTGGTCGTCTCAGCCAGGCCTAGGATGCGGACGTTGTTCCTTCTAGAGCGGGCCTCCAAATCCTCATTTTTGTCTGCTATGATTCTGAGGAGCTTGTCCACATTGTTTTCCGTGGCCCCATCCTCCAGGTCTGAGATTCTGGTTTCCGCCTCCTTGAGCCGTTGGTCATGTTGGTCAAGTTTGTGCACCACTGAATCCAATCTTGCGTTCATGGTGTCCATTTTCGTATCAATGGATGTCAAGCTGTGTTTCATGCTTAGCAGTAGAGCCTTCCAGTCTTCTTCCTGGCTTTCCGCTGTGTCCGAGTCCACATGGTCTGAAGTGCCAGTTTTGGGCGCCTTGCGTGACTCGAAAGATATTTTCGTCTGTTTCGCGTCGGTTCTACCCATGGCGCACACTGGTGGTAAATAGGGACCTTCTTGGCAGGGTTAAAATGTGCCGCCGTCCTTTTGAGCGCAGAAACGTCTGAGGTGTACTGTAAAATGGCCGTCGCTGATTTGCCCCACACGATCTCGTTGTGCTGACCAGGAAAGGCCAAGAGACTATCCCTAGCGTCTGCACTGGAGCAGGTAGTTTTGTTCCTCAATCAGGTGATATGTCCGTGTGGGATTGGGCTGTGAGGTCTGTGGTCGCTCCCCGCGCCGGGCCCGGGTCCGCCGTATGTTGCTGGTCCTACTAAATAGGGAAAATGGCGCTCCCGCCACGTCGCTTCGCTGGGGTGTAGTGGTGGGTAAACGCGTCCGCGCTCGTCTGGGTTCAGTAGCAGGCAAGACTGAGTATTCCCAGGCCCCAGTTCAATCGTTAATACGGCATCGGCCCTCCGTGTCGGGCCCCCAGCGCCGTCTCCGCAGAAGTGAGTATCTCTCTATCCCCCTCTCACCGTTATCGGGCGGCTGGGCCCCACGAGGGAACGGTCTCCGTCAGTAGAGTATTCCGGTCCGACTCGGCAGCCTCTCCGATGCAGTCACCCAAATCAGTGCAGGCGGCAGGCGCGCATAATTCTCCCCCTCCGCTGTGCCTCACCTCGGGGATGTGGCTGTGTGTCTCTGTGGCTTTCCCGATCACAGCGGCTCCGCCGGCCGCGTCTCGCGCTGCAGTGGCTTCCAGGCTCAGGCCCACGGCCCGCGTCATACCGCGGGCTCGCTTGTCTCTCGCTGCCGCCTCTCTGCCCCAGGCCCCAAGCGCGGTATCAGGCACGGGGATATACGGCTCTCGGCCTCTTGATTCGCGGCACTGGCACGGAGCTCACCATGCCGTTAAGATCTTCAAGGATTCCGGCAGCGATATAGCTGAAATTAGGGCTCTTCTTACATCTCAGGATGGGTTTAAAGTATATTTTTCCGCCCGGCTGGCAAGAGCCTTACTAGTGTGTGGCCATCTTGGTCGCGCGCCACCTAGCGCCCCCCCAGTGCCGTATGGAGAGTTGACCTACCAAGTTGAGAAGTAGGCTAAGAGACTCATTTGTGCTATTTGGAGATCTGTAAATCAAAGCCCCAGCTAGCGCGAAAGAGGGATCTATAACTATAGAGAATGCTTTCTATGGTCCTACTATTTGCTAATTTGGAAATAGTGCAATGGAAAGTATCTCAGAACACTATCGCTACACCTCCGCCTGTTGTCTCACTCTGAATAATACATTGAATAAGAAAACCCTGTGGAATAGCTAAAGCAATGCCAGGTGCCGAAGATTCAGTCAGCCATGTTTCCGCCAGAAATATGACATCCCAATTTTCTTCAAGTGGTTTACTGATCTCAAGAGTGTTTTGGAAGGGATCTACAATTAATTAATCAAACATGCTGAAATATTGAGGTTCTGCTTGGCCAAGGGCTAATCCACATCCTCAGCTAGCCCCTTCTTCTGGAGTTGCCTACACACTTCTCGTGTTGAGGAAGTCCGCTGCAGTATATCAGATGCCTTCCAGTTCTTTTTTTCTCTTAAGCCAGTCGTGCGCATTACAGCTAAAGAGCTGTTAAGTCAACAAGACGTGCGGTGGCGTAATTAGTCCCAAATGTGCCGGCCATCAGAACAGACATGCATATGCCCCCCTTAAATAGTTTTCACCCATACACTCACCACCTGTCATTTCTAAGTTAAAATTGCCATGTTTATTACAGGCTCACCGCCCGTGCACACCTGCAACATCTCCTCAAGTAGGTCAGACGATCTTCCAACTGCTAATCGGTGCAAGTAGAATTCACCCATCACCAGTACAACTTATCACTGATAGTTTGCATCAGTTCACACTGTCTGTTCCTTTACCATATATGCTGCCAAATCATTACAAGTTCATCCTTATGTAAAGCTGCCTCAATTACAGCACTCTCCTTTGCTGTGCACTTTATTACTAGCCTGTAGAATTTCCCTGGAAAGTTATTTAGAAAAGAATTGAGGATTTTGGAAACAAGAGCGTGCCTTTGCGAAATATCTTTGCTGTTTGGACAGTAATTTCTTGAGTATGAAAATGTGATGTAGCACGAATTTTGCAACCTTACAAACACTTAGTTGATGTGTCAGTATGCACTGTTCCCTTTGTGAGGATGGCTCTGCCGCTGGAAGTATCCATTACACCGTCGACTATGAAAATATGGATATGTATTATTCTTGGAGAATCTTAATCACTTGCCCTCAATTCTGATAAAAAAAAAAAACTCAATTTGTTTCTGATTATGTGTACGTGAAGGCTGCATGTATTACTTGTGTTTTACTCCGAACAGTTTCACTGGAAGACTCTAAAAGTGCTATATTTTCACTCAGCTCTTTTTCAGGCAGGTGCAGTTTCCTAATTCTGATTTCGTATGTTAGAATATGTCAAACGATCAAAAATCCTCAGGAAGACTAGGGCGTCCCCAGAAACAATTTTTGTCAACTAAGTTTAAATTTGGGAATCAATGGTGATGAGATTTGTGCGCAGGACAAGGATTTGTATGTAAAATAAGTCATTTTGTTTTTTGCTACGCTGTATAAACTTCTTCATCTTTCCCATCTGTGAATTAGTCACTTTTCTTCATTGCACAATTTAGCCCAAATTTAATCTTTCCTTTGTGTGTTATGTTCCAAGACTAATACTGGGCAACTAGATCTGACAAAATATAATGGAAGCCACTTGGTTTTTTAGGTCTCGCCTACGCAGCGCGCATGCGCTGCATAGGAAAAAGACCTTTAGAAATCGATTCAGTTTTGCAGTCAAAAACGTGCACGCATTGCATTGCTTTGAATGGCAACGCGTGCACGTTTGGCGATTCCCTTGCGGGAGCGAGCTTTCAAACCATCTGTTTGTAATTAACAGATGGTTCCTGCTCGCTCCCGCAAGGAAAACAGGTGCAGGCCCCCTCCTCTCTCCCCTCCCCCTGCTGCCTCTCGTCAATTTTTTTTTTTTACTTTGAACGCGAGGTGCGCGCGCTTGTTTTAATTAGCGCTGCGCGCACCACTCGCGTGCTTGTTTACCCTCTGTATTCGTAGTTTACTTCCCGCCCACCCCAATGCCCTGGGCTAGTTACCTGTTGAGCTCTTCCAGTGTGGGGCGGCATCATGAAAGTCGTGGGGAAGGCCTCGGGGAGCTGGAATCCAAGCCCCGGTGCCCCTCTCTGCTTCCGAGTCGGGGCTTGTCCGGGCCAATGCCAAGCTGCTCTCGGTTCCCTGTTCCCCAAACCGGATGTCAGCCATAGACCATGGCTGGGTGGGTCAGCGGGAGGCTGGTGATAGGCCACGGCTTCCACAGGGCGCTGGAGGTCCCGGGCATTTTGTACCGAGGGAATCATTGAGTGGCCATGGTTGGCCCGGGCGACTTCTTAGGCCGGGTGCCTGCCTGCATTGAGTGAGGCAGCAAGAGGCCCAGGCACCCGCTCAGCCCGGGATCACTTTCGGCTTCCATTTCCAGCTCTGCTCTCGTTTCCTCGTCTCAGCTTGGATGCAGGGCGGAGTTACAGTGACCGGCAGCGGGTGCCATCTTGACAGTGGAGGTTTTCGCGGGGCAGTCTTGGGTTTCAGATAAGGAAGCATCCTTCAACGTAATGTGGCGTTGTGAAACACACACGCAGGCTGACGCAGCATTTCATTGCGGGGCATAAACAGTCACGGGTTACTAGATCCGTACCGCGTGCGGATCGGTGTATCTGCTGGGAGTGACTAACCCTCAAGCAATGGAAACTGTAAACAGCGCCCGATAGGTCTCAAGCTGGAGCAGGACCAGTCAGTGCCAAACAGGACAGCAGCCTACGCCAAAGGGTCTGGCAGTGCCGAGTAACCAATATGAGAGGATGTGGTATTAGGACCAGAACAGGTGACTGCGGGTCGGGACTGGGAAACCAGGTTCGAGACCCGGCGTCAGCTTTGCATCCTGTGATTCTGGACAACTCACTCAATCTCGCTGTGCTTAAAAATAAATAACCCGATCTTGTGTAATGTAACTAGTGCTTGTTTAAAGCGCTCCGATGCCCCTGGGCCGAGTCCTCGTTCTATAAAACTGTACACATGAATAAAGACCTGCCCAGAAGCGGCGCTATTCACATTAAAAATATAGGAGCCTGCCGGTGTACAGCCACGATAATAGCACAACACTCCAAATAAGCGCTAGCACAGCAGCCTTGAAACTACAAAGGCCGCACTAAATCCCTGTCCTAATAAAATTATAGTTTTCGTGGCCAGAAGTTTCACTTCAGCGCGGCACACAACTGTTGGCGCTTATACGACAGTAAGGGCAGCAGTATGCTGGAAAGTGATAGTCTCGTTTTCAAAAACTACCAACCATGCCGAGAGGCCCTAAATGCCCCGCCCCCCTTGCTGACAAATGAGGGTAAGGCCCAAATAAAATTTGACAGCCCCCCCCCAATAAAATGTTTTGGCTTTCCTTTAGTGAAAATGATATACCAAGATTCACCAAGGTGGGGTAGGGAGCATAAAAACAACAGCACAGGTGGCAGTAGTGAAACCTATAGAGTAGAGCCCTGCGCACAAAATTACAGCTTACGTATGAGTAAGATGGCTACCAGCGTTCATCCAGCCTGCTGGCGCCACGCATCGAAAACCCCCAGTGCCCCTATTCTCCAGAAGCCCAACACCACAGAGAGATGGACAGGACAGCTGGCACTCCCCTACATGCCCATGCTCTAAAAATCGGGATACTAAAGATAAATGTATTTATTGGTCAGAGGAGGCAAAACCTTTATTGACTGCAGATAAATCATTTGGGGACAGAATGTAGCAAAGAACGCCAATCCATGCAGTTCTTCACGGACAGGGTTCCAAGGACAAACTAGCACCAAGACAGGTAATAAACTGTAACCAGCACAGACAGGAGCAAAGGCCATCTGTGCACTTGTGGCAGGGGCGTAACACAGGCCCCCGCAGTGCGGGGAGGCCCCCAGGCTCCAGGGGGCCCCCTCAGCACAGCACTCTGGCTGCAGAGCTCCTGATTGAGCCAGGAGGGGGCCCCTCCACGTGCCTTGCAGGGAGGCCCCCTCGAGTTTCGTTACGCCAGTGACTTGTGGTTCACAGTAAAGCAATCCCATGGGCAGTTCTGCTGGGACTGCGGACCCTCGACAATGACTACAGTAAGTACATTGATTTTTGTATGCCCCCTTTAACTCCTGATAGGGCAGACCCCAGTTTTCACTTTAAAATTTCACCACTGGCTACTGTTTCTGCCAACAAATAAGACTGCGTACTTGATGTACAATGAACCTCATAGAATATGTGCCTAAGTCCATATGTGTTGTAATGGCCAAGAGCATGGAAACAGAGAAATGGCAGAATCATTATTCAAAGACACTAGAAAACAAAGTGAATGTTTCCAAAACTTTTCAATAGTAATAATAAGAGAACTGATTGGTTTGGATCATGACACGATTGTGCAAATCTGCTAATTAATGCAGCGCCTTGTGGAATATGCCACTTCCTTGCGTTTTAAACCTATCACAGCATTAAAAGAACAAGCATTGGCATAGCCAATAGGTCTCGCCTTTGGGACCTTATAAGTGTTTAGCCATGCAACAGTTGATGTTGTAGCACCAAGGATATTGTGCTGCATAACTAAATACTTATAAGGTCCCAAAAGCGAGACCTATTGGCTATGCCAATGCTTGTTTTTCAATTTGACTTCTACGACCTTGTTGCGAGATGAAGGATTGGACCAGGAATGATAACTCCGGATTGGATTCTGTCATGATCTATGACGAGCAGGGCCGGCTTTAGTGCTGGTGGCACACAGTGCGACAATCATATTTGGTGCCCCCACACCCCATGACCGCCTCCTCAGATTCTCTCACTACCACCGGGCAAAAGTGCCCCTCATCTCTCCAATCATAGGTTATTACTAAACACAGCACCCATACCTGAGGTCAGCGCCCCCCTCCACAGGTCAGGGCCCAGTGCAGTGGCACCAATCACACTGCCGTAAAGCTGGTCATGATCACAAGTGTCTCTGGGCCTGAAATTACCGATTATCGGGTCCACAAACTCCCAACCTCATAATTCCAGCCCAGATGCACTGGACCTGGCTTCGCGGCTGAAGGGGCTGGGAATGCGGACAGCAGCAGAGGTTGTCCCCAACACCTGCAGCAGCGTGGGGGGAGGCAATGCTGCTTCTGGACAGGCTGAAGGCTGCCCTAAACTCCCCCGCACCCCACCCCGACCTGTCACTAGTCGCCCCACTGACGCGTTCAGCCTGCTCTAGGCAAGCAGAAAATGTCAGCAGGTTTCCCCCGGAATGGGGGAGAAAGTTCACGTAAAAGGACCAGGTACTTGCCGGTCCATGTAGTTAGTCCTCATTCTGAGGGAAAAACTTATGACTGGCTAAATGTGGTCTGGGGATACCAATGGAAACGGAGATTATGCCACCCGCGCCCCTTCCTCCCTCTGACCCCAATCCTACACCAAATTCTGGTAATCTCGTCATAGGCGCTGGAAGTCAGGGTCCGGGGGTGCTTCAGCACTGGTGTTCAGAAAGTGAATGAGCAATAAAGATGCCTTTAAATTATGTTTTTATCTTGTCACATTTGCTGAGCGTTCATAAACAGGTCCAATGTTGGGCTGCAACTTCTGACAAACTGCTTCCTATGTTTTTTAACATGGAAATTAGTATTTCCTTTTTAGGTCGAGCCTCGAGTAGCGCGCAAGCGCTGCTTAGAGGCGAAGACTTATTGTAAGTGAGTTTTCAAAGCAGTCCAAGAAACGCTCGTGCGTCGTGGCTGGCCTTTTTGAGATGGGTACGCGCGGCAAACATGTGTTTCCAATTATCGTGCCCAGACGCGGGCGCGATAATTGTAAACACATGCCGGCAAAGGCCATGACGCACGAGCGTCTGGTCAGCTGAGCAGGCTGCCGCGCTCGCTCGCCCTCGCCCCGCTCCTCTTTTGTTTGTTTTAGGCACTGAAAGCAACACTAAGTAAGGAATGTCTTTAAAACTAAAACAATGTCCGCCTTTAAAAAAAACACCCACGCAGTCGTAAACCCCATAACCAGCAACACCGATATGCACCACACTCCCCACCCTGCTGTATTTATCAAGAGCAGAACTGTCTTGCGGAGGAGCTAGGTCGTTGCTTTCAATTCAGTATTTGATAAAACAATTTAGCTTATAAAGTTTACTCGATTGACAAGAAAAATAATGGTCGTAGGGACACTTTGCTTGTTTTTGCAGCGCTTCGTTTTGCGGTTAATGACCTGTGGGTGGCGATGGGACCGATAACGTGCAGAAAGCCACTATCTAAATGACTTTTAACAACCGGGAGGACTGTGAAATTGGAATCTTTATCTTTGCCAGCGTTAACGGATGTGGCGCATTCCGGCTTCAAATAATAAATGTAATAGTGCAGTCCCTTGGAACATCAAAGGGATATTGACAAGCCGTTATCTAGGGCAAGTACATCCTATTTACAACATGTCTTTATTTCTGAGTGAATGCGAATGTCTGAACCATATTTGCATTAACAACGTTTTTTTCTGCTTTTGAATTCAAAAGCTAGTTACAGCTGCCTAGATCCTGGTTGGTGACGCCTTATAACTGTAAGCAATAAACAGATGTCTCAAACCGGAAAAGGAAAGAGCTATGCTAATTTTATTTTGCAAAAACAGTTCTGGGTTATTGTTGAAACCTGGCGCTTACACCCACGAAAGTTGTGTGAATATGTCGCGCAGCAGAACAGGGTGTTCAGTTCTGTTAGGAGAAGCTACTAAGCAAATCACATTATGAGATATTTCTTGCTGATTGGTGACAGACTAGGCAGATAATATTTTCGCTGAGAGATTATCAGAACCTTCACGACAGGTGGACAGCCTCTGCGCCTCGCAGTTTCTCATCAATCATATCATTAAAATGCTGACAACTTCAAGCTGGCCGTGTTTTCCCTTGCCAGCGTGGTAAAAGGGCGTGATTTACTGCTGGGCATTTACTTCTTCTTTCTCTGGCCGGTTCTCGTGCCGGCTCTTCCGCTTCTCCTGACGAGCAGCTGTAGTGAGGTGTTGCCTCTGCTGTCTGCCTTCCACAGCATTTTGGCATCTCTGTATCAGTGGACTCGGATTGCCACAAACAAAATGCCAATTTCACCAAGTGGAGTGGCGTCTGTCAGTTCTCGGCCAGTACGCTGCCCACGGCCCTGGGATTTAGTTGATAAGGAGCCCTGAAGGGTGGGAGGCCAGCCATGGCTGGAGCAGAAGGGGTACCTCGCCACCTCATTTATGTTGCTTCGTCTGTCAATTTGTATTTTTCTCTCATCGAAATCATGTCTTTTGGTTAGACCCTGCCCATTGTGTAAAATGTACGGCATAATAGAAACACTCCTATAATTAATCATCATGGATGATTTTGCCAGCTTTCTTATTTTCCAGAGCATAATAAGCAATTTCATGCAACTTTTGTTAAAGTTCTAGATTGCATAATCACAAATCTACCAAAAACACTTATTTCGAAATGTATATTAAAACAAAATGCATTTAGTTTTCGACAAGTCTGTAAAATGGTTCCAGTGCTTAGTAGGTACATGAGCATTTTTTACAGGGTTTCTAAAACTGATACTATTTTGTAGATGAGACGGAGATATTCAATCGCACATGCAAGTTAAACTTTATTTGCTCCCAGAAATATTCACTGAGAGGGCAACAGCAAGAATCCGAGTTGGGTCATTGGTGAAATTTCCCCTTCGCTTTTCAAGTCTGATAACCAGCCTCAAGATCCAGGACTAAATATAACAGGCACAAACTCCTCTACTGAGGCCTAGTCCAGCCTTCAAAACACACACAACTTTACCCAGTTCTTTATTGACAAAACTGAGCAAGAGCATTCTTGGATTTCATGAGGTACACATCACAAAGTAGAAGATGCTTAAGGTTCGTCTTTGTGTTGATCCTGGTTGCACATTGCAGCAATTCATTGAAGTCCCGGGTCCCCAGATATCTTGTATTTTGGATCAATCGTTTACGCCTTTCATCGGAAATGGCCCTAGTTCAGGCTTCAAATGCCTCCAAATACACACACAAGCCTGACTGACCATACTGTAGAATGTAACACAGGAAGCCACTGACTTCATTTTTCATAGCTTCAGTGGTGTCCCTCCTTTCAGCGTGTAACACAAAATGAGGTCCCCCTGCAGAAATGTGATGAGGGTCCCCTGAGTCCCCCATATTTTACAGAGTTACATTGGCCTTGGGATGAATGAGGGACCCCAGAAGGGGATTGGGGCCCCCTGCGTCTGGGCCTGCGTTACGCCCCTGCTCCTTTACATTTGGGTGCTTGGAGAGCGAGCACACCCTCGTGAAACAGTTTCAACCACATGGTTCAGCTGAAGAAGTAGAAGTTAGCTTTATGTTTGTGTACTTGTTATGATGTTATCACTTTTATTTAATCTGATCCATCTGTCCTAGTTTTTCCTCCAAGAAGTGTCTGAGGCAATTCGGTTTGATCGTTGCAAAGTACATACACTTTAAATATTTTATCATTCTATTTTCGTTTATTAACTTATGCATGCTATTTCTTCCCCTCAAGTTGAAACTGATGGAAAAAAACCCTAAGATGCCTAAATTCCCAGATGAAAATAGCCAAAGTTGCTATGCGTTTGTAAACAATCATCTTTAGTATTAATACAACCAAGCCACGCCATTGCGAATCCCTTTAGTTTAGAAAGCCAAAAGCATTATTATGCATTTCTCCAATAATCTGCCCGACAGCCACTCTATACTGGAAATGTAAAGATGGCTAATTAATTGCACCCATTTTCCAATCCGTTTCTCCAGGAACAACTAGCCATTTTTGATGATCTTGAATGCCAAGAATATGTGGTAGCTTCCACTGGGGTAGGATGGGAATGACACAATGTAAACGTTCTTGGTCCTATCACTTAGCAGCATAAACGCAGAACATTTACTTGCATAATGTTACTTGTTCCAATGAAATCTTAGCCTCCTGTGAACATGGGTGTGTGACATCATACGTGTTGCGGGGAGAGGAAAGAGTGACCGGGTGACCCATGATGCTCTGGTAGGCCATACTTTGTTCACTCAAACAAGTTCTCAATTGAAGCATTCTCAATCAAGCACTTTGCAAACTTAATGACCAGAGGGCAGAAGTGAAGCTGTAAAATACCTTAATAAACAGACAAGAGGCACAGGAGGGAGGGGCTTGAGAAGTACAGGTTTCTTAACCAGGATTTAAAAGTTTAAAAGAGTAAAGCTTGAGTGTTATCTGGGACCGAATCTGAAGTCTCAGGAACGAGTCATACATAGGGAGGGACGGGACAGGTCAGGAGTATTTGCAAAGATGAGTGGAGTGAAAGGTGATAAGGGTAGAAAGAGACAAAGTAGAGACATATGGCATCCAGAGCAAGACTAAACTTAAAGCATATTGAAATCAAAAGTTAAAGTATTGAGAGAAAGCTGAAGGAAATGTTGGTCAATGAAGCAGAGAAAAATTAAACCGACTACAGCCTGATGAGTGACCTGAAGAGGAATAAGTGGGTTGGAGACTAGGCCAATGAAGTCAATCTGAAATAAAATATTGGTCTATCTACACTTTGGATTGCCTAACATATTCCCTCGTCCCCATAACTTTCTGCAGCCATCCGTTGTATGGAAAACTGCATGGACTTGGTTCACACGACGTCAGGACAGTGCCGGGAATCAAGTTACTAGTGAACTTATCAAGGTCCCAACTGGACATCATGTTTCCTGATACTAAGGGAAACAGACAGGAGTAGAGGATTGTTGTCTACATTGTCTTCGACAGGGACATTTTGGAAAGGTTTTTATATACATTTGGATACTATTACGGAGTCTGTGAGATGAACCCACTTCTCACAGGAATTTTTCATTGTCCTTGAGCTTTGAAAAAGTCTGGGGGACGAAACACGTGTCAGCTGCAGTGTTTTGGATTGTTATACCTGTGACTGTCATTCTGAAGTAAAAGAAGAACATAAAACAATTGATTTATTCAAGACGAGTTGGACTTTTAACTACACGGATCAGTGTGTGCTTGTTTGCTTCCTTTCTTGTTCGATATATTACAAACAAATCCTGCTGGGTCTGTTTCATTAGCACCTATGGTGACTGGGTGCCTAGCATTATAGCACCACTTTTTTGTCTATTCATATGCTGTTTACTTCATATTGGATACCTATAACATGCAATAGATGTGCAGTCATTCAGGCCAAGTTTTGTCTCTCATGGACTTGAAACTTGTCAAAGAGAAGTCACAGATAATACTTTATTTTCTAATGCAATAATGCCTTACGCCTACAGCATCTGTTTGGCCACTTTGTGACTTTCGGTCAATTGATTTCCATGTTTCAGAGAGGGCTGTAATTTGAGCTATGACCCTAAAGAAATCCAAGGCGGTGACATCACTGATAAGCTACAACAAGCATTGGCATAGCCAATAGGTCTCGCTTTTGGGACCTTATAAGTATTTAGTTATGCAACTGTTGCATGGCTAAACACTTATAAGGTCCCAAAGGCGAGACCTATTGGCTATGCCAATGCTTGTTTATCTTACAGCTATGTGGAATGATTTTTTTAAAGTGAACGATATAACAATCTTGCTGGGCAGGACGTGTGAAAGGAAAGATTGTACTATTTCAGTTTTTTTCTAACACACAAAATTTAAATACCTATAGATGAACTGTTCAAATATTACAAATTATATCAGCATTTAGGAAAGCCCAAATGAAGCACTTCTTTGTAGTTCAGAAATATGATGGAATCAAGCATTTTATAGGATCAAAACCAATCAATACACTTTTATTGTAAATGTGTGAATGATAATTATTTGCTGAAATGCGAATTTGACACATTATCTTTTGTGTGCTATATATCAGTAAAACTGCATGTCAGTGCGAATATTATGCTCATTTCAATGGAAAATTTACTGTTTGTAAATGACAGTACGCTACCACGTCAAGCTATAGTAATGATTCAGTTACTTGCCGGTAATCTTCATCATCCCGATTCACAGTCCTCCTCATCTCATTTCTTACAGTCAACCCATCCCTCCCCCGACAGAGAGTTTCCCCACACTTGGACCGAAGGTCTTATTTTAACTTAAATTTCTTCTGTGTTCATTATTCTCCTATAAAAAGCTACTCTCCCATGCACCACCTTCTGTACCCCTCAAGCAATTTATTAGAAGTGCAAGAAGGGGGTGCAGGAGAGTTGTGACCTCCTCTTAGTGCCACTCTACTCCACACAATCCCACTCCACGACAACAAAGCCAATAAATCTCACAAAGGCGATTGCCAATAGGTCTCGCATGGGAGGACTATTGGCTTTGGCAATGTTTTGTAGCCATGATGTATAGCAGCGCGGATGCTTTGGAGTGTGGTTAAAACTAATTTTAAAAAGCAATATGATGCAGTTAGGGCTAATGCCCTTTTTAAATTAGAAGTGCATTAGCGCTGCATACATTATAGTTTGTGTTTATTATTTTAGTCATGCTGCTATACACATGGCTACAAATCATTGCCCAAGTCGGCAATGCCCATGCCATACAGCAGGAACAAAAGGTAGTGCCAGAGGGAATAGTCTCAAAGACGAGACCTATTGGATTTCCCAGTACTAGTTTAATTTTATCGCTCAGAAAGCACATGGGTGGGGCATTTGTAGTTTAGGACAGTGCACAGTGACCCGCCCACCACCACTGACTGGCCTGTTGTCTGCTGTTACTCAGACTTTAATGGGGTGGGAAACTATCTCTAGCCACACACAGCAGTGAATGGAACCAGTAACAGAAAATATCTTACACTGCAACAAGTGAAGAAAACGATTTATTATTTACAATAATACGTTTTCTTTATATTTTATAAAGAAAAAGACACGTTAGGGAAGGAGTATATAAACATTTGTATTTTTTTATTACAAGCACGCTTACTCAGAAGCGTTCTTTGACATTCATTGCCCATCGTTTTATCTGTGGCCTCTTTGCTCGCTAATAAAATAATCATTTCTAGATACGCCACAGGTCTCCTTAGACCCGCTGCTCAGGGCACTCGGCCAGACCGCTATCGCTGCTGTCAGGAAACAACATCGGGAAAAGAATCCCCTGGCACCATATTATTCTAATGTTCTTTTTATAAACTCGTGAAGAGAGTCTTTGACAGCCTCGCTTCCACCCGATCCCTGGCTCCGTGTGCTGGAGAGCTTTGGCAGTGACGCAGCAATAATTTATTTACTGCGACAGTCATGCGGCCATCATTCACACCAGCCCTCCCGCTGCCTGGCGTCTGCCAAACTTAACTTCTAACTCGCCTCATAGACAGGTAGGTACATATGGGCGAACTAGGCGGATTCCTTGAACTCTAAGAAGTTAATTATCATAACAAAAAAATGGAATAGGCGCCGAAGGCATGCTTAGCTAGCAGTGGCGGCTGTTGGAATTTGAAACTGGTGAGTCTTATGCAGAATGAATCAACGTATGTGAGCGAGCGCAGCGAGCGAGCCCGACGGCAATCAGGGAGGTACAGGGGGGTTCTCCCCCTGCGAAGACATTTTTTAAAAATTGGCATCTTTTTGGTGCGATTTTCAGCACTATTTCTGTGATAAATGAACTAAAAATTCAGTTCTTCTAGGCATTCATAAAAGAAAACTCATACATTATTTCAGAGAATTTCTGGGTTGCCAAGCAAGTCTGACTTCTGAAGAGGGCTAGGGTACTAAGCAAGACTGCTTTGGCTCTACCCTTTCCAATAGAAAACACTAGTTAGCGATGTGAACAAGTTCAATGGACAAACCTGGGGTCTAGGGAGAGTCCCTCTCCTGAGAAAGAAATTTAAAAAGATTGGCAAATGGTGCATTTTAAAGCAAATGAATGCAGCGATAAAGCAAGGCTTATTAAGCAGTGGGAACGTATAGTCTTGAAATATTAAACACATTAAAAACTGCCCCGTATCTTCTTGCATTAATTTGTTCAACAGTTACTGTAATATGTAAATTGTTCTGCATGACAACTTTAGCCCTTTAAAATGTATGCTTGCCCAGTGTCTTGCACTGCATGCAGCATTAACTTTGGAAAAATATGCTCTAACCAGAATTCGGGGAGCACCCACAGCTGCTGGCTGTAACCAGTCATATAGAAATATGTGCAGACAGGTCTTTAAGTGAGATGAAAAAAGTGGGTGCTCCCTATAAAGGAACATGCCAAATACATTTCTGTGATTCCCATAGTGTGCCATCAGACCGGTATTTTGGTTTCTCTCTGAGATGTAATTTTATCCAGATAAATGGCACAGCAACTGACATACGCCTAAAGCCTGTCAGTATGATTGGCTTTGTCACTGGGTGTTAGCTGTTTAAGATAAATGAGTAACAACAATGATTTCTGATAAATAATTAACATTGAAAATGTTTAAATTCTGAAATAGTGAGTCTGTGAATTAAATAGCATTGAGGCCTGTGGAAGGAGTTTTAAAATAGCTAACTCGTGGGGAATGCAAGATCAAGTAAACATGTAAAATAAGAGAGGAACTAAATCGCTGAAATGCATTCCCTCGACGTTTTTAACATTCATTGTTTGCAAGTCAATCCATGTTTTTGGCATCAGTGTTAACTTAGGGGCATGTACACAGGGCCCGTTTTAATGCCATACATCATAGTGTGGAATGAGACTCACATGAGAGACTAAAGGCAACAGACACCAGAAAGAGACAACAATGAAGAGTGCCAGGAGTGAAACGTGATAGAAAGAGAACAGAGTGAGTTACTTCAGAGAAAACTCTAAAAACAGGCGAGGGGCCACTAATCTTTTTTGGGTTCCGGAGTAGCGTGCTACTCGCCAAAAAACGCTTCAACACCTCGTCAGGGGTTGTAAGCACTATATAAATACAATTACAGTTACACAGTGGTTTGCTGTCCCAAGCAGGTCACCATCCATGTGTTTTTAGCGATTCCCAATGGGTCGCAATTTGCAACCTACCTCATGAATATTGATGAGGTAGGTTCATTGCGACCCACTGGGATTTGCTAAATGTGTCTGAGACACATTAGTACATCGCTGTTTGCGACTTCCTAATTGCGAATCACGAAGATTTGCAATTAGGAAGTCGCAAACAGATTTCTTTGTACACGAGGCCCTTAGTGTTTTAGTTTCTCAATGGCAGACTGCTGCCTGAAATTTTGCAATGGATAATCTCACCAAGGGGATGCTTGTTTTGATGTTGTGTGTAAATGGAAAGATTTCCTATGGTGGTTCTCCATAGGTGGTGCCTTGGTGTGGAACAAACAGCAGTACCGCCTAATCAGTATGAGTGTGAGCTATGCTATGAATGGACCATTTCTTATGACCCTATAAGGCTTGTCATCTCTGGCAGTGTTAGTTGTGTAAGCCACTGCACAGACGATCAGCCTTATCCTCTTCCAAATGACATATGTGGGTACATGTTGGCCAGATAATAGTAGAACCCATGTCAGCCCCGTTTAACGCTAACCAAGTACAAACTGCTCAATTTGTAACACTTATGTACATTTATACCTTCACTCAAAGAACACAAGGTGCATTTACGAGAATGGATTGCAATCCATATCTGATACCTGCCATGCAAACCATAACGTGTACACCTAATGCAATGCTGATTTAATGCCCCAGTTTCATGCCAATTTAATCCCTTCATACCCATGCTGAAACACATTTTAAACTGCATTGTCTCAAAAACCTTTGAACGGATTTACACCAAACTAGCAAGCTAAGCTACTCTCTCGAGTAAAGTTTTACTTTCAAGCTAAGTTTGATGTAAGTTCATTTAGCTGGTTTATTCTGCAGAGGAGAGCAAAAGATCCTATGAGAGTTAAAATGGGATACCAACTTTTTTGACCCTCCCATGTTTATTTTCAACCCCCTCACAAATCTGCACAAAACGTGCCATGCCAAAACGGATCAGATTCGTTAACCACCACCAAAGTTATTAAGAAAACAAAACCAAAAAAGCTTGTCAATGTATATATGGATAGACAAAGTTGTTGCTGGTAGCCTGTTGCCATCGCTGCCCAGTCAGTACTCGACCTTCTGAATACCAAGGGTGCCTTTTCTTAATTCCACCGCGTACATGTTCCTTCCACCACCCTATGTTTTCTTATCTTTCTATTTCTCCTTTCTGTAAGTTTTTCCCTAAGCCTGATGATTAAAAATAAGATCCCGTCCTAAAAAATAAGTGCCGGTGTCTACAGCCTGAAACAAACGGCACACATTAATCAGTGAAGTACCATTGCACTGGGTTATTGCAACACCGTTACTCGCAGCGCCTAGAAGCAACAACCATGCTGCATGACGTTTTACATATAAAGAACAGACAGTTCTTAAAAGTCTGACTTTGCTTAGTTTTTTGTAGTTTTCCCTGTGAGGAGTCTCTCTCAGATTGTACATAGGATGAGGAGGGCTTTTACCTATTTCTGCACTGGCTGCATTAACCTACTGTGCTATCTTAGCAAGACGTTTCAAACGAAAAAGGGGTTTTAAAACTACAAAGACAAAAGTAATTACTATGAAGACTGACACGAAGAAACAGTGAGAAGTTAACCACGCAAAGCCTGCTGCCTCAGGGCTTCTCGAACGTCTGAGACGGGAGTAATCCTCAAAACAAATCGGCATTTGACCCCTCCCTGAAGAAAGACTTTCCTCTTATACACAAACGTGGACAAAGAAATCTGGAGTATAGTGAGGCGTATAACGGGGCCAGTCAGAGAGCTCGGTGGGTTAATGCACATACATTTACAGATCCTGGGCTCGAGTCACACTGCAAACAACTCTTCAAGGTTTGCTTCAGGAGTCGATAAAAAGAGCTCCAATGAGCTGCCCAATAAAAATAACTTAATTTGTAGCGCCGCGAGGCCACTGGAGTATAATAGAAAAGACATATACAACAAGCCATTACCGTGCTTTACATAATCAATCAATGAACATATTTGAATGCACCCAATAAAAATAACGTAATTTGTAGTGCCGTGAGGCCACTGGAGTATAACAGCAAAGACTAAAAGCCATTAACGTGCTTTACGCCGATCAATGAACATATTTGACAGCACCTCGCTCTAAGTGCTGACAGAACCCTCAGCAAGCATGGGAAATATCTCAGTTGTCACAGGTGATAGTTACGATTTATAAAGCACGCACCGTGCAGTGAGTGACCCGCCTCGAAGCGCTGCCCGGCAGCTTGAGCCGGTCCGGCTCCACACCTACCTGCTGGTAGTAGTTCCACTCCGTCAGGGCAAAGTTACTATCCACCACTTCGAACTGGAAATTGGTGCGCGGCACCTGGTGAATAACGTAGACCCACCAGCGAAATGGCCAATCACAGTGCGGCAGTGCCACCACCCACGCGCGGCATCCAATGCTTTAATGCCTTCCCTCAGGCTCAGGCTGCGTGGTGTCTCAGCCAATCCAGACGCTGCATTAGCAGCGCCAGGATTGGCTAGAGCAGGGAGACGGCCCGCCCATTAGGAGACCGGGGGCTGCTGCATGAAGCAACCCTCGGCCTCTCGGGTCCCCACAGGATGGTAGTAGGTGGCTGTAGTGCGCATGTTCGGGCTGGTCATAAAAATGACCAGCCCAAAATCGAGCATGCGCACTATTGCAGCTGTGCTTAGTGCGCGCTGCTGTCACTCAACCCTTGCTGCCGCAGCCCCGCCCCCTTCATCGGCCGATTCCCTCGGGCGTGTCCCGGAGTACATCAGCGCGAGAGGGAGACTGCCAGTGCCGACTGCGAGTAGTTATTAATTATGATGAACTAACTAGTTGCTTGCGTGAATGGGGCCATGTCGCTAGTGGGGCAACGCCCCAGCGCCCCCAATGGACACACCGCCACTGTTAGCTAGGGCCTCTGTCGCTGGAGGTAGTATTGTGTGCCAAACCCAGTTAGCTACAGGTACGGAAGTGCTTTCTGTCCGGGGCCCTTTGGCTCATATAACAAGTCGTGGTTCTGTGGCAAATGGCGCCATGGGGGAAAAGGCCAGAGCAAATTTAGTGAGTCACTAAGGAAAAAAGATAGTTCTCAGAAAGGGTCTTGTCTAGAAGGGGAACATCGAATAAAAATCGGCAGATTCCCTCCCACGGTACTGGCCGGGTGGTGGGCTTGCTGCCTGGAGGTGGTTTCAGCTCCACCTTTCAGCTCTGTCAAAGTTCTAAGTTAACTCTGCCCGACATGGTGGTGAGCCTGCCACCCAATGTAAAGTCACTAATCCGCCACCATGCCCGTATAATTGAATTCTTAGAAAAACTGCCCTGGAAATAGTGGTGGATTTTCACAGAAATGTGAGAGGGGTGTGTCAAAAATATTTGAGAAAATCCCCCATCACAGTAGAGAGACCAGATATGTTTGCACTATGGATGCACCTCTATTTTAGGACCATATTACCAGGGTACCCATGTGGTGTGGGCCTTTCCATGAATCAAATGTATATAATATTGACAACTCAGTATCGGCTGAAACGGTCATAACAACTCAAGGCCATACATTTATTTTGATCTTGCGGTACTAAAGGAACCAAAAAAACGACATTTATTTTTGATCCAGACTACACGCAATGTTAACAGCAGGAAGCTCCACAGAGACTCAATATTGAATGTAAAAATCAAAGTCACTCTTTAGCCTCAATCCCAGAGAAACAAAAAAAGAGCTCGTAGAATGGACCCCATTATGAAGCATGACGCCTAGAGTGTGTGTGTGTTTCACGTCCTTTTTAAAGAAGACAACAAAAAATATAGATCCTTCTAACCAGAGACATAAAAAAATAAAAGTATCAGTAAGTTCTGTTGGCCTTGGTACCCTTTTTGATTTCATGTTATAATTTGGCTGAATGCACCAGTGGCTTCATAATCTCACACTCTCCAAATGGGTATCTTGATGGTGGTGGTGGGTATTTCACCTGCAATGACGGGCATTGGTGCTCTCATCATGATGCATAACATGCATTACATTATCGTTTTGAAGTTAAAATGCTTAACTTTAAAACAGTAATTCAATGCATGTCGGCAATTTAGGGATACATACAGACATAAAATTAAAAAAAATTACAAAAGGAAATACAAGTCATTTACCTCCGTCCTTGCTCCGTTCCCGGTGTTCTTCTTTCCTCCAGCAAGCCCCAGCCAAGTCCCCTAACCAATCCTGGTGCTGCTCTCATGCTGTGAGATCAGTGCCAGGATTGGATGGATTAGGCGCTCTCAGCGCTCCAAAGAGCACTGGAGGCCTTTGCTCGGTCTCAACCCAGCAGCCCAAAACAGCTGGGTTGAGAGGTTTAAAGTACGCATGAGACGGCCGACCAAAGAGACATGTGCACTTTAAAGTGCCCAGCCCATCACTCCTCTCTGCTGCTTGCAGTCAGCAGCGGCCCCGCCCCTATCCTGAGACTCAGCTCGGGACGGGCGTTTGCAAAGTCAATGAAAAATAAAATGGCAATAATGGTTATTAGCATTTTATTTTTCACTAGGGGCATTTTAACTAGTGGGGCGATGCTCCTCCGCTACCTCCGCTTTAGCGGAGGAGCCACCTTTGGGCTTTTGTCTGTCCATAATTCTCTACCTTCATTTCTATGCCACACGGAACTAGGCTTATTAAATATGGAAGATCATATTAAGCCAGCTCCTCTTAAGTTGTGGCATTCGGTGTGGGCCAAAGATGAAACAGTTTTAAACCAGGAAATTATAAACAACTGCTTACACCTGGACAATGCTTACAGCATCCTGTGGTTAAGATACGTGAATGATAAATTTGCTGTGCTAGAGAGATCTGATATATATACACTAGCCCACAAGACACCACACCTATTTCCAAAAAGCAACTACAGATAGATTTTTTGACTGCCTGCCGGCAATGAAGGGAAGGGAAAGAGGCATGGAAGAAAACAGTGTCTGCCTGTGTCCCATTAGTGCCCACGGATCAACTGGAACCCTATTTACACTTCCCTTTTCAGCACTCCCGGAGATTTTATTTGATATGGTCCAGATTCAACATAGTTCATTTCCTGGTTTCATACCCCAGTAATGTATTTCATGAATCTGACCTTACACCCTGTCCTTGTGATTCGAGTTCTGCCCAGTCCACATTTTATCTATTTTTTTCTGTAAATTATATGCTGTACCCAGGAAAAATGTTTTACTTCCACTGTTGAGGACCTAGAACATCAGAAGATATAGACCTGCTTGGCTCCAACTACAGTTATTGCAATCAGAACATACTTCCATTATGGTCTATAACTTCATCTCTGCTGCTGTCAGATTGAGGACGTTGTCGGGGAAGTAATTTTATCATAGGTATATTGTAAGCACGTTGACTTTTTAGGTCGAGCCAAGTGCAGCGCACATGCGCTGCTCTGCGAGGCTTCTTGTACCTACTCTGTGTGGGTCTGACTCCTCCCACGCATTGGATTGGCTTTTGCTTGTGTCTTTTTAGAATCAAAGCCTGCAAATGGCTAAAGGTGGGTGCATGTCCCACCTCTTCTGAAAGATTCACTCCCACGGCGTTTTGCCGAGGGAGCGAGCAGCGGCGCGCAGGGTGGCAGCTGCAGTGCCTCCTTGTCTCCGTGTGCCCACACCCACCACTCTTCTTTGTGTCCCTGTGCCATCTTTGCCCGCCTGCACGCACTGTTGACTTGCGTGGAATCGAGATTACACTGCTCCAAAGCTGACTTCATCGCAGTCTTCGGTATAAAAAGCTATCGTGTTCTTAGAATTATTACTTCAGTAAATGCCCTCAAAATGCGTCACCCAGAGTGTCAAAATGGCCAAAATAGCACTTTCTCCTTTAATGACAGGCCTTGCAGAGGTTGTCAGCCCTGCAGCCTCCGCACAGACGTCTGCGTAGCAATGTTCTCACTTCCGTTCATCGCCCTGCTCCGACATCAGAGGTGAACGAGCATCTAATTACGCCTGTCTCGTGGCAGTGCCCGATTGCACCACCTTACTTGAACCTATCATCCTTGCGTCGTGGAAAGTTCTAAAGGCCCATTAAAAAGGGGCACTTTCTCATATGTGTCTCATAGATTATACACTCTCAGAGAATTTTTCTAAAAATTATTTCCAGTGTGTATGTATTCATTTTAGTGCCCATGAGAGGTGCGGGGCGAGAAGATTAAATTCAGTGACCCCCCCTGCGCCCGTCTCTCATCCAAGCCCCCTCGCCTCTCTTTCTCCTGCATTTTCTTCTTGACCCTTGGCCTGACGGCAGTGCAAGTGCTGTATAAATAACATGCCATGACCTGCTTTCTGTCTCTAACGTGAATCTGTTCTGATACGAAAAAAACATAGAAGGGCTTCTCGGAAATGCGAATGTAAAGGAGGGTTTGTATTGGCAATGGCTTTCTGTTTGCTGACTGGGTGTGGGATCATGTGTGCATCCACCTCAGAGAAGTACTCCAATCCCTCTGCCCCGTAGGTTTAAACAGCAAACGGTCGCACCTGAGGAGCTGACTTAGAACTACTTAAAAGAAATAGATGTCTGGTGCTACCAAAAACAATAGTACTTATTTTACCAACTTCAGAAGGATGAAAGGCTGAGTGGGCACACTGGAATTTTAACCTATGAACATTGGTTCAAGCACAGATTTTTAGTCAAATGAGCCACTAGGTGATGATTTGCACAAAGTGCCCCAGTGCACAACGGGCATGTGTGCTGCATTTACCCCCCACCGGGGGTGGCACTTTGGGTTTAGGGAAGGGGTCACTAGCGCTTTGGGCCCCTTCTGTCATATGGATTGTCTCATATGCGTTGGAGTCTGGCCCCATGCACATGAGGGGCGCCTTGCCTCGTGCTATACTGCTTACACAGGAGCTGGGCCAGACAGGCCATTCGAAGGGGCACCGATTGTATTCCACATATAAAGTGGTGCACAGTCAGTTATTCTTCTCCCTCCCTCAAAGGCTGGTGCGGTCACACAGTGCACTTGTCTGCAGGGGGATTCCTCTCAGGCCAGAATCCTTTGTTTTGAAAGATGGACTAGTGGCTTGAAACCGCCTCCACCTTTCAGCCCTGTGCTGTTTTCGGTGAGGTGCAATCTTGCTCCTGCACTAGAGACAGCAGAATTTATTTCTGCAGGATAGCACTGTCCAGATTTGTGCTGCACACCCTCACCCCGCGCCATATTACTGTGATATTGCTTGACTCCACTAATGTTGTGCACTACTTTTTTTTTAAAGTATGACGCAATGATGCACAATGAGGTGCAAATGCAATTAATACTGATATGACGGAGTGTGTGCGTCACTAAAAGTTTCATTGCATAATGCAGTGCTTCAAAAACACACACAAAGCAGTGCAAAAACACAAAAAAATATTAAGAGGGGAGGGGAAGCATTGGAAGACTGTTCCAAGAGGGAGGAGGCACCCAAAACTGAGCATAAAATTTAGCCTGTGAATCAGCTGAGTTCCTTGAAAGCAACTCAGCGAGGTACTCAACAAGAATCCCAAAGTACCTACAATACAACCCTGGAGGATACACAGGAGGGATTAATAACAAGCATTTGCAATGCAATCGGTCTTGCATTAGTGAAAGCTTGAGCTATTGGCGTTGCAAATGATATTGCATTAAGCGTGCAGTACCTTATGTGGCTGATGGAGGCCCCTTTGCAACTCCACAGAGACACCTAGTAACAGTCTGTGGTACTGCACCCTTTCCTTGCTTCGTGGAATTTCTTTTATTACTTATGCTACTGCTGGGCTATTTTTGGCCAAAAAAACAAATCTAACAAACATTATAACTTGAAGCGCCAATAACTCATACTTTCACTAATGCGAGACCTATTGCATTGCAAATGCTTGTTTTATTTGCCTATGGAGCCGTTTGTCTCCTGGAACAGTACACATGACTTTGTGGAAAAGCCCCCATGTGCAGGCTGCCTGCCCTTTGCTGATTCACAAAATGGTCCTTCATGGTGCTGCCTGGCCTAGCTATTGTGAATGGTTGCCTTTCATCTACCTTCCTTGTTCTAAATATAGAAACCAATTCTGGTTAACAGCAAGGCAACCACCCAATTGGCTGAAGCAGCAGGTTATTTCAGCCATTCTGTTTGGCTGCTTTTTGTTCAATCAGAATCTGTTTCTGTGTTTAGACCGTTCTGATTGAAAGGAGTATCTACATTTCATCAATCAATACTAAGACATCTTGTTAATGTATTTTTGCTATTAATATATTGAACGTTTGTGGTTGAGGAACAATATTCGTGGACACGACTGTAATGATCAAAATCATGACGTTCAGTTTTCTATACGTAAACAGTAAAATGTATTATTTTAATGTTTTTTCACACTTTCAGTGCCAACAACCCAAAAGGCCTTTTAGAAGTTCGAGAAGCTCTTGCAAAAGTCCACAAAGTGGAAGATCTCCTCCCAATAATGAAGGTAACATTGCATATGTTTGTTAGCTCCCTCTGGTGTAAACAAGTTCATAATTACATGTATGTAGTTGTATCTAATTATACTTTTCCCCCTCAAAAAACATACTGAAGAGTGTTGTGGTTACAATACAAAACCTGAAATAACATTGATGGCATTAGTGTTAACATTATTTATTGAGTTTTATATAGCGCTGGCTAGACCCGGAGGTATCAGAGCGCTTTACATGAGGAAGAAACATTGTTTCAGAACATGGTTACAAAGTTACATCAGTTACTGGAGCGTAGTTACAGGAATTACATGAGTACAAAAGCATAGCATAAACATGAGGAAACAAATAGGCAAGGGGAGAGTGGGAAGGAATAGGGGAGGTAGAGGATAATAATGGAGGGAGGAGGAGGAGGAGGAGGGGGAGGGTAAAGGAGGCACAACGGGGAGACGAGGAAAAACAGTGTCCGACGTCCGGCTGGGTAGGTGATGGCCGAGGGGTGAACCAGAGCCAAACTCCTCTATAGCTGTATGGGACAGCTCCACCGGTCATCGGCCAGAGGTTGCTTGGGCACCTCAGTACATACAGAAAGGTTATAGTTTCCGCTACGGGGGCATAGTCCAAAAAGTTCCATCGAGCGCGCCGGTCACGGTGTACGGTGCTGTGCTCCCAGCGGTAATGGGGTAAAAACCCAGGCTTCCGCTGTGTGAGACTCCCTTGTCGCTGTGGACTCTCTCAGAGGTGTCTCTGAGACTCCAGGACATAAATGCTGGATCCCTCCCCAACAAGGGGAGAAGGAGTGCTTTGGAAAGGGGCCCACTCATGGTGGCCATTATTAGAAAATTGGTGTGTCATATTAATGCTTACAAGGCAGGGGAGCATCGTCCATCGCAGCGCGGTAATCGCAGACGTCCAAGAAGTGGGTCGATAGAGACATTTTGGAGCAGTCGAGGGGCCGCCATTATGAGGAGGACAGAGCGGAGGACAAGATGCCGGCGGTAGCAACTGGGCACGGCAATCAAAGCCTCGTCATTTTAAAGCTTACAAGGCAGAGGAAAGTCGGCCATCGCAGTGCGGTGATTGTAGGGACAGATAATGGTGCGTGGAGGCACTACATCTGAACGGCAATTAAAAGTATCAGGATGTGCGGGGGCGTGCGGGCAAACAGAAGGCGCAAGGGGGTTGGGCACTCTTGTCTCGTGGCGCTGCTCGGCTCCCGCCAGAATTCTTCAGAGCCATGCTTAGCGTTCTGAGTGCGCCTCGCGGATTCCCCTCTTAGTGTCGGGCTCCTTGTGAGTATGGAGCTGCTGGCAGCGAGTTAACGCTCTGGCAAGGAGGGGGGGGGGCAACTCAATTCGCAGCATAGTGATGCTTCTCTTCCCCCCACTGGTGTCGGGTGACTCGCAATGTGCCCCTCACTTCTGCAACCTCCGCCTCCCGCACCGTGATGTTGTTTGGCGCTGAGGCTTAACTCGCTCCTAATGCAGGGCTGTCTCTGGCGGCGGCCATTCGAAGGTCAGGCACTCTCGTCCACTCAGTGCCACCGTGGGTTTTCACTCAATAATCGAGGGGGAGGGTTCCACTGACCTCTATTTCGTAGTGCTGATGTTCTTCGTGGACACTGTGAGGGATTCCTTGTGAGTGTGGAGCTGCTGGTGGCGATTAACGCTCAGGCGGGAGGGTGGGAAGGAGGGGGGCACCTCAGCACGGCTTCACTTACTCCTCAGGTACTGGGTGACTCTCAGTATGTCCTGTACTCCTGTAGTCTCTACCTCCCGCACCGTAATGAGGATTGGTGCTGAGGCTCAATGTGCTTCCGAGGCGAGGCTGACTCTTGTTGCGGCCATTTTAGGGTCAGGCACTATCGTCTTGTCAGCGCCACTGTGGGCCTTCACGCTGCGATCGGGGGAGATGGTTCCACTGACCTCCACTCCGTGGCGTTGATGTGCTCCACGTCCGCTATGTATCTCTTGATGAGGGTTTATGTTGGCGTCACCTTGCGGTGCGGTGGAGAGAGTGGTGTTCGGGCTGGCAGCCCAGTGTAGCTTTTCTTCACGTCCTTCACAGCCAGTATTGGGGTGCCCACTTCGGTGTTTTCGCAGCCAGGTGTGTCCCGGTGTCTGCAATTTTCACTTTGGGAGCTCCGCACTTAGTCGCGGGCTCAACCGAGCTGGAACGGTCTACCGGGTGCTAGCGGACGCCATTTTGTCCCGGGAGTCATCACTGATGACGTCACAGTAGCATCATTGATAACAACTCTGATGCCATTGGCAGTGGCAGTCTGCTCAGATCGGTGGTGGTTGGGAGGGAGGCAAATAAGAGAGTGTAAAAAAAAAAAAGAAAAATTAACTTACCTCCTTACCGCGTCTTTCCTCCGTCGTCGTCTCTCCGCATCTCTCCTGGCCGGAACAGGAAGCACCCAGGCTCCCCTAAGCAATCACAGTGCTGCAATGCAGCGTTGTGATTGGTCTGAGCACTGTGGTTTGGCGCTGAGGCAGGGACTGGGAGCCGGGGAATGTTCTCCACCCAGGCTGTAATGCAGCCTGGGTGGAGAGCATGCAAAGTGTGCATGACGGTTTGGCCGACCCGAGTTGGCCAGCCAAATAATCATGCGCACTTATAGTGCCCACCACTCCTCCCCTGCTCTGAGAGCAGAGCAGCCCGCCCTGCTAAGTTGCAGCAGCAGGAAAAAATAAAATGATAACGAGTTATCATTTTATTTTATTTTTATTCACACTGCTGAAAAGTGGGGCGACGCTCCTCCACCTTAGCAGAGGAGCCGCCACTGGTCATCGGCATGGTACCTGAACTCTTTACTATTCTCAGAGGCCTTTCAGCAGGCCAGGTGTGCACAGCCTATGGCCATACGCAGAGACCTCTGAGTTCAGGCCTGCATCATCCCCCCCATACCAGTTGCCTTTGGTCCTTCCTGCACAGCCTGCTCTGACTGCAGGGATTAGCCTGAAGTCAGGTCCTGTGCCTAACTCCACCCCACCCAAACCATCTGTTAACAGGCTTTTGATTGGCACATTAGACGTCTTTGCAGACTCTGTGGCTCTATAAAGCCACATTGAACAATTTCTTTAAACGTTTGGATTGACAGATATGGCCATTACAAGCTGGTGACCTCTTAACATACCTACACAATTTTTTCCGTGTTTGACACCCTCGTTTTTTTTTAAAATAAAAAATGACAGCCAATTTTCACAAAGCCAAAAAAGTATCACTATTTGGACTCAGTTGTTTCACCTTATACAGAAGTGAATCGTGGTTGTTATTGCAGCTACTTTCTAGTACAAAAGAAGGATGAAGGCCTTCATCTTATTTTAAACCTGTATCCTCACAACACCTTCATCGGGAAGGACAAATTCAGGATGCTCACCCTTGATCATGTCTGGTCTGCCTTCGAAACTGGATGGTGGCATTGGAGCTGCAGGACACATTTTCCATATACCTGTGCTGAGGCCCGCAGGTGCTACCTGTGGTTCGTGCAGGGACAAGAGCATTTTCAGTTCACTGTGCTCCTCTGTAGTCTCACCGTTCTGCACTGATGTTCACGAAAGTGTTGGCGGTGGTAGCAGCAAATCTTCAGAGATCTGGAGTCCCATTCATCCCCTTTCTTGACGACTGCCTGTTGAAGGCGAGCTCGCCCTAGGCAGTCGTCAGCCACCTCCAGACTATGGCAACCCTCCTCATCTTTGGGATTCACTATCAGTGTGCCGCAATCACATCTGACTCCTTCTCAGACATTGCTCTTCGTCTTAACTATTTTGGACATGGTTTGGTTTTGGTCCTTTCCCCCAGAAAGGAGTGTCTAGGACATTCAGGCTATGATCCCGATCTTTTAACTTATGTCCTGGATTTCAGTAAGGTTGACTCTGGCTTCCTGAATCCTGCTGGTCAACCACGCCAGGTGGCATATGCGGGCTCTGCAGTCAATGGGATCTGAACGCTCAGTGGGCAGGATCTGAAGTCTCAGTGGGCCCATATCAAGGAAAACTCTCTGACCACATCGATCTTTGGGAAGAGACTGCAAAAGATCTACATTGGTGCCTGCTGGACCACGATTGGGCCAGGGGCATCCCCCTCGCCCTACCTGACCCAGAGCTGATAGTGGTTACAGATGTGTCATTTCTAGGCAGGGACAGCCACCTGGGAGAGGTGGAGATCAGAGGCCTCTGGCCTAGTCCCAGATCCATATCAGCCTTCTAGAGCTAAGGGCCAACGGCTTGGCGTTGAAAGCCTTCCTTCCATCCATCAAGGAGAGTCTGACGCAGGTGGCCACAGACATCATTGCATTGTGTTACTGCAACAAACAGGGCAGAGTGGGTTCGTGGGCCCTGTGCCAGGAGGTGCTCCGCCTTTGGAAATGGCTAGACCATCAAATAATTTTCATAGTAGTGAACTACTTGACAGGATCTTTGAATGCCAGGGTGGACGAACTCATTTGCCAATTCCTAGGGGACCACGAGAGGCAGTTGCAGCCGGATGTGAGGCACAGTCTATTCTGTGAATGGGAAGAACCTTGTCTCAATCCATTTGCCTCAGCCAAGAGCTCGCAATGTCTGCAGTTCTGCTTGTTAGAGTTTCCAAGCTGTCTTTTGCTGGGATGCGCGTTTCACCTAAGGTGGGACTCCTGTGTGCCTTTCTGCTGATACCTCTTACACCCTGAGTTCTGGAGAAGACCAGGACCAACCCGGGCCCAAGTCATCCTAGTGGCATCGGATTGGGCTTGGAGAGTTTGGTATCCAGATCTCTTTGGTCTCAGCATCTGTCCTCCAATCAGGCTGCCCCTCTGGAAGGATCTGCTGTTGCAGCAGTGGGTCAGGGTTCTGCACCTGGGCCTTCCAGTCTCCACTTTCAAGCTTTGAGATTGAGCAGTGGAGGCTTCGACCTTCCTCCGGAGATGGATGATGTCATCTTGGCAGCCAGACATCCCTCTACCAAGACAGTATATGGCTGCCGTTGGGACAGATTTCTGGATTGGTGCAGCACACGCCAGATTGCCCCCCCCTCTTCCAGGCAACGTTGTCTAACTTTTTGTTTGTTTTTTTCACTGGCAAGGCTTTGCTATGGGCTCAGTTAAAGGGTACCTTTCTGCTCTTTTGGCCTTTTTATGGTTGCCAGAACCAGCCTCATTGTTTAAATCACCCATTGTGATGAGTTTTTCAAAACATCTACAACATCTGTTTCTTCCTTCCCCTTGTGTCATGCTATAGTTAGACCTTAACTTGGTCCTCATATATTTGATATACACTACCTTTTAGGCACTTCACAGCTGTCCCTTGCGGCTTCTCACCCTCAAGACAGTGTTCCTTCTCATCATAACATCGGTGAGTGAGTGAGCTTCAAGCTCTGTGTCAACTGTCATACACCACTATCTTCCCAGACAAACTAGTTCTACGGACACGCGCACCTTTCTTGCCGAAAGTTGTCGTGCTAGTCCATGTCGGTCAAGATATCAACTTGCAGGCATTCTTTAGCTCTGCCTCACTCCTCTAAGGCAGAGGAGAGAATTCATCGCTTGGACATCAAAAGAGCTCTGAGCTTTTTCATTGATCATACTAGAGATCACTAGGTGGACATTCAGCTTTTTGTGAGGTACACTGGAGCAAAAAAAGGCAAAGCCATGCAGAAAAAGAACCATCCTCTGCTGGATCGTGCTCTGCATTAACATCTGCTATGCACTGGCTAGAAAGCAGCCTCTGGAAGGGCTGCAAGCACATTTCACAAGGGCTAAAGCTGCTACCACTGCGTTGGCATGCAGAAGAAAAAGTTACTTACCTTCAGTACTACTGTTTCTGCTAGGGATTCTGTCTAACCACAGATTCCTCCCTGACCCGCCCATCCTCCCTTTTCTGTGAAATGGCTTCTGTCAATTAATAAGATCCTAAGTCTATGAATCTGCACACTGCTGAGAGTCAATTTGCTGTTGGGGCACTGTTTCTGAGGGCACTTACAGCCATGAAAGCAACTGATGTCAGCGCATGTGAGTGGGGCTTATATAGGCTCTGCATGTCATTTTTTAAGTGGAGCAGTGTCAGTGCAGAGCTGCACAGTGCCACCTACTGCCATCAGAGGTACTACTGAAAAAGTTTACAGATCCAGTCTGATGCCTGAGGATAATTCAAAAGATAAAGAATCAGCAGTAGAGCTACGGTTAAATAATCTCCATCAGAAAGAGCATTACCTCTTTGTCAAGGGGTTACCACTTCACTATATGAACACAAGGTTATTAGCCATAGCACCAACTACTAAGGGGGCCCTGCGATCCTTAACTGAAGAGCAAAAGCTCCATTTCTGTGAATGCTTAGAAACACCAACTCTTTCTGGGTCCACGTTGAATACACCCCAAAAAGCACATGATTACTTTTAATGAATGATTTCTGGGGGGATTCTGTTCTACCTGCAGCCCCCCAAAACACTTTTGTAAGATGTTGGGGGTGTCCCGACCAAGACTGGGGTATCTCAAGCAGGAAAAATATGCAAATTAGCCCATGAAGGACATTATGGGGATGTTCATGGCCGTCAACAGTGAATAATAAATGAACCCTCTCAGCCACCCAGAATGCTTGAATTTTTTTATTTCAGCCCAACGATCCAAATATTTATACATTTTGAACCTTAATTTCACAAACACTATTGACAAGATTTGTACCAAATGACAAAAAGCAAGCTTTCTGGGTAAAGGTCTAGCTTTCTGCCACACTTGGTTTAATTATGTTCAGCCATTTTGGCTGTAGCGCCGTTCAAAATTCCCCATGAAAATTTCCTATAGAAATTGTGTTTTGTGACCCCCTTATATCTTGGCCTCAGCTTGGCGGATCATCCTGAAAATTTCTAGGAAGGAGCTGAGGCGGAGGAACATTTTTATTTTTTATTGGGACGTTTCGTGAAGATTCATCAAATAATACCAAAATTATTAGCAAAACAAAAAATAAATTTCCTGTTTTAACTAGGTCCCAACTATAACTACACAGTGGCAACCAATATCAGTTGAGGTAACTTATGTGAGTAAAAGACAGAGTGTGAAAGAGCTCCAGTGATTCAGTAACCAAAGCTCTTAAAGATAGATGTTAAGAGAATTTGTGAATGTGCAATCATTTTGTTTTCTGCTTAATTATTATTTTGTACTGGAAACTAGTTATATTGAGGATATATAATGTAGGTTTGTATTCTGATGAAACTATGCGATTAAACAGTTACACCATGTAACTGTAGTTTTTGATTGTATGCTGGTGTTCCACTTTTTAAACTGTGATTCTCTTCATGTATCAACATTAGTGATCTCATTATTATAGACAATGGTTTGTGTTATTTATTGTATGTGTGATGGTATGAAGAGTTCATGGTGGATGTGGGAAGTCCAATTTATTAGGTTTTGTGCTGCAGCCGAAGTAGTTAGCCCACCAACTTTAACTAGGCTTTATTGGTATGTATTTGGAGGGTTTCTTGTTTGAAATACCAATTCCCTAGCCTAGGTGGCCACAGGCATTAACCAGGCTTAGTTCCAATGTTGCAAGAGGGACCCAAGCCCAAAAAGTGACCTACAACATAGTGACTCATGTTGTAGTGACATACCATTACCAGAAGAGTAGTTCAAGTTTTTAAATCTTTCAGTAAGATTCATGGGAGAATTAGGACTCGGTGCGGTAACCCCCCGGCCCCAGTTTATAAACATGATGGAAGCACCACCCAGTCTAGCGGATGATTCATTACTTTCATATTTCTCAAACATTGACAGTCTGATTGTAGAAAATTAAAAGTAGTAACCGAAAAAGATGACCATCTTTGCCTCAGAAAACTTGTTTCCACAATTGAAAGCAAATCTATTGTTGTCTTTGGAACAGGATCGTTGGTGGCCTATGCAATACCTTTTTAACCATCTTATACAGTCCTCTCACTCTAATGGGAAGGATCTTGCATTTGGCATTGCCCTAGTTTAGCGTGAGAATCCTACTCCTTTTTACACAACTCATGGAAAGCATAAATCTATGCTTCTAAGTTGGAGGACTATGGTTAAATTGAATTCTGAAGAGTACAAATTGTGGTGATGAGATGTAACAATTTAGAGTATATGTGGTTCCAGAAAACAATACCTCTGGGGGATTCATATAAAACTAAAAGTCTGACAGAGTGACCAGCGCCTTCTACATTCATTATTAATGGTTGTTTTAATAGGCCATTCTGGCTGGCTTGTTTCAATATTCACCAACCTTTTTCCTTTAACTGCTTGGAAGACCAGAGGAACCGATAATAACCGTTTGAGTTTACCTATATGTTGTGCCACTGAAGGAAGATACTTATCTGTGGGTGGCTCAGTTAAGCTTTGGTTAGATTTTTCTGTTTCTTTACCCTTAAGTACAAACACCAGGGTACCTGAAAATTAAGATGGTGGTAAAGGATCATTGATCTTTTTGGACAGTTATAGCCACTGGACAGGAGAGTTGACCGGACTGTTTGCTCAAACATTCTAGCAGTGGATATTGAAGTTATTTTGAACATTTATGCACTAGAGAGTGGCCATGGTTGTCAGTTTAACCCATTTTTTCAAATAGATAATATTGTGTTGAGAGTGCCTTTATGTCAAGTTTCTGGCAAGGGCACGAGTGGAGTAGAAATCCAACAAAGCCCATGCACTCATGTTGGAGCATTGATTGTTTTCACGGCTAGCTATCATTTGTTGTTGGTGATTTTATGCAAGTATCTTCTGTATCAACTGAAGAAAGGAGTGATGAACCAAGATGTGTTCTCCTGTGAGCAGTTGGACTCTTGCAAAAGGATAGATTTGTCTCCTTTGTTAAACATTACAGAAATTGTGCCTTTATGTAACTGAAATGTCTCAAGATGGTTCCCAGGTCAAAAAACCATATTGCTGCACAAAAAGATGATGGACGGAATGCTAAATATTGTCAAACATTCACCCCCAGTGACAGATCTCGGTTAAATCCATTGTTTTTCTACTCACCATGCCACCCCAGTTTGGACATCATCCATATGCAAATCTCTCTTGACCCTGCTCCCCATGGGAACAGTCAAGTCCAGACTGCCAGGCCAGGTCCTCCCTGGACCGGAAAACAAGCATCCCGGAACTGGTTTCGGAGAATCACAAAATTAGTGTGCAGGCGAGGAAATCCTGGATTTGGTCTGTATTTTGTCATAAAAGATGTCAATGCCAAGAAAGTGGCTATGGCTCTGGTTACGTCTACTGGCAAGCAGTGCATGGTTACTCAGTACCTTTTGTACATGAAAGTAGAAGATGTACAGGTTCCTGAAAAATACACAAGTGACCCCATGGTCTATCCTGCCTTCAAATACCATAACCCTCCCCCACCCCAACCCCCAACAAGGCTTTTATAAATGATGTAGTTTGAAGAGACACAATAGTACTTGTGTGAGGTTTTATGAGATTTTGATTAACAAAATATTAAGCATTCTAACATTTGTGTCAAGTTATTAATCATATGGTGTGTGAAAAATGTGTTTTTAAACCAAACAATAAATATTAGATTGATTCACCAGTAATAGGATTTACACTGCAGTGCTAACACACTGCAAACTTTTGGTCAATCTATAGATCGATTTGCTACTGCTACGAGTCTTCTAATTTGAAGGTCCATGAATTTACAGTTGGAACTAGGACATTTTAGTGGCACTGTTGCTAAAGGCCTAGAAAAAATTGGAAATGTGCTAGATGAAATGGAAAATAGACATGCATGAATTGCTAAGGGAGGTGGCATCAAGCCACAGTTTGTGCAAGAGCAGGGTACTCTAAGACGCAGTTCTAGACAAACCCCAGATGTATATGCAAGCAATACACTAATATCTAGTGACAGAGTTACAGGAATGAAAGGAAAAAGAACAAGGCAGCAAAGCTCTAACTGTTGTTGTATTACCTCTCTGTTTATTTTTTGTACAATTTAAACACAAAATAAATGTGTACAAAATATGTATATAGTTATATTTTGATTTAGAAGACATTACTTGAAAGGAAAACATAAATTTGTCCTTCACTGGCCTGTGACAAAACTAAAATAAATATTGTTTACAATTATTTAAACATGATACTTTGTACAAGTCAAAAATGAAAATTATTAAAAAACCTACTTTAAAAGTAGTTGTTGGTGATTTGTGTTCTGACATTCCTTCCATCAGTGGCTCTGTTGGCATCTGCATCTTGATGTTGTACACAAGGGGGAGGCACTTCTTCATCATCACTATTGTCCTCTAGCATCTCTAAAGGAAGGCCTCTTCGTGGTGCTACATTATGCAACATGCCACTATTTTACAAGAGATGTATGGTGCATACTGCAATGCTTCCCCACTCTTATGTAGGCATCTGAAGTGTCCTTTCTGGAGGCCAAATTTTCTCTCTATTAGGGGCCTGTTCTGTCGGTGTTCTATGTTATATCTTCGCTGCCTGGCTGAATGAAGATGTAGGAAGGATGTCAATCCATGGGTGAAGAGCGTATGCACTGTCACCTATACATTAAACACTAAATGAAACCCTGCACATATATTAAAAATATTTAAGGTATATAGATAATTTTTAAACTATATTGTATTACATACCCAAAAGAAAACCATCTCCAACCTGTCCTTTTGCTAGACGGGTGTGCAGACCACAGTGGCGGAACATATAGGAATCCAGGGTACTGCCTGGATAACATGCTACAATATCAGTTATTACACACTCATTATTACACACTACTTGTATATTTCAAGAATGGTAATTTCCCTATTTCTGTATAAAAATTCAGGTCGGGATGGTGAACAAATTGTATGTGTGTTTCATGAACCCATTCTCTTCTTTGTTGACATGCCTTTTCGTTTCTTAGGTACCCTCCAATGACGGAATACTGATTCAGGTGAGAGCCTTAGGCCTCACCTATGTGCATTCAATGCATGCCTAGTTAGGCAGGGATACGTAATTTAGCCCTGACGAAGGCCCCAGACCCATGTTGGGCTCTTGGTGTGGTCCGAAACATTTTGGCATAGACAACTAGGGTTAATTGAAAGATTCAAACTCCTTAGAAAACCCTATAACACTTTTTATCCATACCCCAGATACCATACTAATAAAGAATTTGGATATACCGCAAAGGTATTTTTAACTCTCTCTCTTTATCTGGATCCCTGCTTATCCAGTAAGACATTATCCAAGAACTCCCATCTTTTTGGTTAAGTCTGCCATGGTGGGTCCATCCAATCAGGGTGGGGATAGGTGCCAATGATGAAGCATGTCACAATAAAGTAATTGAGGCATCTATTTCAATATCTTTGGATACCTTGGCAGGCCTAGGAAGTAGCATCCTTTTCGGACTCCATTCGTCTTCTTCCTTCTCGCTCAGTTGCCTGACAGTGAGAATAGTGATTATTTGGGAGAATGCAACTGGATATGTAGTCTCTGGGAGAGGTACTTCTATTACGGATAAACCACGTTGATGCGGGTGCACCAGGTTCAGGAGAACCGAGGGGAGTTTGGTCACCAATGTCTTGCCCAATATTTCAAAATCAGTATTCCGAATAGACAATAGGCGGCACGAGGGAGATTTCTAGTACTTTTCTATCTGCCTTCAAGAGCACCACAGTCAGTGCTTCTCTAGTGATGGGGGTGGGGAACATGAACAATGGCACAAGTTTTTATAACCTTTCAGCAAATGAGGTGAGTAACTCTACAGATGTGGCTTAAAATTTGCCTAATAGGCCGTCTGTGCCTGAAATGTTCCCATTATCAATGTTTCATTGATCATTTCTTACACCTATCAACATAAGTGCCTCTAGCCTATCCCTATTCTAAAGGGAGAGGGAGATTAATTAAGTCCTCTGTGCTGCATTCCATAGGGGCAGTATATAATAGTGTGTAAAAATCTGAAAAATCCTGTTAATCTCCATTGATGTGTATGTAATAATTTCTGCTCTGTCCTGTATTTAGTCAATGGTGGTCTGTGTCTATTCCTTTTTTTTTTTACTAAATGTGCTAAGAAAATCCTTTTAACTTGTTTTTGTGTAATTCACTATAGTGTATTCCCGATAATCGAGGTATCTCACTGTCTCCAGCACCTCTGAATATTTTTCTTTGATAGCAAATAATTCAGGTTTTTTTGTGCTATCCTTCCTACCTGTTTTTCATGTTCTCTCAAATCTAATTCCAGAGACACCAGTTCATTGCTGAGTAAGGGCTGACTCCACACGCTGTCTTGATGCATGTTTCTCTTATCACAACGTTGAATGCCTCAGATAAAGCTCTAAAGCCAGTGACCATCCTATGTTGCCAGTAATATAGTTTATGCTAGCATCTTCGATTGTGGGCCTAAATTCGAGATACTGAAGTGTCTGGGTTTGTAATTTCCACATCGGTATATTGGACCTACTGCATCTAAGAGTGGACAGCAATGGGGAATGGTCCATTGATGTGTTACCTTGATATTCAGTGTTAGTAGTCATGCCAAGCAGATATGTATGAGATTAAAATGAATATTCTCTGTTGTCTGTATGTGCATCCCTATAGGCATCTCAAAGGCCCCAGGTAGTCCTCCAACTGACCAAAACCTTAGCCGTTTTGATGCAAGGTGCTAATTGTAAAGGAGGAAATAATCTATCCAAGTCGGTATTGTGTGTGTAGCATCTCTGACCATCTTAGAAAACGTAAATGAGGTCAGCAGATTCAGGAACCTTTACAGGCAGATGTGTTTTTTTCATTTTAAACACTTTTTATTGTTTTTGGTAGATCAGAAAAGGTATAAGAACCAACAAAATATGTGAACATACAATACAGTGTTCATAGCCTCCCCAGTGTATGAAATAGCTAGATTTTACAATAAATATAACGTGTGATACAATAAAATCAGAGTACACACACCAGATGCCCCATATTTTACTGTGCTTTTCCGGGCATTCTCCACGACTATACACAAATTGATCTGATTTAGTGCAGTAGTCCATTCCTTGTGTCCATTCTGTCACGGAGGGAGTTAATTCCGACCTCCAGTTATGTGTGATGCCCCTTTTAGCAACAAGCAGATCCATGTCAACCAGAAGTCAAGTGGTTCTATTCATCCCCTCATTCATCCATTAAACCCAATAATACAATTTTTTGACTCTGGTATAATCGGTCATCCCACCACCTGAGTCAAAATGCCAATAATACATCTCCAATATTGTTGTAGTTTGGGGCACCTCCATATCACATGAAAGAACGTTCCCAACTCCACCTTACATCTCAGGCAGTGGGGATCAAGGCCGTGTTGCATTTTGCTTAGCCACGTGGGACTATAGTATACCCTAAGCTGAATTAGCCTCATCTTCATAGAGACCGCTAATACTCTGAGAGCCATCTTTGCCTCTACCCAGTACAAGTCTTCTAGCGGGCCTGCCTCCGGCTCCCACCATTCTCTTAATGTTTGCAGAGGGTCCTGGATATTATTGTCCAGAGTGCAGAAGACCTGTGAGAGCCCCTTACCTTCTAGCTCTGCCATTCTGATTGTTCTCTCTAACCTGTTTTAGTGCGGGAGGGCCTGCAGTTGTTCTTAATATGTCTCCTGTGCGTGTCATATTTGTAAATAGCAATAACGTTGTGTTCTCTGTATGTCATATGCTTCTGTGAGGTATGCAAGGGTGCCACACATCCTTCATCCCAGACATCTCCCAGCTTGGAGATTCCTATGATGTTCCAAGGCTATAAGCCTTAAAATGTACTGTATGCTTTAGCCAGTTGCCACTCAACAAGGGGATCTCAGCCATGAGGACTTCATGCCATTTAATCCATCTCATTGCCTGATGCTAGCTCAACAGAGTAGCAGGTGGAAGATCTACGTGCTTTTAGGCGCCCTATAGTAAATTGAGTGTGCCATATGTTTCCAAAAACAATTCTGTGGCTACTGCCGTGTCCATTATGTCCGCAAACATCAATTTATTAACTGACACACTATGGCTAGCCCAATATTATAGCATAACATCTGCTATCTCCCAAGCCCCAACATGAAAAATTCAATACAAATTTACGATATGTAATTCAATGGGGACCCTGGTCCCATAAGAATTTTGTTATGCTTAGTGCAGTGATACTCAAAGTACGGCCCGGGGGCCGCATGCGGCCCTCCTGACCTTTACATGTCCCCCCCCCCCCTGGGCAGCAGCAGCACTGGGCTGCCGTTTATTCGACTCAGCACTAACATGAAAATAAAGTTAAATATACAGCAAACACTTATTTAAAGGTTAATTACAGTTAGGGAAAGAAAGTAACCAAGCCCTTTACTTTAGGAACACCTTCATTTTTAAAAACAGCCACTAGATATACATGCTTTGCTTCACCTACACCCACTTTACACCCCCTGCTGGCATCAGTGTGGCCCTCGGTCACATCATAGACCAATCTTTGCGGCCCCCGGGAAAATGTTTGTGAGTACCCATCGCTTAGTGTAATGATTGAAAGACTGTGATCCGTATTCTAGAAGGAAAGTTTGAATGACATAAAGCAGCTGAGAAAGGAAAACCATTTTAAAGAAAGCCTGCCTGCTGTGGTGAGAAGGAGGACCAGCTCATTAATCTCATGTGGTTATTTAATGGGGACAATCCCTGAATAGCAAAGAAAGTCGGATTTATACTAGTGCTCACAAAAACGCATTGAAATCACCACTTTCCCACCGGCCTGGACTGATTGTGAACATTCTCTGTCCATTTGCGCCCAACGAAACAAAACACCTTACTAATAATATAGAAGTAGTGATTGTTTATTGTAAGGTGTTATAACTCCCTACCTGGGAAAGGTGGAGACAAGGACTCTAACTATGACCTGCAGTTCACCAGACATGCCTATATTTTCCTGAGGCCTTGTTGTACTTGAGAAGGTTCTGTGTAGGAATCTTCTGTAAGAACATGGAGTGAAGGATTAGCCTGCATTCCATGTCCCTGATGACTCGCAAGTGTTCCAGTGAAGTCAGTTACTTTTGTGCTGGCCGAGGGATAGCTGCGCTCTTGTTGTAGGGAGGAAACTTAAGCTAATAAATAATTCAACTCACCCAACCTGCTGTGCCGTCACACAGGGGTGCAAGAATTGGCGATGAGTTGGCCAGTGGGGCCAAAATTACTGGGTTATAGCCAGCTCCACGCTTGAGCGCTGTGGAGGCAGTTGAGTGCGAGCGGACAAAGCAAGATGGAACACGCCCTGTGTTGCCAACGTGCCCATGTCATCAGGGTCAGCGCCATCTTGGGGAAAGACGTTGGATCGGCTGTCAGCGACATGCATTCTCATCCATTTGTGAGGTGCAGCGCTTGCTGTGTACACACAGGGGAGTGTGCCCGCGGCATGTTCACAGAGACACGCACACCATTGCCAGCTGATTTGGAGAAGTGTGCCCGCTGCGTGTTCACAGTGAGATGCACATTATTGCCAGCTAATTTGGAGAGTGTGCCTGCGGCTTCTTCACGGTGACACGCACACTATTGCAAGCTGATTTGAGGCTACCGGTTAGTTTACTTAGGGGATCACCGCTTCAGTTGCGTGGTAATCGAGCATGCATATGGAGCATGGCTTCTTGGCAGCACTGTAACTTATAGAACAGTGGCGAATAATTGTTCGTTTATTGTTGGATCAGTTCAGCCTGTTATCGATAACACTCTCTCCATTACCAACAGTCCTTGGAGTTTGCACCTTCTGATTTGTGTGGTGATTTGTAAGTAGTTGTGCATTCTCATAACAGTATTATGTCGGTGATGCACACACCCATTCTGTGTATGTGTTGTTGACTACGTTACAAGCCTGTTTTTCCTGGACCGGTTATAAGAGTGTTATCATATTTGTTTTATTCCCTCTTTTTTTTTTTTTTTGTAAAGGCAAAAATAATAATATATTATGTGCGTCTCGTTGGGCTTATCATCAGGTACTGTGTTGTTGCATCTGTTAACTATTGGCTTGTGCAAAGGGGCTATTCAAATTTGTATTTAGCTTACTACTTTTCGGTATTTACTGAGGTTCAGGTGCAGTCATTATGCAAACGCAGGGGCAATTATTACTCCTCCACTCTTCCTAGCTCAATCTGTTCTGTTGGAACTCGAATGGGAAGAGTGGATAGGAATGTTTGAGACTTACATTGAGGCTCTGGATGGGCAAGAGTGTAATGCTGCAATAAAGAAAACCTTACTCTTGAACACACTGGGTAAGGAGGGACGTGTCTTTAAATATCTCCCTGTGTTTACAGAACGTAATGGTGATCTCATTGAAGATGTGTATGTTGAGGCTAAGAATTGCCGCAAATACAGGTTTGAGAAGGAAGTAAATGTTGTTGTGAATAGATATAAGTTCTACACGTGTCCTCAGGCAGAGAAAGAAACTATTGAAGAATTTGTAGCAAACCTTAGAGAATTACCCATGAAGTGTAAGTTTGGGGGAATGACTGATAAGCTTGTGTACAATCAACTCTTCGTTCATTGTAAGAGCAAGAAAATTCAGGAGAATTTATGGGCCTCAAAAAAAACATCCCTGAAGGATGCTATTGACATAGCCAAAGTGGTGGAACAATCTCAATTGTGCATAAAGGAGATGGAGAAGAAGGAAATCGCGGGGGAGATTTTGCCAGTGTATCTAGAAGTGACTTACAAGTCCGGTGGCACCTTTGTGAAACCAAAGTCTTTTAACAAGATATGTTATCATTGTGGTAGCAGTTATCATACTGCAGATTATAAAAGTGCATATCACTCAACAAGGAGTGCCAAAAGTGGTGGAACAATCTCAATTGTGCATAAAGGAGATGGAGAAGAAGGAAATCGCGGGGGTGATGCTGCCAGTGTATCTAGAAGTGACTTACAAGTCCGGTGGCACCTTTGTGAAACCAAAGTCTTTTAACAAGATATGTTATCATTGTGGTAGCAGTTATCATACTGCAGATTATAAAAAGTGCATATCACTCAACAAGGAGTGCCAAAAGTGGTGGAACAATCTCAATTGTGCATAAAGGAGATGGAGAAGAAGGAAATCGCGGGGGTGATGCTGCCAGTGTATCTAGAAGTGACTTACAAGTCCGGTGGCACCTTTGTGAAACCAAAGTCTTTTAACAAGATATGTTATCATTGTGGTAGCAGTTATCATACTGCAGATTATAAAAAGTGCATAGCACTCAACAAGGAGTGCCGAAAGTGTGGTCAGAGGGGTCACTTTGCGTCAATCTGCAAGCAAGGTACACAATTTAAAGTGACTACAGTAGATGAGGAGTGTGGTGTCAGTGGTAGTAGTATGAGAGTCAACGAAGATCGCATTCTCTGTGTGGAGTGCGCTTCCACTATGGATAGAAAATGGACAAGGCCCAATGCTGCATTTGTAATCAACGGGGAAACGGTTGACCTCATGCTAGACTGTGGTTCAATGTACACTATTATCCCCAAAAATATGTTTGTGAAATACTGGCCAGGCGTTGATCATTTAACCAAGGAAATCAGTCCGGATGGCTATCAAGAGGAGACCATTGACTTGGTAGGGTACATGGTAGAAGGTATACGATTTGGCAGTAGAGAAACTAAAGGGAAGTTGTATGTAGCTGAGGATGGGCCACCAATTTTGGGATGGGTTCACCAGTATTAGCTTAACATAAACCCAAGAGGGGCTAATCAAGTGATGGTGGTGGATGGAATGTTGTTGGTAGATATACTAAATAAAGCACAGGATGAGTTCAAGGATGAGTTGGGGCTGCTGAAGGGGTTATGTACACAAAATTGTGTTGAAACCTGATGCTGTTCCTATTCAGCACAAAGTGAGAAGAATCATGTTGGTTGCCCGGGCTGCAGTGGAGGGTTTGTTGGATGACAAGTTGTTGAGTGGGGTTATTGAACCTGTAGAGGTGTTGAATTGGATGTCTCCGGTGGTTATTATGGAGAAATCAGCCAGATGGTACAGGTTCTGTGTGGACTTGAGATCGCTTAATCAGAGTGTAGTGGTTGATACGTATCCCCTAACCAACATCAACAAATTAATTTTGGCTTTAGGCGGTGGTAGGTACTTTTCCAAGCTGGATTTTAAAAATGTCAATCACCAGATCAAACTACATGTGGAATACAAACCACTCACAGCTTTTATCACTACGCAGGGCACCTTTCAGTTCACTCGGATGCCGTTTGGACTTTGCTCCACAGCAAGTGTATTCCAGAGAATGATAGGGGAAGTGTTTAAGGCCATGAACAACATCCTGTACTTCCAGGATGATATCCTGATTTTTGGCGACACGGTCGATCAACACAACATAGTTCTCAGGCACACTGCATAGAGTAAAGGATGCAGGGTTAACTTTACGCTGAGAGAAATGCAAATATTTAGTTGAACAAGTGGATTACCATGAGTATAGTATTACTGTAGGTGGAGTCAAACCCAAAAAGAATTTGTTGAGTGCCATCAGGTTACATCCTTCACCCATAGACAAAGACATGTTGAGGTCTTTTTTGAGCCCCATCAAGTATTACGCCAAGTTTTTTGAGAACTTTTCTGGCAAAACAGAGTGTTTGAGGTTACTGCTGAAGAAGGGAAACAAACACCTTTAATTGGGGGCAAGAACAGCAAGCTTGTTTTGAGGCGATTAAAAAGGATGTATGCAACGCTGGTATTCAGACACCTTTAGACAACAAATTGAAATCAGTACTTATAGTGGATGCCAGTGCCACTGGCATCGGAGTGGTGTTGTCCCAAGTTCACAATAGAAGTGAAAGAACTGTTGCATTTGCCTTCTGCACTTTGACCACCTCAGAGAGGAATTACTCTGTATTTGAACGCGAAGCGTTAGCTGCAGCTTGGGGTGCTGAGCATTTCAGGACATACCTGTGGGGAACGAAGTTTCTCCTTCGCACTGACCACAAGCCTTTGGTCAAGGTTTTACTTACTTGCGGACAAGCAAGCAATGGTTCAGCCAGATTGGCAAGGTTAGCTGCGAGACTTCAGGAGTATTGTTATACCATCGAACACATTCAAAGACGGAGAAATTGTCAGGCAGATTGCTTGTCTAGTCCGTCGTTCGACTGGCAGGTTGTGGATGGGCCGGCAGTTATGGCCAAAAAGAAAGAAGGAGCTGTAGCCGCTATTCAGGATGTGTTGGAACTTGGAGGTATGCGTGCCATTGCTAAAGATGAATGGGTCAAAGAAATGGCGTTGTGTCCCACAGTCAGAGGTGAAGCAGTTGTTAGTGCTAGGCAGTAGGAGGGAAACCACTGTTTCGGTCAGACCATGCTTAAAAGTTCTTGAGAAATTATCATTTTGTGACGACATGGTGTTGATGAGAGGTGAGACATATGTACCACCTGGTGGCCTTTGTACTAAGTTGGTAGGAATGGCACATTAGGGACACCTGGGACAAACCAACACCAGGAGGAGGTTGAGAGAGAATTGGTGGTCGCCTGGGATAGATGATCAGTTTTATAAATGGGTACAGGACTGCAAAGTGTGTAAGGAAGGGGAGAAAAAATTAAAGGTGGGAGCAAAATCTGACATGGGTCACATATCTGACCAAGGCAAACCTTGGCATACTTTGACTTTGGATTTCATTGGCCCCATGCATGAGCTGAGGAATGAATGGAAGTTTGCCATGGTAGTGGTGGATGGTCATTCTAAGTGGTTGATTGTAAAGTTCATGAGGGAGATCACTACCAGAGCTACCATCACCTTGTTGCAAGAGATCTTTTTGGAACATGGCGAGAGGGCGTTCCTAATGTTATCATAACTGACAATGGGACACAATTAGTTTCAAGGGAGATGCTAGATTTTATGGAGTCATGTGGTATTGTGGATAATCGCACCTCTTTTTACAACCCACAAAGTAATGGTGTTGTGGAGAGGGCGAACAGAATGGTCAAAGGCACAATTCAGATAGCGGTAGCTGGAGAACATGATGTTAATGGCATTATGATGGACATGGTGTCTGCCTATCGCACTAGTGTTCATGAGGTCACTCAAAGACCCCTTTTGAACTTTTGAGGGGAAGGGTGGCTGGCACCTTGTTATTTCCTGCCTGGATGAAAGACAAGATGTTTTCTGACAAACCAAAGAAAAAGTGTAGTCAGGATACCAACCATACTCCACGTATTCAGGTGGGGGATTGGGTGAAAATACGTTGTATTCAGAAAGGAGGAGCGTTTTTATAATTTAGAGGGCCATTTAAAGTCGGGCATGTTCATCAGTTTGAGGTTGTCTTGGACAACGGTGAGAGCTGGAACAACAGATCGGTGGCTTTATACCAGAGAGGTGGTCAAAGTCGGGCTTACGTAGATCAAAAGAATGTGCTTTTATGTTAATGGTTGATGGGGATAGGAACAGATCCTCTGTATGACCTTGTAATGCTCTATTGTCCGGTGCAGGTGATGCTGGGGTTGAAACTCCTGCGGCAAGTGATGAGAGTTATACTCTGAGAAATGTTAAGAATTGCAGACCACCTGCCTATTTGAGGGATTATGTTCAATAATTTTCTCGTCTGTGATTTATATTACTTCTGTATTCATTTGCATGTATTTTTGCAGACATAGAACATATGTTTTGTGTAGCATTTTGTTCACAATGCTTTAGTCAATTGTAAGGGGGAAGATGTGTTGTACTTGAGAAGTTTCTGTGTCGGAATCTTCTGAAAGAATGTGGAGTGATGGACTAGCCAGCATTCCATGTTCCTGATGACTCGCCAGTGAAGTCAGTTACTTTTGTGCTGGCCGAGGGATAGCTGCGCTCTTGTTGTAGGGAGGAAACTTAAGCTAATAATTCAACTCACTCAGCCTGCTGTGCCGTCATTCTGAGGTGCAAGAGGCCTATACCAACATTGATAAAATAAAAATCCTCTTTACCTATGACATTATGCATCCTTTCTATCAGAATATGTTCTGTGCAGTCATTGGTGTTACAGGTGGGCTATCAGGAATACTGTCCGCTGATGTTTAAGTTCCTGACTCCAGTTTAGCATCTGGTGAGTTAGAAACACCTCTTTTCAGCTGTTGTTTGGTGACCACTGGATTCCTGAAACAGCTGAGCACCAAAGCTTTGTCCGTTCCATGCTTTCTTTCATTGGTCTATTTATGCTTGTATGGTGTCATTCTGACCCTTTCTTCCTCAAACCAGAATCTACCTGTGTTTGAGTGCATTCAAGTGGCAGGGTCTCTTCTCCCTCTATCCAGTGTAGCACTTCTTTCACCTTGTTGAAGAATATGGATTTACCATTGCTGATTACCTTGAGTTTTGCAGGAAAGAGAATCTTGTATTTAAAACCCAAGTTGTGGTATTTCCTTTTGACATCATAGTATGTGTTACTTTCCTTTTGCTTTATCATGTAGTCTGGAACAATATATAGTGTAACGTCCTTAAATGGTGTTAGATCTAAGCGTCTCACCACTTTTAATATATTGTCTTTGTTTCTGTTATTTAATACATTAGCTGTTATGGGACATGGCCTTGCGCCCAGATGAGAAGAGGATCCAGTGGCGTATGTGCTCTTCTCACAACAAAAAATTTAGATAGACTCTGGGAATCACTGTAGTTTGTAGTTGGTCTTCTAGAAACAGTTACAAATCAACAGGATTTGTATAGCACTGTTCATTACACGTCAGGGTATCCAGGTGCTGAGGGCTTTGCTGCTTTGGGTGATTCAGTTAAATATCCAGGTCTCGAGTCCCTTCCTGAACTCTAAAAGAGAGAGTAAAACCGGAGCTGAAGGGGAAGGCCGTTCTAGGACTTGGCAGCGGTTATACGTAGTTACATAGATGGTCCTTCTTACTTTTCTGCATTTGTTGTGCTCTTCCTTTTGCATCCTCAGCCCAATACTCAAGGAAACTCCCACACTCAGTGAAGTCTTTCATGAGGATTTTTAGTTAAGTACCTCTGGGGACCATATGCTTTATCATTGGTCTCAACAGCGGTCACTCTAGCGAGCAGCCACAAAAGGTGTCACGCTCGGGTCGAAAGTACCTTGTCTGCATTTCAAGAATAAACACCTGTACATATCACAAGTGGGCACGAGCGCGACAACATACAAGGTGTCACCGTTCTTGTGCACCAGCTACACATACAACATTGTGAACCGCACATAGTTATAAAGCAGTATGGGATCACCAGCTCAGGAATCGCCGCGTCTTCCGCTTCTTTTTAATTTGGTCCACGTTCAGTTAGCACTACATTTGTGTGATTAGCAAGTGAACTGGTAAAGAGCTGCATGTACTTTGCCCATCTGGGAGTTTATATGTAGTCAGAGTCACACCCTGGACAATTTGCTGTAAACTTGTCAGCCCAGTCCAATGTGTAAACTTGCTTACCCAATTCCTGCCCAGGGCATATGTATTCCTTTAGAAGATCTCCAGTGAGGAGTTTTGGTAGAGGCCACTAACGGCCATGGTTTGTCAGTTGTGCCTGTCTGATGAGAAGGGGGAAGGCACACCTGCTTCAGGTGAGTGACAAGCTCTAGGGAGCATGAGCACTTACTGCAGTTTCTTGGACACCTTTCTTCTCATCTCTTCCCAGAAATGCAGTCTCCAGCATGGTGGGATGAAGTTCGAGGTGTCCTGCGCACAGGACTCTGATCCTCAGCCTGATTTAGCATGGTGCACTGGCGACTGAATCCAAGCCTCAGCCTTATATCTTGGAACCTTTAACCTCCAATATTGTTAGGGATTTCCACTATACAGAAGCACTCCAGGGCTGCCTCTCCGGTCCAGTTGTTTACATTTGAACCTGTGGCTTTACCTTAGACCGACTGTGATGTTTGAACTTGTACAGATTGTTGGGGCAGGTGAATCAGTAAATGGGTTTACTTGTCGGTCATGATAGAAGCCGCTTCCAAAGGCATGTATTTACCTCATCTCTGCCAACCACACCATTGAAGGGTCCCGTTGACATAATATAGTAAAGATCAAGTGTTGGGTAATTTCCAAGAATTAATAATTTGTGTTTGCAGGGGGTTACGATTATGTATGTCTCTATCAATAGAATCATCTCTTGGACGGGAAATCACATTTTCAGCAAGCCTGTTTGGTTGCCATCTTTTATGATCCTTAGTCCTCCACAATTCTTCCTACTGGTTCATACTGCTCTGCATCATTTGAGGTTTCTCTTGCTGGATATATTGGATCTGTGAACTCTGCAAAAGGTCTGGCATTACTGCTAAGAAAACAGTTTGCTGGTTCAGCAGTCGTAGGCACACAGGAGCCCTCTGTGAAAGAGGGCAGTCTTTAGAATGATGGTAAGTGTCCTTTTCTTTCAAAATGAGCCATTTTGACCCCCATTTGTTTGCGGTTCATATTTTAATTGTCCGATGATTAACAGTGGCCACGTGCAGGCTGTGATCATATGAAGCACATAGAGTTCATATGTAGACCGCAAATGCTTACAGCGGACTTCACCTGTTGTCTGCAGCTTGCTTTCACTGGTACAGTGATAATGAGAAGTTAAAAATGAGTATCAGACACCAGAAAAGCTCTCCTAAAACTGCTGTTATGGTTGGTATCAACATAAACTCACAGACACTGAAGTTGTCCTTTTTGCTATTGGAAGAACTGGGTCCCTAACACACCCATGGTCCTGTTTTAACGGAAAGACTTAATATTTGGATTGCATTAGGGTGGAAGTGTTGTTGGTATCCAAAAGTACCTATTTTCAGTGTTTTAATATAGCGTTGTTGCCCACTGCTGAGGACTGCACCTACTATTGAAGGCCCTTCACCTGAGGTTTAGACCAGAGCTGCAGGTGGTGGCCTACAATGAGGGAGGGGACCTTTAACGAAGCAAAAACGTAGGCAGACGGACGATAATGCTATGAGATCATGCCATCAACTTACGGTAAAATGCCCTACACTGAATATAATAAACAGAAAGACAAACATTGGAACGTTGGGATAGATGAAGATAGGAGCCATTATTAGCCCTTGGTCAATCCATTGTCTATATTAGAGCAGGCAACATTCCAACGTCTTAATAAGAGTTTAAGTTGATCACAACGAAAACATCCCTTGACGTTTGTTTTTCAGGGAAAATATGTTTATAAAGATCCCATGCCAGTAAAAGCTAAAGTGGTGCTATAAACCATTTCATTTCTAACAACATTTATTGATCAAGAAACATTTGCACATTGATAACCAGCAAGCACAATTCAAATTTCATGATCTTGTTGCAATGCAGACTAACTGGCATTGGAAATCAAAGCTAAATGCCTGACCGATAACATGTTACAGCCCCTTCACAGAAGAAAGCAGCTGAGCCTGCACTCCCACGGCATGCTTAATGACATCTTATCTCATTGTAGGTTATAAGTAGTATGTTACACTCTGCAACAATATGCATATCTGAAAGAGACACGTTAGTGACAGATTCCTTACCTTAGAATATCCCCAGGCATCAGGCTGGATCCGGAAAGTTTTTGCGTATCAGTACCCTTGCGCGTCGGTAGGCGGCGTCGTGCGGCTCCGCGTCCGTCGTCGGCGTCGTGATCGCCGGGATGACGTCGCGGGCAGTACTTAGACGCCGCGCCTGCGCGCTGATGTCAGTTCTTCTTTTTCCGTGCCAGTAAGCGCAGATCCGGGAAGAGCAGTGCCCTAGTCCATTTTTGACTAAATTTTTGGTGATTTTTTCACTGTTTCTTTTCGAGTCATCTCGACTCCTAGGTGTCGGTAGGGATGCCCGGCTTCAAGCCATGCGACGTCTGTGGTCGAATGATGTCGATCACAGACCCGCACTTAGAGTGTCTCTACTGTCTCGGCCGAGACCACGACACGAAGTCGTGCCCTGACTGCCGGGCCTTACACCCGAAGGCTTTGCGAGAGCGGTCTCGAAAGCTCCTCGAGGTCCGGCAGTCGGCTCCGCGCCGCACCAAGCCCCGGTCCCGTGAGAGGTCGAGGGGCCGGTCGCGGAGCCCCCGCCGGTCGTCGGAGTCCAAGTCTTCGCACTCCTCGGGTAAGTCGAAGCACAAAAGTCTAAGAAGCATCATCGCTCTAAGACTTCGCCTCGCCGGTCTCGCGACTCGGCTGAGGCCCCTGTCGGCACCGTCCCCGCGGCCCTGGACGTGCCTGTGGAGCCGCCCCCGCATTACCCGTCCTTTCCGGGTTCGGGGGCGACTCCGGCCCAAATACAGGAATTCCTGTCGGCCATGGCCCGCCTCTTCGGGCCTCAAGGTCCCTCCGGTGCGCCTTCGGGCCCCGCGGGCCCTGATGGGGTTGCTCCGGCATCGCCGACGACTCCGGTCCCGGCGTCGCCCGTCCCGCCAGCCTTGATCCCGGCCTCGGCTCCGGCCTCGATCCCGGCTCCGGTGGTACTGCAACCCCGATCGACGCCGGTTGACCTAACCACGCCGGCGCCGATGTCCCCGGTGCCGTTCCTGACGCCGCCCGGGGCTCCGGGCGGCGTCGTTACCCGGTTCTCTCCGGTTCCGGACATGGAGCCGGACCGACGTCGCTCGACGCCGGCTCCGGCGCCGATGAGACCTTGGGTCCCAGATGTCCCTCCTCCTCCGTATTTTGAGCCAGAGGAGGACCAGGAGAACTGGGAGGGGTCGGAAGACCCTCTCACACAGCAGTGTGAGTATGATCAGGACTGGGCAGAGGAACTTGGGGATGCCAGTGGTCTGGACACTTCTCCTGACTCTGGCATGCTGTCTCCTCCTTCCGTGGCTACGGAGGAGGGAGCAAATTTTGCAACGGGGTTGCGTAGAGCAGCTGGAGCCTTGCACCTCCAATTGCCTACTGTGGCTGTCAGGACTAATCTCCTGACGGAAGTGCTTCAGCCGGCAGCTACCTCCTCGGAGCCATTGCTGCCGTTTAATGATGCACTGTCTGACGTTCTTTTGGGCACCTGGTCCAAGCCCACCACAGGGGCTCCTGTGGATAGGAACGTGGCCCGACGCCATCGCCCTGCTCCGGGCGACCCCTTGTTTCTCTCTCAACATCCCACCCCCGAGAGCTTGGTTGTCCAAGCCTCTGCCTCCCAAACCGCCTTCCCTACCGCCCCTCCGGATAGGGAATCCAAACGCCTGGACCAATTTGGGAAGAAGGCCTTTTCTTCCTCCAGTGCTGGCTTGCGGTCCGTCAACACCGCTTGCCTTTTGGGCCGATATTCCCACTCTCTGTGGGATTCGGTGGCGGCCGTTTTGCCCCAGTGTTCTGAGGAGGTCCAGACACTGCTTACCTGCACCATTGCGGAAGGTAGGGATGCGGCAAAGTACACCATACGTTGTGGCCTTGATACCGCCGACTCGCTGGGCAGATCGCTTGCAACGACGGTGGCGCTGCGTCGCCACGCCTGGCTGAGAACAACTGGTTTCTCGGGTGATGTCCAGAATACACTCATGGACATGCCCTTTGATGGAGTCGGTCTTTTTGGTTCCAAAGCAGACCATGCGCTGGAGCGTTTTAAGGACTCACGGGCTACTGCCAAGTCCCTGGGCCTTTCTGTTGTGCGCCCTCCGCTAACCTCTGCTTTTCGCCCCTTTTGTGGCCACGGAAGGGGTGCCCAGTCACGTCCGCTGCCCAGCCACCGGCCCGCGCAGCAAGCGTCTTCGCGTGGCCGAGGACGTGGCTACCTCTGTGGCGGTTCGGGCAACCAGCGTGCGGGTCAGGCCACCAACTCCGCCCCATCCGCGGCCTCCAAGCCCTCCTAGTCCTTCCTTTCAGGTGCACAGCACGCCAGTAGGGGGCAGGGTCCGCCATCACCTTCACCACTGGCGTGCCATCACCTCGGACAGGTGGGTCTTGGACATTGTCCGAAGGGGCTACTCCCTCCCCTTCGAGACCACCCCCCCAGCCATGCCACCTCAATTCCACCGCATGTCAGGGGATCACTTGGTGCTTCTGCAGAAGGAAGTCACGGCCCTCTTGGCCAAGAGGGCCATCGAGCATGTTCCGACCCCAGAAGTAGGACGTGGTTGCTACTCCCACTGCTTTCTGGTGCCCAAAAAGGACAAGGAGGACATGCGTCCTATCGTGGACCTCCGGAACGTCAATCGCTTCCTCCGGAAGGAGAAGTTCAAGATGCTCACCCTAGCTCAGGTCTTGACTGCCCTCGACCCTGGAGACTAGTTGGTAGCGTTGGACTTGCAGGACGCTTATTTTCACATCCCCGTCCTGCCGGCCCACCGGCGTTACTTGCGGTTCACGGTAGGCCTCGAGCATTTTCAGTTCACCGTGCTCCCCTTTGGCCTTACAAGTGCCCCTCGGGTGTTCACGAAAGTGATGGCAGTGGTCGCAGCTCATCTGCGCCGGGCAGGGGTTCCAGGCTTCCCCTACCTCGACGACTGGCTGCTGAAGGCGGGCTCCTCCCAGGCAGTCGTCTCCCACCTCCAGACTACGGCCGAACTCCTGCACTCGCTGGGGTTCTCCATCAGTGTGCAGAAGTCGGATCTGATTCCTTCTCCACAGCTCCTTTTCATCGGAGCAGTTCTGGACACGACGCAGTTTCGGGCCTATCCTCCCGAACGGCGAGTCCGGGATATTCAGGCTATGATTCCGATCTTTCAGCCTTTATCCTGGGTTTCGGTACGGATGACCCTGAGGCTGCTGGGCCTCATGGCCTCCTGCATCCTGCTGGTCAATCATGCCAGATGGCATATGCGGGCTCTGCAGTGGGACCTGAAGTTCCAGTGGGCGCAGCACCAGGGCAACCTGTCCGATCACGTCCAGATCTCGGAGGGGACTGCAAAACAGTTGCAGTGGTGGCTCTCGAACCGGCAATGGGTCATGGGCAGATCCCTCTCCCTTCCCCAGCCAGAGCACACAGTTGTGACGGACGCGTCCCTTCTGGGATGGGGCGGTCACATGGGAGAGGCGGAGATCAGAGGCCTCTGGTCTCCGGCGGAGTCCCGGCTCCATATCAACCTTCTGGAGCTCCGGGCGATCCGACTTGCACCCAAGGCATTCCTTCCCTCTGTCAAAGGGAAGGTAGTGCAGGTGTTCACAGACAACACCACCGCCATGTGGTACTGCAACAAACAAGGCGGGGTCGGGTCGTGGACCCTCTGTCAGGAGGCTCTGCGCCTCTGGACATGGCTGGAACATCAGGGCATGTTCCTGATGGTTCAACACCTGGCAGGTTCCCTGAACGCCAGGGCGGACGAACTCAGCCGCAGGTGCATGATGGATCACGAATGGCGTCTTCACTCGGAAGTGGCGCAAGGACTCTTTCTGCAGTGGGGGGAGAGCCTTGGTTAGATCTATTCGCCACCGAAGAGAACGCGCAATGTCATCAGTTCTGCGCGTTGGAATTTCCAAGGCGGCACTCGCTCGGCGACGCTTTTCGTCGCGAGTGGAGTTGCGGTCTGTTGTACGCCTTTCCGCCTATACCACTTCTACCCAGAGTGTTGAAGAAGATTCGGCGCGACCGGGCCCAAGTCATCCTTGTGGCTCCGGACTGGGCTCGAAGAGTTTGGTATCACGAGCTACTCAGTATGAGCGTTGATCCCCCGATTCGTCTGCCTCTTCGGGAGGATCTTCTGTCGCAGCAGCAGGGGACGGTCCTCCACCCGAACCTGTCCAGTCTCCACCTGCTTGCGTGGAGATTGAGCGGCGGCAGTTGATTCCTTTCGACTTGCCTCCCGAAGTTTGTGATGTGATTCTGGCAGCCAGGCGTCCCTCCACTAAGGTGGTATACGCCTGCAGGTGTAACAAGTTTGTGGCATGGTGCACAGCAAAGGCTGTGAATCCCCTCTCTGCCCCTCTTTCTGAGGTTCTTCTGTTCCTTCTTTCTCTGGCCCAACAGGGTTCTGCCCTGGGTACCATCAAGGGCTATCTTTGTGCCATTTCGGCCTTCCTCAGGCTTCCTGATCAGCCCTCCCTTTTCAAGTCCCCTGTTAACAGGTTCCTAAAAGGCATTACACACCTCTTCCCTCCTGTTCCGTTTGTGATGCCTCAGTGGGACTTGAACTTGGTTCTTACCTTTCTGTCTGTCCATCCAGACAAGGTTGTTCTTAGGACGCGTCCGTCCTTCTTGCCAAAGGTGGTTACTGCCTTCCACATTGGGCAGACCATCACTTTGCCCACCTTCTTTCCGCCTCCGCATCCTTCCAGAGAGGAAGAGAGGCTCCACCGTCTGGACCCAAAACGTGCGCTTTCCTTTTATATCAACCGCACACAACACTTCCGGGTGGATGACCAGCTCTTTGTTGGCTACGTGGGCGCCAAAAAAGGTCGGGCGGTGCACAAGAGAACCATCTCCCGCTGGGTAACCTTGTGTATCAAAGCCTGCTATTCTTTGGCTAAGAAGGAGCCTCCTGTTGGGCTGCGTGCCCATTCCACCAGGGCAACGGCTGCTACCACGGCTTTAGGCCGCGGTGTTCCGCTGCAGGATATCTGTCAGGCAGCTACGTGGGCCTCGCTGCACACATTTACAAAGCATTACTGCCTTGACAGTCAGGTCCGGAGAGGCGGCTTCTTTGGCCGTTCTGTCCTCGGGACTTCCTTGTCTGATCTTTGTTCGCAGACCCACCACCGGGGTTGGTATTGCTGGGGTATCTATTCTAAGGTAAGGAATCTGTCACTAACGTGTCTCTTTCAGATGCACAAGTTACTAACTTGTGTAACGATATATCTGTAAGAGACAGTAGTTAGTGACAGATTCCTTACCGCCCACCCATCCTCCCCGTTCTGCGAACTGATTTCTAGGGTTAAGGACATCCCTTTCAGGGCCCTAGTATTTTTCAGACACCTATGTCAGCTTCTTGCATGGCTCTGCGTTCCTGGCGCGGAAAGTCGTGTACAGAACTGACGTCAGCGCGCAGGGGCGGCGTCTAAGTACTGCCCGCGACGTCATCCCGGCGATCACGACGCCGACGACGGACGCGGAGCCGCACGACGCCGCCTACCGACGCGCAAGGGTACTGCTACGCAAAAACTTTCCGGATCCAGCCTGACGCCTGGGGATATTCTAAGGTAAGGAATCTGTCACTAACTACTGTCTCTTACAGATATATCGTTACACAAGTTAGTAACTTGTGCTTTAAGGGTTGGTGTGTGAATGTCAAATGTGTGCCATTGTTATGTATATAGAAATAAGCTAAGAACGTAACAGGCTAAATTGTTTTGGCTTATCTGATAGAGACATCTATCCGCAGATTCCTTACCGTAGATTTCTCCCTAGGTGCCAGACTGGATCCGGAAATTTTTCACAGCAGTACCTCTGCACGTCGGTAGTGTTGTGTAGTTCCTATAGTACCCATGCAGGACCTGCGCGTTTGGATAACATATACTGTGGGCTTGGTGGCAGACTGATTCTGTGCACCCCCACCGCGTATGTTAGCCTGATTTGCATTAGCTAGCTCACAGTGCCACTAGAATCTCCTCTTATCGGGGAGAGATTAGTTTCTGGCAACCTTAGATCATGACAACCCAAATTCCTCAGAATCGTGGAAACGATGTACTACTTTTCGCTCAGTCATTCGTGCTTACTTATTCGGTTTGTCTCCGAGAGTTACACAGAATAAACAGTCGGGCGTTTCAATAAGTATTTATTGACCAGTTGTTATTCTAGTGTAAAATATATGTGCTGCGGCAACCAGCAGACAATAGCAGAGATATATTATCAGCAGTAGGATAAAAGCAAAGGGATAGAACAGTTCTACCATATTGCAATAGTCATGAATACATACATGAATATAAAAGCATTATGAAACTGCGCGTACTCCTACGATGCCTAACTAGATGTACCTGAGTGTACCTAGCATATGTGTAGGTCTAAAAACCTAAGAGCCAAGAATCCTTCTAGGATTTAGTCGCACCCCCATACCTGAATAGAGAGAGTGTGGGACCCCGTCCTGGTCTCGAGTTGGACACCCCGCAAGGGCTGTGTCAGACCGCTGTCAGCTGGAGCGACTGCATGCAGGAGCCTCAGCGTCTCTGGTCAGTGTGTCAGCATGGAAGTCTCGGTTCCCTCTGTCTTACCGGGGCAAGATGTGGTGTATTTATACCCTAAAGAGTCTCGGTCCTTAGTATGGATTGTATTGGTCTGTCGTTAGACATGAGGAAGACGTCGGGGGTGAACTTTGTACATACATATTATGCAGGTGCTGTATTCCTAGAGAGCCATGCATAATTGATAACTACAGTATGGGCCTGTGTTTGGGAAAAACCCTGCTGTATTCAAAACCACAGGATAGATAACGTTCAGCCCTCAGAGCACGTTGTGTACTAGCAAGGACCAATGTAGGTGAAAGATCATGCCTACATAAGGAATCATGACTATAATAGGACATGTACAGTTATGACCATAATTGGGCATATGCGGCTATGACCATAATAGGGCAAGTACGAATATGACCATATATGGACAAATATGAATACGTCCATTTTAGGGCATGTACGAACGGTCTACATTAGGGCCTCTATACGGGACATAACAGTAGAGGGCATCGAGCGACTCCGTAGCAACATTGTCTACCGGCTGTGACGACAACAGAGTGTATATAAGCCCTCCCCTGACGTACTGAGGTCAGTTTCTTCTTTTCCGTGCGTCCAAGAGGATCCCATAGCAGTTACTCAGTCAGAGATGAGTTGAGCCATTCCCGGGCGGAGCCCACTGACTTTTCTTTTCAATCCCCCCCCTTTCTGTGTAGGGTGACACCCAGTGAGGTGTTCCTGCCTTCCGCAGGTACTTTTATTCTTCTTATACTGTCAAAGACACATTATGGTTCCCGTTATCTGGGACGTTTATTATTTTGTGGCCCTATGTGCGTCTTTTCTTTCAGGCTTCTTCCTAAAGCTAGTTTTCTCCAGTTCTTATTCTATAGAGGGTATTTTGCTTGCATTGTGCGGGTGCACAGTTGCCTTGTTCGCTTGTTCCCTTGTTTCCATCTACAGGGACCATCTTCTGTATGCCTTATAGGCATTTTGGGATCTGTTTCTCGCACTTGGTTCCCCTTAGTGCCCCTTATAGGGACTTCAGTTTTTCTGCGTCTGAAATCTTAGTGCTTGTGCGTTTCGCCTTGCACCGGCGCAATATAACACACAACAATCATAAGAGTTATCTCTCATCTCCTTGAGCATTTCTCGTTATTGGCATCCTTCTTCCCTTGGTGAAAGCATTGGAACCAGTGCCACGATGCTTGGCCGGGATAGATTTTTCGCTCTGGCCTAAGAAAGTATTGCCACTTAGGACCTTATTTGTGCGTTGGCACTTGTTATTGTTCTGCTCTCACTTATGCATTGGCAGGAAGGCTCCTGCCAATGATCTTTCAGGTTCCTTGTTAGGCTATAGCTCAGTGATGTACTGACAATAGTTCCCACCGCTGCTGCAAGGTTACCTTGGTCCTGTGCCACTGATCTTGCTGCCTTTATTTTGCTTCTTCCCTGGTGAGGATGTTATTAATTGTAACATTATTTATTTACTAGTTCAGCTCAGAGCCACAGCAGATACTTACTGTATGGGTTGTTCTTCAAATGTCGCCATCTCAACTTCTTTTTTTGGCGTTGTGGCTGATTTTCATCTTCAGTTTTCTTTCTGGAACATGTGTCCCGGTTCTCTTCTTCTGAGGATTGTTCTAAGGGGGTTTGGGTCTTGCTTAGCATCCTTTTCCTGAAGGTTATTCTTCCTCCTCATAGGATGTGGTAAGGATTCTCACCTTAAAAGGTTTTTTTATACCACTTCCACCTTATTTTTGCAGATTACTTCTGCTTGAAGGATTGTTTCTCTTTCTCTCCCGCTCTTCCTTTAGGAGTTGTGGGTCTTTTCTCCTTTTCAGTTGTGGTATGCTGAATGTTTTGCTGTGCATGGATCCTGTCTCCTGTAGAGACATTCATTACTGGCCTCCATTTTTGTTGTGCTTGTACGCACAGCCATCCATTGTTTTTGGTCTATCCATTTCATGGGGCTTGGTCTATACTCGTCTATGTACTCCATCTTTGAACTGATGCTTCAGTCATGTCTTGCTCTGCCTGCTATCTCTGTCTATTGTATTTGAAATTAGTCATCGGTTGAGGCCTTCTGTGTGTTGGCCTTTATTTCAACTATACCTTTTTATGGACCCCGGTGGTGGTCTTCATTCCCTTCCTAGCAAGGTTTTCATGCCTGCTGTTTTCTTTTGATTTTCTGTCGACCACCTGATGGTAGCTTTGTCAGTCAGTAGCTCTGTTTCAGGGACGAGTGCCATTATTTTCTGGGGTGTGTGGTGCCCTCCACTCCCTCTCCTCTTATATGGTAACATGTTGCTGGTTTTCCAGCTTGGTTCTTATATCGATCTATGATTTTCACTCTGTTGTTGTCTCAACTTCGGTCTATTGCCAATGTATGTGTGTGATTATATGTATTTTTTGATGGATACTTTTCTATAGGTGTTCCTCATTCCTACAGTGATCAGTATCCTAGCTTATCGCGGGAGACCGTGGTTCACTTCCCTGTCGCGGAGGATATACTTTTAGTGTATTACTAATATACTTGTGTGTATATGTATACATATATATCTATCTCTATGTGTATGTATGAATTTATGCATATACGGGTATATGTTAGGATGGTTTTGCTGAACTTCTTCACACAGGGCGTACTTGTCTGCTTTTGTACCTACGTCTTTTTTGGTGGTCTAGTATGACCTCAACTTGGCCGTTGCCTCTGCGTTTCTTTTTACATTTTTCTCTGGGTTTCTATGTTTCATAGTCCTGGAGGGTTACCTTCTCCCTAGGAGGGTTTTCTCCGACCGAGAGTGGTCTCTACCAAACGTTGTTGTTGCTACTCTTCTCGCAATGCCTTTGTTGCAGCTTTGTTTGAGATTCCCTTGTTCTCTGTGTTTCGCAGGATACAGTTAGCTCACTTTCTAGTTTCCACGACACAGAGCTGGAGTTCTAACTCAGTGTTGTGGGTTGTTGTCCTTAGTCCCTTAGCCTCGTCTAGTCCTGGTTTGAATGCCTTTGGCAAGGTTACATAGTATTATTGTTTCTATTAAGTGTTCCCTCCAACAATTCTTATCCCTCTTCTGTGGGTAATTGTTTCCACATGCTTTTCACTGTCTTGCAGACTTTAGCTCCCTACGGGCTTCCAACAGTCCTTCTGATGGCGCGTATCCATTTCCTTACCTATGTTTATAAGACAGCCTGGTCACTCTATCCCATTACGGACTGGCTAGTCCTTTTCAGGGATCTTTCGTGGGATCAGTTCGCAGACCCTTCTCCGGGGATGGTATTGCTTGGGTATCTATTCTAAGGTAAGGAATCTGCTGCTAGATGTCTCTATCAGATGAATAAGTTACTTACCTTCGGTAATGCCTTATCTGGTAGAGACAGGATCTAGCTGCAGATTCCTTACTGACTCAAACATCCTCCCTGCTCTGCAAACTGCTTGTCTTGTTGCTTCCAAGATCCCTTTCTTGACATTCTGATGCCTTTCTTTGGGACTTCGTAATTGTTTGACACAAAGATGTCTCTTTTTTGGCACACTGTTTCCATAAGCAGTTTCTATAGTGGCTCCGTGTTTTTGGCGCGAGCAATAGTCGCAGAAGAAACTGACGTCAGCACTTCAGGGGAGGGCTTATAAGGACTCCTCAGTCGATGTCACATACGGTGGACGACGTTGATACGGAGTCGCTCGACGCCCCCTGCCAACGTGCAGAGGTACTGCTGTAAAAAAATTACGAATCCAGTCTGGCACCTGGGGAGAATTCTAAGGTAAGGAATCTGCGGCTAGATCCTGTCTCTACCAGATAAGGCATTACCGAAGGTAAGTAACTTATTCAATTATGTTAAGTTGACCTTTATAAATAAAAGCTAATGGAAAGAAATAATTTCACAAAAGACACCTGTTCGTTTCTTGATTAAGAAGTACTTTGCAAATGATTTTGGGAGAATGTGGATAACCCCCTGATATGAATAAACATTTCTTGGGGTAATCTGACATTAATTAGTGTTGTATATTTAAGACTTTAATGTTTCTCATATCATGCATTTATAATACTTCTATCTTGCATTTTGAAAGCAGTTTAACAGCAAAACAAGAGATGGGTTCACAGTGAACACAAAGGTTCCCAGCCTCAAAGATCAAGGGAAAGAATATGATGGATTCACATTTACTATAACAGGAGATAAGTATGTGGGCCTCTAAATAAACTACGTATCTTTCTAAAAAGTCCTTTTTTCCCCTCAGTCATTCACTTTCAAAGAAATTCTGAACTGATCTTTCATTGATTGAGATTGTATTTGAACCTATGTTGTACTTTGAATTTACACTGACTTTTCCATAGCAGTTTTCCTCTTTCTGTTTGTATTCTTGATTAGGGATATTTTAGTTTTATAATTTCTGAAATCTTGTGTATTTTTCTTTTGGTGTGCGTTCTCTCCACAGACTTAACTTAACCGACACCTGGCATCAAGGACACGCATTTTCACAAAAATGAAATGGTCTACTGCCCTGCATCAGCGTGATCACAGTCCTCTCTATTTCCCCTTTCTGCAGTGCCTATGGTCTATCCATAAATGTAAAAAGCCCACTCAGTCAGGCCTCTCTGTAGGAACCAGGCCTGCACATCCACTGTGGGTTGTGTGGGCAATAGTAGGTCTGAGCTTGGTATGGTTTTGGAGCGCAGCTGCCTATTCTCAGGAGAAGGACATTTTCAAGCAAAATTTCAAATGATCTTTCCCAGCTACGAAAGGATTCCTTCATACAAAAGGGCCACTTACCTTCTGTCGTGTTTTTTTCGATTAATAACTCTTATTAACCCAATGTAATCCAGCCCAATGTAATCCTTCCCAACACACATGATAGAATACATTTTTATAATTTCCCATTTTATGTGTTGTGGTAAATAATCTATAGAGCAGCCATGATAACGAGCATCTCTACTGGTCAAGGTTATCCTAACCTCTTGTTCAAGAAAAATGATAAAGTCTGTTATATAAAGGCAAGTCCTGAATGCAGCTCTTCCAGAAAATGTTATTTCTGCCCCACACTATAACACCCCATACTGAATGGGTGGAAGCTCAACATAGGGTTTTTGGGGGCAGTCGCAGTGTTCTCTCCTCATCAAAAAGCATAGTGACCAACCAGTGCATTTTATAGCACAGTTTCCCAATTCTTTGGCTAAATAGGGTTTATAAGCAGTTCCTAGGGATGGCCTAATTATCTGTTCCTACATCCCAGATTTGCTTATAGTTCTAGGTGCACTGTTTCTCCATAGCAGTGAATTGTGCTTATGTGTGGGAAAAAGGTTGTGTTCAGTGCTTAATTTAAGCCGGTGGTTGCAGGTGTGGCCTACCAGCTCTCATTTTTGGGGACCGGCACTTATTTTTCCTCATTAAACTTTGACCCAGAGCAAAAGAGAGAAAAACACTAACCGGGAAAAGGAGGAGAAAGAGAAGGAAGGAAAACAGCGACAGAGGGAGAAAACAGGGATGAAAAAGAATCTGTAAGAGTTAGAGAAAGGACAGGGAGTGTCTGGTGGATAAAAGAAGCTTGAGGTGGAATCAAGACCATGCATTCTTGACATTCAACACCCCTGACATTGGATAGCACTGGCAGGGAGCCTGGCACTTAATTTATTTACAAATTAAGCACTGGTTGTGCTCCTCATACAAAAGCCGGGGTGTGTAGTGTAGGCTAAAGCATTGTGCTACAGAGAAATTGGCGGCTATCTAATAAACAATTCCCAACTGGAATGTACTGTTATACTAACCTGCAGCATGCACAGCCATTTGTAATAATGGGACATCCATGTTGCGTTAACAATTCTCTTGTATATTGTATTGTTCAGTGCACTGATTTCAAAGTACTGAAGGATTTTCAGAGCTCTAGTAATTGCATTTCTAATGTGACCTGAAATAGACAGACCTTGTCTATTAATGAGACATCCATGGAGCTCTCACAATGCATCGGTGGTGGCTTGTGAGCCTTAAAAGTGGTGGGATCTAAGTAATCACACACAAATTGCACAAAGCAAGAGAAGTGAGATGTAAACAAGGCAGCTTCTAATCTAGGGTGTTTCCCAGGATAATGGCACCTTAAGAAAATACAGAAAAAATGGTGCGAAGCAGTGCATTTTACAGCACAAAATTCAGATAAATTGATAAAAATGTCGCCCGTTAGGAATGGGCATCCAAGAAATATCCTGTCCCTTAAGAAGAGTGTTAAACTTTCACTATCCCCCCACACATATGCTCGTGAAACAGTTAATGTCTCAGCACAGTATCGATAATACTGCTCAAAACAAACTTGATTTGCAATATACGGGGGCTGCCATTTTTCTAAATGTTTATTTATCTTTCTTCATTCCTATGTTCACTTTCTTAGATTTTTCCATGATGGCCAAATTGAGTAGATTTAGAGTCATATATTATTATTATTACTAATCTGGTTCATAGGGGCACCAAGGATAAATTAAAAGGGATGCACATTTTATAATCTCAGATCATTAACAGTACAGCTAGACAAATACTAAAGTGTCACAGTGCTACGCCTAAGGCTACAGAGACCATACAAGTATAGACATGAGAAACGTTTGAGTGCTTCAGACCTCAAACAGCAACAGTGGTAATGCCATAAGAATTGTTATCACTTTAGTTGATGAAATGCATCTATACCAATCATAAAGTATTAGCCTTTGCAACGTGTGCCCTCGGACACTGAGGGAAAAATATCACTAATATTTCCCAAAAACAGCATCAATTACCACTCTGCTATTAGCCGGAAATATATTTTGGGCCTGGTTTGGATGTCGGTCGGTAAGCCTCTGACCGCTCATCGGAGGCTTACCGATCGAGATCCTTGGTGCGAACTCCGACCGTCGTATTTCAATGACAGCGGTCGGAGTCCAAACCAGAAGGCCAGTCGGAAAACCTCACATAATCCCTAACAGTCGGAGTTTCTGCCATCGAGATTATGATGTCGGTTTCCGACAGGCTTTCCATGTCTGGTATTCTGACATGGAAAGCCTGCAGGAAAGTGGCTTTGGGGGCCCCTAGCAGTGCCCCCTTCTCCCCGGGACCACAGTTGTGGGCCGGGGGCACACCTATGGTGCCTCCCTGTAAATCCCTGCACCGTGTGGTAGGCACCTCACACGGTGCCTGCCACAGGGTGCAGGGATTTACAGAAACTTCCATTTCTCTATGGGAGCTTGTGCTGCGGCCGGTTTCTGACCACCGCCAAGCTCCCATAGAGAAATGGGAGTTTGCAACCGCACCATGTGTGGTCGCACCATAATTGTGGTTTCGGGACCGGAGGTCGCTCGGTTCCGCAACCGCAGAGATGTTGGTCGAAGGCAACTCCCACAGACATCATAATGAGGCCCTTTGTTCCCAAACTTCAATTGGACAGTTTTCGAAAATAGACACTGTTGCTATCAAATACAAGCATTTTATTTTGGTGAAATGATCTGTTCCTGTGGACCAAAGGCTACTAGAAGTGGACACAAAGATGGCCGCACAATGTCCAGTGCAAATAGCAATAAGGTGACGAGTGGAATACTTAAATTAATCTTAGCCACTGACAATTGCTTGGGCCGCATTCCAGTCCATCTTTTCCCCCCCACCATGCCACTTTAGACAAAGGACCGTCTTGCGCAAATCGGTACTGACCCTGCTTCTTATGGGAATAGGATGACAAGGACAGCCACCCATTTGCTAGGAGGCAGGAGGTGTTTTTAAGATGGGCTCCATAATGCCAAATATGATGATCATATACCACAAATGGGGTGCATTGTGCCTAGATGGAACACCATTATGTCTTTGATGCCAGAATATTCACCATTATACCTCAAGGAGCCAACATTATGCCATAGATTAGCTCATCTGTGGGCGTGGGGACATAGTAAATGCACAATTGGCCTGAGAATATCAAGAGTCTGTCTGATTTTTGGGAGGGTTACTGCTAGCCTTGTTGTAAGATGGACTAAGTGTACTCAGACTCACAAATATACATTCACAGCCCTCATCAACTAGACTATCCCCACCCTACAAACATTTGACAAAGCCTCTTTGTTTTTTTACTTGCCTGTCTTCAGCTCCTTGCTTAAACAGCTATCCATCTCTTAGCAGCAGCACAAAGCAAGCTGGCAATGTTCAATAACCTAGACAACATAGATATCTTGCTTTATGCTGATCCTTCTACTTCAAAATAAAGTACTGGACAGAAGAGTTGGATCCTTGCCTCCACGAGTCATTGAAGAGTCTCATAAATACATTTATAGGAAGCCATCCATGAGCTGTCTTGTTTAAAGATATGTGTGTTCCAGAGGCAAAGGTTGTACAGGAACCATGATACCTCTGGGTAGTGCCAGTCTTTTTTCAAATTCTCACATGCCTTCAGTACAGTTGCTACTTGATGTGGAACCAGAGCTTAACACTGTGATGCCTTGCCTGACTAATGAGGGCTGGTCAAAGGTAATTGGTTGTCTTCTGACTTTCTTTTGGGTTTGTTCCCACTACGTTTTGTAGACCGTGATAAAAGAACCTCAGGCACTTTGAGCAATCTTGTTCTTTGGGACATTAGACATTTCCTAGTTGTTCCAGTAGTTACTTTCCTCTTGTTAATTAACTGGATCACTGCCTCACTGGTGCCTTGTGCAGTATTTCTAAGTGCTATTTCTCTTATGGTACCACTTTTTCCATGTAAATCAGGTTTTCTATGTATCAGATTGCATATATGTGATTTTTGTTAAAGTTTATATCTGTGAGTTTGATAGATTCTCTTTGAGTTTTTGTTTTATTTATTGATTTTTGGCTTGATCTTCAATTTGGGTATATATAAATAAAATTAGTCCTGAATATGACCTGCAGAATTGAGCATATGTGAAATCAAGTTACATCAGTTATGTGTGCTGAAGGTGTATTTACTTTTCTGCATTTGTACTGAATGGACGGACGACAGTTTCTTCATAATTAGAATAAAAGACTGTTAACTTTTTTACTTTCGTTATTTCCTATGCCCTGGCTCTTTTGCATTCTGAACCTGAGGCTTACGACGCTGCCTAGAGGCTGAACTAGAAAATACCACTAGGAGTGTTTATGCCATTTACCACACATGTGACTGCATGTCATATGGTACTCACCATTCCTCTGTGCAGCTGCACACCTTTGCCAGTTCATTTTTCCCCATGCTTCTTTGTGGGTCAAAACTTGCTTTCCTTGTACTAAGTGACTCCTAAAGCATATCCCTGGGTTAGGTTTTCATGTCTTACATTTTTTGCAGTGAGTGTCATCTTTTGTAACCATTTTATTTATAACATTTCAATCACTCTTGCAGGAAAAACAACAGTAAAGATCACATATCAGTCACATTATGCCCCGCAAGAAAATTCAATTAACAACACATTTTGTTATATATGAGTGGACTATGAATTTCAGAAATTTCTGTTATTGTCCCTTTGTATCTGAGGCTTTAGTCGATGAAGATGACATCATGATTTTTGTATCCACTCCGAATTCATGGCCAAATACACCTACCCCAATTGATCTCTCTTGATGCAAGTTTTGAATGGCAGCCAGATGGACTTAAATTTGTGTATCCATCATGCAGGATTGTGGACAACTTTTCTATTACATATATATTCCAAATCTTACTCCACCACATATTTTTTTGAGGAGTAAATTGCTGTTTCCAGACATGCGCTTATTCTAGTCTGACTGGCAGTAGCAGTTGCGAGATTAGTTTGCCAATTGGCATGGTCAATGGGAATATGCTATTCTCTTCCGGGTCACCCAGTAATGGTGTCAGGACAAAATATCAGAATTAAAATATTGTCAAATAGAAGTATCGAGTTTGAAATATCGTCACACGGAAATATCGTGTGCAAGAATATCGTTGTCAAGAATATTGATTTTAAGGTGAGTAATATAGATTTTAACAATATCGAAGTCATTAATATAGTTCACAAAAATATTGAAATTATTATAGTTTACAAAAATATAGTTTTTAAGAATATCGCTTTTTAATTATTTCTTTGTATTTTAGTATGTATTTTAATTGTATATGTTATAAAATGTGTTTAAATATTAATGTTTTTAATATAGTTTTTTAATTTAGTAGTTTTGAAATTTAATTTTATATATTTATTTATTTTTAGTACTGTAGTGGGCTGTACAGTTTATAGGGACACAGAGTAGGAAGTAAATTTATAATAATTAATATTTAGTTCATATTTTTATTTAATTGATCATTATTATTTGTATAATTATTTTTTTAATAAAGTTTCAGGTGTGGGTTGTGTGTTTTTGTAGGGGTATTAATAAAGAATGTTTAATTATGTTAATTGTATAATGATTTTTTTAAATTATGTTTTGTGTAATTGAATTAATAATTATGTAAATTGTGGATTACAATATTTTTTCTGGTGTGTTTTTGTATGGGTAAAGGGTGTGTAGGAAATTAGTTATAATTATTAATTATCAATTTATAATTATTGAAATGATTAATTATGTAGAATATGAAATTAAGATATTCTTTACGTTATATGCTAGGTGTGAGTTGAGGGATTTTTATAGTTCATAATTAATTGCTTTATTGACAATTATGAAAATGATGTAAATATTTTTTTTTTTTATTATATATTAGGAGTGGGTTGTTTTGTATGGGTAAAGGGTGGAGAGGTAATTAAACATAATTATTTTAGTAATAGTTAATTTTTAATATTTTAATAAATATTTAATTATGTAACGTGTAAATAATATCATTTGAAGAATTAATTTAAGATGTGTTGTGTACATGTAGAAATATAGGGTAGAAAGTTATTTAAGTAAAAACAAATGTAAAAATAGTTAATGTTTTATAATTATGTTGTTTATTATTGCATGTGTTAATGGTGTTGTGCTTTTTAAATGTAAATAACATTGTATTTATTAGTTAATATTATTTTGAGAATATAGTTTTGTATTTTAATTATGTTTGTTGTAATTTAAGACTTGTATTAAACATTGTAATAAATATTACATTTATTTAATGTAATATAAAAATCAGGTTTTTCTATATTTACATATTTATATTTTTTGTTATTTAGTATTTTTGAAATTATTTTATTTTGTTCAAGTTAATTAGTCTGTTTCTAATGTTGCACTGACTGAAGTGGGAATATTAAAGTTACCCCTCCACAATCCAACACTTTCCCTACCGTTGCACTGACTGAAGTGGGAATAGTAAATTTTACCCCTCCGCAATCCAGCACTTTCCCTACTGTTGCACTGACTGGAGTGGGAATAATAAATTTTACTTGCCCTCCCCCGCCCCACAATCCAGCACTTTCCCTAATCTTGCACTGGCTGAAGTGGGTATAGTAAATTTTAACCCCTCCACAATCCAACACTTTTCCTAATCTTGCACTGGCTGAAGTGGGTATAGTAAATTTTAAACTCCCAAAATCCAACACTTTCTCTAATCTTGCACTGGCTGGAGTGGAAAAAGAAAATTTTACCCTTTTGCAATCCAACACTTTCCCTATTATTGCGCTGACTGGAGTGGAAATAGTAAATTTTACCCCTCGGCAATTCAGCACTTTCCCTACTGTTGCACTGACTGGAATGGGATTTGTACATTTTACCCCTCCGCAATCCAACACTTTCCCTACTGTTGCACTGACTGGAATGGGAATTGTACATTTTACCCCTGTGTAATCCAACACTTTGACTTTTCTTGTATACATTTTAGTGGGAATAGTATATGTATTAATTGTAACATTTTATAATTTACTTTATATTGTTTGAATCTGAATTATTATGTTTTTGTGTATGTAAAATTGTAATCTTTATAATCGATGTTCTTAATATATTTTTAGTAAATTGTAAAAAACATTTTTATTTTTTACTTGTAATTAAAATGTTTTTTTTCCATTTTTATTGGATATATGCGTGTGTGTGTGTGTGTGTGTGTGTGTATATATATATATATATATTTGTATATATTACATTTTAAATTATTAAATTATAATATAAATTAAAATTATTAGTCTAATAATATTTTCTAATTAGATATATGTAAATATATATATTTTTATATATATTTGTGTTTTACTTTTTGAAAATAGTTGGTAAAAATATTTTTAAAAGCATTAACTCTATTTTATTTTTATTATATTAGTGTTATTATTTAATATATCTGAAAGAGACACGTTAGTGACAGATTCCTTACCTTAGAATATCCCCAGGCGTCATGCTGGATCCGGAAAGTTTTTGCGTAGCAGTACCCTTGCGCGTCGGTAGGCGGCGTCGTGCGGCTCCGCGTCCGTCGTCGGCGTCGTGATCGCCGGGATGACGTCGCGGGCAGTACTTAGACGCCGCCCCTGCGCGCTGACGTCAGTTCTTCTTTTTCCGCGCCAGTAAGCGCAGATCCGGGAAGAGCAGTGCCCTAGTCAATTTTTGACTACATTTTTGGTGAATTTTTCACTGTTTCTTTTCGAGTCTTCATCGACTCTAGGTGTCAGTAGGGATGCCCGGCTTCAAGCCATGCGACGATGTGGTCGAATGATGTCGATCACAGACCCGCACTTAGAGTGTCTCTACTGTCTCGGCCGAGACCACGACACGAAGTCGTGCCCTGACTGCCGGAAACTCCACCCGAAGGCTTTGCGAGAGCGGTCTCGAAAGCTCCTCGAGGTTCGGCAGTCGGCTCAACGCGCCGCACCAAGCCCCGGTCCCGTGAGAGGTCGAGGGGCCGGTCGCGGAGCCTCCGCCGGTCGTCGGAGTCCAAGTCTTCGCGCTCCTCGGGTAAGTCGAAGCACAAAAAGTCTAAGAAGCATCATCGCTCTAAGACTTCGCCTCGCCGGTCTCGCGACTCGGCTGAGGCCCCTGTCGGCACCGTCACCGCCCCCGCGGCCCCGGACGTGCCTGTAGAGCCGCCCCCGCATTACCCGTCCTTTCCGGGTTCGGGGTCGACTCCGGCCGAAATACAGGAATTGCTGTCGGCCATGGCCCACCTCTTCGGGCCTCAAGGTCCCTCCGGTGCGCCTTCAGGCCCCACGGGCCCTGATGGGGTTGCTCCGGCGTCGCCGACGACTCCAGTCCCGGCGTCGCCTGTCCCGCCAGCCCTGATCCCGGCCTCGGCTCCGGCCTCGATCCCGGCTCCGGTGGTACCGCAACCCCGATCGACGCCGGTTGACCTAACCACACCTCCGCCGGCGCCGATGTCCCCGGTGCCGTTCCTGACGCTGCCCGGGGCTCCGGGCGGCGTCGTTCCCCGGTTCTCTCCGGTTCCGGACATGGAGCCGGACCGACGTCGCTCGACGCCGGCTCCGGCGCCGATGAGACCTTGGGTCCCAGATGTCCCTCCTCCTCCATATTTTGCACCGGAGGAGGACCAGGAGAGCTGGGAGGGGTCGGAAGACCCTCTCACACAGCAGTGTGAGTATGATCAGGACTGGGCAGAGGAACTTGGGGATGCCAGTGTTCTAGACACTTCCCCTGACACTGGCATGCTATCTCCTCCAGTGGCTACGGAGGAGGGAGCAAATTTCGCAACGGTGTTGCGTAGAGCAGCTGGAGCCTTACACCTCCAATTGCCTACTGTGGCTGTCATGACTAATCTCCTGACCGAAGTGCTTCAGCCGGCAGCTTCCTCTTCGGAGACTGTGCTGCCGTTTAATGATGCACTATCTGACGTTCTTTTGGACACCTGGTCCAACCCCACCACAGGGGCTCCTGTGGATAGGAACGTGGCCCGACGCCATCGCCCTGCTCCGGGCGACCCCTTGTTTCTCTCTCAACATCCCACCCCCGAGAGCTTGGTTGTCCAAGCCTCTGCCTCCCAAACCGCCTTCCCTAACGCCCCTCCGGATAGGGAATCCAAACGCCTGGATCAATTTGGGAAGAAGGCTTTTTCTTCCTCCAGTGCTGGCTTGCGGTCCGTCAACACCGCTTGCCTCTTGGGCCGATATACCCACTCCCTGTGGGATTCGGTGGCGGCTGTTTTGCCCCAGTGTTCTGAGGAGGTCCAGACACTGCTTACCCGCACCATTGCGGAAGGTAGGGATGCGGCAAAGTACACCATACGATGTGGCCTTGATACCGCCGACTCGCTGAGCAGATCGCTTGCAGCGACGGTGGCGCTGCGTCGCCACGCCTGGCTGAGAACAACTGGTTTCTCGGGTGATGTCCAGAATACACTTATGGACATGCCCTTTGATGGAGTCGGTCTTTTTGGTTCCAAAGCAGACCATGCGCTGGAGCGTTTTAAGGACTCACGGGCTACTGCCAAGTCCCTGGGCCTTTCTGTTGTGCGCCCTCCGCTAACCTCTGCTTTTCGCCCCTTTCGTGGCCACGGAAGGGGCGCCCAGTCACGTCCGCAGACCAGCCACCGGCCCGCGCAGCAAGCGTCTTCGCGTGGCCGGGGACGTGGCTACCGCCGTGGCGGTTCGGGCAACCAGCTTGCGGGTCAGGCCACCACCTCCGCCCCGTCCGCGGCCTCCAAGCCCTCCTAGTCCCTCCTTTCAGGTGCACAGCACGCCAGTAGGGGGCAGGGTCCGCCATCACCTTCACCACTGGCGTGCCATCACCTCGGACAGGTGGGTCTTGGACATTGTCCGAAGGGGCTACTCCCTCCCCTTCGAGACCACCCCCAGCCATGCCACCTCAATTCCACCGCATGTCAGGGGATCACTTGGTGCTTCTGCAGAAGGAAGTCACGGCCCTCTTGGCCAAGAGGGCCATCGAGCATGTTCCGACCCCAAAAGTAGGACGTGGTTGCTACTCCCACTACTTTCTGGTGCCCAAAAAGGACAAGGAGGACATGCGTCCTATCTTGGACCTCCGGAACGTCAATCGCTTCCTCCGGAAGGAGAAGTTCAAGATGCTCACCCTAGCTCAGGTCTTGACTGCCCTCAACCCTGGAGACTGGTTGGTAGCGTTGGACTTGCAGGACGCTTATTTTCACATCCCCGTCCTGCCGGCCCACCGGCGTTACCTTCGGTTCACGGTAGGCCTCGAGCATTTTCAGTTCACAGTGCTCCCCTTTGGGCCTTACAAGTGCCCCTCGGGTGTTCACGAAAGTGATGGCGGTGGTCGCAGCTCATCTGCGCCGGGCAGGGGTTCCAGTCTTCCCCTACCTCGACGACTGGCTGCTGAAGGCGGGCTCGTCCCAGGCAGTCGTCTCCCACCTCCAGACTACGGCCGAACTCCTGCACTCGCTGGGGTTCTCCATCAATGTGCCGAAGCCGCATCTGATTCCTTCTCCACAGCTCCTTTTCATCGGAGCAGTTCTGGACACGACGCAGTTTCGGGCCTATCCTCCCGAACGGCGAGTCCGGGATATTCAGGCTATGATTCCGATCTTTCAGCCTTTATCCTGGGTTTCGGTACGGATGACCCTGAGGCTGCTGGGCTTCATGGCCTCCTGCATCCTGCTGGTCGATCATGCCAGATGGCATATGCGGGCTCTGCAGTGGGACCTGAAGTTCCAGTGGGCGCAGCACCAGGGCAACCTGTCCGATCACGTTCAGATCTCGGAGGGGACTGCAAGACAGTTGCAGTGGTGGCTCTCGAACCGGCAATGGGTCATGGGCAGATCACTCTCCCTTCCCCAGCCAGAGCACACAGTTGTGACGGACGCGTCCCTTCTGGGATGGGGCGGTCACATGGGAGAGGCGGAGATCAGAGGCCTCTGGTCTCCGGCGGAGTCCCGGCTCCATATCAACCTTCTGGAGCTCCGGGCGATCCGACTTGCACTCAAGGCATTCCTTCCCTCTGTCAAAGGGAAGGTAGTGCAGGTGTTCACAGACAACACCACCGCCATGTGGTACTGCAACAAGCAAGGCGGGGTGGGGTCGTGGACCCTATGTCAGGAGGCTCTGCGCCTCTGGACATGGCTGGAACATCAGGGCATTTTCCTGATGGTTCAACACCTGGCAGGTTCCCTGAACGCCAGGGCGGACGAACTCAGCCGCAGGTGCATGATGGATCACGAATGGCGTCTTCACTCGGAAGTGGCGCAAGGACTCTTTCTACAGTGGGGAGAGCCTTGGTTAGATCTATTCGCCACCGAAGAGAACGCGCAATGTCATCAGTTCTGCGCGTTGGAATTTCCAAGGCAGCACTCGCTCGGCGACGCTTTTCGTCGCGAGTGGAGTTGCGGTCTGTTGTACGCTTTTCCGCCTATACCACTTCTACCCAGAGTGTTGAAGAAGATTCGGCGCGACCGGGCCCAAGTCATCCTTGTGGCTCCGGACTGGGCTCGAAGAGTTTGGTATCCCGAGCTACTCAGTATGAGCGTCGATCCCCCGATCCGTCTGCCTCTTCGGGAGGATCTTCTGTCGCAGCAGCAGGGGACGGTCCTCCACCCGAACCTGTCCAGCCTCCACCTGCTTGCGTGGAGATTGAGCGGCGGCAGTTGATTCCTTTTGACTTGCCTCCCGAAGTTTGTGATGTGATTCTGGCAGCCAGGCGTCCCTCCACTAAGGTGGTATACGCCTGCAGGTGGAACAAGTTTGTGGCATGGTGCACAGCAAAGGCTGTGAATCCCCTTTCTGCCCCTCTTTCTGAGGTTCTTCTGTTCCTTCTTTCCCTGGCCCAACAGGGTTGTGCCCTGGGTACCATCAAGGGCTATCTTTGTGCCATCTCGGCCTTCCTCAGGCTTCCTGATCAGCCCTCCCTTTTCAAGTCCCCTGTTGTTAACAGGTTTCTAAAAGGCATTACACACCTCTTCCCTCCTGTTCCGTTTGTGATGCCTCAGTGGGACTTGAACTTGGTTCTTACCTTTCTTATGTGCGCTCCCTTTGAGCCTCTACATAACTGTCCTCTTCGTCTTCTGACTCTGAAGACAGCCTTTCTGGTGGCCATCACCTCCGCTCGGCGGGTGAGTGAGCTCCAGGCTCTATCATGCAAACCTCCCTTTCTGTCTGTCCATCCAGACAAGGTTGTTCTTAGGACGCGTCCGTCCTTCTTGCCAAAGGTGGTTACTGCCTTCCACATTGGGCAGACCATCACTTTGCCCACCTTCTTTCCGCCTCCGCATCCTTCCAGAGAGGAAGAGAGGCTCCACCGTCTGGACCCAAAACGTGCGCTTTCCTTTTATATCAACCGCACACAACACTTCCGGGTGGATGACCAGCTCTTTGTTGGCTACGTGGGCGCCAAAAAGGTCGGGCGGTGCACAAGAGAACCATCTCCCGCTGGGTAACCTTGTGTATCAAAGCCTGCTATTCCTTGGCTAAGAAGGAGCCTCCTGTTGGGCTGCGTGCCCATTCCACCAGGGCAACGGCTGCTACCACGGCTTTAGGCCGCGGTGTTCCGCTGCAGGATATCTGTCAGGCAGCTACGTGGGCCTCGCACACATTTACAAAGCATTACTGCCTTGACAGTCAGGTCCGGAGGGACGGCTTCTTTGGCCGTTCTGTCCTCCGGGACTTCCTTGTCTGATCTTTGTTCGCAGACCCACCACCGGGGTTGGTATTGCTGGGGTATCTATTCTAAGGTAAGGAATCTGTCACTTTCAGATGCACAAGTTACTAACTTGTGTAACAATATATCTGTAAGCGACAGTAGTTAGTGACAGATTCCTTACCGCCCCACCCATCCTCCCCGTTCTGCGAACTGATTTCTAGGGTTAAGGACATCCCTTTCAGGGCCCTAGTATTTTTCAGACACCTATGTCAGCTTCTTGCATGGCTCTGCGTTCCTGGCGCGGAAAGTCGTGTACAGAACTGACGTCAGGGCGCAGGGGCGGCGTCTAAGTACTGCCCGCGACGTCATCCCGGCGATCACGACGCCAACGACGGACGCGGAGCCGCACGACGCCGCCTACCGACGCGCAAGGGTACTGCTACGCAAAAACTTTCCAGATCCAGCCTGACGCCTGGGGATATTCTAAGGTAAGGAATCTGTCACTAACTACTGTCTCTTACAGATATATAGTTACACAAGTTAGTAACTTGTGCTTTAGGGCCAAATTACAATGTCGGTCGGAAAGCCTCCGACCGACATTGTAGGTTTAAACTCCGACTGCCGTATTACAATGACAGCGATTAGAGTTTCAACCGGCCAGGCAATCCGACTCTGTCCCGACGGACTCAAGGAGCCCGTCGGCCAGTCAGAAAAGCTTCATAATCCCTTAAGGATGGCGTTTCTGCCGTCGGGATTATGATGGCACTTTCCAACAGCAGTTCCATGTCGGACTTTCCGACTTGGAACTGCTGTCAGAAATTGTCTTTGGGGGCCCCTAGCATGGCCACCTGGCCCTCCGCATGTGGCCTTGGGGGGCACCATGGGTGCCCCTTCACATCCCTGGAGGGATGTTTCAAAACTTTCATTTTTCAATCGGAGCATGTGCTGCGGGTGGTTTTGGCCCGCCGCAAAGCTCCTATTGAAAATTGGAAGTTTGCGACCTATCCGAATTGCGGTGTAGGAACTGCCGACCTGAGGTCGGTCGGTTACCAGTCCGCAGCGATGTCTGTCGGAGGCAACTCCTTCCGACATCGTAATCAGTGCCTGAATGTATACTGTTTAAATTTATATATATTTTTAAAAACGATATTTTAGACAACTATATTAATGACAGCGATATATATTTTTTCGATATTTTTGTAGTTTAGGATAACGATATTTTTGACAATGTTATTTATGTCACGATATTTTTGTATGGCGATATTTTTAGGATTGATATTAATATTTTGTCAGTGAACCCCAGTAACACGGTCAAGGGCTGTAAGAGCAATGTGATTCCCACTATATTTCTTATATGAAATAGAACTTTAATCCAGTATGTGTAGACATGCAAACAGGACCACCACATGTGGACAACAATACCTCTCTCCCCACAATTCCTCCAACAGATCTCAGGGCTGCCTAATATGGCACATAATCGAGTTGGTAACAAGTGTAATCTTGATAATAGTTTTCTTTTAAAGAAATCTGCATTGAAGAATTGCCTTGCCATATTCCTCACCGCATTACCTCCTCCCCAGATCTCATGGGAGAATATATATATATATATATATATATACTTAATATACCCCAGCACACATAAATAATTAAAAAATGTGTTATTTATCAGTAGTTGATCACATATGAACAAAAATAGAAGCGTATCGTTGATTTTCTCCTTCTTTATTCAGTCTTCCAACTGTATTTTCCAATATGTAAAACGTTCCCAAGCCTACACGTGTTTCGTCGCCTCAGTAAAATTATACATGCGACTTGTTCACGGCTGAAAGGTTTCACTGTATTTCAATTTCCAATGTGGCGAAAATTCCAGGCCACAATATATATTTCTTGCGGTCACCAGTAGGTAGTTATAGTTAGGACCATGTTTTCATAGGAAAAGCGTTTTTTGGCTTGCTTATATCTTTGGTGCCGTTTGGCGAATCTTCACGAAATGTTCCCAAAAAAGTGTGCCGGTGATTCTTGTTCTGCATAGAAAGTTTCGGGGCGATCCGTCAAGCGGAGGACGAGAAAAAAGGGGGTGTCAAAAAAAGTGTTCTTCCAGTGTTCATTTCCATAGAGATGTTAGACGCGACTACAGCCAGAACTGCTGGACAGAATTACACCAAATTTGGCAGAAAGGTAGCTCTTGGTCCACAAAGAACCCTTGTTGGTATTTGGTGTCAATCCGTTCAGTAGTTTTTGAGATATTAAAAAACAAATTGTATATATAGGGACGTGGATCCTCTGAGGATCCAACAGTGCCTGTGCTGAAATCTGATTGGCTGCTAACACTTCAACCAGGAAGTGTTAGCAGCCATCTTGGTACTCTGCTTCAAAAAACGTTTTTAAAAAAAAAAAGAAAAGGGGGCAGGATTGGAATACCCTGACCCCTAACTGTGGTCCTGGAGTCCCCCTGTGACCACAACAGGGCCAAAAAGCACTTTTGTTAAAAACAAATTGCAGCAGCAACATGACTGAGCTGCGAATCCACATCAATAAAAAAAAAAACAAGAGCGCTTGTTTTGATTAGAGCCCCTGGTTTGGCTAGGTACCGGGGGCATTTATTAAAAAGAAAAATGAGGGGGTGCACAGGGCTCCTCTCCTAAGTCTCTTGAGCACTGGGGACCACCACCTCCCCGGGGCTTAATTTAAAATAGTGGATGGTGGGCAGCGCAGACCCCCCCCCTTGGGCTCTTTAGAGCCCCAGGGACAACCACCTCCCGGGGCTTGATATGAATAATTTGCAAGGGGCCACGCAAACCCCAGCGCCCAGGGGACCACCACCTCACAGGGCAACAAGTAAAATTCATGTGGGAGGGGGGCCCGTAAAAAGAGAAGGAGGGGGCTGTGCTGTCCCCCTCCTGGAGCCAATACCGGCCCTGCGGGCCGCCACCCCCAGGTCCGGCTCCTGCTATGTCCCGGGTTGCCCACCCCATGATATAGCTGTTTGCTTTTGCTTGGTGGGAGCGGACAGCTCCTGCCAAGCAAACGCAAACACTCTGGTTACAGCGGGTGGGAGCTATCAAAGTGCTCCCGCCCACGTTGGAAGCAGAGGTTTCATCTCTTTCCCTGCCCGCAGACAGGGAAAGCAATTAAAGTATTGATCCTGCATGCAGTGAGCTGCATTTACAGCAGCTCCCAGCGTGCAGCAGCAATGCCGGCTCCAGCAGGTGGCGGGGAGCTGGCTGGGACCGCAGTGGCCTTGAGGCTCTATCCGCGGTTCCAGAAAAGGTCTAAAGGGATCAAAAAGAGGCAGAATAAAGGTCAAAAGGGATCAAAAAGAGGCAGAATAAAGGTCAGAAATAAGCTGAAAGGCAAAATAGAGGTCAGAAATGAGCAGCAAGAGGCAGGGTAAAGATCAGAAACAAGCAGGAGGAGGCAAAATAAAGGTAAGGAGCGAGCAGAAAGAGGCAAAATAACATGCAAAATTAGCAGAAAGAGGCAAACTAGATGTCAGAAATGAGCAGCAAGCGGCAGAATAAAGGTCAGGAGCGAACAGAAAGAGGCAAAATAACGGGCTGAACAAGGCAAAATAGAGGGCAGGAGCGAGGAGAGCAGAGGCAGAAAAACAAGCAGAAAACAAGCGGCGGAGGCACAAAACTGAAGGAAGCAGAGGGTAGCGGACTGCAGGCAACCTGGACAGGAGGAATGTTACAGGGGGAGCTGGCACGAGGACCTGCTTCCATGTGCCCCCCTACTTTTTTTTTTTTACCACACAGTCACTGACCGAGCCACTCATGCACCCACTCACAGACCCACTCAGAGGTTCACACACCTACTGACAGACACACTCAGTCATGCACCCACACACAGATCCATTCAAGCACTCATTCACTCACTCTGAGACTCACACACCCACTCACAGACTCACTCAGACACTCATGCACCCACTCACAGACCGACTCAGACTCTTGCACGTTCTCAGAGACCCATTCAGATACTCATCCACCCACAGATCCACTCAGAGATTCATGCATCTACTCACAGATCCACTGAGTCTCAAGCAGCCACTGACTGACCCACTCTCACTCACCAACAGACCCACTCAGAGACTCACACAACTACTCACAGACCTTCGAAGACACTAATGCACCCACTCACAGACCCAGTCAGAAAATCACGCACCGACTCACAGACCCACTCAGACACTCATGCAACACTCACAGACACACACACACACACACCCACTCAGAGACTTACACACCCATTGACACACCAACAGTCATGCACCCACTCTCAGATCCATTCAAGCACTCATTCGCCCACTCACAGACCCACTGAGAGACTCGCACACAGACCCACTCAGAGACTCACACACCCACTCACACAACCACTCACAGACCCACTCAGACAGACATAATAGCCAATCTTCTGTGTCAGATTAGATTGAATTAGATTGAATGGGTCCCCCGACCCACTGAACTCCCAAATGCTATATTTTGAGCCAATCCTGATATGTGGGCTGAGGTTCTAACCCCCTTGTACAATGAGGTACTAGCTATGAATATTATTCCATAGTCCTGACAAGGAAGGATTTTGCAGCCAATTTATAAAAGTGGCCTGCCAGATAACCGCACAACTTATCGGTTAATTGCTTTAACTGATATTGAGGCAAAGGTTTTTGCCTCCCGATTATTGACCAATTTGAAAGACAGGGCACCGTCATAGGAAATAATCCCAATTAACAAATCAGTATTTCGTAAGGGGCAATCTACAATTACCAACCTATTGACCCTCACCCTACCGGCGGAGCACGCAGTTTTAAAAAAGCAAAATCTATATATCTGCTATATAGACATAAAGCTGCATTCAACTCTGTTCCACGATCTACAATATTGCCAAAACTTGCTGGATGGGGTATTCCCCAAAAGCTTCTCAATGCTATTATACTCTTGTACACAAATAAAATACTTGGGTTCAGGTTAAGTTAGGCGATGGATTCAGCTTGTCTCAGTGAGTTAAAACCTGTAATGGTCTTAAACAAGTGTATTAGCCCCATGCCTTTTTAACCGTTTTTTGTCAGAACTGTTACAACATTTTGAAACCGTTAATGCTCACCCTCCCAAACTTGGCAATAGTCATCATAAATATCTTCAGTATGCTGATGATACGATTTTACTTAGTGAAACCCCTGTGGGATTACAATGACTAATCACTGCATATGATGAATACATTATAACCAATTGTTTGGAGATGAATGTCAAGAAAACCAAGATTATGGAAATTAGCCAGCGAACTCTAAGATTCGACCCTGGCAAGCAAGAGGAGGGCCAATTGAGGTTGTGAAGACATATAAGTATCTGCCCATTTTATTCGATAACTTTTTGTTTAAAAGTCATTTTAATGTTTTAAGAGCAAAAGCATCATCTCTAATATACGCTTTTAAGTCACTATGTAATTCATTAATGTGCCAATCGTATGAACATCTTCTCAAAGTTATGGGAGCCAAGTTACTACCGACTATTGTATCTGAAAGAGACACGTTAGTGATAGATTCCTTACCTTAGAATATCCCCAGGCGTCAGGCTGGATCCGGAAAGTTTTGCGTAGCAGTACCCTTGCGCGTCGGTGGCGGCGTCGTGCGGCTCCGCGTCCGTCGTCGGCGTCGTGATCGCCGGGATGACGTCGCGGGCAGTACTTAGGCGCCGCCCCTGCGCGCTGACGTCAGTTCTTCTTTTTCCGCGCCAGCAAGCGCAGATCCGGGAAGAGCAGTGCCCTGGTCAATTTTTGACCATAATTTTTGGTGATTTTTTCACTGTTTTTCCAACTTTAAGGTGTCGTAGGGATGCCCGGCTTCAAGCGATGCGGCGCCTGTGCGCGGATGATGTCCGTCACCGACCCGCATTGGGAGTGTCTCTTCTGCCTCGGCCGAGGCCACGACACCGAGTCTTGTCCCGAATGCCAGGCCCTCAACCCGAAAGCTTTGCGAGAGCGGTCTCGAAAGCTCCTCGAAGCCCGGCATTCGGCTCCACGGAGGCCCCGGTCGCGTGAGAGGTCCAGGGGTCGCTCGCGGAGTGCACACCGGTCGTCGGCGTCGAAGTCTTCTTCGTCCGGTAAGTCTAAGCACAAGAAGTCCAAGAAGCATCGTCGCTCTCGGACTTCGCCTCGCCGGTCTCGCGACTCGGCTGAGGCCCCTCCCGGCACCGTCCCCGCCCCGCGGCCCCGGACTTGCCTGTGGAGTCGCCCCCGCCATACCCGCCCTTCCCGGGTTCGGGGGCGGATCCGGCCAAGGTACAGGAGTTCCTGTCGGCCATGGCCCGCCTCTTCGGGCCTTCAGGCCCCTCCGGTGCGCCTTCGGGCCCCGCGGGCCCTGATGGGGTTGCTCCGGCGTCGCCGGCGGCTCCGGCCCCGGCGTCGCCCGTGCCTCCAGCCTCGATCCCGGCTCCGGCTTCGGCCCCGGCCTCGATCCCGGCTCCACAACCCCCATCGACGCCGGTCGACCTCACGACACCTCCGCCGGCGCCGATGTCTCCGGTGCCGTTCTCGACGCCGCCCTGGGCTCCGGGCGGCGTCGTCCCCAGTTCCTTCCGGCTCCGGACATGGACCCGGAGCGACGTCGCTCGACGCCGGCTCCGGCGCCCGATGGGACCTTGGGTCCCAAATGTCCCTTCTCCTCCTTATTTTGAACCAGAGGAGGACCAGGAGGACTGGGAGGGGTCTGATGACCCTCTGACGCGCAACTGTCAGTATGATGAGGACTGGACAGAGAGTCTAGGGGAGGCCAGTGGTCTGGATACTTCCCCTGACACTGGCATGCTGTCTCCTCCCGTGGCTACGGAGGAGGGGGCCAATTTTGGTACGGTGTTGCGTAGGGCTGCTGGGGCCTTACGTCTCCAGCTCCCTACTTTGACGGTCAAGCCTAACATCTTGACAGAGGTGCTTCAGCCGGCAGCCTCCTCTGCGGAGACTGTGCTGCCGTTTAACGACGCCCTCACTGACGTTCTTTTGGGCGCCTGGTCCAAGCCCAACACAGGGGCTCCTGTGGATCAGAACGTGTCACGACGCCATCGCCCCGGGCGACCCCCTGTTTCTTTCTGTCCACCCCACTCCTGAGAGCTTGGTTGTCCAAGCCTCCGCTTCCCAAACCGCCTTCCCTACCGCTCCTCCGGATAGGGAATCCAAACGCCTGGATCAGTTTGGGAAGAAAGGTTTTTCTTCCTCCAGTGCTGGCTTGCGGTCCGTTAACACCGCTTGTCTTTTGGGCCGATATACCCACTCCCTGTGGGATTCGGTGGCGGATGTTTTGCCCCAGTGCCCTGAGGAGGTCCAGGCACTGCTTTCCCGCGCCATTGCGGAAGGAAGGGATGCGGCCAAATACACTATCCGTTGTGGCCTTGACACCGCCGACTCGCTGGGCAGGTCGATTGCAACGACGGTGGCGCTCCGACGCCACGCCTGGCTGAGAACCACTGGTTTTTCAGGGGATGTCCAGAATACTCTCATGGACATGCCCTTTGATGGAGTCGGTCTTTTGGGTCCAAAGCAGACCATGCGTTGGAGCGCTTTAAGGACTCACGGGCTACTGCCAAGTCCCTGGGCCTTTCTGCTACACGCCCTCCGCTGCCTTCTGCTTTTCGCCCCTATCGTGGCCACGGTAGGGGCGCCCCTTCACGTCAGCAGCCCAGCCACCGGCCCGCGCAGCAGGCGTCTTCGCGTGGCCGAGGACGTGGATTCCGCCGTGGCGGATCGGGCAACCAGCGTGCGGGTCAGGCCACCACCTCCAACCCGTCCGCGGCCTCCAAGCCCTCCTAGTCCCTCCTTTCAGGTGCACGGCACGCCAGTAGGGGGCAGGGTCCGCCATCACCTTCCCCACTGGCGCACCATCACCTCGGACAGGTGGGTCTTGGACATTGTCCGAAGGGGCTACTCCCTCCCCTTCGAGACCACCCCCCAGCCATGCCACCTCAATTCCACCGCATGTCAGGGGATCACTTGGTGCTTCTACAGAAGGAAGTCACGGCCCTCTTGACCAAGAGGGCCATCGAGCATGTTCCGACCCCAGAAGTAGGGCGTGGTTGCTACTCCCACTACTTTCTGGTGCCCAAAAAGGACAAGGAGGACATGCGTCCTATCTTGGACCTCCGGAACGTCAATCGCTTCCTCCGGAAGGAGAAGTTCAAGATGCTCACCCTAGCTCAGGTCTTGACTGCCCTCGACCCTGGAGACTGGTTGGTAGCGTTGGACTTGCAGGACGCGTATTTCCACATCCCCGTCCTGCCGGCCCACCGGCGTTACCTTCGGTTCACGGTAGGCCCCGAGCATTTTCAGTTCACCGTGCTCCCCTTTGGCCTTACCAGTGCCCCTCGGGTGTTCACGAAAGTGATGGCGGTGGTCGCAGCTCATCTGCGCCGGGCAGGGGTTTCAGTCTTCCCCTACCTCGACGACTGGCTGCTGAAGGCGGGCTCGTCCCAGGCAGTCGTCTCCCACCTCCAGACTACGGCCGAACTCCTGCACTCGCTGGGGTTCTCCATCAATGTGCCGAAGTCGCATCTAATTCCTTCTCCACAGCTCCTTTTCATCGGAGCAGTTCTGGACACGACGCAGTTTCGGGCCTATCCTCCCGAACGGCGAGTCCGGGATATTCAGGCTATGATTCCGATCTTTCGGCCTTTATCCTGGGTTTCGGTACGGATGACCCTGAGGCTGCTGGGCCTCATGGCCTCCTGCATCCTGCTGGTCAATCATGCCAGATGGCATATGCGGGCTCTGCAGTGGGACCTGAAGTTCCAGTGGGCGCAGCACCAGGGCAACCTGTCCGATCACGTCCAGATCTCGGAGGGGACTGCAAAACAGTTGCAGTGGTGGCTCTCGAACCGGCAATGGGTCATGGGCAGATCCCTCTCCCTTCCCCAGCCAGAGCATACAGTTGTGACGGACGCGTCCCTTCTGGGATGGGGCGGTCACATGGGAGAGGCGGAGATCAGAGGCCTCTGGTCTCCGGCGGAGTCCCGGCTCCATATCAACCTTCTGGAGCTCCGGGCGATCCGGCTTGCACTCAAGGCATTCCTTCCCTCTGTCAAAGGGAAGGTAGTGCAGGTGTTCACAGACAACACCACCGCCATGTGGTACTGCAACAAACAGGGCGGGGTGGGGTCTTGGACCCTTTGTCAGGAGGCTCTGCGCCTCTGGACATGGCTGGAACATCAGGGCATGTTCCTGATGGTTCAACACCTGGCAGGTTCTCTGAACGCCAGGGCGGACGAACTCAGCCGCAGGTGCATGATGGATCACGAATGGCGTCTTCACTCGGAAGTGGCGCAAGGACTCTTTCTACAGTGGGGAGAGCCTTGGTTAGATCTATTCGCCGCCGAAGAGAACGCGCAATGTCATCAGTTCTGCGCGTTGGAATTTCCAAGGCGGCACTCGCTCGGCGATGCTTTTCGTCGCGAGTGGAGTTGCGGTCTGTTGTACGCCTTTCCGCCTATACCACTTCTACCCAGAGTGTTGAAGAAGATTCGGCACAACCGGGCCCAAGTCATTCTTGTGGCTCCGGACTGGGCTCGAAGAGTTTGGTATCCCGAGCTACTCAGTATGAGCATAGATCCCCCGATCCGTCTGCCTCTTCGGGAGGATCTTCTGTCGCAGCAGCAGGGGACGGTCCTCCACCCGAATCTGTCCAGTCTACACCTGCTTGCGTGGAGATTGAGCGGCGGCAGTTGATTCCTTTCGACTTGCCTCCCGAAGTTTGTGATGTGATTCTGGCAGCCAGGCGTCCCTCCACTAAGGTGGTATACGCCTGCAGGTGGAACAAATTTGTGGCATGGTGCACAGCAAAGGCTGTGGATCCCCTTTCTGCCCCTCTTTCTGAGGTCCTTCTGTTCCTTCTCTCTCTGGCCCAACAGGGTTCTGCCGTGGGTACCATCAAGGGTTATCTTTGTGCTATCTCGGCCTTCCTCAGGCTCCCTGATCAGCCCTCCCTTTTCAAGTCCCCTGTTGTTAACAGGTTCTTAAAAGGCATTACTCACCTCTTCCCTCCTGTTCCGTTTGTAATGCCTCAGTGGGACTTGAACTTGGTTCTTACCTTTTAATGTGCGCTCCCTTTGAGCCTCTGCATAACTGTCCTCTTCGTCTTCTGACTCTGAAGACTGCCTTTCTGGTGGCCATCACCTCCGCTCGGCGGGTGAGTGAGCTCCAGGCTCTATCTTGCAAACCTCCCTTTCTGTCTGTTCATCCAGACAAGGCTGTTCTTCGGACGCGTCCGTCCTTCTTGCCAAAGGTGGTTACTGCTTTCCACATTGGGCAGACCATCACTTTGCCCACCTTCTTTCCGCCTCCGCATCCTTCCAGAGAGGAAGAGAGGCTCCACCGTCTGGACCCAAAACGTGCGCTCTCCTTCTATATCGACCTCACAAAACACTTCCGGGTGGATGACCAGCTCTTTGTTGGCTACGTGGGCGCCAAAAAGGTCGGGCGGTGCACAAGAGGACCGTCTCCCGCTGGGTTACCTTGTGCATCAAGACCTGCTATTCTTTGGCCAAGAAGGAGCCTCCTGTTGGGCTGCGTGCCCATTCCACCAGGGCAACGGCTGCTACCACGGCCTTGGGCCGCGGTGTTCCGCTGCCGGTTATCTGTCAGGCAGCTACGTGGGCCTCGCTGCACACGTTTACTAAGCATTACTGCCTTGACAGTCAGGTCCGGAGGGACGGCTTCTTTGGCCGTTCTGTCCTCCAGGACTTCCTTGTCTGATCTTTGTTCGCAGACCCGCCACCGGGGTTGGTATTGCTGGGGTATCTATTCTAAGGTAAGGAATCTATCACTAACGTGTCTCTTTCAGATGCACAAGTTACTAACTTGTGTAACGATATATCTGTAAGAGACAGTAGTTAGTGATAGATTCCTTACCGCCCACCCATCCTCCCCGTTCTGCGAACTGATTTCTAGGGTTAAGGACATCCCTTTCAGGGCCCTAGTATTTTTCAGACACCTGTGTCATCTTCTTGCATGGCTCTGCGTTCCTGGCGCGGAAAGTCGTGGTACAGAACTGACGTCAGCGCGCAGGGGCGGCGCCTAAGTACTGCCCGCGACGTCATCCCGGCGATCACGACGCCGACGACGGACGCGGAGCCGCACGACGCCGCCTACCGACGCGCAAGGGTACTGCTACGCAAAACTTTCCGGATCCAGCCTGACGCCTGGGGATATTCTAAGGTAAGGAATCTATCACTAACTACTGTCTCTTACAGATATATCGTTACACAAGTTAGTAACTTGTGCTTATGGCTCATCCATCACCAACGGAAAGGATGCTAAATCATTGGATATATTGCTAATCAAGGTTTGTAAGTCCGTCTTTGGAATCCCTAAATCAACTGGCCAAGCTGAATTCCGTTTGGAGTTTGGTCTCCGAAAACAGTCCTTGGTGGTGCAAGGGTAATTTTTTTTTTTTTGGTTTAAATTTTTTTATTGAAAATTAAAACATTTGTCATGTACAAAATCGTAATTTACAGTACGTCATGTAACGGAAAAATGCTGTATAATATGTTACAGTACATTGAGATGTTACATTTTCATGAATTTCTTTCGTGTCATTTCAAGTTCTTCAGTCGGTGAAATGCATAGTACTCCCCGATGAGCATTCCAGGCCCCCCATTTTCTATCCCACTTCTTAGGGCAACCTCTGATTTTGTAGACTTCTTTTTCAGCTATCCTACATTTGTCCATTGCTGCCACCCAACCAGTCAGCAACGGCTTGTCCGCAGCCCCCCATTTCATAGCAATAGCTCTCTTTACCAGGGTATACCCCAGGGTGATGAACTGTTGTTCTATGTCTGTAAGATCATTTGCTTCCCAAATGTTTTGGATTCCTAGTGGGGGTTTCAGTACTAGTGGTTTGCCCAGTGCTCCTTGCATCTGGTCCGTTGCTCGCTCCCAGATGTGTCGTATGTAGGGGCAATCCCATAAAATGTGGTAAAATGTAGCAACAGAGTTACAGCCCCGTAAGCAAAGCGCTTCCTGTCGAGTCCCTATCTTGGCCAATGTCACCCCGGTAAGGTATGTCCTATGTAGAATCTTCAATTGAATCAGTTTAAAACGTTGGTTTATAGCCGCTTCCGTGGGGGACATTAGGGCAGTCTGCCAGTCCTCGTCCTCGAGTTTTCCTATGTCGGATTGCCATCTGTCTCTAAGAGTAAGGAAGGGGTCTGGCATGTTATTACATAGCTTGCGATAAGTAAGGGAGATGGCCTTAGCAAGGAGGGGCTCAGCTAGAAGTCGGTCCTCTAGGGGGGACGAGTCCGGGACATTAGCCAGATCTGGTAGAGCCGTGTGAAGCGCATGTCGGATTTGCAGATATCGGAAAATCTCAGTAGGCGCCAGTTCGTGTTTCACTTGCAGTTCTTTGAACGTAAGTAGTTTCCCTTTTTTGAGAAGGTCCCCTATCGTGGAGATCCCTATCGTATCCCATTTGTCGAACCCTACTTGATAGCATAATAATCCCAGTTGTTGAGATGACCACAGAGGCGTAGCTGTCGTCAACCTCCCTTGCCAACCCAATCGTTTGTTAGCTGTCTGCCAGACGGCAATTGTTTGAGCCATAGGACCAAGATATCTCTCTGCGGGGTTTAGTATATAAGGCTCCTAGATATCCCTCCCGTCCAGTCTGATATCTCTCTAAGTGGTATGCCGGGTTAGATGGTGGACCATATAACCAGTGGTTGGTGGCCAATAATTGCGACGCCCAATAGTAAAGGCGTAGATCTGGGAGTGCAATGCCTCCATCGTACCAGCTCTTCATCAATTTTCCTAAGGCTATACGTGGTGTCCCTCCATCCCATAACAGTGTACGGACTTCCGCCTCCACACCAACGAAATATGTGTCCGGGATAGAATAAGGGCAGTTCTGAAGTGCATAGAGGAACCTTGGTAATGCTAGCATTTTAAACAAGGCAGCTCGGCCCAGTAACGACAATGGCAGTGGCCTCCAATGTCTGACATCTTCCTTTAAGCTCTGCAGGGGGGCAGCAAGATTGTGTTCATAAAAGGTCTTGGGGTCTGGGGTGATGAAGATCCCCAAGTACGTGAAACCCTCCCTGGTCACTACCACCTTACATCCCTTGGGTAGTCTAGGCGTGGGGCCATGGAGAACGTAAAGTATTGATTTTGCCCAGTTAATGGCATAACCGGAGTATTTTCCGAAATTAACAAAGATATTGAGTAGATAGTGAATCGATGTGTTTGGGGAGGCTAAATAAACCAGGATATCATCAGCGTATAATGATATTCTGTCTTCAGTATCTTCGTCCCATTTTAGCCCTCGTAAAGTGACGTCGCGCCTTACCCATGCCGCCAGCGGTTCAAGAACCAGCGCGAACAACAGAGGGGATAAGGGGCATCCCTGCCTAGTTCCTCTGCGTAGCCTGAATACCCTCGAGGTGTGATTGTTAACTCGCACCTCTCCCCACAGGTCAGTATACAGCAAACGAACCCAGGCTATGAACCGGGGGCCAAATCCAAAGCGTGCGAGCACTTCGAAAAGGTATGGCCATTCTATTGAATCAAAGGCCATGGAGGCATCTAAGGACATAATCACTGCGTCTTCCTCCAAGTAGGGTTGCCTCGCAAGCACATTATTTACCCTGCAAATATTCAGCGCAGTATTTCTACCCGTGACGAACCCAGATTGATCCGCATGAACCAGGGAAGGCAACACGGCATTCAGACGGAGGGCCAGTAATTTCGCCAGGATCTTGGCCTCCGCATTTATTAACGAAATTGGTCTGTACGACCCGCAACAGTCCGCTGCCTTCCCGGGTTTTCGTATGACTACTATAGCTGCCAACCTTTGATCCGGAGGCAGCATGCCCTTCTCCAGGCTTTCCGAATACATTAGGTTAAGGTGGGGAACGATCTTTACTGCCATGGGCTTGAGGAACTCTATCGGGATGCCGTTAGGTCCCATCGCTTTACCCGATTGGACACTGTATATAGCTGTGCAGAGCTCCTCAACAGTGATATCAGCCTCCAGGTCAGCTTTGTCCGTTTCTGACAGGGAGGGCAGGTTACTATCCGTCAGTAGTTGCCGGGATTCTTCCGACGTGTAGGTGGTGGATGGTGTATACACCGTCTCCAAATGATCGGCGAACGTTTCTGCAATTTCTTGTGGGTCAGATATTTTCGCGCCCATGTCGTTGGATAATTCAGGCACCCATCTGTGTGCCTGTTCCCGACGCTCGAGCCAAGCCAACATCTTACCCGCTCTCTCCCCCATCTCATACACTCTGTGTCTTGTAGACGATAATCGCGCTCTCGCCTTTTCTTGCACAAGGACTTTATATTCAAGACGTTTCGTAGTTAGGCGATGTGCTGTGTCCTCGTTGGGCGAGGAGTTATGGAGCGACTCTAGTCGTTGTAGGTCACTCTCCATTGCAAGTATGTGCTCGTTGTGGCGCCGAATATGACCCATTTTTAACGCTAATGCATGGCCTTTCATCACTGCTTTATATGCCTCCCAAATTGTCTGTGCGGAGTCCACCGACCCGAGATTTTCTGCAAAGTAGAGGTCAGTCTGTTCAGTTAGTTGGTCCCTTATGTTGGGTATCTTAAGGAGCCACGGGTTGATCACTATGGAGCTACGGTGTTTGGGGCGGCGGAAGCGAAGTTCGACCCACACCGGGGAATGATCCGAGATTCCACGCGGAAGCCCACGGGGATTTTGAAAATGGCCGACATCCGTCAGGAGTGTAAGGAAATAGCCTATGCGGGACATGCTCTTATGCGCATTGGAATAGTGGGTATAGTATGTCATTTGTGGTTGCAATGAGCGCCATATGTCCGTTAGACCCATGGCCTGGGTGAATTCTGCCATGAGTGTTTGGTCTAGTAGCCGGTCGCTGGGGGTATCTATCTACTTTATCGTCCATAGTCAGGTTAAAGTCACCTCCCATTATCAAGATGCCGTCTGGTAAGTCCACTAATATTTTACCTAAGTCGCAAAGCGCTTCTTTCCCCAACGCAGGGGGGAGATACACCGAGATGACCTTCAACACTTTCCCCTCCCAGGTGGCCTCCAAAACCGCAAACCTACCCTGTGGGTCCGCCCAGGTACGTGTGGGTGTAAGAGCTAGGCCTTTGCGAACTAGGATACCAGTCCCCCTTGAGCCAGAGGTAAACCCTGCGTGTACTAGTAACATATAAACCCACCTGCTGAGGGCCTTGCAACTATTACCTATTAGATGGGTTTCTTGCAGCAGGACTATATCTGGTGCTTGTCGCTTTAGATACTGTGATACGACTCCCCTCTTTATCTTGTCTCCTAGTCCATTAACATTCCACGTCAGGGCGGACAATTTTATGTCAGTGACAATAGACATTGTGGAATAGGGTTGTTGTCAAAGAGGCGCAGTCGATAGCCCTCCCCATGGGGGAGGGGACCAGGTCAGCCTGAGCAAACACATGTTCCAAAGGGGCCGAGAACCCAATATAGGGGGATTGAACAACAGCATACCATTCAAATGACATCTCTTGCGATTGATCACAATGTACCAAGCCTGTTATGATTCTCACTGCAACATGACAATTAACAAAAACTACAACTCGCCCTCCACCCCGTCCCCCCTCCCCCGCCCTGCCCCCTGCCAGTGGATTTCAAACTACCCACCCCCCAACAAGGCAGAGTGCCTTTCGCCCCACCTCCCATGCGCGGGTGCCTGGTGTACAGCCGTCCCACCCTCGCCGTGACTGAAGGATGGATACATATTACACGACATTCAGAAAAACCCCAGATGAACTCCTCAGCGATTTCATTGAACATGTTTCAAATTACCAGTGATACCGCTCAATTTTAACTCTAATAATCTCCCTTCTTTTAGTCAGCCAGGGGCCTGTGTCCTACACCCCCCATCCCTCCATACCATCAGTTGCGCTCAAAGGTCCCAAGTGTCTCTTTGGTTACTACAGGGAGCAGTGTCCTGCCACCTACCCTCTCACCCCTTCGGGTCCAGGGTGTTCTCCCCACGGGCCGGATCTCCACGATGATCTGCTCCGTTGGTCGGTGGGTCGTTCCTGGTCTTGTTGTGTCTGCCATTGTTCCGATGTCCCACCCTGCGCCATCCCTCAAGCCAGTCCCAGGTTTCCTCCGGGGATGAAAAGAACCAGGTCTTTCCCTCCGACTCAACCCGGAGTTTGGCTGGGAAGAGCATAGAGTACTTGATTTCCTTGTCACGCAGCTCCTTCTTAACCGCCAGAAAGCTGCGTCGTTGGTCCTGCACTTTGGTCGTGAAGTCCGGGAAGAACGTGACGGTGCTGTTGTCTATTTGTAAGGGCGGTTTGGCTCGAGCCGTTTGAAGGATCACATCGCGGTCCCGGAAATTGAAGACTCTCGCAATGATAGGTCTCGGGGGATCTCCAGGTTTGGGCCGTTCCCCAGGGACTCGATGGGCTCGTTCAATAGAGAAATAATTTGACAGGCGTTCGGCTGGAGCCTCTTTGTCACCAGATCTTCCACAAAGAGATCTGCTGCGGGTCCCTCCACTCGCTTCGGGACCCCCAGTATGCGTATGTTGTTTCTACGCGCCCGTCCTTCGTAATCGTCAAGCTGGCCTTCCATCTTCACCTGCTGGTCCTGGAGCCGGACTACTTGCTGCTTAAGGAGGTCCGAATCAGACGTTAGTATAACTGGCATCTTCCACATCTTTTACTCTAGCATCCATTTTGCGTAGGTCCGCTCTGATGAGGGAGATCTCTATGTTGACAGTGTCAATTCGGGTCTCCAGAGATGACCGGACTCCCGCAATAGCCTCCATTACATCTTGGAGGGTAGGATCAGATTGAGGAGACTTGGGATGAGGGTCATTCGTCCCACCCCTGGCAGCCGAATCGGATTCATCACCTGTTTTCCCCCATGCAAATTTTGCAAGTGACTTTTGGGCCGGTGTTTTAGGTCCCCTGCCGCTGGCCATTGCGAGGTGCGAACTTTCCCTGTATGGATCTGGAGTCGGTACTCGCCGCCGCCTGCCCAGGGAGGGGGGAATGACTGCGTCCCTCCCCGTTGGCCTGTCGGTTTTCCCGATTAGCTGTCCGGTGGCAAGTTCCAACAGATGAGCGCAGCTGAATTTAGGCTTCGGGACTTCCTGAGGGCTCGTATTCAGAGGAGGAGGGGGGTGCCATGTAGCTTGGAGTCCAAGTGAGGCACTATCTTGAGGCACGGCAACGTGGGCCGGGTCGAAGGCGGCTTCAGTGTTCCCCCCGCACTTCACCCCCTGGTGCAGTCGTAATATTCCTGCTTGCGACCGTCAGGGCCACAGTCAGCGTGAGCTATCAGTTATCGGGCCGGTCTGCAGCGTCGTTGTGAGGTAGCAACCTGACAAGATGGCTCGCCGGGGTGATTGCGTGTCACTGTAAAAGTCCCGGGATACCGTGGGGGGCCTCCGGCGTCGCCAGGTCCCTGTCTGGGGCCTCAGGTAGTAAAGGGCCCAGAGGGGGGGAAGCACGCGCCAACCTCCACCGATCAGCACCTCCCCCCTCTTCTCCAACGGTGTATGTGGCGTCAGGTTGGTATCAGTAGGGACTGGGCCGCCCCAGGTCCCCAGACAAATCTCCGTCTCTTCCGCCAAGGCCACTCACCGCCCGAGTCAGGATCGCTGCCCCGGGTCCCCACGGCGCCCTCAGCTGCACCTCCGGGGTCTCGCTGAGGTGTTCTGTCCCACAGTGGATCAATGGGCAATAGATGTGATCCCCGGCTCAGCTCGACAGTATTCTTGGCCGGCTGGGAATCCGAAGGCGGCCAAGGGGACACCCACCCGCGACTAGGCCTCAAGCCGGGGCCTTGATTTAGAAGCAGGCCGGGGGGGAGAGGGACGCGCAACACTCTCCTCTCCTGCGCGTCACCTCCAGCTGGAAAGATGGATCACACACGGCCCGCGGTAGGCTCCGATGCCGCGGGGGGCCGCCCCTCAGCCCCCGGGGCGTCCCGTACTCCAATACGCAGCTCCTACCCCTCAGCCGCGAAGATCTCAGGAGCGGGCCGCCATGTTGTTGCCGGCCGGGTATCAGGGGCGCCGTTCCGTTGCTGCGTATCACCTCAAATCGGGCTCGGAGCACCCGATGCTAGTTCTGCCGGTGTCCTCGGGATCTTGCCCTTCCCATCAAGGGGAAGGCAGTCGATTTCGGACAGGATAATGGGAGAAAGACGGCGAGGATGGCGGAGCCGCTTCAGAACGCGGCCATTCCGCTCGGTTGCTAGCCACGCCCCCCGCAAGGGTCGTTTTTGAAATGCATTCTCCCTATCTAAACCCGGCTCCTTAGCAAATAATTGCGTGTATGAAATAAATAGTTTTGAATATGTTGGGGCTTGGAGATCTACATTTCAATGTGTTTCCAAAGCTTTGATTTACAGTCGGGGTTCCCTGAAATGAATAAGCTTAGTTTTAAACAGCTTTTAAATAGAAACATAAAAATTAATTCATTTATTGAGGATAAAGTAGCTTTAGCTGCAAAGAAGCATGCATGGACAGTGATCATTTCTGATCAAAGACTGGGAATTCAGCCTTATCTGAAACTTAGCAGATATCCTACAGAGGATGGCACACCAAAATGGATCCAGCAATAGTCAACTAGTGATTGTAGACTATGTGGGCTTTCACAAGAAACTGTATTGCATATTGTATGTGTCTGCCCGTACTTGTAAATATTTATAAAACTGGTTTTGCGGTAATCTGAAATCGGTCTGTATCTCTTGATATGATTTCAGGACTGTGCCACGCTTAACCGGTCCCAGAGTGGAAATCCCTATGGCATCCCACTGCCAGAATACTCGCAGAGGCCACCTGGCAAAGGAAATCTCCCACCCACAGAGGTGTTGTTCGGGTCAGCTTCCCCCACCATCCCATCCTCTGAAGAGAAAGTTTCCATGTAAGGAGAACAACTTGGGTCGCTGGGGGAAGGGAATCCTTCGCCTTCCCACCGTAAAGAAGGTCCAACACTTAAGTGTCACCCAGCGCTCTGTCTCGTATGCCGGGTCGTCCTGTGCGGTATACCACCAATCGTTTATGATTAATAAGTGGGACGCAGCATAGTAGGACTACACATCAGGTGCGGCAATACCACCACTATATGTGGACTAAAAACATGTCCAAAGTGCAATCCCCCCCTCCCCAAGAAACTGGGTCAATACTGTATTTACTTGTCCCAACCATGTAGGGGGGATATTGTAGGTGTAATTCTGTAGTTGATATAAGATGTGAGGCAGCGAAACCATCTTAAAAATCATCGAGCGACCCAGCAGGGACAGCGGCAGCAGGGACCAGTTTTTTATCTCTTCTTTTATACGGGGGCCACATTATTAGTCCAGGATATGGCAGAGTCGGGAGAGATAAATACACAAAGATATTTAAACCCAGTGGTAGCCAATGTTAACCCTGATGCCCACGTCCTATCTCTAGTGGACCCACCAATCAGAAACACCACCAACTTCTCCACATTCATACAGAGTCCATAGGTCTCACCAAAGACCTGCATGATCTGCAGGATACGCGGTCCGGAATTCTCAGGGTCTGCAATAAAGAACAAGACATTTTCAGCATGTAGAGCTATCCTGTCGGACAGTTCCATGGACCACTCAAAACCCCGCACCTGGGCATCAACCCACTCCCAGGCCGTCAAGGCTCTACTGCTAGGGCAAGGGGGACAAAGGGCACCCCTGGCGAGTACCTCTGCAAATCTCAAAGGGGTCTGAAACCGCTCCAGCAGCATGAACTAAGGCAGTCAAGTTAGTTAGTGTAGCCGAATGTAGGATAAAAAGCGTAGGCCTAGACTGATACTCAGAAGAAGGGCAAATAAGTACACCCAACCAACCTAATCGAAGGCTTTATCTATGTCAGCCAACAACAACGGTGGGTCTTTTCAAGTGGCCCACCATGGCGAGCGCATTATAAACATGTTGAATATTATCCCCTGTGGCCTTATGTGGCATAAACCCTGCCAGGTTGGGATGAATTAAGTCAGGCATGTGTAGCATTAATCTGTTGGCCAGAGTGTTCCCAAAGAGTTTCACCTCAAAATTGAGGAGAGAGATTGGTCTATAGGATGAATGGATTTCAGGCGGGCGCTTAGGTTTGAGGAAAACAACAATTTCTGTGTGGAGCCAGTCCGGCGGGAGCTGGGCATCCTCCAATGCCGCATGGATTACATTCAAGAGATCGTTCCCTAGTTGTGTCATATAAGCTTTGAGGAACTCACTGGGGAAGCTGTTGGGTTCAGGAGCTCTCCCAGACTGCATCTCCGTGAGGGCCCCTGTCAGCTCCTCCAAGGTGATCTTCTCGTTGAGCTCGTCTCGGGCAGTATCAGACAGGGCCTGCGGTGGAAGGGCGCTAAAGAATCCCACGATCTGATAGGTGTTGACCCTGTCTCTTTTAGCAAATAGCTCACTATACTAGGCAGCAAAACTCTGGGCAACCTCTCAGGATCCCGACAGTAGTTCACCCTGAGCATCTCGCACCACTGGCACTGGGGGAACCGTGTTAGTGGCCTGACATAGCTTGTGTAGCATCCTACTGGATTTATCGATCCACTGATATATACGACATTGCGTGGCCTGCAATGCCTTTCCACAACACCCTCTCGCCCTCAACTATCCTTTTCCAACCTACACACCTGCGCCTCTAGCTCCACCAATTCTTGCGTTTTATGTCTACGTTCGCCTGCACAAAAGCTTATGTTTATTCCCTGGAGAGTGTGTGTAAGCGCTTCCCATAATATCACTTTGGAGGGCGCTGTGGCAGTATTAATGGAAAAATATTCCGTAATTGATCAATGACGGAGTGTTCTATAGGATGGGTTCTGTAAATGCCAGGGCGACATGCGTCAACGGAACAAAGGGCGCTGCGGACCTACATGGAGCTCAAGGGGCACTGGGGAATGGTCATACAATCCTTGCGGAAGGATGTCGAGACTGGACACTATGGAGATACGCTGCAGAGACTAACAGGTAATCCAATCTAGAAAAGGAGCCATGAACCTTCGAGTAATGTGTAGCCCCTTTCTGCGGGGTGATACGACCTCCAGGCATCGGTCCAGCCCAGTGTGGACACTAAGAAAGACAGCTTGACTGATGCAAGTGGCCAGGATTGCAGCAGGGTAAAGAATTAGGTGAAGCTCTTCTTTATGATCATATATTTTTATATCAGCATTTTCCTTGCCTTTTGCTTGTTTGCAAAATAAATTCAAACATTTTTTTGTCAATGCCAGACCTATTGGCTTTGTTAATGCTTTTTTTTCCACAAAATATTTTATTTGTATTTGTAGCCATATTTGACCCATAGGGCCCGTTTTACATAAGCATATTGGTAGAGTACATGTATATGGCATAGTTTGTTTAACAGATACATCAATAACTAACAATATTAAACAGTAGTACTAACGCATGCCATAGCCCCATTGCATTACCTTGCAGGTTCCCAGTGACATCTGATTACCGTCTTGTATATGGAATATAACCTATGTTAGATATCTATACCTCTGATAGAGCGTATTGTGTGTGCCTAGTAGTGGGGGGGTAACAGAATACCGCCGTAGTCTGCCCAGCACTGCCATATCTTGGCGTGTTTTTGTGGACATCCTCGGGCGATGAATACCGGGCACTCCAGACCCATACAAAAATCAAGTCCTTGCTTCCATACACCCATCTGTGGGGAGGTGGTCGCCTTCCAGAGCTGGGCTATTTCTCTCTTAGCTATGGTGAGGCCTAGAAATAAAAGATGGCTTTTATATTTATTAATCCCTGAATTCATAGGCCACATGTAGGAGCCACTCCTGGCGCCAAGCTCAGACCGATCATCGCCAGAATACTAAATGTCCATGACAGAGATAATATCCTTCGTCAAGCCAGGCTGCAGGACTCTCTCAAATATGAATCGCAGCACATAATGATCTTCCCTGATCATACCAAACTTGTTCAGTAAAAACGCCAGTCATTTATAGACACGAAGGCGCGGCTCCACGGCCTCAAAATTGCATATGCCCTCTCTTTTCCCGTCCTGCCTAAGAGTGATCTACAAATCTCTCACAATGTCCTTTGACACTCCTGAGGAGGTCTTCTCCTGGACAGACGAAGAAATAACCATCAAATCCCGCATCCCGCCACCCCTCGAATCGGACTGTTCCACCAGTGACAGTATACGTCGACAATCCGAACCCAAAGGGAAACAGCGTCACAGGTCTGGATCCTCTTGGCACTCACGGGTGCACAGTGACGATCAAATCATGCCTTCTTGAACACTTAGAACGGCCTCGGCGAGCGAGACACGCGGCAGTGGCTCTATGGGCGATAGAATCTGATATTCTTCCAAATATATTGTTTTGTTTTTCTCTTTTGCAGGTTACGATTGGACTCCTATATTGGGGCTAGGCCCCTGGTTGGGACATCACCTGAAAATCAGACAAAAGTTATGTTTGTGAGTTGGTTCCCAGGGATCCATTGGAATGGCACGGTCACCAACCCCCGTTCGAGTAGGCCAGACCTGCCCGCCACGACAGGTACTTCAATGTTTCTGGAGTATAGGGGCTTGGGGGCAGGGCACAGGGACTGTTTACTAGTTTTACATGCTATGCTCCAGTTGAACATCATGGCGGCCCATTTAGAGGCGACTATGCACCACCTGCAGGATCCCACATGCACACGACATCCCAGTCATGGAGGATAAGTCTATCACCTCACAGAGCAAGCTCCATATTATCAGCTGGAACATTTGAGGTGTCCTGTATAAAGTTAAAAGGGGGGGCGGGCATTCGACAGGCCAAGCGCCTGGGTGCAGATGTCCTAATGCTCCAGGAAACACATCTTATGGGAACAAAGACCCCCTGTCTCTCCAGACTCGGCTATGACTTGGTCTATCACTCCGGCTTCGTTAGGGGCTCCAGAGGCACAGTGCTCCTGATACACCGCAGAGTTCCATTCAACACTACCCGCACCTGGATAGATAAGCAAAGCAGATACGTCTTGCTAGCAGGCACCCTATATGGTGAAAGGGTGGTCCTGGGTAGTGTCTATGCCCCCCCCACCTTGACCCAGACCTTTATCGAACGACTAATGGCCACATGGCTAGGTATTCAAGAAGGATTAATGGCCATTGGGGTGGACTGGAATGATGTTATACATACACAACAGGACAGATGGTGACCCTGGGGGGGACCAGGGAGCACACGAGAATCACACCTATTCCGCTTGCCCAAAGGCCTGGGATGGACAGACTGTCAGGGACTGTCTGGGACTATGTCGGAAACACAGTCAGGGACTTGGGCAAGGACTGGGAATGGGGTAGAAAACGTACACAGAGAGAGGAGTACAGCGCTGCCCAGGATCACACAGGAAGTCAGAGGAGAAAAGGGATCCAAAGGGGAAGCCTGTACAAAGGAACAAGATGGCTAAGGCTCAGAAAGGAAGGGCACTCGCAAGGCAATTTAGCATTCAGACTAACTACACCCAGGACGGACGTGCAAGACATATATATAATACAACATTAACAATAAAGGGAATGTGGGGAAAAGCACTCGGGAGCTCCACACGGTAAGACTGAAGCTCAGTAAGTTCCTCACCCACAATTGCTGTTACAGATACTGACTGAAAATACCCACATATAGGATATGTATGCAAAGGCAGGGTCTGTGGAGCTTATACCTATGGTGATGTTATAACAGTAACTCAAAGACAATACTCACAGTGAACAAGAAACACCACCTAGGTAGTCAGCTGTGCCCACGGATCCTGGCGATCAAACAGGAACACGCAAGGCAGTAACAGCAAAGGGCTAGAACTAAACACAAGCACAATAGACAAGGAGCTAGCAAGGAGGTGTGCTTAACAGGAAAGGAAGGAAATCACAGGGCACACTTGGCAGAAAGCAGGTAACAAACATACAAGGTAACGGAAGCAAGACAGCAGAAATAGAAAGACAGCAAACTAGAACTGGAACTAAGGAAATGGGAAGAAAGGCAGGGACTGGAAAAGGATATACAGAAGGGGAGGCTACAAGGGTATACTAGAATAGTGCAGGTTCAGGAATCAAGAAAACAAAGTAGCATAGAAGGCAGTGCTGGGGCAGGAACCAGAATTGAGCAAAAGCTCAGGAGTCAAAGTAGCACTGCAGGTAGTGCTAGTTCAGGAGAAGGGAAACTGCTGCAGGTCAGGAACAAGGAATGCTAAGGCTCAGGAGTCAAGGTAGCACTGCAGGCAGTGCTAGTTCAGGAACAAGGGAAACTGCTGCAGTTCAGGAACAAGGGAAACTGCTGCAGTTCAGGAACAAGGAATGCTAAGGCTCAGGAGTCAAGGTAGCACTGCAGGCAGTACTGGTTCAAGGAAACAGGAAATAGCTACAGCTCAGGAAACAAGGAGTCAAGAGAGCACTGCAAGCAGTGCAAATCAGGAACAAGAAATAGCTGAAGCTCAGGAACAGGAACAAAGAATAGCTATAGCTCAGGAACTCAGGAAACAAGGTAGCACTGCAGGCAGTGCTAATTCAGGCACAAGGAATAGCTATAGCTCAGGAATCAAGGAACAAGGATTAACTATAGCTCAGGAATCAAGGAATATCAAAAGCTCAGGAAACACTGGAAACAAGGTTATCAAAAGCTCAGGAAACACTGGAAACAAGGATCGGCCTCACCGGTATACAGCTACAATGACCAACCCTAGGCTGAAAGGAGCTGAGGCTTAAAAGAGCTCACAGTAATCACATGCATCAGGTGTGAGCAGGCTAGCAGCAGCCAGCCACAGGTGAACTGAATTCCTCCACCCATCCTTGGCCTGCAGGGGTGGAGACAAAGCAGTGAGCAGGGGATTATAGGTAATGGAGTTTCCAGCATGAGCAGGCTGGCTTCCACAAAACCCGGCATGGATTGGGAATGGATGTCAATTCCTAAATGATGTCCAAATGCCTGGAAGTCAGGATATGCATACAGGGGAGTGTCTGGAAGCATATTAGAATACTGGAAAGCCCCACAATTCGGCCCCCTGGTGGTGGGAACGAGAGCACAGGGAGTGAATCTTGACACAGACACATGGTGTATGCTTTATCCAATAGAAAGAGGCTACACATACTACTCACAGGTACACCAGATGTTCTCCCTTATCGATTATATATTAGTCCCCGCAATTTCCACACATAGGGTCTCTGGCGCTGAGATACTGTCTAGGAGCCTTTCAGATCATGCTCTAATATCACTCGGCCTCTGGATAGGCCCGAGTTGGCCCCCCTTCCGTTGGTGTAGGTCCTCGTGGCACCTCCATGACCAACAATATCGAACACACATATACCGGGCCATACAGGACTACATTGACTCAAACACCGGGACGGTGGCTTCAGCTGGGACCCTATGGGAGACCATGAAACCGACCCTGCGCTGTGTCGACATCTCCCTCTGTGCACACAAACAACAGCGTGAAAAACTTTTCAAATCGAAGCCCAGTTGTTGACTCTGGAGAGGCAGGGGTGAGGTGGTGAGGGAGCGCCTGTACGTCAGCAAATGGTCCATATACAACAAATATACCAGTATGAGTTAATGGAAGAAGCAAAGACAATATGGCTAGCATCCAGAAACCGCATATACCAATGGGGCGACAAATCTAGCAAGCTACTGCATAGGCTGTGTCAGCAAGCCGCACGGCCAATCCACATACCATGCGTCAGGAGCCCAGGCGGGGATGTCCCGACAGATCCGCTGTTGATTGCTGACATCTTTGCTGACTACTACAGACAGCTATATGCAGAACCAGATACTTTGCCAGCAGCTACTATCCAAAAATTCATTAATGACCTCCCCCGAGAGCCCTCACAGACACCGCCAAGAAACAGCTAGACGCTCCAATTACGATTGAAGAGCTCACAGCAGCTGTAGTTGAATTGCGAACGGGCAAAGCCCCAATGGATTCCCTTGCAATTTAAAAAAAATATATATGTCACAATTGGGAGCCCTCTTTTTGGCGGTTCTTCAGGCCGTGGTGGAGGAAGGCAGACTCCCGTCGGATTGGAGACACGCTGAGGTAGTGGTGCTCCTGAAACCGGGTCGTCCTCCGGAGCTCCACTTCTCGTACCACCCGATTTCCCTTCTTAACCTAGAGGCTAAGATGCTCGCTAAGGTACTGGCTAACAGACTCTTGCCCTACATAACTGACCTAGTTCATGCAGACAAAGCTGGCTTTATGCCATGACTGCGCTACCCACCAGAACATTAAGCGAGCTCACAATGCCGTTGCTGCCGCGGATCGCCTAGGTGCCCCAGCTGCTCTACTCTTGGCAGATATGGATAAAGCCTTCGACTCTGTCAGTTGGGTGTATCTCTTCGCGCTTCTTCAAAGGCAAAATTTCGGCCCGCAGTTCCTAACATATATAAGCCTACTATACACCGACCCTATACACCGACCTTACAGCTGCGGTACGTGTAGCGGGCACAGTTTCTTCACGATTCTCTATTCATAGAGGCACCCGCCAGGGATGTCCGCTTTCGCTCTATTTATTTGCATTGGCAATGGAGCCGCTGGCGGCATGGGTGAGAATGGACGTGCAGTTGCGGGGGTTCGAATGGTCTTTGGAGGTGTCCGACCGAATTGCACTATATGCAGATGATGTATTATTGTTTATAACCGATGCTCACAGATCCGGCCCCCGGCTCCTCCGTATAATGGAGGTGTTTGGAGAGACCTCAGGACTCTATATGAACACATCCAAGTCAGTCCTTTGGCCGCTCTTGGGTACACAGGTGGTGGGTGTTTGGGCACAGGGTCTTACTGTAGCCTCAGATGGCATGCGATATCTGGGCATCTTCCTGACAGCCTCACAACCCATAGCATGACAACATAATTTGGCTCCATTAACGGAACGAGTGCTGGCAGACGTTAAATCATGGTCCCATCTACCACTTAACCTCTTCGGCCGCTCCGCTGTCTTTAAGATGGTATCCCTACCCCGCCTGCTATATCAGTTGCAAAATCATCCATACCTGATCCCAGCCAAATGGTTTCGGCAAATTAATGCTATCCTAAGCCAGTTCATGTGGAGAGGGGGTACTGGCCGAGTGGTGCTACGCACATGCTACCTGTCCACATATTGCAGCTGCATTGCAGCAGCTGACATACAGTCGTACCATGCGGCAGCACACCTGCAAATACTAAATGAATGGTGGTACGGAGATAGAGGCGATCCAGCCTATGCAGTCGAACACCTACTCATGGGACACACCCCTATTCATACATATATACATAGAGAGTCGGAGGTTTGGGCTCTGCCGCCCGCAACAGGGATGGTCTTTCGGGTATGGAAACATTCACTGAAATGCATGGGATGGTGGGGCAAGCTTACACAAGAGACCCCACTGTGGTGTGGTGGCCTCCTCCCTCAGATGGCTTCCGGCACTGGGACGATATAGGTATATCTACATTAGGGACAGTTATATACCAGACGACACTCAAATCCTTTCAAGAACTGCAAACTGAATTTCATATGCCACGTACACAATTCTACAAATACTTGCAGTTCCGACATGCCTTGACCCCATGTATCAAAGATATGTCGACACTCCATGAATTGAATCCTTTGGAGGGCAAACTACTCATGGGCGACCTGGGCGACCATAAGATTACAAGTCTATCAAACCCTCATCACAAACAACAACAACTCATTGACAGACCTTCGAGAGACATGGCATACTGAAATAGGCCCACTTGATGAAGTTGACTGGAATGAGGCCCTAGGGTCCATCCGCGGTGCAGCCATCTCATCCCACCAGAGACTTATACAATTTAAATGCCTACATAGGACATACTTCACACAATATAAACTATGGCGATCCGGCCTGGTGCCCTCCTACCGGTCTACGCTGCAATGCTTCAGAAGGCACAGTTTGGTCAGGCGGGCTACTGGCCAGGTTTTGGCATAGGGTACTTGCATATCTCTCCGAGGTCCCCACATCCCCCAAACTGGCGCCTCCGTAGGCAGGGATATTCCCACCACCCCCCTATTGGGTACATCACCCTCGGGTCCACGCTGTTATGGCTTTCCTTGGTCGGTCCCCAGCAAGCTTGGTCGGTCCCCAGCAAGCTGTAGGGCCGGTGTCCGAGATTCAGGCACCAGGGTATCGTGGGGGGCTTTTCAGCAGGCACCCCTGCTTTCCAGCTAACGCAGTGCCCGGAAGCCAGGTCAGCGGGCCGCCCCTGCACCTTTTGAGCCGTCTAGCATTCACCACTGTGGCCCGGAGCCCCCGCGGGCATGTCCTTGTGGGTAGATCCTTTTATTGCGCCTCTCCCGTTATTCAACTCTGGGCCTAGTTTTTCTTTCCAGTGTGGAGGTTAATTTGTATCTTCCGGGGTGCCACCGCTGCCAGGAGCACTCCGCCAGGGAAACCTCGGCAGACGGGCCGACCGGCCCCGCAGCTGCATCTCGTCCTCTCGCACCTGGGCCGATCTGTCTAGTGTGGTTCTGGCGGTCTCCGGACCCCGGGCGCATCTCCGTCAGTATGCCTCTTGCATGGGCCCGGGTGTCGTCGGCTCCGCCACACCACTGCGGAAATGGTATGTCTCTCACCTCCGGGGGCCGGCCAGGGCAAGCCGAGGACACGCGGGCTGTGCCTTGTGTCTCCGGGCGGGAATCGACAGCCCCGGAGTGCGCCCACCTGGCTCAAGCTCTGTGCTAGTAGGCCTCGGCCCAGGCCTTCCAGCTCGCCGACCAGGCAACGCACGGCGATCCCTCTGGGCGAGGCCTGTAATGTTCTCCGGCGGGGTAGCGGTTCAGTCTACCCACGCCCGGAGATTACGTATTAGCGCTGGCGCATGACGCCGCGCGCGTGTATAAAATAAAGAGGTGTGGCCCGGCTTCGTCAGTCGGGACCACGCGACGGAACGAAACACTTGAGTCGCGTCCTAATTGCGGCCGCCGCAGCGCGCTAATTGCCCCGCGCAGCGGCACCTTTACACTGGCGACGAGGCGGTGTTGAGCTCACGCCGTTTCATTGTTCAGCTGGTTACTGTGAGTGGCCTGTGCCAGGTGATAAGGCCCTGCAGCCACACTGTGAGCAATCCTGCTGCCTATCCTCGAGGCCCTGCAGCCACATGAAGAGCCAGCCAAGCAGTGCAAGCCTGCTGCCAATAGTGGAGGCCCTACAACCACTGTGAGTACCTACGTTTGGGCAAGTGATCCACCCTCAGCCTCTCCGCTTGCGTCCACGCACGTGGTTGGCCCCCAGCACCCCCTGGAGGACGTTGGTGTAGAAGGCAGGCTATGTGACCACGACACGCGGCGACAAGGCCCAGCTGTGCCACAATCGACCTCGGCCAGGCGGCTGCCACCCCAGTTCAGTAGCACGGCAGTGTACGTGCCGCGAGGTGTGCCACGACTGCGTCAGGATGGCGTCGATCCCGGCCATCGAGCCCTTCATCGTGGACGGTGCCCCCTCCTCCCTTGCCCCTCGATGGAGAGACTGGACTGACCGTCTCCAGATCTATTTTGAAGGGGCAGGTATAGCTCGCGACAGGCGCAGGGCACTGCTCCTCCACCTAGGGGGCAAGGACATACACCGCATCTACAAAACGCTAGTAGAGGCTACCCCCAAAACGTACGTGACGCTGCTCAATGCTCTTAATGCGCACTTTGAGCCGTTGGCGAACAGAGACTATGAAAGATTCATTTTTCGCCAGGCCAAACAGGAAGCGGAAGAGTCATTGGACACATTCCATGGGCGTTTGAAGGAGCTCGCCAGTACGTGCGGCTTCCAGGATGAACAAGAGGAGATCAGGGCCCAGATAATACAAGGCTGCTACTCATCAAAGCTCAGAGAGAACATCCTCCAGGAGTCCGGCAAGTCCTTGGTTGACATCCTCACCTTGGGACGGTCAAAAGAACTGTTGAAGGCCAGAGCATCCCACATGGAGGCCGCCCTCCACCGCCCCATCAAGACTGAACAGGTGAACGTGGCGGAGAAGGTGAACGTGGTGAAAGCCAAGTCGCGCCAAAGCCCGGGAAAGCGTCCACTAGACAGAAAGAAAGAATGTGGCTACTGTGGGGGCACGCCCCACCGCATGCAAGACTGCCCAGCGAGAGGAAAGCGGTGCACGGCCTGCGGGTGGATGAACCATTTCGCGGCGGTATGCAGGTCGTCGAAGCCCCGAAAAGAAACGGCACAGACCGTAGCTGAAACGCAAGACAGCGAAGATATGGATGACGACACGGGAGAGTACCCCGTCCATTATGTATTCGCAGTGGATCAACCACCACGGAAAAGACGGCGGCTTCCAACGTGCAGACTCAAGATTCACCACCAAGACGTACGGGCCACCATAGACACAGGGGCCTCGATCGAACTGATGGCTGCCAACGTATACAACCAATTGAGTCCACGCCCACCCTTGCGCGAAGCAAAGATTCGAGTATTTGCCTACGGACAGAAGACACCCATCCCACTCCTGGGATGTTTCAAAACGGAACTTAGGCATCAGGACCTCAAGATCCCCACCACAGTGTACTTGACCAAAGAAGGAAGCGGAATGCTGGTAAGCGGCCAGACAGCAGAAGAGCTGAAGCTGATCTCGTTTGCTCTCGCGGTCCAAGAAGAGGAACTAGCGGTCATCATGGAGGAATTCGACGACGTCTTTAAGGGAATTGGATGTCTGAAAGGGAAAGAGGTCTCTCTCCACATTGACCTGTCAGTCCAACCGGTAGCGCTGAGGCATAGGCGCATAGCATTCCATCTACGACAAAAGGTCGAAGACGAGCTGGAAGCACTGGAGAGGCAAGGGATAATAGAGAAGATCAGCGGGCCTACTCCGTGGGTGTCCCCGATCGTGGTGGCGAGAAAACCAAAACAGCCAGGGCAGGTCCGCATCTGTGTCGAGATGCGCCTCCCAAACGCAGCTGTAAAAAGGGAACGCCACTTAACCCCCACCATCGATGACATTCTGGGGGAACTGAACGGCGCAGTGTGGTTCTCGAAGGTGGACCTACGTTCAGGATATCACCAATTGCCCCTACATCCGGACTCTCGATACATCACTACATTCTCTACCCACGTCGGCCTCAGGCGATACAAGCGTCTCAACTTCGGGATCTCGAGTGCCGCTGAGGTATTTCAGAACACCATCAGAGAAGTCCTCAGCGGACTCCCAGGGGTTTTGAATGTGAGTGACGAGCTATTGGTATACGCCTCGACAGTAGACGACCACCACCGAAGACTTCGCAGCGTTCTCCAACGAATCAAAGAGTCCGGACTCACCCTGCACAAAGAAAAGTGCCAGTTCTTGAAGAACAAAATCAGTTTCTTTGGCTACACGTTCTCGGACAAAGGAGTAGCCCCAGACCCCGACAAGGTGCGAGACATTCAGGAAGCCCCGGCACCCTCCAACATCTCGGAAGTACGGAGTTTCCTAGGGATGGTAAACTTCTGTGGGCGTTTCATCCCAGATTTAACCAACATCATGAAGCCCCTCAGGGAGCTGACGAAGTCCACCACCACGTGGCAGTGGGGCCCCGACCAAGAACAAGCCTTTAAAGACACTAAAGCAGCCCTTTCGGCTGACACCACGCTGTCGTACTTTGGCCCGGCCCACCAATGTCGCCGTTGATGCCAGTCCCTATGGGCTAGGGGCAGTGCTCACGCAGCTACAACGCAATGACGAATGGGCTCCGATTGCCTACGCGAGCCGCTCCCCAACGGACACGGAGCAGCGCTACTCCCAGATAGAGAGGCCATCGCCATCCACTGGGCCTGTCGGCATTTCCACGTCTACGTGTATGGACACCCATTTACAGTCTCCACCGACCACAAGCCCCTCATACCATTATTTCAAGGATCCGCATCAAAGCCCCTCCCGAGGATAGAGAAATGGATCCTTCAATTGCAGGGGTATGACTACCGGGTAGAGTACAAACCAGGCTCATCCAACCCAGCCGACTACCTCTCGAGACATCCGAGGGCCGCAACCAAAGCAGAGGAAGAGGATGCCGAGGACACCGAGGAATACGTCCGTTTCATAGCGTAAAGGTCCCGACCACTTCCGATAAGCCTTGAAGCTATAGTGGAAGCCACCCAGAACGACAAGTGTCTGCAACTAGCCATCACCGCAGTTCGGGCGAACGACTGGCGCCCCATTCAGACCACGATGACCCGACGAACACCCCAAGCGAAGGCCATACTCGAGTCGATCATGCGGATCAAGGACGAACTCTCTGTCGACGGCAGTGGGTGCCTGCTTAGAGGTCCGCGACTGGTGATCCCGTCAAGCCTTGCTCAACAAGCGGTGGTACTCGCACACCGAGGGCACCAGGGCGTGGTGAAGACAAAAGGTCGGCTAAGAGCGAAAGTGTGGTTCCCGGGGATGGACCCGATGGTCGAGCAGACGGTTAGAACATGCAGATGGTGCCAGGTGTCAGGCCAACCGGATCGTCCTCACCCCGTCATCACTGAAGACAACCCCCAAAGACCGTGGGAGTGCGTCAGTATAGACTTTGGGCATCTTCCGGATGGGCGCTATGCCCTTGTAGTCATCGATGACTACACGAAATACCCCGAGATAGTAATCGTTGGAGGTCAAACAGCCGCGGAAGTAATCACCAAAGTAGAGAAGATCATTGCAACTCAGGGAATCTTTGAGGTAGTGAAGACGGATAATGGCCCGCCCTTTCAGGGACAAGAGTTTGCTGACTATCTCAAATCTTGGGGCATCCAACATCGGTAAGTGACACTGCGCTGGCCCCAAGCAAACTGGGAAGTAGAGAGGTTCATGCGCACTCTCAACAAAGTCATTCGCATTGCGCATGCTGAAGAAGCACCCCTGGAGAGAGCCATCTATAGTTTCCGGAGGGAATACAGATTGACGCCTCATCTCACGACAGAGAGGGCAAGCATGGGTCGAGTGGTGCGAGACACTATTCCCCATCACCCAAACTGGGCCCCCTCCCAGATTGACACTACAAGGGTCCTAGCCAAAAGAACCAGCACCAACGACCAGGCCAGTGTCAACCGAAGAGCGAGAGCGTCGACCATCCAAGAAAGGGACGTGGTCTATGTCAAAGACAGACACCCAGGGAGCAAATTCCGTCTCCTGTTTGAGAAGCGTCCATGGACAGTGATTCGCCGAACGGGCACGATGGTAACAGCCCGGCGAGGAACAGAAGAACTCACACGGAATGTATCGTTTTTCAAAAAGGTCCATGCTGAAACTCCCAACCTTCCGATGCTGGATAGTATGGAGGCTGGTCGAAGTCATCAGAGAGTGGCTGAGGAGGTAGAAGATGGCCAAGGAACTATCCCCATGGATGAGTCGGACAGGTCTGACCGAGGAACACCATCACCGCTCGAAGCTCGGGACGGAGGACTATCCAACTCCCCAGGGAGATCCCCGGAGGGCAGGGTCACGCAGGAAGTGGCCCTATCGTCATCACGGGGAGAGCATTCCAGATACGGCTTGAGGAGCAATCCGGCTCCCTCCTCCCGTCTGGCGGGCTTCATGGTGTGAAGAACCAAAGACTCGCAGCGGACTGTGACCTGCGACTGGGTAGGAGCTGAGAGCAGACGGCCCGCCTGGAACTGGTAACAGATCAACATGTTGATGTTTGTTTATGTTTAATAAAGGTTGGAAGGAATGTAATGTTCTCCGGCGGGGTAGCGGTTCAGTCTACCCACGCCCGGAGATTACGTATTAGCGCTGGCGCATGACGCCGCGCGTGTGTATAAAATAAAGAGGTGTGGCCCGGCTTCGTCAGTCGGGACCACGCGACGGAACAAAACACCTGAGTAGTGCAGCGGGGTGCCTCTGGAAGTCTATTGTGGTGCAGGAACCTCAGCGCAGTGTCAGCCACTCACCAGCCCCCGGACGCCGCCCCGATCCACTGGTCCGCAGGTCGACTCCCACCTCGGGTCTCTACGGGCAGGACTCAGGCACGTTGTCTTTATTTCGCCCAGCTACTGCATAGCTGTACTGCTCCAAGGGCGGCGGGACCTTTGCTGTCTCTGTGGGCGAGGATTGGGCAGGATGATGGTAAGATAAAGGCCGCGGCTAGGGGAGCTCGCCTAGCACACGTCCGCCATGTCGGATCGCCAGCTTGTTAATGCTTTTTTAAGACATAAAGTCCTATTATGTTTGTAATATTCTATGGCGATGTGATGTAATAGACGCTAAGTCCTGTGAGAACCCTAATTCATCTTTGTTCTTTGGTTCTGTACTTTTTATTGCATCCACTAATTCTTCCTTGGGATGGTCGATGTCTCTAGACCAGCGTTTCCCAGACAGTGGGTCGTGACCCGCTGGTGGTTGGCAAATCGATTTCTGATGGGTCTGGAAAATCTGAGCAATAAATAGAGATCCCTTTAAATTCAATCTCGTCACATATGACATTCAAAGACAGAGTTTAAATATCAGGCTATGCCATCTGACATATTGCTGCCTATTTTTAACATGGGGATTGATGCTTTCTGCAAAAGGAGAGGAACTTTTAAAGTGAATTATGTGACAATCTTCCTTGCGTACAGTGAGTGTGGAAAGGAAATGTGGTAGGATGCCGTATTTTTGCAACCCACTACAAAATGTAAATATCTGTAAATGAACTGTATACATTCAACAGTTGGAAAAGCAAAAAAGAACCACATTTTGTTTGCAATTCTTGAAGTGTGCTGGAAACAGAGATTTGAATAGGATCAGAACAAATCAAGACACTTTACTTGGTGATGCACAAATGCTAAATATTCACAGAAACCCGATTGCCACACATCGTATTTGTGTGCTAAATAGTTTTATCAGTTAAACCGTATGTCTGTGCAAAGTTAGTGGCGATTTCAATGGAAAATGTGCAGTCTGTAATTGGATTACATTTATGTCATGGGTTGAAAAAGTTTGCTGTTGGATTTAGTGGGTTGTGGTTCTAAAAAATGTTGGGAGCCACCGCTCTAAACAGATGGTGTTCCTAATATGTCCTAATACGTACCTCCTCTACATTCTGTCTCTTTAATTGTGAATCCTGCCTTTCTACTTGTCCCCAGTGCTTGTTGTTTTGTTATTTTATCTTTGTGTCTCCACCCCCACCAAAAACAAATCTTGTAACATTCATAAATCTTTTAACATTTAATCTGGGCATCTTCGATTATATAAATGTTAAATATATGTATACTCGATAACTGGAAATTCGAGAGCATTTCTCGATAATTTGGTAGTCAGTGGCAGTCTAGATGTGTTTTTGGGGATCTTCAAACTAAATTCATGAGCACATGTTTTATGTATGTGGTCTGAAATTACAATTGCGGGATTCTGAGAATTCAGTGAGTGCCATTTTATCTTCAGAACATAACTTATTCAAGTCCTGTCTTAGCTGCTGGTTGGATAATGAGCTTTCATTACTTTGTGAACTGCAAGTCTTACCCATTTTCTGAAAATTATCTGGAGGTGAAATACTTGTAATATTGACAGTTTCTCAGTCAAATATGTGGATATTCCTGATGAAAACACGGTATATCACTAGATATCACACATCACCACCTCTATGTTGGGGTTCATTTCCGTTCTAATCTTTCTCTAGTGTTATCACAAACCGATTCCTTTTCCTGTTGTATATCTTTTACAATTAGCTTCTTTAACCTTGTGTTAAAAATTCATCCACGTTTGCCCCTTTGTTGCAATGGAATTATCTCCATATGTACCTGGTTGAATATTTGAACTTTGTAACATCCTTTTCCTTTCATATCAACCTATATGGTCATCCAGTTTCAACAAATATGGTTAAAATGACACATTTATTTGAGACAAATGTTGCCTATGGATAGTACCTGAAATCTGAAAGAGACACGTTAGTGACAGATTCCTTACCTTAGAATATCCCCAGGCGTCAGGCTGGATCCGGAAAGTTTTTGCGTAGCAGTACCCTTGCGCGTCGGTAGGCGGCGTCGTGCGGCTCCGCGTCCGTCGTCGGCGTCGTGATCGCCGGGATGACGTCGCGGGCAGTACTTAGACGCCGCCCCTGCGCGCTGACGTCAGTTCTTCTTTTTCCGCGCCAGTAAGCGCAGATCCGGGAAGAGCAGTGCCCTAGTCACTTTTTGACTAACCTTTTTTGTGAATTTTTTCACTGTTTCTTCATCGAGTCTTTACGACTCCTAGGTGTCGTAGGGATGCCCGGCTTTAAGCCATGCGAGGCCTGTGGTCGCATGATGTCGATCACGGACCCGGATCTCGAGTGTCTCTTCTGTCTCGGCCGAGACCACGACACGAAGTCGTGCCCTGACTGCCGGAAACTTCATCCGAAGGCTTTGCGAGAGCGGTCTCGAAAGCTACTCGAGGTCCGGCAGTCGGCTCCGCGCGGCACCAAGCCCCGGTCCCGGGAGAGGTCGAGGGGCCGGTCGCGGAGTCCCCGCCGTTCGTCGGAGTCCAAGTCTTCGCGCTCCTCCGGTAAGTCGAAGCACAAGAAGTCTAAGAGGCGTCATCGCTCTAAGACTTCGCCTCGCCGGTCTCGCGACTCGGCTGAGGCCCCAGTCGGCACCGTCCCCGCGGCCCCGGACATGCCTGTAGAGCCGCCCCCGCATTACCCGTCCTATCCGGGTTCGGGGGCGACTCCGGCCGAAATACAGGAATTCCGGTCAGCCATGGCCCGCCTCTTCGGGCCTTCAGGTCCCTCCGGTGCGCCTTTGGGCCCTGCGGGCCCTGATGGGGTTGCCCCGGTGCCGCCGTCGACTCCGGTCCCGGCGCCGCCTGTCCCACCAGCCTTCATCCCGGCCTCGGCTCCGGCCCCGGCCTTGATCCCGGCTCCGGTGGTACCGCAACCCCCATCGACGCCGGTTGACCTAACCACGCCTCCGCCGACGCCGATGTCCCCGGTGCCGTTCCTGACGCCGTCCGGGGCTCCGGACGGCGTAGTTCCCCGGTTCTCTCCGGCTCCGGACATGGAGCCGGACCGACGTCGCTCGACGCCGGCTCCGGCGCCGATGAGACCTTGGGTCCCAAATGTCCCTCCTCCTCCATATTTTGAACAAGAGGAGGACCAGGAGAGCTGGGAGGGGTCTGAGGACCCTCTCACACAACAGTGTGAGTATGATCCGGACTGGGCTGAGGAACTTGGGGATGCCAGTGGTCTAGACACCTCCCCTGACACTGGCATGCTGTCTCCTCCCGTGGCTACGGAGGAGGGAGCTAATTTTGCAACGGTGTTGCGTAGAGCAGCTGGAGCCTCACATCTCCAGTTGCCTACTGTGGCCGTCAGGACTAACCTCCTGACAGAAGTGCTTCAGCCGGCGGCTTCCTCCTCGGAGACTGTGCTGCCGTTTAATGATGCACTCACTGACGTTCTTTGGGTGCCTGGTCCAAACCCACCACAGGGGCTCCTGTGGATAGGAACGTGGCCCGATGCCATCGCCCTGCTCCGGGCGACCCCTTGTTTCTCTCCCAACATCCCACCCCCGAGAGCTTGGTTGTCTCAAGCCTCTGCCTCCCAAACCGCCTTCCCTACCGCCCCTCCGGATAGGGAATCCAAACGCCTGGACCAATTTGGGAAGAAGGCTTTTTCTTCCTCCAGTGCTGGCTTGCGGTCCGTCAACACCGCTTGCCTTTTGGGCCGATATACCCACTCCCTGTGGGATTCGTGGCGGCTGTTTTGCCGCAGTGTTCTGAGGAGGTCCAGACACTGCTTACCCGCGCCATTGCGGAAGTGCGAGATGCGGCTAAATACACCATCCGTTGTGGCCTTGATACTGCCGACTCGCTGGGCAGATCGCTTGCGACGACGGTGGCGCTACGTCGCCACGCCTGGCTGAGAACAACTGGTTTCTCGGGTGATGTCCAGAATACACTCATCGACATGCCCTTTGATGGAGTCGGTCTTTTTGGTTCAAAGGCAGCCCATGCGCTGGAGCGGTTTAAGGACTCACGGGCTACTGCCAAGTCCCTGGGCCTTTCTGTTGTACGCCCTCCGCTCACCTCTGCTTTTCGCCCCTTTCGTGGCCACGGAAGGGGCGCCCAGTCACGTCAGCTGCCCAGCCACCGGCCCGCGCAGCAAGCGTCTTCGCGTGGCCGAGGACGTGGATACCGCCGTGGCGGTTCGAGCAACCAGCGTGCGAGTCAGGCCACCACCTCCAACCCGTCCGCGGCCTCCAAGCCCTCGTAGTCCCTCCTTTCCGGTGCACAGCACGCCAGTAGGGGCAGGGTCCGCCATCACCTTCACCACTGGAGTCCCATCACCTCGGACAGGTGGGTCTTGGACATTGTCCGAAGGGGCTACTCCCTCCCCTTCGAGACCACCCCCCAGCCATGCCACCTCAATTCCACCGCATGTCAGGGGATCACTTGGTACTTCTGCAGAAGGAAGTCACGGCCCTCTTGGCCAAGAGGGCCATCGAGCATGTTCCGACCCCAGAAGTAGGACGTGGTTGCTACTCCCACTACTTCCTGGTGCCCAAAAGGACAAGGAGGACATGCGTCCTATCTTGGACCTCCGGAACGTCAATCGCTTCCTCCGGAAGGAGAGGTTCAAGATGCTCACCCTAGCTCAGGTCTTGACTGCCCTCGACCCTGGAGACTGGTTGGTAGCGTTGGACTTGCAGGACGCTTATTTTCACATCCTCGTCCTGCCGGCCCACCGGCGTTACCTGCGGTTCACGGTAGGCCTCGAACATTTTCAGTTCACCGTGCTCCCTTTGGCCTTACAAGTGCCCCTCGGGTGTTCACGAAAGTGATGGCGGTGGTCGCAGCTCATCTGCGCCGGGCAGGGGTTCCAGGCTTCCCCTACCTCGACGACTGGCTGCTGAAGGCGGGCTCGCCCCAGGCAGTCGTCTCCCACCTCCAGACTACGGCCGAACTCCTGCACTCGCTGGGGTTCTCCATCAATGTGCCGAAGTCGCATCTGATTCCTTCTCCACAGCTCCTTTTCATCGGAGCAGTTCTGGACACGACGCAGTTTCGGGCCTATCCTCCCGAACGGCGAGTCCGGGATATTCAGGCTATGATTCCGATCTTTCAGCCTCTATCCTGGGTTTCGTGCACGGATTACCCTGAGGCTGCTGGGCCTCATGGCCTCCTGCATCCTGCTGGTCAATCATGCCAGATGGCATATGCGGGCTCTGCAGTGGGACCTGAAGTTCCAGTGGGCGCAGCACCAGGGCAACCTGTCCGATCACGTCCAGATCTCGGAGGGGACTGCAAAACAGTTGCAGTGGTGGCTCTCGAACCGGCAATGGGTCATGGGCAGATCCCTCTCCCTTCCCCAGCCAGAGCACACAGTTGTGACGGACGCGTCCCTTCTGGGATGGGGCGGTCACATGGGAGAGGCGGAGATCAGAGGCCTCTGGTCTCCGGCGGAGTCCCGGCTCCATATCAACCTTCTGGAGCTCCAGGCGATCCGACTTGCACTCAAGGCATTCCTTCCCTCTGTCAAAGGGAAGGTAGTGCAGGTGTTCACAGACAACACCACCGCCATGTGGTATTGCAACAAACAAGGCGGGGTGGGGTCGTGGACCCTTTGTCAGGAGGCTCTGCGCCTCTGGACATGGCTGGAACATCAGGGCATGTTCCTGATGGTTCAACACCTGGCAGGTTCCCTGAACGCCAGGGCGGACGAACCTCAGCCGCAGGTGCATGATGGATCACGAATGGCGTCTTCACTCGGAAGTGGCGCAAGGACTCTTTCTACAGTGGGGAGAGCCTTGGTTAGATCTATTCGCCACCGAAGAGAACGCGCAATGTCATCAGTTCTGCGCGTTGGAATTTCCAAGGCGGCACTCGCTCGGCGACGCTTTTCGTTGCGAGTGGAGTTGCGGGCTATTGTACGCCTTTCCGCCTATACCACTTCTACCCAGAGTGTTGAAGAAGATTCGGCACGACCGGGCCCTAGTCATTCTTGTGGCTCCGGACTGGGCTCGAAGAGTTTGGTATCCCGAGCTACTCAGTATGAGCGTAGATCCCCCGATCCGTCTGCCTCTTCGGGAGGATCTTCTGTCGCAGCAGCAGGGGACGGTCCTCCACCCGAACCTGTCCAGCCTCCACCTGCTTGCGTGGAGATTGAGCGGCGGCAGTTGATTCCTTTCGACTTGCCTCCCGAAGTTTGTGATGTGATTCTGGCAGCCAGGCGTCCCTCCACTAAGGTGGTATACGCCTGCAGGTGGAACAAGTTTGTGGCATGGTGCACAGCAAAGGCTGTGAATCCCCTTTCTGCCCCTCTTTCTGAGGTTCTCCTGTTCCTTCTTTCCCTGGCCCAACAGGGTTCTTCCCTGGGTACCATCAAGGGCTATCTTTGTGCCATCTCGGCCTTCCTCAGGCTTTCTGATCAGCCCTCCCTTTTCAAGTCCCCTGTTGTTAACAGGTTTCTAAAAGGCATTACACACCTCTTCCCTCCTGTTCCGTTTGTGATGCCTCAGTGGGACTTGAACTTGGTTCTTACCTTTCTTATGTGCGCTCCCTTTGAGCCTCTACATAACTGTCCTCTTCGTCTTCTGACTCTGAAGACAGCCTTTCTGGTGGCCATCACCTCCGCTCGGCGGGTGAGTGAGCTCCAGGCTCTATCATGTAAACCTCCCTTTCTGTCAGTCCATCCAGACAAGGTTGTTCTTAGGACGCGTCCGTCCTTCTTGCCAAAGGTGGTTACTGCCTTCCACATTGGGCAGACCATCACTTTGCCCACCTTCTTTCCGCCTCCGCATCCTTCCAGAGAGGAAGAGAGGCTCCACCGTCTGGACCCAAAACGTGCGCTTTCCTTTTACATCGACCGCACACAACATTTCCGGGTGGATGACCAGCTCTTTGTTGGCTACGTGGGCGCCTAAAAAGGTCGGGCGGTGCACAAGAGAACCATCTCCCGCTGGGTAACCTTGTGTATCAAAGTCTGCTATTCTTTGGCTAAGAAGGAGCCTCCTGTTGGGCTGCGTGCCCATTCCACCAGGGCAACGGCTGCTACCACGGCTTTGGGCCGCGGTGTTCCGCTGCAGGATATCTGTCAGGCAGCTACGTGGGCCTCGCTGCACACGTTTACAAAGCATTACTGCCTTGACAATCTGAAAGAGACACGTTAGTGACAGATTCCTTACCTTAGAATATCCCCAGGCGTCAGGCTGGATCCGGAAAGTTTTTGCGTAGCAGTACCTCTTGCGAGTCGGTAGGCGGCGTCGTGCGGCTCCGCGTCCGTCGTCGGCGTCGTGATCGCCGGGATGACGTCGCGGGCAGTACTTAGGCGCCGCCCCTGCGCGCTGACGTCAGTTCTTCTTTTCCGCGCCAGCAAGCGCAGATCCGGGAAGAGCAGTGCCCTGGTCATTTTTTGACCATACTTTTGGTGAATTTTTTCACTGTTTTTCTATCAAGGTGTCGTAGGGATGCCCGGTTTCAAACGTTGCGGCGCCTGTGCTCGGATGATGTCCGTCACCGACCCGCATTGGGAGTGTCTCTTCTGCCTCGGCCGAGGCCACGACACGGAGTCTTGTACCGACTGCCAGGCCCTCAACCCGAAAGCTTTGCGAGAGCGGTCTCGAAAGCTCCTCGAGGCCCGGCATTCGGCTCCGCGGAAGCCCCGGTCGCGTGAGAGGTCCAGGGGTCGATCGCGGAGTCCACACCGGTCGTCGGCATCGAAGTCTTCTTCGTCCGGTAAGTCAAAACACAAGAAGTCCAAGAAGCATCATCGCTCTAGGACTTCGCCTCGCCGGTCTCGCGACTCGGCTGAAGCTCCTCCCGGCACCGTCCCCGCCCCCGCGGCCCCGAACATGCCTGTGGAGTCGCCCCCGCCATACCCGCCCTTCCCGGGTTCGGGGCGGATCCGGCCAAAGTGCAGGAATTCCTGTCGGCCATGGCCCGCCTCTTCGGGCCTCCAGGCCCCTCCGGTGCGCCTTCGGGCCCCGCGGGCCCTGATGGGGTTGCTCCGGCGTCGCCGACGGCTCCGGCCCCGGCGTCGCCCGTGCCTCCAGCCTCGATTCCGGCTTCGGCCCCGGCCTCGATCCCGGCTCCACAACCCCCCATCGACGCCGGTCGACCTAACGACGCCGGCGCCGATGTCTCCGGTGCCGTTCTCGACGCCGCCTGGGGCTCCGAGCGGCGTTGTTCCCAGTTCCTTCCGGCTCCGGACATGGACCCGGACCGACGTCGCTCGACGCCGGTTCCGGCGCCGATGAGACCTTGGGTCCCAAATGTCCCTCCTCCCCTTATTTTGAACCTGAGGAGGACCAGGAGGACTGGGAGGGGTCTGATGACCCTCTGACACAACAGTGTCAGTACGATGAGGACTGGACAGAGGGTCTAGGGGATGCTAGTGGTCTAGATACTTCCCCTGACACTGGCGTGCTGTCTCCTCCCGTGGCTACGGAGGAGGGAGCCAATTTTGCAACGGTGTTGCGTAGGGCAGCTGGAGCCTTACATCTCCAACTCCCTGCTGTGGCGGTCAAGGTTAATCTCTTGACAGAGGTGCTTCAGCCGGCAGCCTCCTCTTCGGAGACTGTGCTGCCGTTTAACGACGCCCTCACTGACGTTCTTTTGGGCGCCCTGGTCCAAGCCCAACACAGGGGCTCCTGTGGATAGGAACGTGTCCCGACGCCATCGCCCAGCTCCGGGCGACCCCTGTTTCTCTCTTTCCACCCCACCCCTGAGAGCTTGGTTGTCCAAGCCTCCGCTTCCCAAACCGCCTTCCCTACTGCCCCTCCGGATAGGGAATCCAAACGCCTGGATCAATTTGGGAAGAAGGGTTTTTCTTCCTCCAGTGCTGGCTTGCGGTCCGTCAACACCGCTTGCCTTTTGGGCCGATATACCCACTCCTTGTGGGATTCGGTGGCGGATGTTTTGCCCCAGTGTTCTGAGGAGGTCCAGACACTGCTTTCCCGCGCCATTGCGGAAGGAAGGGATGCGGCCAAATATACAATCCGATGTGGCCTTGATACCGCCGACTCGCTGGGCAGGTCTATTGCAACGACGGTGGCGCTACGACGCCACGCCTGGCTGAGAACCACTGGTTTTTCAGGGGATGTCCAGAATACTCTCATGGACATGCCCTTTGATGGAGTCGGTCTTTTGGGTCCAAAGCAGACCATGCGTTGGAGCGCTTTAAGGACTCACGGGCTACTGCAAAGTCCCTGGGCCTTTCTGCTACACGCCCTCCGCTGACTTCTGCTTTTCGCCCCTATCGTGGCCACGGTAGGGCGCCCTTCACGTCAGCAGCCCAGCCACCGGCCCGCGCTGCAGGCGTCTTGCGTGGCCGAGGACGTGGATTCCGCCGTGGCGGATCGGGCAACCAGCGTGCGGGTCAGGCCACCACCTCCAACCCGTCCGCGGCCTCCAAACCCTCCTAGTCCCTCCTTTCAGGTGCACAGCACGCCGGTAGGGGGCAGGGTCCGCCATCACCTTCCCCACTGGCGTACCATCACCTCGGACAGGTGGGTCTTGGACATTGTCCGAAGGGGCTACTCCCTCCCCTTCGAGTCCACCCCCAGCCATGCCACCTCAATTCCACCGCATGTCAGGGGATCACTTGGTACTTCTGCAGAAGGAAGTCACGGCCCTCTTGGCCAAGAGGGCCATCGAGCATGTTCCGACCCCAGAAGTAGGGCGTGGTTGCTACTCCCACTACTTCCTGGTGCCCAAAAGGACAAGGAGGACATGCGTCCTATCTTGGACCTCCGGAACGTCAATCGCTTCCTCCGGAAGGAGAAGTTCAAGATGCTCACCCTAGCTCAGGTCTTGACTGCCCTCGACCCTGGAGAATGGTTGGTAGCGTTGGACTTGCAGGACGCATATTTCCACATCCCCGTCCTGCCGGCCCACCGGCGTTACCTTCGGTTCACGGTAGGCCCCGAGCATTTTCAGTTCACCGTGCTCCCTTTGGCCTTACCAGTGCCCCTCGGGTGTTCACGAAAGTGTTGGCGGTGGTCGCAGCTCATCTGCGCCGGGCAGGGGTTTCAGTCTTCCCCTACCTCGACGACTGGCTGCTGAAGGTGGGCTCGTCCCAGGCAGTCGTCTCCCACCTCCAGACTACGGCCGAACTCCTGCACTCGCTGGGGTTCTCCATCAATGTGCCGAAGTCGCATCTGATTCCTTCTCCACAGCTCCTTTTCATCGGAGCAGTTCTGGACACGACGCAGTTTCGGGCCTATCCTCCCGAACGGCGAGTCCGGGATATTCAGGCTATGATTCCGATCTTTCAGCCTTTATCCTGGGTTTCGGTACGGATGACCCTGAGGCTGCTGGGCCTCATGGCCTCCTGCATCCTGCTGGTCAATCATGCCAGATGGCATATGCGGGCTCTGCAGTGGGACCTGAAGTTCCAGTGGGCGCAGCACCAGGGCAACCTGTCCGATCACGTCCAGATCTCGGAGGGGACTGCAAAACAGTTGCAGTGGTGGCTCTCGAACCGGCAATGGGTCATGGGCAGATCCCTCTCCTTCCCCAGCCAGAGCACACAGTTGTGACGGACGCGTCCCTTCTGGGATGGGGCGGTCACATGGGAGAGGCGGAGATCAGAGGCCTCTGGTCTCCGGCGGAGTCCCGGCTCCATATCAACATTCTGGAGCTCCGGGCGATCCGACTTGCACTCAAGGCATTCCTTCCCTCTGTCAAAGGGAAGGTAGTGCAGGTGTTCACAGACAACACCACCGCAATGTGGTACTGCAACAAACAAGGCGGGGTGGGGTCGTGGACCCTTTGTCAGGAGGCTCTGCGCCTCTGGACATGGCTGGAACATCAGGGCATGTTCCTGATGGTTCAACTCCTGGCAGGTTCGCTGAACGCCAGGGCGGACGAACCTCAGCCGCAGGTGCATGATGGATCACGAATGGCGTCTTCACTCGGAAGTGGCGCAAGGACTCTTTCTACAGTGGGGAGAGCCTTGGTTAGATCTATTCGCCACCGAAGAGAACGCGCAATGTCATCAGTTCTGCGCGTTGGAATTTCCAAGGCGGCACTCGCTCGGCGACGCTTTTCATCACGAGTGGAGTTGCGGTCTGTTGTACGCCTTTCCGCCTATACCACTTCTACCCAGAGTGTTGAAGAAGATTCGGCACGACCGGGCCCAAGTCATTCTTGTGGCTCCGGACTGGGCTCGAAGAGTTTGGTATCCCGAGCTACTCAATATGAGCGTAGATCCCCGATCCGTCTGCCTCTTCGGGAGGATCTTCTGTCGCAGCAGCAGGGGACGGTCCTCCACCCGAACCTGTCCAGTCTACACCTGCCTGCGTGGAGATTGAGCGGCGGCAGTTGATTCCTTTCGACTTGCCTCCCGAAGTTTGTGATGTGATTCTGGCAGCCAGGCGTCCCTCCACTAAGGTGGTATACGCCTGCAGGTGGAACAAATTTGTGGCATGGTGCACAGCAAAGGCTGTGAATCCCCTTTCTGCCCCTCTTTCTGAGGTCCTTCTGTTCCTTCTCTCTCTGGCCCAACAGGGTTCTGCCCTGGGTACCATCAAGGGTTATCTTTGTGCTATCTCGGCCTTCCTCAGGCTCCCTGATCAGCCCTCCCTTTTCAAGTCCCCTGTTGTTAACAGGTTCTTAAAAGGCATTACACACCTCTTCCCTCCTGTTCCGTTTGTGATGCCTCAGTGGGACTTGAACTTGGTTCTTACCTTTTTAATGTGCGCTCCCTTTGAGCCTCTACATAACTGTCCTCTTCGTCTTCTGACTCTGAAGACAGCCTTTCTGGTGGCCATCACCTCCGCTCGGCGGGTGAGTGAGCTCCAGGCTCTATCTTGCAAACCTCCCTTTCTGTCTGTTCATCCAGACAAGGTTGTTCTTCGGACGCGTCCGTCCTTCTTGCCTAAGGTGGTTACTGCTTTCCACATTGGGCAGACCATCACTTTGCCCACCTTCTTTCCGCCTCCGCATCCTTCCAGAGAGGAAGAGAGGCTCCACCGTCTGGACCCAAAACGTGCGCTCTCCTTCTATATTGACCGCACAAAACACTTCCGGGTGGATGACCAGCTCTTTGTTGGCTACGTGGGCGCCAAAAGAGTCGGGCGGTGCACAAGAGGACCATCTCCCGCTGGGTTACCTTGTGCATCAAGACCTGCTATTCTTTGGCTAAGAAGGAGCCTCCTGTTGGGCTGCGTGCCCATTCCACCAGGGCAACGGCTGCTACCACGGCCTTGGGCCGCGGTGTTCCGCTGCCGGTTATCTGTCAGGCAGCTACGTGGGCCTCGCTGCACACGTTTACAAAGCATTACTGCCTTGACAGTCAGGTCCGGAGGGACGGCTTCTTTGGCCGTTCTGTCCTCCAGGACTTCCTTGTCTCATCTTTGTTCGCAGACCCACCACCGGGGTTGGTATTGCTGGGGTATCTATTCTAAGGTAAGGAATCTGTCACTAACGTGTCTCTTTCAGATGCACAAGTTACTAACTTGTGTAACGATATATCTGTAAGAGACAGTAGTTAGTGACAGATTCCTTACCGCCCACCCATCCTCCCCGTTCTGCGAACTGATTTCTAGGGTTAAGGACATCCCTTTCAGGGCCCTAGTATTTTTCAGACACCTGTGTCAGCTTCTTGCATGGCTCTGCGTTCCTGGCGCGGAAAGTCGTGTACAGAACTGACGCCAGCGCGCAGGGGCGGCGCCTAAGTACTGCCCGCGACGTCATCCCGGCGATCACGACGCCGACGACGGACGCGGAGCCGCACGACGCCGCCTACCGACGCGCAAGGGTACTGCTACGCAAAAACTTTTCCGGATCCAGCCTGACGCCTGGGGATATTCTAAGGTAAGGAATCTGTCACTAACTACTGTCTCTTACAGATATATCGTTACACAAGTTAGTAACTTGTGCGTCAGGTCCGGAGGGACGGCTTCTTTGGCCGTTCTGTCCTCCGGGACTTCCTTGTCTGATCTTTGTTCGCAGACCCACCACCGGGGTTGGTATTGCTGGGGTATCTATTCTAAGGTAAGGAATCTGTCACTAACGTGTCTCTTTCAGATGCACAAGTTACTAACTTGTGTAACGATATATCTGTAAGAGACAGTAGTTAGTGACATATTCCTACCGCCCACCCATCCTCCCCGTTCTGCGAACTGATTTCTAGGGTTAAGGACATCCCTTTCAGGGCCCTAGTATTTTTCAGACACCTATGTCAGCTTCTTGCATGGCTCTGCGTTCCTGGCGCGGAAAGTCGTGTACAGAACTGACGTCAGCGCAGCAGGGGCGGCGTCTAGGCACTGCCCGCGACGTCGTCCCGGCGATCACGACGCCGACGATGGACGCGGAGCCGCACGACGCCGCCTACCGACGCGCAAGGGTACTGCTACGCAAAACTTTCCGGATCCAGCCTGACGCCTGGGGATATTCTAAGGTAAGGAATCTGTCACTAACTACTGTCTCTTACAGATATATCGTTACACAAGTTAGTAACTTGTGCGTTAGTACCATTTCCTGTACATACATTGGAAACAGTCTTGATATTTCCTGTACAAGGATGTCCCTGGAGAAGGAAGGGGTCCACGCTGGGATTTTTGGTATGAGGCAGGGTGTGCTGGGCCACTGGAAGGATTATTTGGATTACAGGCCAGCTGGAAATCGCCTGAGAGGGTTTTGGGTGGAGAATCTGTCTGGCAGCCCAAGGATTTCCATTTGGGGACAGGGTGGCCAGTTGTTTAGTGGTACCACCCCTTGCCCCATTAGCCTTGAGTAGTGCCAGAGTTTTTCTTTTGTATACGAATAGTTGTGCACAAAGTAGTTCCCAGTAGTTTAAAAAAAAAAAAAAACTTAACGTTGAATTGGAGCCCTTTAGGCTACACAACTTTGCATGCACCTTGTCCATTTCTCTTATAATTCAGTATGGGATTCTAACCATCCCAAGTTTTACAGGTTTTGTTCCAGTGCATAATTTGTGCCAGCTGACACCACCGGCACTCAGTTGTGAGAGCTGGGGCACTTTCTAGATTTCTAGTGGACAGCTGCCTTGATTATCAAATGAAAATTAGTAGAGTTTGAGGTCATAGAGTCCGACAAGTACCCGCGGCCCAGGATCCAAGCACAGACGCAACCCTGGTTTATGCCTGTCATTGAATCTCAAGTTGAGGCTCTTAACCCCAAAAAGTAGGTAAGGACACTGTTGGATCATTTCCTCATTTCCCAGGACCACAGGTTGTACTTTCACTATTTTAGTTTTTTTTTTTTTTTTTACACTATATTGATCATGTTAGCAGAGTGAGGTTTTCACGGTCCTGACAAATTCACTGACCGCTCACATAGGGATTTAACAGGGCAGAAGCATGTTTACCTCTCACTATCTCTCCCTGGGGTTGAAGTTCTTTGCTACGTATTGAGTTTGGGGACATATTAAAATAGTTGAGTTCCACCAAGTGGTAGTATCTGATAGACATCTAGCTGCAGATTCCTTAACTTTGAATCCTCCCTAGGCGCCAGACTGGATCCGGAATTTTTTTCAGCAGTGCCACTGCACGCCGGGGGGCTGCGTCGTACAATTCCACACTGATGTCGATTCCTGATGTGACATCAGTGGGGTCATGCAAGTCCCCTCCGGCGCGCGTGATGTCAGTTCCTTCTTTTCCGCGCTGCAACGTGGATCCGGAATAGTGGTTCCTCAGACCGTTTTTGGGCCTACTTCAACGCCCTTTTTGCATCAGGGAACAGTATGCCTATGCCTTCAGGCTTTAAAACATGAGAGTGCTCGACAGATGTCTGCTACGGACCCCCATTCCATCTGCATGTGGTGCCTAGGGGAGCACCACGTCTCCGAGGAGTTTGACTCCTGTAAGTGACTGAAGCCAAAAGCCTTGCGGGAGAGGCGGATGAAGCTTTTGATGGCGTGGTTCTCCCGGTCTTCTGAGTCCAAGCGACACCTGTCTCCTTTCCGCTATTATGATCCTGCCTGGGCCCGGTAAAGGAGCTGTTCCCATGGACGTCACTCACCTACGTCGCGAAAAATCCTGTCGTAAGGGATCAAAGTCGTGGCGGGCTTCGGCCTCACCTTGTTGCGACATAGCCTCTGCTGGCTCCTCCTGTTCCTTAGCAAAGGACGTTGCACAAGGCTCGACCCTGCGCCTCCCTCCTTATCCTGAAGCCGGGCGACTATGACCCAGATGCAGGCATGCTACCATGCTCTACATAACATTTTTGGGTCCATGCCTTCCTGTGGAGCGCCTTTGGGCCCCAAGGAAGTAGAGGGTACTCTGACTGGGCCTACGCTGGTGGGTTCGCCCTCGGCGCTAGTCGAGTTCCTGGAGTCAACACTGCATCGCTGGCCAGCACGTTGCGGCTTCCAGCTGTGACGCCGGCAGTGTCAGATGAAGTCGTAGAGGTTGAAGTTGATACGATGCCACCCTGACATCGGTCGGCTCTGGAAACACCGCTCTTAGACACTGCGGGTCCCGTATCTTCTCCTTTGCACTCGGTGCCGTTTCTGTTGCTGTTTCCCCAGCGTTGCAAGGTTGTTCAAGAGTCGGTGATGCCGGGGACATCGACCGCCTGGTTGGTCCTGTTCAGCCTCTTATGGAGGTTCCTTGGGCTGCATTGGGTGAAGACGGTGGCTGCAACGCTCCCCTGTTTCTGACCTACTTTCTCCACCACGAATGGCGGCTGAGGCTAGTGCAGCTTATGCAGAGGTTGTGAAGAGAGCTGCTGATATCTTGCAATTACAACTTCCTTCCGTAACTTTGTCATCTGATCCCTTAGTGGATCTGCTTCATCACGGTGCGACAGGTTGTTCCCTTACTGCCCTATGGAGAGTCTCTGTATGATATTTTACTTGGAACTTGAATGGGGCCAGTGACCGGGGTCTCTTTTAATCGTGCCCATTCTCATCGCCATCATCCTGCTCTGGACGACCCTGTCTGTCTTTCTCAACACCCTACCACTAAGGGGCTCGTGGTGCAAGCTGCTATGGCTTTGCCGGTTCCACATGTTGCTCCCTTGCTTCCACCGGGTGGAGAATCCAGGTGATTGGATTTGTGTGGCCGAATTATCGTTTCTTCAGCTAGTTCGACCTTGAGGTCGTTAAACACGTCTTGCGCAGAGCTTCTTACGCTTTATAGGACTCTGTTGCCCATCTGCTTCCTTCCCTTCCTGAAGGGGTCAGGACTGAACTCTTTCAGTTTGTGCACGATGGCTATTATGTAGCAAAGTTTACCATTAAGTCTGCTATAGACACCACCAATTCTATTGGTAGGGCCATAGCTAGGTCTGTTACTCTTCGCAGATACGCTTGGTTGCGGCAGTCAAATTTCCCTTACACTGTTCGAGAGAGTTTAACAGATATGACTTTTGATGGTGTCCGTTTATTTGACAGCCATGCAGATTCTGCCCTACGATGCCTCATGGCTGGTCCGTGTAAGGTGGCGTAGGCCTTCCTTTTGGGAAGCTCCTTCATGTCAATATCTATTCATGTTCAGCGTTGTTAGTCTCTATTGTGATAGACCTATTTTGAAGTGTCTTTTGCTTTCCCTTTCATATAGCCACGGTCGTGGATCTTTAGGTTAGGTTAAGGATCTAATTCCTGCCTCTGCTATTGTTGTACTTTGTGGTGTTGAAGTATTAAGCACTAATTCTCCCTTTCTGCAGAATGTTTGCCTCCGGATTTGCCTATTTTGCTCTCCGGATTGTCTTTCCGGCTGCATAGCTATTTTTGGTTCTCTTTGTTACTCTATGAATATGTTCATGTATTATTTTATTTTACTCTGATGAGGAGCTTAGTCTCAAGAGTTCATACCCTTTAATGGTATGCGTCTCACTCTACGTGGAGTATTTGTTTGCTATTGTGTAGCTTTTCCTGCGTACCACTTACGTGGGCTATTTGGTTACTATTTTATAGCTTCCCTGAGTACCCTGCCTGTGCGGGCACCACTCTGCTGTACAGCTTAGTCCTTAAGGGCTATTGTTGTGGGCTCATAGCCGTTCTTTTCCTTTGTGGCAACCTTTTTGGGGCTCCTGTTGACTTTCACCCCCTTAGGGTGATTGGTATTGTAATGATACGCTGTGCGTTCTCGGCCTCTCTACGGGGCTGCCTTCCTTGAGAAGTCCGTCTCTTCTGAGAGACGCTACATATGGCAGGTTCAAGCTATATTGTATTCTCTGGATAATTATTTTACTAACGTTTTCCTCTGTTTCTGGAGGTTCTATGGCCTGCTGTCATTCTTAGAATATGGCTGTGCTATGAGCACTGCTTGTGATGTTGTCTGGAAGGCAGTGTCAGAATATTGACCCCGAGGGGTTGGCGTTTACGGTCATGCCCTGCATTTTCTGGAAGGATATCCCTTTTCTTATCTTCTTACGAAGGATGTTCACTTTTATTGATCTTCTCTTCCGTTAGAACATCCTGAGGTTTTTTTTTCTTTCCATATCCTCTAATATGCAAGTGTAGATATATCTATTTTTCTGTAGGAAGCGGGATGTTCTCTGTCTTCTTGAGGACATTTTTTTTCTCTATAAGGCAATTGCTTTTTTCTAGTTTGAATTATGGCAGAGTTTGGTTCTGTCTGTCATTCTTTATGTTCTATATTCCAACCGGGTATCTCCTTTGGGATTTCCATGGGCTGGACTGCACTGCATTTGACTTACTGGGCCAACTGTAGTTGTAAGTGTTGCTGTCAACAAGGTTTTCTTTCCTGCGTTTTCTCTTTGACAGGAGACTTTGGTCGGCTGGCATTCTCTTAATGCTGAGTCACCTAGGATCGGTTATAGAAGGTTATCCTTTTCTCTTTTGTTCTGTTGGTATACACACAGCTGTAATGTATCTGTATTGAACACCCTCAGATTTTGCTCTGCTATATGCAATAACGCAGGATGTGTATTATGTTTATTTTTGGCAATCTGACTATGGGGCGCAGTTTTCTCCTCTATGCACTATAGTTTTTATCTGTATCTGTAGGTCATATCCTCTAGATATGGGTGTGTGTGTGTATATATGCGTGTACATGTATGCATATGTGTTCGCCTGTATATATGTATGTGTATATAGATATTGTGTGTCTATGCTTGTGTGTTTGTGTGTATATATATATATATATATATATATATATATTATCTACTGGCGGTCGCCAGTAGATAGTTATAGTTACAACCTATTATCCATAGGAAATCTGCGACATTCTATTTGAAATAACTCTCTTGCCGGTTGACGTATCTTCGCAAAATTTTCAAACTTTGTGGCCCGCTCCGGTCCGCTCCTACCCTGAAAGTCTCGGGGGATTCGTCAGCGGGGGCCGAGAAAAAGGGGGTCCCAAAACGCGTTTCCCCATGCAATTTTCCATAGGAAACTTTAGACACGGCTACAGCCCGAACTGCTGAACGGAATTACACCAAATTTGGCAAAGAGGTAGTTCTTGGTTCAGAAAGAACCCTTTTGTTAAATGGTGTAAATCCGTTCAGTAGTTGCTGAGAAAATCAAAAGTAAAAAGATAGTGATATCTATGGCCGAGTAGGGTCCGCGTACCCTCCCGATCACGAGCTGCATGTTAATTGGCTGTCAGCTGGCTGTCAACATTCCGATTCAGGAAATGTTGGCAGCCATTTTGTCCCTCGGTAGAACCGAGGGACAGAAACAAGTGCGCAAAGCGCACAAAGGGGGCAGGGTAGAAACACCCTGACCCCCTAGGTTTGCTCAGGGGTCCCACAAGGACCACCTGGGCAAAAAAAAAAAAAATTTTTTTAAAATAATCGGCAGGATGCGCTCAGGGTGCGCGAATCCTGCCGAGAAATCGAAGCGCGGTCTCCCGCGCTTCGATTGTATTTTGCCTCGGGTGGCCCAAGTCCCGGGGGCATGGTGGGGGTTAATTTTATGTGTGGGGGCCTCAAGGGCCCCCAAGCCCCGGGGACCGCCACCCCCGGGGCTTTTTAAATGGTGCGGGAGGGCTCTGAGCCCTCCCGCAGCCCCGGGGACCACCACCTCCCCGGGGCTTTTTTTTAAAAATTGAAAAACCTGTGTGGGGGGCTCCAGCCCCCCACACGCCCCGGGACCGCCACCTCCCGGGGCACTAAACATTTAAATATGGGGGTCCGTTACGGACCCCAGAGCCCCGGGGACCACCACCTCCCGGGGCTGTGCAATTTAAGGGGAGGGCCGCGCGGCCCCCCTCCTGGAGCCCTTGATCGCCCTGGGGACCGCCACCCCCAGGGCCGGCTCCTGCAGTGTCCCGGGGTGCCTACCCCGGGACACTGTAGTTTGCTATGGCAGGACGGAGCCTCGCGGCTCCCGTCCTGCCATAGCAAACTGCTTTGGATATTGGAAGAGAGAGCAGGAAACCTGCTCTCTCTTCCAATATCCAAAGCCGATGCTTTCCACATGGGGAGCTGCATCTTAGCAGCTCCCCATGTGTACAGCAATGCCGGCTCCCAAGGGACGCGGGGAGCCGGCGGGACTGTGGGGGCTTGGGGACCCCCCACAGTCCCCAACGGAGAGGCCAGCCCGGGGGATGGGGTCCCCGGGGCAAGTAGTGGCTCGGGAGGGGGCCACGCGGCCCCCTCCCCAAAGTTTAAATTTTTTTTTTTTTAAAAAGGGTATGGCGGCCCCGGGGATGGGGTCCCCGGGGCCTTAAATAACCAGAGGAGGGGGCCACGCAGCCCCCTCCAAAAAATAAAAATAGAGGCCATGCCCCGGGGGATGGGGTCCCCGGGGCCAATACAGGCCCAGGCTTCCCGTTTTTTAAAAAAAATGTTAATTAAAAAAAAGGGGTAAGGCCCTGGGGGATGGGGTCCCCAGGGCCCAAAAACAGGAAAAAGTAAGGTTGGCCACACAGCCCCCCTTCAGGGGACAACAAAAAAAAAACTATCGGGCCCGCAGGCCCCGCCCTTCCTTCACCACTCTGCAAACGCGCCCCTGGCGCGTTTGCAGAGGGGAACGAATCCCCTTGAATACTGGGGTCCCTGGGGCCAACTAGCCCACCAGGAACCTCCAGTATGCGCCAGGGGCTGCGTTGCAGAGAGGTGTACAGAGGCCACGCCCTTTTTACACCTCTCTGCAACGCAGCTCTGTGGCGCTTTTGGATATACCTGTTGGGCTAGTTGGCCCCCAGGGACCCTCAGGATTCAAGGGGAGTTAATCCCCCGACTTAAAATGCGCCACGGGCGCGTTTGCACAGTGGTGAAGGAGGGGCGGGGCTCAGGTGACATCTGTGCAAACGCGCCCCGTGGCGGGTTTTAAGTTGGGGATTAAATCCCCTTCAATCCTGAGGTCCCTGGGGGCCAACTAGCCCAACAGGTACATCCAGAAAGCGCCACAGAGCTGCGTTGCAGAGAGGTGTAAAGGGGTGTGGCCTCTCTACACGTCTCTGCAACGCAGCCCCTGGCGCATATTGGAGGTTCCTGGTGGGCTAGTTGGCCCCTAGGGACCCTCAGGATTCCAGGGGACTTAATCCCCCAACTTAAAACGCGCCACGGGCGCGTTTGCACAGATGTCACCTCAGGCCCCGCCCCTCCCTTCACCATTGTGCAAATATTCTTCTAAAATCATCCGAAATACGAATTCCGATTTACTCACCTGTTATCAGGAGAGACCTCAGTGCTGCATCTTTCAGCCCAGTACTGATCCTCAAAAGTAATTTTAACCGTACTTACCAGTAACTTGAATTTCCTTCCATAGGATATCATTGCCTGCTTTTTGCTGAAAAAGTTTCTAAGTGTTGATTTTTGAAACATACAAATATTCCTCTAAAATCGGCCGAAATACGAATTCCGATTTATTCACCTGTTATCAGGAGAGACCTCAGTGCTGCATCTTTCAGCCCAGTACTGATCCTGAAAAGTAATTTTAACCGTACTTACCAGTAACTTGAATTTCCTTCCATAGGCTAACATTGACTGGTTTCACTTGGAAATTCTTCTAAGTGTGGAGTTTTGGAACTTTATAATATTCCTCTAAAATCAACCAAAGTACGAATTCCAATTTACTCACCTGTTATCAGGAGACAACCCAGTGCTGCATCTTTTAGCCCAGCACTGACCATGAAAAGTAATTTTAACCGTACTTACCAGTAACTTATATTTTCTTCCATAGGAATCCATTGTCTGGTTTTTTAGCAGAAAAGTTTCAAAGTGTCGATTTTCACAAACTACAAATATTCCTAAAAAATCGCCTGTATGACTTAAACGCATTCTTTAAACTGTTTACTGGAGATGCACCAGTGCTGGATCCAGGATCCAACACTGAGTAAGAAAACGTAACGATAACAGTTTTTACCTTCTAAGTGAATTTCCTTCCATAGGATAACATTGGTAATTCTATGAGAAAAAGTTTCTAAGTGTCAACTTTTAAAGTACAATAATATTCCTTAAAAATCACGACTGTAACCAAAACGCTTTTACTCAACTGTTTACAGGAGATGTCCCAGGACTGAATCTAGGATCCAGTCCTGTGGTTAGAAAAGTAATCCATAAAGTAACTAATTGCATTTAACTAGAAATTCACATTGAGCTGAATGTTGCATTGTGTTTGAAAATGTGTTGCCCATTGCAACAACTGTAACTACTGTACTTAAAAGTCTATTGCCTATGTGCAAAGTATTTAAACTAAAGTAATTCATTCTGAGAAAGTATTTTTGTAATGTAATGTATAATGTAATTACAATGTAATTTAAAAAATAAAATATGTAAAAAAATTGTTTCTAAAAATGTAGTAAATCAGTATGAAAAAAATTTATATAACAATTAATACATTTAAAAATTGTCATTTACAAAACCTTTGAAATTCACTGAAAAAACCATAGGTTTTAGGGACAGTTATAGTTACAAATTAGCATTTAAAAAACCTTTGAAATTCACTGAAAAAACCATAGGTTTCAGGGACGTTATAGTTACAAATTAGCATTTAAAAAACCTTTGAAATTCACTGAAAAAACCATAGGTTTTAGGGACAGTTATAGTTAGTTGGACATTGCACTCGTACAAAACCCGTGAAATTCCCCGTTATAGTTAGTCCAGCTAACTATAACTCGCGCCCCGCAATGCACTGCTGATGACGTCACATATTACATCACTCATGACATGGTCAGTGACATCACTGATGACATCACTGATGACATCTCAAATGACATCACTGATGACATCACTGATGACATCATCCATGTGATAATTTCATGCATCTTCTCACACCCTAATATAACCTTTGATACACCCACTCTAAATTACAGACTGCCATTCGCAAAACCATAGACACTCCAACACCAATAACTACATACCCACTCACTGATTCTTAGGTCTACACACACACATCCACTCACTCACCCGTACAGTCACTCATACTTATGGTCACTCAGTACAGGACTATCATATGCACTCATACTCCTATATAGACACTCAAACACCGCCACTCATCCATAGAGGTACTCACACACCTAGTCAGTCATGCAAATAATTAAACACACTACCATTTACTCACCTATACAGTTATACACACACCAGCTCACTTACTCATACAAATACTAGCACATTCTTACGCTCTTATACAATCACTGATACAAGCACACACTCATCCATACAGCCACTATCACAATCACTCACTCTCGCTTATAGCTATTTATATACTCCAACACACATATATACTGCCTTTCACATATGTAGTTACTCACACATGTACCACTGGGACATACATTCACTCACTAACACACTCTTACACACACTTACCCACCCATACAGTCTATCACAGATGCACTCTTGAAACCATCCACCCAGTGAATCACCCACTCACACATCTATGCACAGAGTCGCACACACCCTCCCACACAAACACTCAGGCACCCATACAGATACTCACACAAGCATTCAATAACTCATATAGACACTCATGTAGCTATTCACAAACACATGCAGCCACTTACACAGCAACAGACAGACGGATACAGACATTCACCCAGTTTAGTCACTAACCCATGCATTCAGTAAGATACGTTAAATCACTCACTTATATAGTCAGTCATGCACCTACTAAATCATCCATACAGACACTTACACACCCACTCATTCTTCAATACGTCTTTTCCTATATATATTAAAAATATTTAAACTTTACAGAAACACACAGTCACTGGATGATGTCATCAGTGATGTCATTTGAGATGTCATCAGTGATGTCATCAGTGATGTCACTGACCATGTCATGAGTGATGTAATATGTGACGTCATCAGCAGTGCATTGCGGGCGCGAGTTATAGTTAGCTGGACTAACTATAACGGGGAATTTCACGGGTTTTGTACGAGTGCAATGTCCAACTAACTATAACTGTCCCTAAAACCTATGGTTTTTTCAGTGAATTTCAAAGGTTTTTAAATGCTAATTTGTAACTACTAACGTCCCTGAAACCTATGGTTTTTTCAGTGAATTTCAAAGGTTTTTAAATGCTAATTTGTAACTATAACATGTCTGAAACCTACGGTTTTTTCAGTGAATATATATATATGTATATATATCTAGTAACAGTGGCGCCTCACGAGTCAGTGGGGCACAAGAAGAATGCACTCAGCGCTTCACTTTCAAGAGGTTTCTTTTCGGCAACGCGTTTCAAATTAAACAGGTCTTCCTCACGGCCTCATTTGCGTATTCTGCCCCATCAACCATTGAAATAACCAACAAGGTGAAAGACCTAGAAGACATACTGTCGCCAGAGATCAAGGGGATGCAACACCAGACTGTTAAAACTGATGTCATAATGTGCATAATTGGTACAAAAGAAAACATATTTACAAATAATTTGCATCTACATTTATAAATGTAAATTGCAGACCTGGGAGTATCAGTACAATAATACAAGCCAAGTGGAAAAATTATAACATAAGATTTTTCAAAATTGCCAACAAAACAACTTTACACACTTGTATGTGACAAAGATCACACATCTCACTGCATGAGTCAAAAGGTTTGGCACTCGTGTCCAAGTGGCCTCTCCACATCAATCAGTTTGAAAAGCATTCAAAATGATATGTAACCAAATACCTAACCAAGTTGACAGATTAAATAATTATCCGATAATATGTGACTGAGATCCCTTGTCGCAAGCTTAACAAAGTAAAAAAGCAATAGTAATGGCCAAGTTACCTTACACATCAATTGGCAAACCATAAACATGATGCAAATAACATTTCAATCATGACATTGCAAAACTTCTTCCTGTGCACGTCTGGTCTGTTACTAATTCAACCAGCTGGCGCTCTCTGAGAACTTTTGTGGAGTTAGTTTTCAGACCCTCCTCCGGGTGGGTATACCTATGATATTTGATTCAAAGTTAAGGAATCTGCGGCTAGATTTCTCTATCAGATGAACAAGTAACTTACCTTCGGTAACGCATTATCTGGTAGAAACATAGTCTAATCGCAGATTCCTTAACGCACTACCCATCCTCCCAACTCTGCAAACGATTTGCAGTGTAAGAGGTACCTCCTGGTTTATACACCGGTGGTCAGTGTCTCAAGTAGCTAAGTGGTTCGTCAAACCATTTGATCTTTCCTTATGGACCTTCTTTGAGTAGAAAGGTTTTACCTGCGACCTTGACTGGTAGGTCGCTCCCCCACCACACAGCTCCGTCTGTGTGCCCTGCTGCTGCCCCTGATTGTGCTCGTTTTTCCTTTCTGTGCCCCCTTGCTGCCCCTGATTGTGCTCGTTTTTTCCTTTCTGTGCCCCCTTGCTGCCCCTGATTGTGCTCGTTTTTTTCCTTTCTGTGCCCCCTTGCTGCCCCTGATTGTGCTCGTTTTTTCCTTTCTGTGCCCCCCTTGCTGCCCCTGATTGTGCTCGTTTTTTCCTTTCTGTGCCCCCTTGCTGCCCCTGATTGTGCTCGTTTTTCCTTTCTGTGCCCCCCTTGCTGCCCCTGATTGTGCTCGTTTTTTCCTTCTGTGCCCCTTGCTGCCCCTGATTGTGCTCGTTTTTCCTTCTGTGCCCCCCTTGCTGCCCCTGATTGTGCTCGTTTTTCCTTCTGTGCCCCCTTGCTGCCCCTGATTGTGCTTGTTTTTCCTTTCTGTGCCCCCTTGCTGCCCCTGATTGTGCCTCGTTTTTTCCTTTCTGTGCCCCCTTGCTGCCCTGATTGTGCTCGTTTTTCCTTTCTGTGCCCCCTTGCTGCCCCTGATTGTGCTCGTTTTTCCTTTCTGTGCCCCCTTGCTGCCCCTGATTGTGCTCGTTTTTTCCTTTCTGTGCCCCCTTGCTGCCCCTGATTATGCTCGTTTTTCCTTTCTGTGCCCCCTTGCTGCCCCTGATTGTGCTCGTTTTTTCCTTTCTGTGCCCCCTTGCTGCCCCTGATTGTGCTCGTTTTTTCCTTTCTGTGCCCCCTTGCTGCCCCTGATTGTGCTCGTTTTTCCTTTCTGTGCCCCCTTGCTGCCCCTCATTGTGCTAGTTTTTCCTTTCTGTGCCCCCTTGATGCCCTGATTGTGCTCGTTTTCCCTTCTGTGCCTGTTTCCCGCCCCCGCGCCCCTGCGGCCCCGCCCCCTCACTGCCCATTCGCTGCCCCATTCCCTGCTCCTCCCTCCCACCTCCCCATTTATGGCGGCCGCTGCGTGGTGAAGAGAGCGACCCCTGACCTTGACTGGTAGGTCGCTCCCCCACCACACAGCTCCGTCTGTGTGCCCTGCTGCTGCCCCTGATTGTGCTCGTTTTTCCTTTCTGTGCCCCTTGCTGCCCCTGATTGTGCTCGTTTTTTCCTTTCTGTGCCCCCCTTGCTGCCCCTGATTGTGCTCGTTTTTTTTCCTTTCTGTGCCCCCTTGCTGCCCCTGATTGTGCTCGTTTTTTCCTTTCTGTGCCCCCCTTGCTGCCCCTGATTGTGCTCGTTTTCCTTTCTGTGCCCCCTTGCTGCCCCTGATTGTGCTCTGTTTTTTCCTTCTGTGCCCCCTTGCTGCCCCTGATTGTGCTCGTTTTTCCTTTCTGTGCCCCCTTGCAGCCCCTGATTGTGCTCGTTTTTTCCTTTCTGTGCCCCCTTGCTGCCCCTGATTGTGCTCTGTTTTTTCCTTTCTGTGCCCCCTTGCTGCCCCTGATTGTGCTCGTTTTTCCTTTCTGTGCCCCCCTTGCTTCCCCTGATTGTGCTCATTTTTCCTTTCTGTGCCCCCTTGCTGCCCCTGATTGTGCTAGTTTTTTCCTTTCTGTGCCCCCTTGATGCCCTGATTGTGCTCGTTTTCCCTTCTGTGCCTGTTTCCCGCCGCTGCGCCCTGCGGCCCCGCCCCTCACTGCCCATTCGCTGCCCCATTCCCTGCTCCTCCCTCCCACCTCCCCATTTATGGCGGTGCTGCGTGGTGAAGAGAGCGACCCCTGACCTTGACTGGTAGGTCGCTCCCCACCACACAGCTCCGTCTGTGTGCCCTGCTGCTGCCCCTGATTGTGCTCTGTTTTTCCTTTCTGTGCCCCCTTGCTGCCCCTGATTGTGCTCGTTTTTTCCTTTCTGTGCCCCCCTTGCTGCCCCTGATTGTGCTCGTTTTTTTCCTTTCTGTGCCCCCTTGCTGCCCCTGATTGTGCTCGTTTTTTCCTTTCTGTGCCCCCTTGCTGCCCCTGATTGTGCTCGTTTTTCCTTTCTGTGCCCCCTTGCTGCCCCTGATTGTGCTCGTTTTTTCCTTCTGTGCCCCCTTGCTGCCCCTGATTGTGCTCTGTTTTTCCTTTCTGTGCCCCCTTGCTGCCCCTGATTGTGCTCGTTTTTCCTTCTGTGCCCCCCTTGCTGCCCCTGATTGTGCTCGTTTTTCCTTTCTGTGCCCCCTTGCTGCCCCTGATTGTGCTCGTTTTTCCTTCTGTGCCCCCCTTGCTGCCCCTGATTGTGCTCGTTTTTCCTTTCTGTGCCCCCCTTGCTGCCCCTGATTGTGCTCGTTTTTTCCTTTCTGTGCCCCCTTGCTGCCCCTGATTGTGCTCGCTTTTTCCTTTCTGTGCCCCCCTTGCTGCCCCTGATTGTGCTCGTTTCTCCTTTCTGTGCCCCCTTGCTGCCCCTGATTGTGCTCGTTTTTTCCTTTCTGTGCCCCCTTGCTGCCCCTGATTGTGCTCGTTTTTTCCTTTCTGTGCCCCCTTGCTGCCCCTGATTGTGCTCGTTTTTCCTTTCTGTGCCCCCTTGCTGCCCCTCATTGTGCTAGTTTTTCCTTTCTGTGCCCCCTTGATGCCCTGATTGTGCTCGTTTTCCCTTCTGTGCCTGTTTCCCGCCGCTGCGCCCTGCGGCCCCGCCCCTCACTGCCCATTTGCTGCCCCATTCCCTGCTCCTCCCTCCCACCTCCCCATTTATGGCGGCCGCTGTGCGGCCGCGCTGCTGGCGCGCCGCTGGCGCGCCGAAGGCGCGCCTAAGGCAAGCCCGTCTGCGCCCGTCCGCGCCGTGACCGCGCCCGGCGCCAGACCCCCTGGTCCGGGCATCCCCCGCGCCCGCCACATCAACAGACGCCGATACGACGCCAGCACCCTCCACGCACTCAACCCCGGAAAAGATCACGCCTGCTACCAGGCCACCCCGAAGCGCACCCAAGGGCCCTTCACCTGCCGGAACTGCAGCTTCGCCAGCACCCGCCCCGCCAAACCACCGCCCAGGAAAGAACCCAACTACCTCAGATGCATCCTCCTCAACACCCGCTCTGCCCGCAAACACGCCATCGAACTCTGGGACCTTCTCGACTCAACCTCCCCAGACGTCGCATTCCTGACGGAGACCTGGCTGAATCCCGCTTCAGCCCCCGACATCGCCATTGCCATCCCGGACGGATACAAGATCACCCGCAGGGACCGCACCAACGGAGTCGGAGGAGGCATCGCCATCGTCCACAGGAACACCCTCAGAGTCTCAACCAACACCGACGACACCCTCAGCACCGCCGAACACATGCACTTCCAGATCCACACCGATCCCAACACCACCCTCAGAGGAACCCTCATCTACAGACCCCCGGACCCCGACCACAGTTCAGCGATTCCATCGCTGACTTCGTCCAGCACACACGCCATCGCCTCCACGGACTACATCCTCCTCGGGGACCTGAACTTCCACCTCGAGAACAACAAGGACACCAACTCCACCACCCTGATCGACAACCTCGCCACCCTCGGACTCAGACAGCTCGTGACTACACCCACCCACGCCGCCGGCCACACGCTAGACTCCATCTTTTCCGCAAGCCCACACGTCTCCTTCAACCACACCTCCGAACCCCACTGGACTGACCACCACTGCATCCACTTCACCTACAGGAAGCCCACCACGCACCACCGCACCGAACAAATGCCTCGCCGCTGCTGGAGCAGAGTCACGGAAGACCAGCTAACCACAACCCTCGCCCTGAGCCCACCCGCCGAACCCTCCGACCCCGACACCGCCGCCCGCAACCTCAGACAGTGGATCGACGACTGCGCCAACACCCTCGCCCCGCTCAAGAATCCGCACAACAGCCACACCAGCAAGAAAGCCACCTGGTTCACCGAAGACCTCCAGGCCTCCAAACGAACATGCCGAAAACTGGAGAAGATCTGGCTCCACGAACGGACAGCGGACAGCTACGCCGCCCACAAGAGCGCCACCCGCAGTCACCATCACCTCATCAGATCCGCCAAAAGGGCCTCACTCAAAGACCGCCTAGACAACAACGCACACAACAGCAAAGAGCTCTTCAACATCGTGAAGGAACTCTCCAACCCCAGCTCCAACACCAACGACATCCAGCCGTCGCGAGACCTGTGCGACTCACTGGCCACCTTCTTCCACCGCAAAATCGCCGACATCCACGACAGCTTCAACACCACGACCGCCCCGGCAACCACCGAGACCACTGCCCCCACAACCACCAACCGCCTGCTCTCCTGGACCAACATCAACGACGAGGACACCAGCGAGATCATGAACACCATCCACTCCGGTTCACCGCTAGACCCGTGCCCTCACCACATCTTCAACAAAGCCAGTACAGCCATCGCGCCCCATCTCCGGAAAATAATCAACATCTCCTTCGAGACAGCAACCTTCCCGGAAAGCTGGAAGCACGCCGAGATCACCGCCTTACTCAAGAAACCCAAGGCAGACCCCAAGGACCTCAAGAACTTCCGACCCATCTCTCTGCTCCCGTTCCCCGCGAAGGTCACCGAGAAAATCGTCAACAAACAACTGACCCGCTACCTCGAGGAGAACAACATCCTGGACCCTTCCCAGTCCGGCTTCCGCAGCAACCACAGCACCGAAACCGCCCTCATCGCCGCCACCGATGACATCAGGACCCTGCTAGACAACGGAGAAACAGCAGCCCTCATCCTCCTGGACCTATCAGCCGCCTTCAACACGGTCTGCCACCACACACTACGAACACGCCTTCACGACGCCGGGATCCAAGAGAAGGCCCTGGACTGGACCACATCCTTCCTTTCCGGCAGAACACAAAGCGTCCGCCTCGCCCCCTTCCGATCCAAGGCCACCAAGATCATCTGCGGCGTACCCCAAGGCTCCTCCCTCAGCCCAACGCTGTTCAACATCTACATGGCACCCTCGCCCACGTCGCCCGACAGCACAACCTCAACATCATCTCCTACGCCGACGACACCCAGCTGATCCTCTCCCTCACCAAAGACCCTCACACCGCCAAAGCCCACCTCCACGAAGGAATGAAGGCCGTCGCCGAATGGATGAGGACCAGCCGCCTGAAGCTGAACTCTGACAAGACGGAGGTCCTCATCCTTGGTTCCAACCCTTCAGCCTGGGACGACTCCTGGTGGCCAACATCACTGGGAACAGCCCCGCCACCCACCGACCACGTACGCAACCTAGGGGTCATCCTCGACCCCACCCTCTCCATGACTAAGCAGGTCAACGCCGTTTCCTCATCCTGCTTCAGCATCCTCCGAATGCTCCGCAGGATCTTCAAGTGGATCCCCACCGAAACAAGAAAAACAGTCACCCAGGCCCTCGTCACCAGCAGGCTGGACTACGGAAACGCCCTCTACGCAGGAACGACGGCTAAGCTCCTGAGACGGCTGCAACGCATCCAGAACGCCTCTGCACGTCTTATCCTCGACATCCCCGACGCAGCCACATCACACCCCACCTGAGAGACCTGCACTGGCTCCCTGTCAACAAGAGGATAACCTTCAAGCTCCTCACCCACGCACACAAAGCACTCCACAACTCCGGACCAGCCTACCTCAACAGACGACTCAGCTTCTACACCCCCACCCGCCAGCTCCGCTCGACCAGCCTCGCCCTCGCCACAGTCCCCCGCATCCGGAGAAACGACCGCCGGCGGCAGATCCTTCTCCCACCTCGCCGCCAAGACCTGGAACACCCTCCCCACCAACCTCCAACAGACCCAAGACCTACTGGCCTTCAGAAGACTCCTCAAGACCTGGCTCTTCGATCAGTAGCAGCACCACCCCCCTCTTCCCCCAGCGCCTTGAGACCCTCGCGGGTATGTAGTGCGCTTTATAAGTGACATGATTGATTGATTGATTGATTACCCCGTTTCAGCACTGGTTTTATTCACCAGTGATCGCGCTTTCATGTAGTTGTGTGATACACCAACCCTTTGGTCTTATCTTGTAGATCTTGACTTGGTTTTGCCGTACCATTCAATTCTGTTTTCTAGTTATTGTTTCAAAGATACATTGATATTTTTTGGCACACTGTTTTCACAGCTCGTTTCTATAGTGGCTCCACGTTGTGGCGCAGAAGATTTCACAGAAAAAACTTACGTCACAACGCGCCGGACTGGACTTATATGACTTCACTGAAGTCACATCCAGAGACTACGTCGGCCCATAGTCGTACAACGCCGCCCTCCGGCTCGTGGAGGGACTGCTGAAAAAATTGCCGGATCCAGTCTGGCACCTGGGGAGGATTCAAAGTTAAGGAATCTGCGGCTAGACTTTGTCTCTACCAGATAATGCGTTACCGAAGGTAAGTAACTTGTTCTTTAATTCACATTACCTTCCTTCTGCACTCTGCGCCATCACCCACACCAACAACTTACCCAGGGACCATCCTTCTGAAAGAGCTCTCCTGATTTAAGGAGTTGTAGCCCACTTCACACCACTTGGTTGTGTTGTGAGGAGGACCTTATGATAAAGCATGCCACCCATGTGGGGGTGAGGATTTTTGTCCTAAAAGGAATTGACACCTGGAGGCATCGAGACACTGTTTTTCTCTAGCTGACATAGTGTGCCATGCAAGGGAACAGACCCGAGTATTTTTTGTGTTGAGTGCATTAAGTACTCGCTGGTCTTAAAATACTTCTTGGCCCCTCTTTGTGTATTTCACTATGCACACTCTTACATCGGTTTCCCCTCCTATCTCCCTGCTGTTTTTTCAGACTTCACCAGATCATGCCTCCTTTTTTCCCCGGGAAGTTCAGTTTTGCTGGCCAAAAGGGTCGCAAGAGAAAGCCTCTGATGTAGAAAAGTACATGGGGGGTGTTACTCCTGATTATTTGTTTGGTGCCACAAAAAGACAGGGGACTCAGGCTGATAACTTTTGACTTCATGCACCTTTCTTCAGAAGGAAAAACTCAAGATGTTGACTTTAGCCCAGGTTCTTTCTGCCCTGGATCCAGGCGAGTACTTCGACTTGCAGGATGCATTTTTTCATGTACCCATCCTGCAGTCCCACAGGCACTTTCTTTGGTTCGTGGTAGGATCTGATCACTTTTAGTTTACCATCTAGCCCTTTTACCTAACCACAGCCCCTCAGGTGTTTACAAAAGTGCTGATAGTGGTTGTGGCCTATCTTCTCAGGTCAGGGAAACATGTATCCCGACAAATGGCTGTTGAATGTGGACTCATCGCAGTCAGTTGGAGACCACCCTCAGCCAACTGTAAACATTCTCTCATCCATAGGGTTTCCCATCAACATGCTAAAATCCCACTATTCATTGGGCTACTTTCATATGTGCTATCCCGGCATGGTTACATTCAACAACTTTTCACCCATGCAGTGAGTCCAGGACAGTTATGTTAAGATCTATGATATTTCAAGCTCATTCATGGGTTCTGGTGATGGTAATTCTAAGGCTTGATGGTCTCATGTATCTTGCTAGTCCCTCTTGCCCGTTGGCACATGTGAGCCTTGCAGTGGAGCCTCTGCCAGCAGTGAGCACAGAACTGGGGCTGCATCCCAGACAACAACCATATCTCAGAAGAGACAGCCTGCTGCCTGTGGCACGCCAGTCTTCCTTCACCATCAAGAACTTCCAGTAGCGTCATGCCATTTGGTTGGTCCTGAAGGCTTTCCTTCATGCTATCAAGGGGAACCTGGTTCAGGTCTTGGCAGTCCACACAACTGCTCTGTGGTACTGCAAAACCACAGTGGTGTGTGGTTGTGGATCCTGTGCTAGGAAACGCTGCAGCTCTGGACGTGTCTCTACCTGCAAGGGATCTCTCTGGTAGCCAATCATTTAGTGAGCTAATTGTATACCAAGGTGTATGAGGCCAGCAGATGTCATCTGGTTGAAGACAAGTGGTCCCTGCATCTGATATGGTTAAAGGAGTCTTTGCCCAGTGGGGGATCATGGGGATATTTATTTGCTACCGCTGAAAATGTGCAGTGTTGTGATTACTGCACACTGGACTTTCTGCCTGGTGCCTACCTGGGAGATGTAATCCACCTGCAGTGGCACATCAGTCTCCTGGAAGAAGGTCTGGAGGGACTGAGCTCAACTGATCCTATTAGTTCCAGATTGGGCCAGGAGACAGTTCAACTGGCTGAGTCTGAGCACTTGCCCTCCTATTCTGAAGGGCCTCCTGTCTAAGCAACAAGACAGGGTCTTTCACCTGACTCTCCTCAACCTCCACCTTCAGGTATGGACATGGAGTGGCACCAGCTGGGTGGATTTGATTTTCCTGCAGAAGTCGTGGTTGTTATTCTTGTTGCTAAATCACCCAAATCCGTTTACTCTTGTCGTTGGGCCAAGTTAATATATATATTAACTTATATAGAAACTGTAAAGTTGATCCTCTGCAGGCCAGATTGTCTAATGTTTTGATGTTTATCACTGGCTTGGCTTTACAGTGAGCACCCTTAAAGGTTACTCATGGGCCCTGGTTATAATGCATTTCATAAAAGGGGCTTGCTTATTATATGTTCTCTTGTGCGCCGTTTATTATTCCTCAGTAGGATCTTAATTTGGTCTTCAAGATTTGATGTGCATGCCGTATGTACATATACACAGTAGTTCACTGAGATTGCTTACCATAAAAACAGTATTCCTCATTCAAGTTACTTCTGAGCACGGTGTGAGTGAGATACAGTTGATGCAAGTATAACCTCTATATACCACCTTCCTCTCGGACAAATTGCTGCTGGAAACTGATGCTTCCTCTGTGCCGAAGGGGGTATCATCCTTCCATGTGGGTCAGTCCAGCACACTCTGTCTTTTTATCTCTGCCTCGCCCCCATTTGGATCCAGACGGGCTCTTCACCTTTAAATAAATACACAAAAGAGCACCGGGTGGATGACCAGCTTTTTCTTGGCTTTGCGAGTTCAAAGTCCAGATGTATTATCCTGTGCATAAAAACATGCTATGCCCTGGCCAAAAAAGAGCCTCCGGAGAGACTTTGTGTTTGTTCCACAAGAGCCAAAGCCACCACTATGGCATTGGCTAGGGATGTCCTAGTGCTGGACATCTGTTAGGCTACTACAGTGCCATCCATGCAAATCTTCACCCGGCATTCCCTTCTTCAATTACTCCCACAATGTGAGTATTTTACCCGCTGGGTCTGCAGGGCTTGCTTTTGTCAGTCTGCAACTCAGACCCTACAACTTTTGGGCGGTACTGCTTTGGTATCTGTTTAAAAGGTGAAGAATATGTGGTTAGAAATATCAACCAGAAGGACAAGGTACCTACCTACCTTTGGTGATGTTCTTCCTGAAAGATACTTCATCTGTAGATTTATCACTGCCAAATCTCCTTCCCCTTTCTGTGGAGTGGACTTTTTTAGGGTTCTAAAACGGTCCCAAGTTAGATTTCACAACTGTCACATTTACAATCTCATCATGGTGATCTGCTTCTAAGAGCATAGAAGAGTTTCTGTGGAAAACTGACATCAGCACAGAGTTGTGGTACATATATTTGGCTTTATGCCATCACTTCCAAAGTAGATGTGAGGCTGCACGGAATCCGATGGCGCCACCTATCAGCACACTAGTACAATTGCTTTGAAAAGTTCTACATCAAGTCTAGCACCTGGGGCACTTAAACGGTGAGGAATTTGCGATTCGCTGTAAAAGATTGGTGGATACCACTGGCGCTTTTGGAGACGAGCCAAAATGCATACTTTTTGTGTCTATCAAAAGAGTACACACCCCTGGTTATCCTGATCCCTCCTGCACAAACAGTGTAAATGTATCCCTCAGGTGTATATCCACTGAATGACTCTGCCTTCAATGCAAATGTACTAATTTAGTGATTCTGGAATGCATGTGCAGTATAGGTGTGAGAGTCGAGGGCATGCGCAGAGTAAGAACGAGCCTGAAATTGGCTGCTTTAGGCTTGCTCTCCTTTCAGCTGCTTGTTAAATAGATTCCAGTTGATCAAATATAGTGAAAGAGACCGCCCAGGTGTGAATGAGAGTGAGATAGATAGAGAGAGAGGGGAGGGGAGGGAAAAGGCTGGGATGTAGAGGATAAGACACAGTGAAAAAGAAGTATAGAGATGGGAACAGTATAAGTGGATGAGGTTCAGGGAAAAGAGAAAAGGCAGTCATAATGGAGGGGAGCAAAAGCTGAGCCTATATAGATGGGAAGTGGAGAAAGAGTAGGGGTTGAATAGAGAGAGGACAAGTGAGAGACCGATGGTCAGATTGAGTGTAGAAAGTAGAGCACCTCCCTCCCAAAGCCTTCTGAGGCTCTGAAGCCCCATCCTCCGGGGACTGCATCATTTAAAGGAGGGTGCCCCTACCCTACTAGCTCCCTGCATGCTGCAGGAGCCGGCATTGCTCTTGCCCGGAGGGAGCAGCTATTTATGCCGCTCCCTCCGAGCGGGAGCAATCTGTTATGGTTCCCTGCCAGCATCAGTACAGGCAGGGAAACAAAATACAAGTCTGCTCCCGGGTGGCGGGGCATTTTTAAAGATCCCGCCCACGGGGAGCAGACTTTGTGTTTGCTCCCATTTGGCGGGAGATTTGAAAATGCTCCTGCCAGACCGTAGCAAACGCATTTTTCCATGGCGACGCCAGTGTGGGCAAAGAAACCACTGTGTCCTGGGGTGGGCTTCCTGGGACACAGCAAGTGAACTGACTCCAGGGGATGGAATACCTAAGGTCATTAAAGGCTCTGGGGGGAGGACTGTGCAGCCCCGCTCCCTTTTTTTCCCCCCCAAAGTCACAGCCATGAGAGATGGGGTCCCCAGGGCCTCTTAAAGGCTAGAGGAGGGAGGCCGCATGGCCCCCATCCTCTTAAACACTTTGGTCCCCAGGGGATGTGGTCTGTGGGGCAGAATACAGCTGGTTGGAGGGAGGCCACGCTCCCCCCTCCTCTTAATTAAAGAATGCAGCCCCTGGCCGCCATTTTTCCTACTATCCTGCTGGATCCCAACTTGATTGTTTTTTTTTCTACCCAATTTTGGCCCTAGGGGGGTTCCTCTGGGTCCCCCCACGGGGGTTGCAGGTCAGGGTACCCTGCCTCTTTATATCATTTTTTATTTAAACTTCAGGGCAGGGGACTAAGTCCCAGAGTCCTGTAATGGCTGCCAGCAACATTTTCCTCATGTTGTTGACCGCCAATCAGAGCGCTCACCCCTGCGGGAATCTGACTCCCACAGGAGCAAGCTGTCCCAAAGGTAAAAAAAAACTCCACTCAGAACGCTCGGTTTTTAAATTGGCTCTCCCGCAAAACTCTTGCAAGCATCTCGCAGACCCAACCGTCCAGATATACAAATCTTTTTAAACTTTAATTTCTTGAAAACACTGAACGGAAGTACACCAAATCACAAAAAGCACAATTTCTAAAATAAGATCTAGATTCCTGCCAAATTTGGTGTAATTCCGTTCAGTAGTTTTTGCTGTAGTGCTGTCTAAAAAAAGTCCATGGAAACTGCAATGGGAATTTTGCGTTTTGGGACCCCTTTTTTCTCTGTCCTCTCTTGATAGATCACCCCGAAACTCTCCATGCACAAACTAGAAAAAAAGAGCTAAGTTTTGAAAGGTTTTGTGAAGATTTGCCAGACGGCTCCAAAGTTATTAGCAAATCAAAAAGGGAATTACTATGGCAATATTGACCTAAATAGAAAATACATATATATTCACTGAAAAAATCACAGGTTTCAGGGACATTATAGTCAGTTGGGCATTTCACTCATACAAAACCAGAGAAATTAGGCCGTTATAGTTAGTTGAGCTAACTATAACTCGCGCCCCCGCAATGCACTGCTGATGACTTCACATATTACATCACTCATGACATGGTCAGTGACATCACTGAAGACATCACTGATGACATCACTGATGACATCATCCGCCTAATATCTGATGCACCTCCTCGCACCCTAATATAACCTTTCATACACCCCCTCTAAAAAACAGACTACCACTCTCGAAACAATAGACACATCAATACCAGTTAGTACATACCCACTCACTGATTCATAGGTCTACACACATCCACTCACTCACCCATACAGTCTCTCATACATGCAGTCACTCATCGATACAGCCACTATTATATTCGCTCATACACCCATACAGACACTCACACACCGTACAATTTCAACAAAACGGTTGTGGCCTAAAATTTGCCTGCACACTATTTGTCCAAAAATTCTAAACAGTGCTCACTCTTCGGGTCAACCGTTATAAAAACCTGAGTTTAACAACTTATGCAACTACAAAGATAGAAGAGCACAGTAACCTGAAGTGTAAATATCCGACCTCATAGAGTTATACAGAACTCAAGCATGTATCTTACATTCTTGATACACTAATCCTATACATGAGACAACATAACCATTTTGTTCTCTTAGTAATAAAAAAAATTCACGTCCTTGTTTTTTTCTATTTTCTTTTTATTCATACGTCTTCATGTTACTAGACAAGAAAGACGATACATCCAACACACAGCCTACGCGTTTCGTCCCAACTTTCACGGGACTTCTTCAGGGCTGTCAAAAGACACACACAGGACAAAACTTTAGAACAATAACCTGACAAAATACAATTGACATACATAAATACACAAGAGGAAACAAGTTTCCATTTTTTACATTATTAACACAAGATAAGTTAATTCTAAAACAATAGTTCATGTTCACAATTTAATCCTGATGGACAGAAATGAGACTCATGCAACTGTTAAAACACTTGATCACACAAGCATTCTTCAAGAGTAAGCATACCGAGAACGCGAACAAGAAATACATATAGTACACATTCTCAATAGTTCATTTGTCATAACACTCATTGTACAAGGATTTATTACATGTGCACAGTAATGTTCTCGATTGTAATGCTTTATATTCGTCCCATTGGATCATGGAAGTTCTAGTTGCTATATTCAATTTTTTGACATGGACTCATTCCTGTCTCCTATAGAGTGTCATGCTGCCTCCACTCATGTATTTGTCTGAGTCAAGGCAATCCTAACAAAATGCCCATGTGTTTGAAAGCATGCCAACCCACTCAATATTATTTCACTATATGTGCACCATGCTCCAAAAAGGAATTCCTAACATTCAAATACGAAGAAAGTTTACCAATATTCCAAACTGAGATAATCCAAGCCCACAAGCAAAATTAGGCATCAATTTCTCCAAAATTTGTCTAGTTCAAATACTGAGTAATGAAAAAGACAGAAGAAAAAAGAGGCTTAAATGCCATCCCAGTCTATACTAGACAATCGCATTCCGTTAAGTATTCACCGACCACCAAGATCATCCTTACCTCGCGCATTCCCACCACGCATTCATCATATATTAAATCCAGCTGAGCAATTAGTTCACTTCACGTTTTCATTTTTGATCTCCATCTCAATCTGCAGGCAAGAAAGTCCTGTTACTATTTCACCTCTCAAAAACAAGATCTCAAAATCCCTTCAAAAAGGTGAAATATGTATTAAACAACATATGCTCACCCTTTATCATATATTCATTAGATGTCAATCTTTGTATTTCACATGTTTATCTCTATCAGGCCTCGAGTTTACATGGCCCCTTACTGCACAATTATGCGCCTAAAAAGGCGTTGGGTGCTCCGTGAAAGATATAAAAACCTCCATTACTACAAGCGCAGCAGCTAGAGCCGTTATCCAAGTGGCATCCATGTGAATCTAAAAGTCTGCAAGAGACCTCCCTTTACACCGATCCCAGAGCCAAATAGTATATAATGCCTAGGTAATTATCACATGCTCTTTTTGAATAGAGCACAGCATGAGAGTGTATCGATAGAGTGAAAGCGCATGTCTTTTCCGAAACGCTGGAAGCCACAAACACTGTAAGTGAAAAAGCGTGTCGCTGTCCAAACGATTAAAGGCATCCATGTGAGTTTAAAAGCCTGCAATAGACCTCCCTTTGTACCGATCCCAGAGACAAGAAGTAGTGCCTAGGTAATTATCACATGCTCTTTTTGAATAAAGCACAGCATGAAAGTATACCGATAAAGTAAAAGCGCGTGTCTTTTCCGAAACGTTGGAAGCCACAAACACCATGAGTAAGTGAAAAAACGTGTCCCTTTCCAAACGATTAAAGGCATCTAACACCGTGAGTAGCCAAAAACCAAATCTAATACTAGCTATCCATCAATCTCGCAGCTCCTCACCTGTTCCGAGCACACATGAGCCGGCCAATATGACAAAGTTAAAACCGGATGAACAGTCCCACGCCCCTTAAATGTCCCTCCGAGCACGCTGGTTGGTCCGCATCATTTTCCGTGTAGATAAAGGAAGGACCAGTGTTTCTTCAATAGTATCAGCCATCTTGTAACGTTTTCCCGCACAGCCAGGCCTGTTCCAATGCTATTCATATAATCCTCTTAGATATATTCCAATGCTATTATTCAACATAAAACTATGTGTCGATTCACTTTCACTGAACAACCGTATCGTAACTTCTGTTATCACCACAGTTGCAATAAAACTGAACGGTGGCCATCTCAAGTTAGGCAGGTCAGGCCACCAAAGCGTCATATTTAACATAGGCCTCTTAAGCATGTCGACCATTTTAAACTATATTCAAATACTCCTTTAATTGCTACTAGCTCGGTTAATTTCCTATTGGTTGACTTTCATTATTGATTAAGTATGGAAAAATCACGAATGCCACTTATCCTATCATATCGGCGCCCCTCAAGGCAAGACACTAAAGAGCGTCCCAGTCAACGAAGACACTGGACTGCCACACTTCAATTAATAACACATATAACACAACCACATGCCATCCAGTGGAAATGTTTTATAATCATTGAAATTCATAAGGGTCACTACAGATACTCGTGTACCCTAAATACACAAAGCCAGTCAATAAATGAAGATCAGTCCCATCGAGTATAAATCCTATGTCATTATTCAATTTCACAGAAGCCACTGCAAATACTCTTGTAATCTAAACATACATACACACTGGTCTTTAGTCCAGAGGGGTTTCAACTTCACACAGTTCAAAGAACAATGGCAGAACATCTAAAGACCCATAAGGGAGACTAGGAGAGAATCTATTGTCCTACGAGTCCCAGTCAAAAAAGGGGTCCATGAACACCTTTCTACCTTCAACAAAACAAATATGAGCAACTCTTATTGCTTGTCTTGATGAGTCACCACAGACGCCCTTAACTGTCAAACACAAATACTGCTAGACACTCGGGTCTATAGGAAGTGGTGAAATTCATGCTCCACATTCAAACCTGACTCCACAGTTCGTAAACGTGAAATCCACTTGGATTCTGTTTGTCTTAATAGAAGCTCCCTAACACCACCTCTCACATTTGTCCTTAACACATCTATCCCATGATATCCAAAGGGAGAATCCTTGCCCCTGTCACATTCATGAGCTGATAACGGATATGATGCATCCCTATTGTTAATCGCTCTCAAATGTTCTGCAATCCTGAATCTCAATTCTCTCGTGGTGCTGCCAATATACACTTTCCCACAAGCACAAATAATGGCATAAACAACAAAAGTTGTACAACTGATGATGAAGCTATTGATTCTTTATTCACACTTTGTGTTGAACCTGAACCTCGTCGTCTTGTTCATGCCCAAGTAGCACATGCTACAGTTCTTACATGTTGTTAGAAATGGGATTTCTGGTTGGCTAGGGCAAACGCCTAAGCCAGGCAGAAACCACCACTCTAGTCAGGGCAAGGGAGTTACACACCGAAGATAACCCCTGCTCACCCCCTTGGTAGCTTGGCACGAGCAGTCAGGCTTATCCCAGAGGCAATGTGTAAACCGTTTGCGCAACACACTCACACAGCGGCGACACACTAGGTACACCACAAAAGAAACTCCACACAAGGTTATATAAACAAAATAGCCTTTGTATTACTCATAAAACACATTAGAATTCAATCACATATATAGACTGTGCCACCTGGCACTAGGTATTACTTTACAGGGGATTATATACATTACAGGGCCAATGTCATCACCATTAGAACAGGTAAGTAATAAAACAATCAGTAACTACTGGTAAACTTGCACTTAGCATAGAACCTCATACAAGACATCGTTTGCCGTGCACCATAGTAAACACTTATCAGAGTGCACCCATCAGTACAATCACCACAGGGATGCGCAGGGTACCAACCGTGGCATTGTAACCCCAGAGCCTAATCACATCAGGGCCTAACATAAGTCATAAATCCCTAGGCCAATCGGGCCAGTGTCATCACAGCACACATAGGGCACTAAAGGCACAATATCACATTAGACCCCTCTTAATATGGGGGTGATCCTCATGCCACACAGTTAAGGCACATGTCCTACCTTTTACCTACAATGCACCCTGCCCATAGGGCTAGCTAGGGCCTACCTTAGGGGTGACTGATATGTAGTAAAAGGGGAGTCACAGACGTGGCACCCACTTTATGTGCCGCGTCACAGAGGCAGTAAACTGCACACGCAGGCCCTGCAATGGCAGAGGCCTGAGACAGGTTTGAAAGGCTACTTTGGTGGCTGGCGCAATCAGCGCTGCAAGCCCACCAGTAGCATTTAATTTACTGGCCCCGGGTATATGAGATACCACATTACTGGGGACTGATAGGTAAATTAAATTAGCCAAACCGGTGTAGACCAATCTTACCACATTTTACCATAGAGAGCACATGCACTTTATACTGGGCAGCAGTGATAAAGTGCCCAGAGTCCTAAAAACACCAACACCAGGTCAGAAAAAATATCAGGGGGAAGGCAAAAAGTTCAGGGATGACGGTCAAAAAGGGCCAGGTCCAATACAACCCCCTTCCAGCCAAAAGCCAGGGTAGACCAATCAATACCTTGATGGGCTTCCCTGCTTGGGGCGATAGAACACGGGCCCGCAACTGCAGGGGCACCCTCCAGTTCTACGCCAATCTGAACCCATGTGGTTCCCTCTGTCAAAGCTCCCAGGACAAACTAAGCTACCCCACTGGGACTCCCTAGCTGTCCGCGGCCAGGACCAGGTTCTAGGCCATCCAGATGTCTCTGGTCCTTGCCATCTCACAGAGTGGGGGGCGGTAGCCCCAAGTACATAGTATCCATTCTCCTCTCTACCTCTCATCAGTGCAGTTCAAACTGCCACTGATCCTCCAACCCAGGGTCTGCACCCTCAGGCTGACCAGGAGTCACGGGTGAGGCTCTCTTCCCCCTACCCCTCCTTCTAGGGTTCCGCACTCACCTCCTAGGAGAGGCACCCTCAGAACGCAACTCTCCCACCAGTTCAGGACCTCTCTACTGCGACTGGTCTCCCAACCTAGGATCTAAACCCTCAGGTTGAACCGGGGCCAGAGGCGAGGACTCCCTCCCTCTGCACCCCCTTCCAGAGTTCTGCACTCTCCCACCTGGAGTGCTACCCCCAGAAGACAAAACGGTAGGGACACTGGTTACAGATGTCCTTCCCTCCAGGTCAGGCAGAACCTGGCCTCCCAACCCAGGGACTAAACTCTGCGGCTGAGTACCCGCCTGGCACACCAGGACTTCCTGGGGAGCACGCATGCCCCCGAGGGTAACACATACCTCCTGTGTTGCGTGACAGTCTGTCTGGCACTGATCTCCCGTCCCCTGTCCATCTGACAGTGCGCAAAAACCCCCCAGGACAGAAGTGGTGTCACCATGGTCACTCCTAGGAGGCTCAGCTTTTATGGCTGGCCCTTGAACCACTGGTTCTCCCACTGGGGACTCTCTCCCCCTCTCACTCCCCCATCTGGACTTCTGCACCCTCCACTCAGGAGCGGCACCGCCAGACACCAGAACTGATGGAGCTCCGCTTACAGACGCTCCAAGTTCTCCTGACACTAGGAGATCCCCCTCAACGGATGGCCTACTAGTACAGCCTAGGCTCCCCACCTGGTGTTACCTTAGGGAACCCTCCAGGCCCTGAGACTGGGTTTCGGGCACCTTGGGACATAGCCCACTCTCACTCCTTCTCTGCGGAAACTTGACATGAGCCCCTACACCCCTCGCACTACACCGGGACCTATCTAGGCTACTAAGAACCTTTCCCACCACCCTGGGCTGGGAAATACCTGAGCCACTCCTCTTAGGGTCACTCCCCAATGCCTCCTCAGACCCTCTGGCACTCACCCAGAGGTCTGCCTCTCATGCAAGTTCCCTGGGATCAGAGAACCCACTCTCCAACAGGTGTTGGCGTAACCCTGGAAAACAATAACGGAACATGTGCTCTCTGACAATCAGATTGAACAGCCCTTCAAAATTGTTTGCCGTGCTACCCATCACCCAACCTTCCAGTGCATCACAACACTCATCCACAAACTCCCCCCAAGACTGGTGAGACAGTTTCCTACTGCCCCTGAACCTCAACCTATACCCTTCAGGTGCGACACCCTCTTCCTGGGAACTAGGTACCATACTCTGGGATCTGGGAGTGGGACTTCCTACACTGGACTCACTTCTGCTGCCACCACTGGACCCCACCCTCACTGGTGAATTCAGACCACTAAAACTACACTCAGGGGACATATCCTCATGAGTTAGCTTTTCTCTGGCGAAGGCCCTCTCTGCCTCCACCATCCTTTCTTGCGCTAAGACCCTCTCAGTCTCTAGCGTTTTCTCTTCAAGGACCAATTACTTGAGTCTCAACTCCTGAGCCAATGAGGCCTTTTTCTCCTCCACACCCAGCTGCGCTATCTCTTTGGCATGCTCTAACCTGAGCCTTTCCAAAGCCAGCTGGTGCTCCCTTTCTTCCCTCCTATCTACCCACTCCTCTGGAGACAGGGAAAGGGATGGGGCACTACCCTGGTACTGGACCCAGCAAGGGACTCCCTCTCTATGGGGACCTCACTATCTACTGGCGTCCCTGCCCTGTCATCTTCTCCCTCCTGTGCAGACTCGTCAGGGCCTCCGTCAGACCCACCCCCCTCTTGGTATGCGGACAAGGCACTCTTCCCCTCATGGTACTCACGTCTCCATTCATCCTCTTGTCATTGGAGCAGGACTTTCTGGAGGCTTAGCTGGGTGTCTGACCCACTCACCGCTATGTCTCTCTCATCACAGAACCCCCTCAACTCCAACATACTGTATTTGAACAGATCACCTACAATAAAGGTAGATTCAATTTTTGGCACGGCACTAAGACACAAGTGCAACACAAGAGACCTAGGTGTAAAAAGCTGCAACAGGAGTACACAATAAAAATGACTTTTGCTAGGAGAAATAATAAAATCGGGAGAAATCCCCAAACACGTGATTGTCTAAAATGCAGAGTTTTGTAGTGCAACCATGCGTCACTGTGGTACTGCGCAAACGCAAGTCCTATCCTCACCGCTGACAACCAATGTTAGAAATGGGATTTCTGGTTGGCTAGGGCAAGCGCCTAAGCCAGGCAGAAACCACCACTCTAGTCAGGGCAAGGGAGTTACACACCGAAGATAACCCCTGCTCAGCCCCTTGGTAGCTTGGCATGAGCAGTCCGGCTTATCCCAGAGGCAATGTGTAAAGCGTTGGCGCAACACACTCACACAGCGGCGACACACTAGGTACACCACAAAAGAAACTCCACACAAGGTTATATAAAAAAAATAGCCTTTGTATTACTCCTAAAACACATTAGAATGCAATCACATATATACACACTGTGCCACCTGGCACTAGGTATTACTTTACAGGGGATTATATACATTACAGGGCCAATGTCATCACCATTAGAACAGGTAAGTAATAAAACAATCAGTAACTACTGGTAAACTTGCACTTAACATAGAACCTCATACAAGACATTGTTTGCAATGCACCATAGTAAACACTTATCAGAGTGCACCCATCAATACAATCACCATAGGGATGCGCAGGGTACCAACCTTGGCATTGTAACCCCAAAGCCTAATCACATCAGGGCCTAACATAAGTCATAAATCCCTAGGCCGATCGGGCCATTATCATCACAGCACACATAGGGCACTAAAGACACAATATCACATTAGGCCCCTCTTAACATGGGGGCGATCCTCAGGCCGTCTGGCCTCAACCTCGGCGGCCCGTCCTGGGCGTCCCCGCAATGCTCTTGTCCCCAAAGTGAGGCCTCTCCCCACTATGTGTGTCCATCAGACACGGGGCTTCCACTAGCCCCTTAGCTGCATGTACAGCTGAAACAGTGCCCAAAAGAGATCCGCAATCTAATTGGGGGGGCTGGGTGTAACTCACCCTTGTCACCTCTCCAAGAATGTCCCCACGTTGCAGTTGCCCGAAATCCGGTGGCGCAGCTGTGTAAACCCACAGGCACTCACAAGGTGCCTCGTAAGCTCCACTCACCGGGGCTTCTTGTGGCGAGGAAATGACAGGGACGCTCATCCCCACTCACCACTCCTTGGGGGCTGAGCGGTTCTGCTCCCAGCCCTCCTGTGACGGGTATCTCAGTGCTCCCTTTCCAACTGCGGGGCAGGGGCCTCCGTGAAGGCAGGGCTCCTAGTGCAGCTGTCCTCGCCCGTGCGGCACAACGGCGGGAACCCACGAGACTCACCAATGCGGAAGCTCCTCACTGGGCCTCAGGGCCCCACATATACGCTTCCCTCCTCGCGCTTGCACGGAGAAAAGTCTCCGTTATTCGTGGCTTCTTCTTCCGGGCTCACAGGGCCCTCCTCAGTCTCCTCCGCTTACTTCCCGGGACGCTGCCCCATTCGCTACGCCCACAACCATGCTTGGCCACGCAGTCTTTTACTGCCTGGCTTCCAGCGGTTCTCCTTTCTCGCCCTCGGGACGTTGCTAGGCAACGCTGGTGGATCCAGGCTTCCCAGTGGGCAGGGCCAGACAACAGGACGGTGAAGGAAGCTTCCTCAGGCTGCCGTGGTATCGGCGGCTTGTAGTCACGATCCTTTGCAGCCCAGGGCCACGTAGCAGAGCCCTAGCTGCAGGTCACTGCCAGAGCATGCGCCGGCTGCCAGGTAGAGGGAGAGCGCTTCTCCTGCCTCAGCTCTCCCCTCCCGTCCCTCAGCAGCAAAGGGCGGCACGGCCACACCACGAAAGCGCTCACACGCGCTGAACAGCACACAAAGCACTTCACCCGCGCTTTTGGTCTTGAGCCTGCAGAGATGACAAGGGAAGCACCCTCAAGCACTCCACGCGGTCTCCTGGGAGATCAAAGAAAGGAAGACAGCTCGCCACCGCTAGACCCAGCAAGGGTCCCTCCCCCTACAAATCTTTTGAATCCCTGAGATTCTCAACAGGAGGCCAGCACACCCAAGGCACAGTCAAGACACACTGCAGTCCACGCTGGGTTTCAGTTCCCAAGTAAGCTCACAAGGCAGAGCTGGGCTCAGGCAGGCCAGCTCACGGGGCCCTCCAGCAGAGGGGGGAGTCCTTCGTGGCGGTTCCTCCTGGCGTCCAGCAGTCTTCAAGTAAGCACCAACAGCACATTTTCATGGGATCACAGCCCCAATACTTATACCCCAAATGTCTTTGTTCTCCCCCTGGCCCAGGGCTCTGTGCCCGGTCCAAACCAGTTCTGGGGGCACTCACACCTTTCTCTAAAGATGCACCACCACCTTTGTCAGTGTAGGCTCTGGCCCCAGACACACCACAGGGGGGCGGAGCCAGCATTGTGGAAGGCAGGCACAGTCCAATTCAGTCCCAGGTGCTACTCCTCCCACCACTCCAAATGCAGATTGGCCTATTCAGCCTAGTGCTGACTCACCCAGCCCCTGTCACTCCAGAGCCAGACATGCAATACATATCAGGCAGGCACAAAGACACATAGCACACAGAAATGCCCACTTCTAAAAGTGGAATTTCAAAAATAGTGATAATAAATCTGCGAACACCATTGCGCAGCATTTATTACCACTATTCCAAACATACCAAACTTGACCACTCTACTCCTCTCAGATCAGGAATTACCACTGAAGCACATATCAGGGAATCCCCAGTGTATTCCTATGAGAGGGCAGCCTCACAGTAGTGAGAAACCAAAATGGCTGTTTGTCACTACCAGGACATGCCACACAGTTAAGGCACATGTCCTACCTTTTACCTACAATGCACCCTGCACATAGGGCTAGCTAGGGTCTACCTTAGGGGTGACTGATATGCAGTAAAAGGGGAGTCACTGACGTGGCACCCACTTTATGTGCCACGTCACAGCTGCAGTAAACTGCGCGCGTAGGCCCTGCAATGGCAGAGGCCTGAGACAGGTTTGAAAGGCTACTTTGGTGGGTGGCGCAATCAGCGCTGCAAGCCCACCAGTAGCATTTAATTTACTGGCCCCGGGTATATGAGATACCACATTACTGGGGACTGATAGGTAAATTAAATTAGCCAAACAGGTGTAGACCAATCTTACCACGTTTTAACATAGAGAGCACATGCACTTTACACTGGACAGCAGTGATAACGTGCCCAGAGTCCTAAAACCACCAACACCAGGTCAGAAAAATATCAGGAGGAAGGCAAAAAGTTCGGGGATGACCCTGTAAAAAGGGCCAAGTCCAACACATGTAAAAAAGCCTTTCGGTTTAGGGGGCAGCCAGTTCAGTGCACTAGTCTCTTTCACCTCTCGTGTGTAACTAGGGCTGACTATGTTTTTAATGGTGCGACCTCTTTTGTAGGTGACTTTTGGATACTTGCTAACAAGTTCCCCCAACCCTGGAACACTTTCCAACAAGCTCCAGTGTTTTTTAAGCACAAGCCAAATCTGATGGCTAGACGAATTGTAGGTGGTAATCAAGGCTAAGGGTTCCTCTTTTTTATCTCTAGTCTTTGTTTTCAATAATTCTCTTCTGTTGATATCAATTACTTTCCTCCTAGCATCACTTAATAGTCTCCCATCATATCCTCGCAAGGATAGCCTGTTGGTGAGACTGTTCAGATTCCTCTCACACTCACTACCCTCACTGCAATTACGTTTAACTCATAACATCTCCCCAAAGGGGATCGCTTTGATTGTACTGGTGGGGTGCGCACTGTTTGCTTGTAAAATGCTATCGCAAGCGGTCGGTTTTCGAAATAAAGTACTCTGAATCCTGTTGTCTTTTATGTATAGTTGGACATCTAAAAAGGATATTGTTGTTCATAGTGAATCTCACATTCAGATCATTGTCATTTAGGTATCCAAAGTATTCCTCCATTTGAGCCAGGGCCCCTGTCCATATTATTATGATGTCATCTATGAAACGCCCCCAATAGTGGATGTATTGGGTCCACTCGGAGGCCCCATGGGCCTAGGCATGCCTCCTCTCAAACCAACCCATAAAAAGGTTGGCATAAGAGGGGGCAAACCTGGACCCCATGCCCGTGCCCTGTAGTTGTTGATACCAATCACCCTCATATAAAAAATAGTTATTTGAGAGTATAATGTCCGCAAGCTCTTTTAGCATCTCCGAGTGTTCATAAAAATTTCCTTTTCTAGGTGACAAAAACAAGTCTAGAGCAATCAAACCCAGATCCTTTCGTATGCAGATATAAAGACTTTCTACATCCAATGTTACAAACATCATGTTATCTTGATCCCATACCACATCCTCAAATTTCTGTTGAACATCAAGAGTGTCTCTCACATAGGAAGGCACATTTACAACAAAGGGCTTTAAATACACATCCACATACTCCGAAATGTGTTCGGTGGGTGACCCAATGCCTGAAATAATGGGACGACCTGGTGGAAATTCAGCTACTTTATGTATTTTCGGAAGCGTATATAAGCAAGGGAATTAGGGATTTTCTATCTTTAGGTATCTAAACTCCAAATCAGTCAAAAGGCATAGTTCAGCCAGTGTGTCAACTTGTCATTTATCAGAGTTTTGATGCCTGAGATGAGGTTAGTGTTGACCCTTCTATAACACGTGGTGTCATTAAGTTGCCTCAGCACCTCAGCATGATACTGTGTGCGGTTCATCACCACTACGTTACCTCCCTTATCCGCCTCACGGATTGTAAGGGAAGTATTTGATTTTAAATCATTCAGTGCCTGGGATTCTCTTCTGGTTAAGTTCTTTTTCCCCAACCCAGATATAGTGGATGTGTTGGTCTTATCCTCTAGTTTGGGTAAATTGTGCATAACACGCTTATTGAATAACTCAATCCCACTAAATTGTGCACTTTGGGGGACAAACTTGGACCTGGGCCTAAACTTACTGTCCATAGACAAGTCAGATTGAATTTGCATTTCCTTTAACACTTCTTGGATATCACATTCATCATTTAAAGAGAGTAGACATTGTATATTCTTAACATCAGAGATAGTCATATCTGTTAATTCAATGCTTTTATTCACATCATAGACTTTTCCAGGATTCAGAGCAAAAAAACATTTCAATTTTAGGTGTCATTAAGTTGCCTCAGCACCTCAGCATGATACTGTGTGCGGTTCATCACCACTACGTTACCTCCCTTATCCGCCTCACGGATTGTAAGGGAAGTATTTGATTTTAAATCATTCAGTGCCTGGGATTCTCTTCTGGTTAAGTTCTTTTTCCCCAACCCAGATATAGTGGATGTGTTGGTCTTATCCTCTAGTTTGGGTAAATTGTGCATAACACGCTTATTGAATAACTCAATCCCACTAAATTGTGCACTTTGGGGGACAAACTTGGACCTGGGCCTAAACTTACTGTCCATAGACAAGTCAGATTGAATTTGCATTTCCTTTAACACTTCTTGGATATCACATTCATCATTTAAAGAGAGTAGACATTGTATATTCTTAACATCAGAGATAGTCATATCTGTTAATTCAATGCTTTTATTCACATCATAGACTTTTCCAGGATTCAGAGCAAAAAAACATTTCAATTTTAACAGCCTTACAAATTTGAACAAATCTATATATGTTTCTGAGAAGTCACAAGCATTACTGGGGCAAAACCCCAGACCCTTGTTCAAAACATTGATCTCATGTTCGTTCAATTCACAGTCCGACAGGTTTACAATCAAATTCTCAACCTTACTTCCTTCACAGTTAGTGTTTATACCACTCTCTGTTTCCCCTTTGCTTGTAGTCGTGTTCTCACTCCAGTCTTTTGATCTGTTTTTTCTTGATTTGCCCCTTCTACCCCCTCTCCTTGTTGTACGTAATTTGGATTCTGCTTGACACTCATTCGGTTTTGTTTCAATTCTTCTAAAAAAGTAGAAGAACCCAGTGGGTTAAATGCAGGCTTTGAAGGGCCTGAAGAATCATCGACAGATGAAACATCTGAACTACTCTCCCCACTTGTGAGTCTAGGAGGATGATCCTGCTGAACTTGTTTTTGCAAGATAACCGCTTGATCAAATCTTTTGGCAAAAGTATAAACCCTACCATTATTGTAATCTCGATCATCCCTCTGAATCTTTCGCATTTTCCTTTCTCTGATCATATTCTGATAAGTAATTTGATCTTTCAAAATCTCGTAATTCTTATCAGTGTCCTCTTTCAAGTTCAGTTCTAAAATGTCTTTTTCTAACTGAACTATCTCGTCTCTTAGTCTTTCTGATTTCCTTTCAGCATGCTTTATTAATATATTCATCATGGTGGCCTAGCTATTGAACAAATTGTCCTCCCATTCCTGTAGGAGGTCACTGTCCAAGTCATCTCACACTCACACACTGCCACTTACCCATAGAGTTACTCACATACCTAGTCAGTCACCCAAAGACTCAATCACACTGCTATTTACTCACCAATACAGTTATACACACACACCACCTCACTTATTCATACAGATACTAACACATACTTACTCTCTTCCACAATCACTGACACAAGCACAAACCCATCCATACAGCCACTCTCACAATCACTCACTCTCATATATACTCAGTTATATACTCCAACACTCACATATACTGCCTTTCACATTTGTAGTTACTCAGACATTTACCACTAAGACATCCATTCACTCACTGACACAGCCATACGCACACTCACTCACCCATACAGCCCCTCACAGATGCACTCATGAACCCATACACCCACTGAATCACCCAGTCAGACATCCATGCAGGAAGTTACGCCCCCCCCACCCACCCACACAGATACTCAAGCACCTATACAGGTACTCAGACAACCAATCATTGACCCATATAGACAATCATGTAGCTACTCACCAACCCATGCAGCCACTTACATACCAACTGACAGACTGATACAGACATTCACACAGATTAGTCACTCACCCATGCATTCACTAAGACACGTTTAATCACTCACTTATACAGTCAGTCATGCACCCACTAAATCATCCATACAGACACTCATACAGACACTCATACACCCACTCATTCTTCAATACACCTTTGTGTATCTATATATCATTCTTAAACTTTTAAAAATCACAGTCTCTGGATGATGTCATCAGTGATGTCATTTGAGATGTCATTTAAGATGTCATCAGTGATGTCTTCAGTGATGTCACTGACCATGTCATGAGTGATGTAATATGTGACATCATCAGCAGTGCCTTGCGGGGGCGCGAGTTATAGTTAGCTCAACTAACTATTACGCCGAATTTCTCTGGTTTTGTACGAGTGAAATGCCCAACTAACTATAACGTCCCAGAAACCTATGTTTTTTTCAGTGAATTTTTAAGGTTTTTTAAATGCTAATTGCTAACTATAACGTCCCTGAAACCTATGGTTTTTTCAGTGAATTTCTAAGGTTTTTTAAATGCTAATTTCTAACTATAACGTAGTAGTCGCGTTTGCAGAGTGGTGCAGAAAGGAGGCTGGGCCTCCGACCAGCACTCAGGAATTCCGCTGCGTAGGACTTACAGGAGGTACCAGGATGGCTTCTTGGCCCCCAAAGTCCCTCAGGAGTAAAGTGGACTTCATCCCCCAACCTGTAGTGTGCCAGGAGGCGCGTTTGCAGAGTGGTGGAGAAAGGGGGTGTGGCCTCCGAATACTTCTTAGCAATTCCATTGTGTGGGACTTATTGGAGGTAGCAGGAGGGGTAGTTGGCCCCCCAAGGACGTCCTTGGGGGCGAACTACCCCTCCTATTACCTCCAGTAAGTCCCACACAGCAACATTGGTAAGTTCTCATAGCAGGCCACGCCCCCTTTGCCCACCATTCTGCAAACCCGCTCCCTGGCGTGCTCTTGGATGGGGATTAAAGGTCCCCTTCAATGCTGGGGGTCCTTAGGGGCCAACTAGCCTACCTGACACCTCCAGTAAGCCCCAGATAGTGGGATTGCTGAGAGCTGTACCCAGGCCACGCCCCCTTTCTCCACCATTCTGCAAACGCGCCTCCTGGCGCGCTCTTGGTTCGGGGATGAAGTCCCCTTGCCTCCTGACGGTCCCTGGGGCCAACTAGCCCACCAGGTATCTCCAGTAAGCCCCACACAGCTGGATTGCTGAGAGTGGTCCAAGGCCACGCCCCCTTTTTACACCACTCTACAAACTCGCCTCCTGGCGCACTGCTGCTCGGGGGATGAAGTCCACTTTAGTCCTGAGGTCCTCAGGACACATTTGGACCTCATCGCCCCACCAGGGGGAGGGGCCTCCGGCGAGATGCGGCTTTTTTGTCCCTTTTTGGGGGGGTTAGATGGGGGGGCTGTGTGGCCCCCCTTCTCTCAATATGTTCTGGGCCCTGGGGACTCGATCCCCCAGAGCCTGCCACTTTTCATTTTTTTTATTAAAAAAAAAAAGAGAAGGGGGCCGCGCGGCCCCCCACCCGAGGCTGAATTCGGCCCCGGGGACCCCATCCCCCGGGACATGGCCACATATTTATTTATTTTTTTTAAAATTATTTTTAAAGGAGGGGGACCACGCGGCCGCCCTCCTGAGGCCATTTTCGGCCCCGGGGACCCCATCCCCCGTGGCATTGCCTCGTTATTTTTTTTATTAGTATTTTTTCGGGAGGGGGCCGCATGGCCCCCCTTCCCTGGGCCACTTTTGGCCCCGGGGACCCTATTCCCCGGGCCGGCCCTCACGTTGGGGACTGCTGGGGGAGCCCCAATGCCCCCGCGGTCCCAACCAGCTCCCGCCTCCTGCGGGAGCCGGCATTGCTTTTGGAGAAGGGGAGCTGCTGACATGCAGCTCCCCTTGTCCAAAAGAAATTCTGCATTGCTTCGTGGAAGCGAGAGCAGTACCATCTGTACCACTCTCCAATTGAGAGTGGTACAGATAGTTGTTAGCGCACCGTGCCAAAACGTAGTCACCCGCTCTATCGCCTGTAAGATTATCTAGAAATGAGGCATAAAAAATGAAAGCCTGAAAACAAGAAGTGAGCCCGTAACCAATAGTAAAAAATAGAAAATGAAAGTGCAGACTTTAAAGTGCGTGGCCTTGTTAGGAGCGTTCTCAATGGTGGTGGTGATTATATACAATGTATACTGGGAAAATATTATAAACATCGAACAGCACTTACCAGTTAAACGGCCAGCCTTGGCAGCAAGGGAGGAGCTTTAAAGGAAAAAGTGGATCTTAGGCGCTGCAGTTAAATGCATTAGTTGCTAATATTAGAAAGCGTCTATGATGTGACTCAAACTGATCAAAAAGTTTGGCTTACATGTGGCTCTCCTTTAATGAGCACTGAGTGCTAAGGAGGAGAGCCTCCGGAGGCTTTACAACACGGAGGGGGTATGTCCCAAATCGAGCATTCAAGCTTGGAGTCTGTTAGGGGCGTTGCAATATTGGTGGGAGTTTTGCGTCAAAGGCCTTAAATGAGAGGGACCCAAAGATTAGACAAGGCAGTGAGATAAAAATCTAGCGAATAGGTCCCAAAGATGGTACAAACTTACGTCATCAAGTGGGTGCTGCTGGAGAAGAAAGTATCATCAATAGCTTGAGTTGCAGCCGCGATCCTCAAGCCAGCATATCGGGAAACGAACTACTCTGAGCCAAGAGTCGTGGATTACTACAGCCAATAAGGGCTGGGCGTAAAACGTCTCGGAATCAGGTGGGTGGGTCTGGTGTGGAGAAGTGCCAAGCGTCAGACCTCTGGAATGTGAGCCTCTATTATCTGACGAAGTCAAATGCTGGGTGCCATGCTGGAAGGCCTGGCCAGAGCAGTTTAAATTAATGGTGGTAATGGCTGTGTACAATGGTACGTGCACAAAGACACAAAAATGTTAACGAAATAGAAGTAAATCAAATAAGTCGGGGGTGGGGTTTGTCTGCATGTAATCGTAGGCATGGTGAGAGTCATGCAATGGGAAAAGGGTGTGCCTAATGCAGTAATCATCGGCAGGCGGTGCGGTGGTTAGTGTGAACACTGATGAAAGGTGGGAAAGGGACCACTCCAGCTACAAAGATATGGACCAATCAAGTAGAATGCAGACTGAAAAGTGGATTCCTGGGTCCAGTCAAAAGGGGGGCTGATCATGTCTGTCTAAGATATGCCAGATGCAACAAAGCAAGAGACTACAACTCTAAAATTCAATCAAAATCATGCAGTATTAGTAGAAAATAGTGCAGGGGTATCTTACCAATATATGTCATGCTGTATTAAAACATGTGGAGCCTGTAACCATCTGTGTACAAGTGGTATACTATACATCTCAAGCTATATATAACAATACAAAAAGGCATCTTTCAAAGATGGTTTGTAAAAAACAACGGCATCCTGTTACCCAAGCCTTCTAAGGCGGTCTAATGTGTGTGAGCTTAATTACTTCTATATTTATGGATGATATAGTGCATGCTGTGGACATGCCTAAAGACATGTGCTGTGACTCCGAACAGTGTTTAAGGGCATAGTGGATCATTATTTGGCAATATAGCAACCATGTTTAGACAAACATATAAAATCGCTTTTGTAAAGTTACATGACCCATGTATAGATTCAACTATATCTCCATCATTAACCGGAGGTCTGATGTATAATATATGCACCTATCTGAAAGAGACACGTTAGTGACAGATTCCTTATCCCCAGGCGTCAGGCTGGATCCGGAAAGTTTTTGCGTAGTAGTACCCTTGCGCGTCGGTAGGCGGCGTCGTGCGGCTCTGCGTCCGTCGTCGGCGTCGTGATCGCCGGGATGACGTCGCGTGCAGTACTTAGACGCCGCCCCTGCGCGCTGACGTCAGTTCTTCTTTTTCCGCGCCAGAAGAGCAGTGCCCTAGTCAATTTTTTACTAAATTTTTTGTGAATTTTTTCACTGTTTCTTTCGAGTCTTCATCGACTCCTAGGTGTCGTAGGGATGCCCGGCTTCAAGCCATGCAACGCCTGTGGTCGAATGATGTCGATCACAGACCCGCATCTAGAGTGTCTCTACTGTCTCGGCCGAGACCACGACACGAAGTCGTGTCCTGACTGCCGGAAACTTCACCCGAAGGCTTTGTGAGAGCGGTCTCGAAAGCTACTCGAGGTCCGGCAGTCGGCTCCGCGCCGCACCAAGCCCCGGTCCCAGGAGAGGTCGAGGGGCCGGTCGCGGAGTCCCCGCCGGTCGTCGGAGTCCAAGTCTTCGCGCTCCTCGGGTAAGTCGAAGCACAAAAAGTCTAAGGAGCATCATCGCTCTAAGACTTCGCCTCGCCGGTCTCGCGACTCGGCTGAGGCCCCTGTCGGCACCGTCCCCGCCCCCGGACATGCCTGTGGAGCCGCCCCCGCATTACCCGTCCTTTCCGGGTTCGGGGGCGACTCCGGCCGAAATACAGGAATTCCTGACGGCCATGGCCCGCCTCTTCGGGCCTCAAGGTCCCTCCGGTGCGCCTTCGGGCCCCGCGGGCCCTGATGGGGTTGCTCCGGCATCGCCGCTGACTCCGGTCCCGGCGTCGCCTGTCCCGCCAGCCTTGATCCCGGCCTCGGCTCCGGCCCCGGCCTCGATCCCGGCTCCGGTGGTACCGCAACCCCCATCGACGCCGGTTGACCTAACCACGCCTCCGCCGATGTCCCCGGTGCCGTTCCTGACGCCGTCCGGGGCTCCGGACGGCGTCGTTCCCCGGTTGTCTCCGGCTCCGGACATGGAGCCGGACCGACGTCGCTCGACGCCGGCTCCGGCGCCGATGAGACCTTGGGTCCCAAATGTCCCTCCTCCTCCATATTTTGAACAAGAGGACGACCAGGAGAGCTGGGAGGGGTCGGAAGACCCTCTCACACAACAGTGTGAGTATGATCAGGACTGGGCTGAGGAACTTGGGGATGCCAGTGGTGTAGACACTTCCCCTGACACTGGCATGCTGTCTCCTCCCGTGGCTACGGAGGAGGGAGCAAATTTCGCAACGGTGTTGCGTAGAGCAGCTGGAGCCTTGCACCTCCAATTGCCTACTGTGGCTGTCAGGACTAATCTCCTGACGGAAGTGCTTCAGCCGGCAGCTTCCTCCACGGAGACTGTGCTGCCGTTTAATGATGCACTGACTGACGTTCTTTTGGGCGCCTGGTCCAAGCCCACCACAGGGGCTCCTGTGGATAGGAACGTGGCCCGACGCCATCGCCCTGCTCCGGGCGACCCCTTATTTCTCTCCCAACATCCCACCCCGAGAGCTTGGTTGTCCAAGCCTCTGCCTCCCAAACCGCCCCTCCGGATAGGGAATCCAAACGCCTGGACCAATTTGGGAAGAAGGCTTTTTCTTCCTCCAGTGCTGGCTTGCGGTCCGTCAACTCCGCTTGCCTTTTGGGCCGATATACCCACTCCTTGTGGGATTCGGTGGCAGCTGTTTTGCCGCAGTGTTCTGAGGAGGTCCAGACACTGCTTACCCACGCCATTGCGGAAGGAAGAGATGCGGCTAAATACACCATCCGTTGTGGCCTTGATACCGCCGACTCGCTGGGCAGATCGCTTGCAACGACGGTGGCGCTACGTCGCCACGCCTGGCTGAGAACAACTGGTTTCTCGGGTGATGTCCAGAATACACTCATGGACATGCCCTTTGATGGAGTCGGTCTTTTTGGTTCCAAAGCAGACCATGCGCTGGAGCGTTTTAAGGACTCACGGGCTACTGCCAAGTCCCTGGGCCTTTCTGTTGTACGCCCTCCGCTAACCTCTGCTTTTCGCCCCTTTCGTGGCTACGGAAGGGGCGCCCAGTCACGTCAGCAGCCCAGCCACCGGCCCGTGCAGCAAGCGTCTTCGCGTGGCCGAGGACGTGGATACCGCCGTGGCGGTTCGGGCAACCAGCGTGCGGGTCAGGCCACCACCTCCAACCCGTCCGCGGCCTCCAAGCCCTCCTAGTCCCTCCTTTCCGGTGCACAGCACGCCAGTAGGGGGCAGGGTCCGCCATCACCTTCACCACTGGCGTCCCATCACCTCGGACAGGTGGGTCTTGGACATTGTCCGAAGGGGCTACTCCCTCCCCTTCGAGACCACCCCCCCAGCCATGCCACCTCAATTCCACCGCATGTCAGGGGATCACTTGGTGCTTCTGCAGAAGGAAGTCACGGCCCTCTTGGCCAAGAGGGCCATCGAGCATGTTCCGACCCCAGAAGTAGGACGTGGTTGCTACTCCCACTACTTTCTGGTGCCCAAAAAGGACAAGGAGGACATGCGTCCTATCTTGGACCTCCGGAACGTCAATCGCTTCCTCCGGAAGGAGAAGTTCAAGATGCTCACCCTAGCTCAGCTCTTGACTGCCCTCGACCCTAGAGACTGGTTGGTAGCGTTGGACTTGCAAGACGCTTATTTCCACATCCCTGTCCTGCCGGCCCACCGGCGTTACCTACGGTTCACGGTAGGCCTCGAGCATTTTCAATTCACCGTGCTCCCCTTTGGCCTTACAAGTGCCCCTCGGGTGTTCACGAAAGTGATGGCGGTGGTCGCAGCTCATCTGCGCCGGGCAGGGGTTCCAGTCTTCCCCTACCTCGACGACTGGCTGCTGAAGGCGGGCTCGTCCCAGGCAGTCGTCTCCCACCTCCAGACTACGGCCGAACTCCTGCACTCGCTGGGGTTCTCCATCAATGTGCCGAAGTCGCATCTGATTCCTTCTCCACAGCTCCTTTTCATCGGAGCAGTTCTGGACACGACGCAGTTTCGGGCCTATCCTCCCGAACGGCGAGTCCGGGATATTCAGGCTATGATTCCAATCTTTCAGCCTTTATCCTGGGTTTCCGTATGGATGACCCTGAGGCTGCTGGGCCTCATGGCCTCCTACATCCTGCTGGTCGATCATGCCAGATGGCATATGCGGGCTCTGCAGTGGGACCTGAAGTTCCAGTGGGCGCAGCACCAGGGCAACCTGTCCGATCACGTCCAGATCTCGGAGGGGGCTGCAAAACAGTTGCAGTGGTGGCTCTCGAACCGGCAATGGGTCATGGGCAGATCCCTCTCCCTTCCCCAGCCAGAGCACACAGTTGTGACGGACGCGTCCCTTCTGGGATGGGGCGGTCACATGGGAGAGGCGGAGATCAGAGGCCTCTGGTCTCCGGCGGAGTCCCAGCTCCATATCAACCTTCTGGAGCTCCGGGCGATCCGACTTGCACTCAAGGCATTCCTTCCCTCTGTCAAAGGGAAGGTAGTGCAGGTGTTCACAGACAACACCACCGCCATGTGGTACTGCAACAAACAAGGCGGGGTGGGGTCGTGGACCATCTGTCAGGAGGCTCTGCGCCTCTGGACATGGCTGGAACATCGGGGCATGTTCCTGATGGTTCAACACCTGGCAGGTTCCCTGAACGCCAGGGCGGACGAACTCAGCCGCAGGTGCATGATGGATCACGAATGGCGTCTTCACTCGGAAGTGGCGCAAGGTCTCTTTCTGCAGTGGGGAGAGCCTTGGTTAGATCTATTCGCCACCGAAGAGAACGCGCAATGTCATCAGTTCTGCGCGTTGGAATTTCCAAGGCGGCACTCGCTCGGCGACGCTTTTCGTCGCGAGTGGAGTTGCGGTCTGTTGTACGCCTTTCCGCCTATACCACTTCTACCCAGAGTGTTGAAGAAGATTCGGCGCGACCGGGCCCAAGTCATCCTTGTGGCTCCAGACTGGGCTCGAATAGTTTGGTATCCCGAGCTACTCAGTATGAGCGTCGATCCCCCGATCCGTCTGCCTCTTCGGGAGGATCTTCTGTCGCAGCAGCTGCAGGGGACGGTCCTCCACCCGAACCTGTCCAGCCTCCACCTGCTTGCGTGGAGATTGAGCGGCGGCAGTTGATTCCTTTCGACTTGCCTCCCGAAGTTTGTGATGTGATTCTGGCAGCCAGGCGTCCCTCCACTAAGGTGGTATACGCCTGCAGGTGGAACAAGTTTGTGGCATGGTGCACAGCAAAGGCTGTGAATCCCCTCTCTGCCCCTCTTTCTGAGGTTCTTCTGTTCCTTCTTTCACTGGCCCAACAGGGTTCTGCCCTGGGTACCATCAAGGGCTATCTTTGTGCCATTTCGGCCTTCCTCAGGCTGCCAGATCAGCCCTCCTTTTCAAGTCCCCTGTTGTTAACAGATTCCTTAAAGGCATTACACACCTCTTCCCTCCTGTTCCGTTTGTGATGCCTCAGTGGGACTTGAACTTGGTTCTTACCTTTCTCATGTGCGCTCCCTTGAGCCTCTACATAACTGTCCTCTTCGTCTTCGGACTCTGAAGACAGCCTTTCTGGTGGCCATCACCTCCGCTCGGCGGGTGAGTGAGCTCCAGGCTCTATCATGCAAACCTCTCTTTCTGTCTGTCCATCCAGACAAGGTTGTTCTTAGGACGCGTCCGTCCTTCTTGCCAAAGGTGGTTACTGCCTTCCACATTGGGCAGACCATCACTTTTCCCACCTTCTTTCCGCCTCCGCATCCTTCCAGAGAGGAAGAGAGGCTCCACCGTCTGGACCCAAAACGTGCGCTTTCCTTTTATATCAACCGCACACAACACTTCCGGGTGGATGACCAGCTCTTTGTTGGCTACGTGGGCGCCAAAAAGGTCGGGCGGTGCACAAGAGAACCATCTCCCGCTGGGTAACCTTGTGTATCAAAGCCTGCTATTCTTTGGCTAAAAAGGAGCCTCCTGTTGGGCTGCGTGCCCATTCCACCAGGGCAACGGCTGCTACCACGGCTTTGGGCCGCGGTGTTCCGCTGCAGGATATCTGTCAGGCAGCTACGTGGGCCTCGCTGCACACGTTTACAAAGCATTACTGCCTTGACAGTCAGGTCCGGAGGGACGGCTTCTTTGGCCGTTCTGTCCTCCGGGACTTCCTTGTCTGATCTTTGTTCGCAGACCCACCACCGGGGTTGGTATTGCTGGGGTATCTATTCTAAGGTAAGGAATCTGTCACTAACGTGTCTCTTTCAGATGCACAAGTTACTAACTTGTGTAACGATATATCTGTAAGAGACAGTAGTTAGTGACAGATTCCTTACCGCCCCACCCATCCTCCCCTGTTCTGCGAACTGATTTCTAGGGTTAAGGACATCCCTTTCAGGGCCCTAGTATTTTTCAGACACCTATGTCAGCTTCTTGCATGGCTCTGCGTTCCTGGCGCGGAAAGTCGTGTACAGAACTGACGTCAGCGCGCAGGGGCGGCGTCTAAGTACTGCCCGCGACGTCATCCCGGCGATCACGACGCCGACGACGGACGCGGAGCCGCACGACGCCGCCTACCGTCGCGCAAGGGTACTGCTACGCAAAACTTTCCGGATCCAGCCTGACGCCTGGGGATATTCTAAGGTAAGGAATCTGTCACTAACTACTGTCTCTTACAGATATATCGTTACACAAGTTAGTAACTTGTGCATTAGCACACACACCAGCAGTGTCGTAAACACGCCCAGGCTGGAAATATATGAAAAACATATGCATTAATGTTTTATTGAATGTAGACACCATCTATGTCCTGACGAATAACCAGAAGTCATCCTGTTCATTGAGATCTTGTTCATACGTATGATATTTCAGAATTAAAAAATATCACATCATTCTTAACAAGCAATTGTTCTCCAGCCTAAGCCACCATCTCGAGCTATAAAAACAGAAAAGTCATAATTCAGGCACCATGTATCATCCTTCAGTCTTTTGAGAAGCACTTAGCATCTCTTCTGAATAGAGGAAAACAAGATGCAGAACTAAAGACACTGATTCTGATCATTCCACTGCTGGTTCGTTCTGCAGCAAGCAGGTGCCCTGTTCTCAGTCACTCCCTAACTTCCTTTGAAACATGAAAGTTGTAACACTATTCCTTTTCACCAATTCTGTATGCCCATGGTAACCCATAATGGCTTCCCTGATAGTGTGGTATCCGTAGTTTCTGGCCAGGGGCATATGACCTCCAATCAGGCTTCTGCTTCTGAAGAATCCTGTTTATGCCTGGAGAGGCACCCGCAATACAGACTCATTACAGGCCAAACTGTTGCATGTCTTGTTGTTTGTTTTGTCTTATGCCCAACAAGAACTTGCAGTGGGCACCAATAAATGTTATTTGCAAACCCTTTCGGCCTTTTTGTGTATGCTGGATCAACCATCCTTGCTCAAATCACCTGTTGTAATGAAGTTTATAAAGGGTGACACATCTGTTTGCACCCAAATTGCTTGGCATGCCTCAATGCGATCTTGATTTGGTCATCACTTTACTCATTTGCACTCCCTTCAAAACCTATGCACAGCTGCCCACTATGTATCCTGAGTATGAAGACTGTATTCCTGGTCATGGTAACTTTAGCTCTCTCTCTGATTTAACTCCAAGGTCTCAGTGAAGTCCCCTTACACTGCCTTTTTTCCCAGATAAGGTGGTGGTGAGGACCAGGGCAGCCTTTTTGCCTAAGGTTGGGACTTCTTTTAACTTTTGGCAATCCATCGCTCTTCCAACTTTCTTTGTTTTGCCTCACTCCTCAAAGGAGGTGGAGAGACTCAATCAGATGGACCCCAAAAAAGCCTTAAGCTCTTACATCGATTGCACCAAAGACCATCGAATGGACGATCGCTTTTTTGGGGATTCTCTGACCAAAGAATGGCAAGGCAATTCAGAAAAGGACTTTGTCAGTGTGCATAGTCCTCTGCATTAAGCTCTTCTACACATTGGGTATGAAGCAGTCTCCAGAAGGGCTGAAGGCCCATTCCACCAGGGAAATGTCTGCAACAACGAAGTTGACACGTGGAGTGCCTGTGTTGATATCAGTTAGGCTGTGACGTGGGCATGGTGCACATGTTTACAAAACCCTTCTGCCTTGACAGCCAGGTATGTCAAGAGGGACATTTTGCCTGTTCGTCCTGCAGGACTTTTTAATCTGAGCCATTCCACATACCCACCACCATGGGGGAGGTACTGCTTTGGTATGTAGTCTAGTGGTAAGGATTTTGCAGTTAGAAGTAGCCATCAGAAGAACAAGATACCTAACTTCGGTAAGGCTCTTCCTGGTGGATACTCTGTCTAAATGGAGATTGCTTTCAGCCCTTCTTCATCTGTGAAATGGTTCTCTTTTGCCCATACAAAAAGGTTCCATTCTAGATGTCTGCACACTGGTACCCCTGAATATTTTTGAGCTTCACATCAGAGAGCGCGGAGAGAGTCAAAAAGAAACTGACATTGATGTGCAGGGGTGAAGTTTATATGCAGATCCGTTGTCACTTCTGGGGTGGAACAAAGTCAGTACTGAGCTGTATGGTGCCACCTACCAGCGTGCTGGAGCAATGCTCTTTTAGATAAAGTACCCACCAGAAAGTGTTACTAAAGGTAAGTAACTTGTTCATCACTCTAATGCTGGGCTACTTTATATAAAAATCTCTTTACTGAATACCACTAAATTGCTGGCCAGATTCTTAGGGATATTCAGTCCTCATGTCAAGCTCTCACCCCTCAAAAAGGAGTTCATCCTTCTCTCCCCACCAAATTTCTTCATTCCTGTACGGTCATCGCTCTTTGCATTTATTGTTCTAGACTGCAGACATCGGTCTATTGTTCAGTGAGCTGGATCTCACACCTTTATTTTGAACAACAGTTTGAATCGCCATCCATAGGGCCATGGAGTACCAGCTTAGATTCCTGTGTGAAATAAAATCTTTTATTCCATAAACAAATATTATGCAAATGATACAGTCCCTTGATTAACATGATTAGGCAATGACACCTCCTTATTCACAGGAATTCCAAAGCTGCAACTGGTCCTTCGCAAAGCAGTAGGTCATGCTGGCCACTGAGTCAAGAGTGATGAGCACATCACTCTTTGTCTTCCTTTCAAGGCAAGCAGCATGTTCAAACTAGCATACATCAACCATAACATTTTCCATCTGAAAATCTAAATTTTCTTGTTCACAAACTGGTTATCTCAGGAAGCCAACTCTACCTTTGGAGTGCTTGAAAAATTCTATCTTTCAAGAAGACAAATGCAATCAAACAACCCTTTTCATGAAGTGTTTCAAAGTTTGAATTTGGTTCCTGGACAATCTTTATTTGAAGCCTTCAAAAAAGAGCTTTAAGCTTTGTTGTTCGAGCAACACTTTCTCCTTTGAATGTTCCTCATTTAGATCTAGGATTAAGTGATTGTAACTACGCAAAACAATCTCACAAGTATTTTGTACTTAAATATGTCTTTTCCATTTGATTGTTTACTCATCTATCTGTATATTATTTGTTTTGTTTTATAACTGCCCTTTATTGAATTGTTGTAAGTTCCTGCATTTGTTAGTACTGTTACTTGTGACATGTTCCCAAGTGAAGGACCCTATCACTCTTTGAAGCTGGTCCGTTCCTACATTAAATTGCTAATAAATTAGATTCTCCAAAAGGCGGACTTCATCTTTATTTCTGCATGTACATTTTTGCAATCAGTTTTTGTTCATTTGATGTATTCTTCAAAAACTCCTTTTAAAATTGATTCTGTTTAAAAATAAATATGCAATGCAGCGTTCATGTGAGGAATATCATTAGAAATCATCAGAAATTTTTAGTCTGAAAGTTATTAATGAGCATGATTTTTTGGTATGAATGTTAATTTTTTTAAGGGTTTATTGTAATATTTTCTTTAGAAGCACTCCATACTGTAAATGTTTGCATATTTTTTATGTATATGACATATGCGCACAATAAATGTAAGTTTCTGATAGAGACATCTAGTTGCAGATTGCTCACCTTTTGAGTTCCCCAAAGTGGATCCAGAAACTCTTCAGCAGTACCTCGGGGCACCGCCAGAGGGCGCTGTGCAGCTGATATGTGCACCTCGACATTTCTTCAGTGTGTAATGTTACCCCCTAAATAACAGGTTTCAAGCCCTGTAGTGACAGTTGCAAACAGATGTCTTTGACTGGTACTCACCAGCTACACCTGTGGTGCTTGGGGTCAGACCATGACTCCAAGGCCTACAGCAACTGTGCGTTTATGAACCCTAAGACCATCAGAGACTGCAAGGCGAATGTTTACATCGACAAGCACAAAAAGACCCCTCAACTGGGCCGCTCTAAGTCGCAGTCTGCGTCCAAAGTTCGCCGCTGGTCCTGTTCCTACTCTCACTCCCCGGTCCAGCCTCAGAGGAATTCGCCTCCTATGCCATGGTAATATGTAGGGCGGCCGAAGTACTTGACCTCCAGACCGCACCTTGGAGGATAAAAAAAATGTATTGACCGAAGTCCTCCATGCAGGACAAACATCTTCTGAGACCTTTCTTACATTTAACAAGTCACTGACGGATACCTCATTAGGGGCTTGGGCCTTGTTCTGACCTGACAGTCAGTCTACAAATTGCCAGATGCCATTGCCCCACTCCAAGTGACCCTGCTTTTCTCATACAGCACCCTTCACCCCAGAGCTTAGTGCAAGCCTCCACGAGTCGATCTAATGGCAACACATTTCCTTCCACTCCCCTGACAGGTAATCTAAATGGGTGGAACCGGTTGGCAAACATGTATTTTCTTTCACCAGTCGGGCCCTCCGATCTAGTCACGCCAGCTGCTTGTTGGCCAATTACTCCCACGCCCTTTGGGATTCGGTAGCACAACTATTCCCTGGTGTGCTTGAAGACATTGGACCTGTTCTCGCTCAGATGATTTAATGGTCATAATGCAGCCAAATTCACGATTTGTTGGGGTTTGGATACCACCAATTTCATCAGGCGGGCTATTGGCACCAGTGCTGCCATTTCCCACCATACGTGGCTGTGATTGACTGGTTTCTCAGACAAAGTTCAGTCCTCCCTGATGGAGATGCCCTGCAACAGCACTCGCCTGTTCAGGATCAAGGCTGAATCGGCTGTAGAACGTTTTAAGGAGAGCAGGGCTATTGCTCGCTCTTGGAGCCTTTCTGCCACAACTCACCAACCACTGCAGGTCCACTGCTGCTCTTGTAGGTTTGGCTGAGATGCCCCATACTGCCAGCCTGTCCAACCTCTGCAAGGACCCCAGCAGTTTTGTGGTTGGGGACAAGTTGTCCACCACCACTGCAGCAAAGGTCAACGGGCTGCCCAGTCTATCGTTCCCCCGGCAGTCCCACCTGCAAAATCTCTTTAGCATGCTCTCACGGGAGCACAGCCACCCCTCGGGGAGGCAGACTCAACAAATTCTACTTGGGTTGGCAGGCAAAAACTTGGACAGGTGGGTTCTACAGATCGTCCGTATTGGCTTAGCCTTCCTTTCTTTCACGCCACACCTTCCGCAGTCGCCCCGGCGACTGACGGAGGACCATCTCTCTGTTTTGCAACAGGAAGTGCAAGCCCTTTTGGCCAACGAGGTTAACAAGTGTGCCTGTGCAAGAAGTAGGTTATCGTTGTTAATCCCGCTACTTTCTGGTGCCCAATTAAGATAGAGGCCGGTGGCCTTTTTTAGACCTGTGCCCTCACAATGTCCTTTTTGGGAAAGAAGAATTCAAAATGCTCACATTAGCCAAGGTCTTGTCTGTCATCGATCCTAGAGACTGGATGGTGGCATTGGACCTTCACGATGCCTATTTCCATATACCCGTTCTGCCGGCCTACCGGTGCTACCTGCGTTTTGTGGTGGGACAGAGGCAGTGCCCCTCGGCTGTTCACAAAAGTGGTGGCAGTTCACCTTTGGAGATCAGGGGTGCAGTTCTTCCCTTTCCTCGATGACTGGCTGTTGAAAGTGGGTTCGCCCGAGGCAGTCATCAGCCACCTCCAGACTACGGCAAAACTCCTGTCAACTTTGAGGGTCACTATCAATGTGCCAAAGCCACACCTGACTCCTCAGACTCTCCCTTTCATCAGAGCCATTCTGGACATGGTCCACACATGCAGGCTATGAGTCCTATCTTTAGTCTCAGTCCTGGATTTCATTGAGGTAGACTCTGAGGCTACTGGGGCTGATGGCATTGCAGGTAGCATATTAGGGCTCTGCAGTTGGATCTGCAGTCCCAGTGGGCCTAACAACAAGGGGACTTCTCTGACTGTGTTCAGATTTCGGAGGGGACTTCAAAAGATCTGCAGTGGTGGTTGCTGGACCTCGATTAGATCAGCAGCAGAACCCTCTCCCTTCCACACCCAGAGCGGACAGTGGTGACTGCTGCATCACTTCTGGGTTGGGGAAGCTACGTGGAAGTGGTGGAGATCAGAGGCCTCTGGTCGCTCATCTTTGCCAGAGTCCCTGCTCCATCAACCTGCTGGAGCTGAGGACCATCCGGTTGGCTTGGAAAGCCTTCCTCATTATATGAAAGGGAGGCTGGTGCAGATGCTCCCGGACAATCCCACCGCCATGTGGTACTGCAACAAACAGGGCAGGGTGAGATCATGGACCCTGTGCCTGGAGGCCTTGCGCCTCTGGAAATGGCAGGACCACCAGGGAATTTTCCTGGTGGTGAACCACGTGACAGGATCTTTGAATGCCAGGGCAGAGGAGCTCATCCGTCGACGCCTAGCAGATCATGAGTGGCAGCTACACCTGGCAGTGGCGTCTGGTCTCTTCCGTATATTGGGAGAACCTTGGCTAGATCTGTTCACTACAGCTTAGAATGTGCAATTTCAGGACTTCCGTGCGTTCCAGTTTCCAAAGCCTCTCTCAGAGACAAATTCCACTTTGAGTGGAACTCGGGTCTCCTGTATGCCTCCCCACCGATACCACTCCTGCTCCAAGTTCTCAAGAAGACTAGGACATTCTAATCCCAAGTCATCCCAGTGGCTTCGGATTGGGCAGGGAGAGTTTGGTTTCCCGAACTCCTGGGCTTGAGCATCTGTCCTCCGATCAGTCTGCCCCTCCAGGAGAGCCTGTTTTTGCAGCTTCAGGGCATGGTTCTGCTCCCAGGCCTTCACCATGTCCACCTTCATGCTTGGAGACTGAGCGGTGACAGCTGACCACCTTCGACCTTCCTCTAGAGGTGGTTGATGTCATTAGCCAGGCGCCCCTCGATGAAAACTGTATACTCCTGTTGGGATAAATGTGTAGTTTGGTGTGGCACACGCCAGATTGCCCCCTCCTGGCCAAGTTATCTGACATTCTATTGTTTGTTTTGTCTCTTGCCTTGCAAGGCTTTGATTTGGGCGCGGTTAAAGGTGATTCTTCTGCCCTTTCCGTCTTCTTGCAGTTGCCAGATCAGCACTCCTTTTTTTTTTGTCATCAGTTGTGAGGTGTTTTGTGAAAGGGCTCAACATATGTTTCCCCCATTTCCTTTTTTTGATGCCTCAATGGGACCATAATATGGTCCTTACTTATTTGATGTGCAGTCCATCGATTTGCTTCACACCTGCCTTTTTCAGCTTCTTACTATCAAGACAGTGTTCCACTTCACCCCTCGAAGGAGGAGAAGAGACTTCATTGCTTGGATCCCAAGAGAGCGGTGGGTTTCTATATACATTGTAGCACAGAAAACTGGGTGAATGATCAGCTCTTTGTGGAGTTAACTGGAGTGGAAAAAGGCAAGGCTGTGCAGAAGAGAACCATCTTCTGCTGGACCGTACGTGGCCTTAAGATATGCTACCCTTTGGCTAAAATATACAAACAAATGATGATGGAATGCTGAATTAATTGGGCCGCATCCCAATCCATTGTTATTTTGCACACCACATCACCTCCGTTTGTATGCTTTGGCTAAAAAGCAGCCCCTAGAAGGACTGTGTGCTCATTCTGTCAGGGTCAAAGCTGTTACCACCGCATTAGCATGCGGAGTGCCTATCTTGGACATATGCCCAGCAGCTCCTTGGGCATTCCTCCCTAGTTCATCAAGCCCTATCACCTGGCTAGCCAGGTTTACAGAGAGGAGCATTTTGCTCGCTCATTCCTGCAGAACGTTCTGGTTTGAGTCGATTATTGATCCACCCTGCTTTGGTATCTGTTCAAAAGGTGAGTAATCTGCAACTAGAAGTCTCTATCGGAGGAACAAGTTGCCTACCTTCTGTAACATTCTTTTTGGTAGAGACTCCATCTAGCCACAGATTCCTTACCGACCCTTCCATCCTCCCCTTCTGTGACTGGACTCTGCTCTTTAATATGATTCCCAATCTAGGAATCTGCACACTGCTCATGACCTATTCACTCTTGGGGCTCTGTCTCTGGGGACGCAGACAGCAGTGATGCTAGAAACATTTTCAGAGTGGGGTGCTGCCATCAATATCAGGGATTGTGACAATTCCAAGCCTCACACAAAGAACAAGTATAGCAAATTAGCCATGTCCATTGAGCAGGAGAGAGGTAAAGTACAGAGGTAAATTTACACTCTGGTGCATTTTGTAGCACACTGTTTCAAATATATTACTGAAGCATGGTGTTGCAGTGTACTGTCCCTTACAGACAGCAGATTTGCCATTGATATGGGCACTAAATTTGCACAGATATGCAGATTTAATTATAAAAGTATGTAGTGCACTAACGATAATGTGTGGCAATTTGGTTATATTAAATATTTATCATTTGCACATCACCATATCACCATGTAAAGGGCCTTGATATGTTATGATCATATTTAAATCTTTATTTCCATCACACTAAAGAATTACAAAAAAATGTACTTCGTTTGTGCTTTCCTAACTTTTGATATGTTTTGAAATATTTATAGGTATTTAAAAGTTGCTGTTTATTAGAAAAAACACTGACATCCTACAGCCTTACCTTTCACACTCCTTGTAGCCCAGGCACATTATCAGATAATTCACCATACAAAACGCGCAATTTGACAGAAGACGTAGCCTGGCATTTGACCTCTGTGGTTGAACGCATAGCAGATGTGACTAGATAAAAACAAACTTTAAAGGCATTTGTATTACTCATTCACCTTCTGAACTCCAGCATGTTAATTTTTGGGGTGCTGTAGCGCCCCTGCACCACTACTTCCAGTGCCCATGGCAGCCAGCCTCTTATGCAACTGCTGTCAGCATGCAAGGTTGGCGCCTATGTCGGCCCCACACATCATTTCTGGAGCGGAATGCCATCAGTGTGGACCCCCACAGCATCACCTGACCGCTCTCCAAGGTACTGCTGAAACGTTTCCAGATCCAGTCTGACACCTGGGGAACATTCAAAAGATGAGGAATCTGCTGCTAGATAGGGCCTCTACCAGAAAGACTGTTACTGAAGGAAAGTAAATTGTTCTTTGAAAACTGTTAAATGTTTTAATGATTATTTAACTCCTATGTTTTTCAGAGTTGGAAATATATTGTTTTCAGTTGAGACGCAAACAACAGAAGAAAGAACACAACTTTACCATGCTGAAATTGAAGCACTATATAAGGATTTAACCGCAAAAGGAAAAGTTTTAATCTTGTCTACTGAATTAGGGGTAGGTACTCGACGACTCTACTCTTTGAGGCATGAATTCCTGAAGGGTATTTTTCTGCTTAAGGTGTGTGCTATTGTTAGCATTTGATGAAATACAGTTAATTTCTACACCTTCTTCAGTGACTCCTACTTATGAGTACGTTTGGTTTAAAATTGTATACTGGCATTCCAGTACTGTAATTGACCCATGACTTTAAGTCATAACGAAGCAGTACGTTTTACCTTGTTCATTGTGCTATCACACCTTTTATTTTTAGTTTAATACTTTTATTTAAATTAATAGAAAGATTAAAGAAAAAAGCAACAGAATCTTCCAAATGATGAGAAGAAAATCTAAAATGAATTAAGTGGGCCAGTAATAACAAATAACAATAAATACAAGCACATATGCGCACTACAATGAGAATAAGTATAATGGAGCATAATGGTACAAGTTCTAGTAATGTTTGAAAAGCAAAACACTATAATAATGAGTATCTAAATAATAAATCATGGCTAAGTAGGTATCAAACAGAAGACGTGATAGAGAAGAAACTCAGAATAACTTTTCCAACACAAAATTGGACACTGTGGGCCTGATTATGATGGCAGGCGGACTGCCGCCGTCAGTGGCGAAACGCCCACCGACAGCCCCTCAGTCCAACTGCCGGATTACAATACCGGCGGTCAGACCCACATCGATCGTGGGGGGGAAGACCGCCGCATCCGCCAGGATCAGTGATCTCGACGGGGTGACCGTCGGATTCGTAGTCCCGAATGGAGGCGGTGCCCAGGCAGGCACCACTGTCGGGAATACGATGTCCCTTTTCGACAGCCTTTTCATGGCGCCAAGACTTCCATGAAAAGGGTGTCAAAAACTGAATTTGTGGGCCCCAAACAGTGCCCCTGTCAGTCGTGGGTCACTGTAAAGTGGCTCTGGGGGCACATGTAATGCCCCATGCACCTCCATGAACCGTGTGCAATGCGCCACATGGTGCATGGCACAGGGTCCATGGACGTACAGGAAGTGCTCCTTTTCACAGCGGCTTGTGCTGCAGCCCATTTCCTGGGCCGCAGTACAAGCCACCCTGAAAAGGAGCACTTTGTGACCGCCAGCCCCCTAATGCAGCAGTCGGACCGCCGCCTGCTTGTTGGGTGGTCTCCTGACTGCCGCGACAGCACGTGATGGTCCAACCGTCCACTATAGTAATCGGCCTCTGTGTTTCAATGGTCAGTCTGAGAAGTAGGGGTCTTGATAAATTACTGCAAAAATGCAATTGGGCATGAGTATGTCTGGTCTTCATAATAACCTTCTTACACACCAAATCAAACCTCTAAACAATGTCTCGGGTGAGTCTCTGGTCTCGTCCTTAAAGTGCCTAGGCATTTAACTGCCAGCGCTTTACATACAACAATGTTTTTTTTTTGGCAACAATAGCCTTCAGTTAACTGACGCCAATCCCTTTGGTTACCTATTTTATTTGTTTATTATTTTACAGACTTTCAACTTTGGATCCCAAATTTGTTAACTTGTCCTTTGCTTTGTAACTGTATTTATATTTCTTATGTTTTTGTTACGTTTGTAGAATTTTGACCCTCTAAATCCTAACCATAGAACATATGCTCAGATTCTACCTTGACCAGATTTTTTTGCTTGGGAACAAAAACACTGCAGTGTTGAAGTGATTGAATCAATAATTTGATGTACTCTTTCATATCATCGGAGCATCAAAGTCTGGTGCACTAATCATTCGATGAACAAGAAATATTGGTTGTATGCCAATAAATTCCAGTTACCTAACATGATTAGAGTAGACTCCACATTCTCCAGTGTTTAATAATCGTCAATACTGCATGGTTCAGCTTTTTTGGATCTATCCTTCTCTAAGGGCCATCTGCCTTTAAAGGTCAGAAATAGTATTAAAATAGTTTCCAAAAACTTTGAAGGTGTAATCAAAGGCAATCCAAAAAGGGTTCCTGAGACCCCATAGTCAGGTTTAAATTAACCCTGGGCGGAGCTGGCGTAGTACCACTACGCAGAGTTTCACGGAGTTATGAAAAAACTCCGGCGGGCCCCGGGGTGCAGGAGCCCACGTCCTGCGGCCAGCCGAGGGTCCGCGTGCCCGGGACGGGGGTCCCTCGTGCCCAGGCAGGCTCCCAGATCCCCCCGGCCGGCTCCCAGATCCCCCCGGCCTGGCTGGGTTGAGAAGCAGGGACCGGACCCGGGGCCTGGGCTTCGGGCAGTGCCTGGGGTGCGGGAGCCCCCGTCCTGCGGCCTGCCGAGGGTCCGTCTGCCCGGGACGGGGGTCCATGGTGCCCGGGGAGGCTCCCCCCTCCCCGGCCTGGCTGGGTTCAGAAGCGGGGACCAGTTCCGGGGCCTGGGCTCCGGCGGGCCCTGGGGTGCTGGAGCCCACGTCCTGCGGCCAGCCGAGGGTCCGGGTGCCCGTCACTAGGGACCATCGGGCCAGGGCAGGCCTCCCCCGCTTCGCCTGTGTGTCAAGGTGCCTGCGGGCCCCGGGTCAGAGTTCCGTCGGGGTCCCCCCTCGCACCCCCGTGCCCGAGACCCAGCTAAGGGCTCTCATGAGCCCCCGGGAAGCAGAGCCCCCGAGCCCTCCAAGGGCAGGCGGGAGGCACAGGGAGGGCTGATGGGCGTCCTTTGGGTCCGGCAATCTGGTTGCGCCTTTTCCCTCTCGGCCATCTGGTCGCGCGCAATGCTTTCCAATGGGGCGACCAGATGGCCGGGCTGCCCTGGAAGTCCTGATGAGGGCTCGTTTGCCTCCCCCAAGAGCTCTGAGGGGGCCCACTCCAATGGCCCTGGGGAGGGCGCCATCCCCACCCGGGCTCCGCCCACGGGCCTGCCGCGTGGCACGGCCCGGCAAAAACCTCCCCCCCCCTGTACGGGGCTCCGTCCTCCTGCCCACCGCCCCGGACTCCGTCCTCGGGCCTGCCGCGTGGCAGGGCGCCCGGGACGCGGGCCTTGGGGAGGCCTCTCCTGCGCGTGCCGGCCCGGCCCAGGGGACCGGGCTCCATCTCCCTGCTCCGCCATGGTCCCAGGAAGGGGGTCCGTCGGGCCCGGGCAGGCCTCCCTCCTGCTTTGCCCACCTGTCAAGGTGCCTGGGGGACCCCGGGTCGGAGGTCCGTCGGGGACCCCTGTCAGAAGCCCGAGGCCCAGTCGGGGTCTGAGAGCCCCCGGGACGCAGAGCCACCGAGCCCTCCAAAGGGCAGGCGGGAGCCCTCCCGCGAAGGCTCGGGCGGGCAGATTGGCGTCCTTCGGGCCCGGCCATCTGGTCGCGCCTTTCCCCTCGGCCATCTTGTCCCACGCAATGCTTTCCAATGGGGCGACCAGATGGCCGGGCTGCCCTGGAAGTCTCGATGAGGGCTCGTTCGCCTCCCTCATCCCAGCCAGGGCTCCAGGAGGTCGGGCGCATCCGCACCTTGGGTCCCCTCAGTCTCGTGGTGCGCACGGGTTACCAGAAAGGGGGGTACCCTTCCTCCGGATTACTAGGGACAGGGTACTCCAAAACCCCTCTCGGCCTAGCAGTCCTCAGCCTGCAGCCGGACGGGCCAGGACGCCCCCCAGCCCGGGGTCCTCACCTGTGACCGGGGGCCTCGATGGGGTCCAGGGGCCCCATGCTCAGTCTCCTGGCCTGCCGCTCCGCCAGGGGCCCGAGACTGGGTTCCTCTGGGCCCGGGGAGCCTGCCCCTGCTTGGCTGGGTACAAGAGCTCTGAAGGGCCCCTGGGGAGGGCGCCCTCACCACCCCGGGCTCCGTCCTCGGGCCTGCCGCATGGCAGGGCGCCCGGGACGGGGTCCTGCGGGCCCGGGAAGGCTTCCCCTGTGCCTCTGGGCCCGGGAGCCCCGGCTGGGGCCTCCCCCTGCTTGGCTGGGTTCAGGAGCTCCGGCTGGGCCCCTGAGGGCCCTGGGGAGGGCGGCCTCTCCACCCCGGGCTCCGTCCTCGGGCCTGCCGCATGGCAGGGCACCCGGGATGGGGTCCTGCGGGCCCGGGGAGGCCCCACCCTGCGCCTCTAGGCCCGGTAGCCCCGGCTGGGTCCAGGGGCCCTGCTGGGCCCTGGTTCGGGTGCTCCAGCCCTGGGCCCCGTCCTGCCGCTCTGCCAAAGGCCCAAGACAGGGTTGCGTCATGCCCGGGGAGCCTCCCCCCTGCTTGGCTGGGTTCAGGAGCTCCGGCCGGGGCCCCTGAGGGCCCTGGGGAGGGCGGCCTCCCCACCCCGGGCATGCCGCGTGGCAGGGTGCCCGGGACGGGGTCCCACAGGCCCGGGAAGGCTTACCCTGCGCCTCTGGGCCCGGGAGCCCCGGCTGGGTCGGGTGCTCCAGCCCTGGGCCCCGTCCCCAGGCCTGCCGCTCTGCCAAAGGCCCGAGACGGGGTTTTGTCGTGCCCGCGGAGCCTCTCCCTGCTTGGCTGAGTTCAAGAGCTCCGGCCGGGGCCCCTGAGGGCCCCGTGGAGGGCGTCCTCCCCACCCCGGGCTCTGTCCTCGGGCCTGCCGCGTGGCAGGGTGCCCGGGACGGGGTCCCGCGGGCCCGGGGAGGCTTCCCCTGCGCCTCTGTGCCCGGGAGCCCTGGCTGGGTCCAGGGGCCCCGCCGGGCCCCGGGTCGGGTGCTCCAGCCCTGGGCCCCGTCCCCCGGCCTGCTGCTATGCCAAAGGCCCAAGACGGGGTTGCATCGTGCCCGGGGAGCCCCCCCTGCTTGGCTGGGTTCAGGAGCTCCGTCCGGGGCCCCTGAGGGCCCCGGGGAGGGTGGCCTCCCCACCCCGGGCTCCGTCCTCGGCCTGCCGTGTGGCAGGGTGCCCGGGACGGGGTCCTGTGGGCCCGGAGAGTCTTCCCCTGCGCCTCTGGGCCCGGGAGCCCCGATGGGTTCCAGGGGCCCGACCTCCGGCCTGCCGCTCTGCTAAGGGCCCGGGACGGGGGTCCGTCGGTCCTGTGCAGACCTCCCCCGCTTCGCCTGCTTGTCAAGGTATCCGCGGCCCCGGGTTGGAGGGGCCCGTCGGCTCCCCCTTGCAGCCCCAGCTGGGGCCCCGGGCCTCCGGCCCCCCATGCCCCAGCGCCCGCTCGCCCTTACTTTAGGGCACAGAGCGACCAGATAGCCGCCCGGTCTGGGATGGCAGCGACTTGCGGATGTCCCGTGCCGCCCAGGGGGGTCCACTGGGGCCCGGGGAGGCTCTCCCCGGCCTGGCTGGGTTCGGAAGCGGGGACCGGGCCCGGGGCTTGAGCTCCGTCCGGCAGGCCCTGGGGTGCGGGAGCCCACCGGTCCTGCAAGCCAGCCGAGGGACCGGGTGCTGGGGACCTGGGTCCATTGGGGCCTGGGGAGGCTCTCCCCGGCCTGGCTGGGTTCGAAAGCAGGGACCTGGCCCGGGGCTTGAGCTCCGTCCGGCAGGCCATGGGGTGCGGGAGCCGCCCGTCCTGCAAGCCAGCCGAGGGTCCTGGCGCTGGGGACGGGGGTTCCATCGGGGCCCGGGGAGGCTCTCCCCGGCCTTGCTGGGTTCGGAAGCGGGGACCGAGGCTTGAGCTCCATCCGGCAGGCCCTGGGGTGCGGGAGCCCCCTGGTCCTGCAAGCCATCCGAGGGTCCGGGTGCTGGGGACCTGGGTCCATCGGGGCCCGGGGAGGCTCTCCCCGGCCTGGCTGGGTTCGGAAGCAGGGACCTGGCCCGGGGCTTGAGCTCCGTCCGGCAGGCCATGGGGTGCCGGAGCCCCCCATCCTGCAAGCCAGCCGAGGGTCCTGGCGCTGGGGACGGGGGTTCCATCGGGGCCCGGGGAGGCTCTACCCGGCCTGGCTAGGGTTTAGAAGCTGGGACCGGGCCCGGGGCTTGAGCTCCGTCCGGCGGGCCCCGGGTGCAGGAGCCTCCCCGTCCTGCAAGCCAGCCGAGGGTCCAGGCGCTGGAGACGGGGGGGGTCCATCGGGGCCCGGGGAGGCTCTCCCCGGCCTGGCTAGGGTTTGGAAGCTGGGACCGGGCCCGGGGCTTGAGCTCCATCGGGCTTGCCCCGGGGTGTGGGAGCCCCCTGTCCTGCAAGCCAGCTGAGGGTCCGGGTGCTGGGGACGGGGGCGTCCCATCGGGGCCTGGGGAGGCTCTCCCCCCGGCCTGGATAGGGTTCAGAAGCTGGGACCGGGCCTGGGGCTTGAGCTCTGTCCGGCGGACCCCGGGGTGTGGGAGCGCCCCGTCCTGCAAGCCAGCCGAGGGTCCGGGCGCTGAGGACGGGGGGGGTCCCATCGGGGCCCGGGGAGGCTCTCCACGGCCTGGCTAAGGTTCGGAAGCTGGACCGGGCCCGGGCCTTGAGCTCAGCGGGGCCCGGGGCTTGATCTCAGCGGAGCGCGGAGTAGGCAAATCTCCGCACACTCCACTGGCGGAGTGGAGTTCTCTGCCCGCCCCTAGTTTAAATACGCAACGTCTGACATATCTTCTCTTAATTGACCTTCATTAAATGTCCCCATCACCCTTTTCATTCTTTGCGACTCAAAGGAGTAGCGAGAACATTTTATGAGCATCCAGCCAGTTCCTGCTTGAATTTTGTAAACCAATTTCCTGTCCCAGATCTCCCTGGTACTAGACCAGTTTGAATATATGCAGGTTTCCAAACTAGCTGTTGGGCAACAGACAGCTCCCACTTGTAATTGTAACCACTGATACCTTTCAAGTTGATGGTCAAAGGCTATTAGTATTCCAGAGAGGCACATTCTGCTTCTACATTAAGAGCCATATAATGTTAGATGCTTAAATGTTAATGACACTTTATTAGGTTTCCTTTGCTTTGGTCGAAATACTGTCAGTGCCGTAGTAAATATCCTCCAATGGAGGCTATTTTTGTGGCTCCTATTGCTCGGAAGAAGAGGGTGAGTGGCAAGAGCTTGTTATAAAACTGAACTGAAAATATTGAATCCAGTTTAGCTACTATTAAGTTAAGCACTCTAGGAGGTTGCATTTTGCGGACTGTTTTTCTCATCATCATCCTACTTTCCTTCAGATAGGAACAACTCGTAACTTGCAAAAGTAGGAATGTTCCCATTTTTAGTCTGTAATATTGTACTGTGCTACTGTACCTTGGGAGAGGCCAGTCCAAATCAGTCCTAGGATTAATGTGGCAAGGATTTTTTGATTCATTCTCACCAGTGTGGCAGACTCTGACACTACCCTTTGACAGATCTGCAACTTACATATTGCTTCTGGAAGTCCCACTTGTAGATGTAGACCTAATGGGATTCTGTGTTTTTTTTCGTGGCTGGATTGGGCAAAAGTTTGCTTTGCAAAACGGAGTTTTACTGATACTCCACAGTTCATAACATATCATTCCACCTAAACATGTTTCTGGTCTCCAGGTAGCTATTGTTTTTCATTTCCAGTTGTATACTGTTTATTTGCATGCCATTGGACCACTTTCCGTTTAAACCTGCAAATAATGCTGTGTTGTAAGTCCATCACTATGTCCGTAAGAAGCAATTTGCTTTTAGACTTAACATTTGTTTGCACAAATGCAAAACATTCAGCTGCTTTTAGAAGAATGTCATCTCTTTATTGAGTTTGCTAAAAGTGTGAAATATCTTCAAGGTAGATATTTCACCTACATTTCCAAAGAGGCTAGCATTTGTATGCCACTTAGGATCAATTTCAAAATCAAATCAATGTAAATGTAGGTGATTGGAGAGACTATATTATAAAACTTGGGCTGCTTGTCAGGAAATCAGGCGATCTGACAGATGACTTTTATCTTCAAATGTTCCCCCGTGAAGAGCACACTAACCTAATTAATTGAATCCTACATGCTGCTTGAAAACATGCAATGACTGGTTGGGGGTCCATCATTGTCCTGAAGTAAGCTAGGCCGATTGCTTCTTTAGATAAGACTCCTGTCCCTGTAATATTAGACTGGGCTAAATGAGGCTGGGACATCTGCTCGTATTGCACTGATGCTGGACCCACTGATCTAGAATGTGGAGGCACATTCTTAGCATTGGGGCACTTATCTAGATTTCAGACTGTATCTCAAATGAAATAGAGGTCAAGGCGGAAGAGTTATTTTCTGAGTATGGTACTGTTAAAGGTGTCATCCGTTATCTAAAATTTTGAACTGTTAGATATGGCTTTAGGTGGAAGTCCGGGAAAAAAAGATAGAAATCTTTCCAACAGTCTGCAATGAAATCGTGCCTATGCACCAGCCACAGTCATTGGATGGTGTCAGTGGATGGAGGGTTTATAAGGCTCTGAAATCATTTTGCTGTTTGCACATCATCTGTTCTTCAGTGGCTGCTTCCTGCTGCTTTTATTTAGGACTGCACATTGCCATCCCAGTCCTGCACTGTCCTCCTGGGTGATTTAGTTTCCCTGTTGGTCAGTTGCACTTGCTTGTACAGTGTGCCTGACCGTTTCAAGGTTCAATATGGTCCTTACATTTTTCTTGCAAGTATGTTTTTACTTTACAAAGTATTTATATATTGTCTGCCATTTTTCCTTTAAAAGGGAGCATTGTGTATCCATCCTACGCACTGGCTTACAATGTTGAATCATTCAACATCTATTAACCCAAGTTGGAGGAGTAGTTTTTTAAGTACAAAGTAAGATTTATAGAATCTCAATTGGCATTTCGTTTCGATCTACTGAGATCAGAACGGTCCCATATCAGATTTAAGAACTGCATGTTGAAAAGAAACGTATTGGACAGGATCTCTGATTTCAATGTGTTGTAGTTTTTGTCTTGGTAACAGACGGACAGAGCTGCCAAGCTCTTGGTGTGGTTAGTGCATTTTTACAAGCATTGCAAAGGTATTGTTGATGATTAGGTGTCGCTTTGAGGAGTGTGAGGTATGACATTTTAAGTATCAATGTCCAGGCTTTAGTGGTCTCTTTCATCTCATAGAAGGCAGCCTTATCGGCCTAAGTTAAAGGAAGAGGCCTATAGTACATACCAGTGGGATAAATCCAAGTTCTATAATGGGTACTGAACTGGAAGAAATGTGAGTGTGTGGGGCCTTCTACATGCAGGACAAGGCCCAAAAACTTTATGCATTAGAATGCCATCCCTTCAAAAAGGTAAACCTCCCAACATGATGATTTGACTGGAGATAGGGAGATGGGACTCAAATTCTGCAAAGGTTTCAGGAAAATTGCCATCATATCTTAACGGCCTATGACTCATAATAAATCTGAGTACATTCTGAGCGCTAACGGTCTATCCAACTACCATAATTTCATAATTGTTGAGATGTTAGCTCAGTCACGCCCAGAGTGCTCCTGCAACCATGTCTATGTCATAAACCAAAATTATGTTTCAAACTGACGTCCGGTATCAGGAACCTGTTGTCTCATGGTGGGTTTTTTGGCTTCCACCATGTATATATAACTTTCACTGTAGATTTCTTTCCTTCCATTTTGTGGTTGAACTACTTGTTTGTAATTTTTGGTCTCGATTTTTCTACTTTCTCCTTTACGGCTGCAAACTTAGGTGGCAGAGATATTTTTGTAGAAAGGCTATTGGATTTTGTTTGATGAAGAGTCTCTCTTATTGAACTAGTATTCATAGTAGAGGTAAGGTTGAAGTAAGCTTGAAATATCTTCTTTATGCTATTGTGTAGATCCTGATGGGAAGGGGTCTTTGGCCATTTTCTTTTTCTTTAGATGACTTGTCCGGGCTTCCCTCATTCAAGGCATTTTCCTAGAAGCTGTCCAGTCTGGCCAGATCCTCCCACTCCTAAAGAAACCTACACTAGACCTTGATGACCTCACCAGCTACGAGCCCACAATTCACGTATCATACACACTCTCGAGTCGCAAACAGGATTCACCAGGAATAACTTAACTGGTGCTCCTCCTACCTTTCCAACCAACACCAGTTTGTTCACATGGGCACCTCCACATCACAAAAGATTCCTATCGCACGTGGAGTCCCCCAGGGTTCCAAATTGCCTCTTGTCATCTTCAACTTTTACATGGACCAATTTGGTGCGCTCTCCTCACCAATAACAGCATCAAGATTCACCAATATACTGATGATTCACAACTCTGCTTGAAAGTCTCCTCTGCTTCAGACATCCAATGCCTCAAACACTGCATTTACATCATCCAGATCAGGATGTCCATCACTTACCTGAAGCTCAACCAAGACAGAATTGCTATTATTTGGCAAGATCAACAAATAAGATACAGTACACACCTGGCTTAGTGACTGCTTCGAATCCCTACTGTCACCAAATTCCAAATCATTTAGATTCACCCTAGACAGCAACCTCTCACTCAAATAACACTTGCCAAAAAAACCCAAAGATGGCCTGGTACCAGATCTCTCTTCTAAACAAAGCAAACTGTTTCTCCAGAAAGCGACTTCAGAACTGCTGTTCAAGCACGTATACTCTTGCAACTAGATGGCGGTAATGCCCTATTCCATGACCTCCCAGACTCCATACTGGCACCCTTTAGGGACACCCTACACGTGCAGCATGTCTCATGCAGGACCTGAAGAAATATGATCACATCACCCCCACCCTGATTGAACTCCATTGCCTCAACTTGCCAGTCTGCACTGTCTTCAAAACCAGTGGTATCATTTACAAAGCCATCACAGCCACCACCCCTGCTTATCTTGCAGTCAATCTCACCATTTCTGGTGGTTCTCGGCACTCCTGCAGCCAGGACACCTTTAGGCTGAAGATTAAGATGTGTAAAAAGAAAAAACAATACAGCTAGCCATTTCCATCTGTGCAACCAAAATCCAGAAGAACATTTCCATATCCATCAGGCCTTCCCCAACACTACTCCAATTTAGGAAAGAGTTCAAGACTCACCTCTTTAAAAACTACTACGTGTCAATGCATTAGTTGTCCACAACTCTGTTTCAGGTCAGGGGTGATGTGGTCATGCTTTCTGGAGCCTGTGATGAGCCTGGCCGGTGCGTTTAGAGTGGCTCTAAGCGGGGTCAAACTAGCTTTAGGTTGCACAGCAAGGGTCAACAAACCATATTCCAGACGAGAGATAAGCAGGGATTGAACTGCAGGCCGGATGTCCTCAGGAGGAAGGAAAGGCTTGATTTTCTTAAGGGTGTTGAGCTGAAAATTGGCTTCCCTAATAGTTGCACTGATGTGAGCTTGCATATTTAGGTATTTGTCCAAGGTAATACCGAACGATTTAGCAGAGTCAACCACATGAGGGGTGCAGTTAAGAGCAGTGAGTTGTTTAAGCCAGTCCAGGGTAGATGCAGAGTGATTGCGGGGGGGGGGGGGGCAATCAGAAGGAATTCCGTTTTGAGAGTATTTAACAAAAGATGGTTCTGGGCTAGCCATTGTTGATTTTTTAAGAGTGCATCATTTAAAGTTTTTATGTCCGGTGGAGAGGAGATCTTCAAGTATAGTTGCGTGTCATCAGCATACATGTGGTAATGAATGTTAGAACGGTTCAGAATATCGGAGAGTGGTTCCATAAAAAGGTTTGAAAAGAGTGGGCAAGAGTGCGGAGCCTTGAGGAACTCCAATCGTGACAAGTGTACTGGTTGCAAGGGAATGGTTAACTTTGATTCTTTGTGTGCGGTGATGTAAGAAAGAGGCAAACCAATTTAAGACCGGGCCCGAGAGACCCATCCTATGTTGAAGAAGAGCAATCAAATTTTCATGTTTGATGGTGTCAAATGCTGAGGACAGGTCAAGAAGGATCAGAAGACAAGGGACATTTTGATCAAGGGATCTCAGGGCGTCATCAACAATGTGAGTTAGTGCTGTTTCAGTACTGTGCCCTGCTCTGAAACCCGACTGGTAGAGGTCAAGGAGTTGAAATTTCTCTATGTGATTGCAGAGCTGCGTGTGGACGCATTTCTCGAGCAATTTAGCTACAGTCATGATGCTGGTGATAAGCCGGAAGTTGTTAGGGTCCGCTAAATCAGTGTTGGGCTACTTAGGGATGAGAGTGACTTGACCAATCTTGAGGCAATCAGGGATTTTCCCCTGTAAGAGAGATTCATGAATGATCCGGTACCAAAGAGGGAGAATGGCCGAATTGAGATCTTTAAAAAACTTAGCAGGTAGTGGATCGCTGAAATGATTGGAAGGTTTTAAGGTCGCCATAGGGTGGAGCAGTTCCTTGTCATCTGGAAGGAGAGAGGAATTCCAAGAGGCGTCGTTTTTGGGAGCACAACCTATGTGGAAGGATACTACCGAAGGTTCATCCGATGATGCGGTGTAGTTCAGAGGCCGCAAAATGGGAGTGGCAGGTTGCAGCTCCAGTTCAATTTTCCTTACCTTTTCAGAGAAGTGAACTGAGAAGTCCTCCCCAATAGGGAGGGAGGTCATGGGTGTTGAGATAAGGTTGGAAGAGTGGTTAGCTTGTTGCTTGATGATTTCAAAGAGCTTCTTGGGTCTATTTTTCACACCGTCCAGCTGAACCATGAAATGGTCGGTTTTAGCAATGCAAATGTGTTTGTTGAAGGTACTTCTCACCTTCCTTAACTGAATGAGGCTAGTAGTGGAGGGCGATTTTCTCCAAAGCCTCTCTGAGAGCCTAAGTTTGCGAAGTTCATCATTTAGGGAACCATTAAACCAAGGTTTGGATTGTTTGACTGGAATTCTTTTGAGTTGCTTCGGCGCAATAGTGTTGAAAATATTAACCACAGAGGTAATGTAGTGATCAGAAAGCTCGTCCAGGTTGGTCAAGTTAGGGGGTGGCTGAAGCCTATTCTTGGTGATGGAAGTTAGAACATTAATGTTGATGCCTCTCAGATTGCGAGTCAGTTGTTTAGCTTTAAGAGGTTGGCCCTGTCTGCACGTGAACTTTTCCAGGATGTGGAAGGAAATTTGATGATGATCCGACCAGTCACAGAGTAGAATGTCACCCAGTTGTATGATATTGTCTTTAGCTATGATAAGGTTGAGGGTGGCGCCCTTGTTGTGGGTAGGTCCCTTACAGACCTGTGAGAAGTTGAGATCGGAGATGAAAGCCTTAAAGAAGCATACTAAAGGATCCTTTGTGTCATTCCAATGAAGGTTAAAGTCTCAGAGGAAGATATGGCAGAGTTGGTCCGAACAAGAGCTAATGACCTCCATGATTTGCTCGATGAAGAGCAGATTATCACCCGGTGGATGATAAATCATGTGGAGCACACAGACAATATTGCCCTTATTCCAGATTTCAGTGACTAGTTGCTCACACGAAGACAGCAAAGCATTTTGAGATTGCTTTATAGTGTGGCTGGAGCAAAGAATGCAAGCAATGCCCCCCCGCCCCCATTTTAACAAGACGATCGCATCTGATAATGGCATAATCAGTAGGGATTAAGATTATATATATATATATATATATATATATATATTTAGATCCACGAAGAAGGGTCATTCCGGGAACGAGCCCATTGTTAGGTGGTGCGTGCTGCCGGAAAACCCAAAACCGGCTATTAATATCCACAATTTTCCAAGTAAAACGCACTCTCAAAGTCTTGGATGCCAAGCAGGAAGCTCATTTATTGCTCGTTACGCGTTTCGACAATTACTGTCTTGATCACACGAAAAGTACGGCAAACAAGAGCGTGCATTTAAAACAATCATGGTAATAGACATGGGACTACAAATTACACTCTACCTGTGTTGTAAAACTGCCGGCCATTTTGTAACGTGAAAAATAAATATATCAATACAACTTTATGTAATGGCACTCGTTACTGTACATTTTACACCGCATGAAATATCTCTTCAATTGTTTAAATGCACAAAATACTTTCATTTATAACTCAATTCGAGTTACACCACCTTGTTACATGAGGCGATACGAGCATGCTAAGTTAGCCTGAACATGGGAAACGGACTAACGAGTTATACTTCTACTCGTGTCTCTTTTATTAACCATGAAACCGGTATAGTACCATATAATTAAGATTTTATCACAGGTTAATTATGTTTCACAGATTTTTCATTTCAATATTTAAATAGCACTAGTGGCATATGTCCTATATGCTCAATCTTATAATAAAGAATTTCAGCCATTATATCTACGGTGTTTTTGTGTTATTTCTGTACAGTTGCCTCATCAATATAAGGGTGTTATATATTGTGAAAATTATTATACATGCGGTCTAGTGCCTTTTGAGACATGTGTTATTGTGCTCGGTAATACCTCTATAAATGTGCATCGTATATCTCACACAGTGGTTAAAAATGCAGAGGAATAACATTCTAGTATGAGCTAATTACACTACGAGAATTTAGTACAAACAACAGGTTTTAAAATGGACTTGCCAACTGGCTAGTACATAAAGTCAGAGTCTATATAACCAAGTTCATAAATTAAGTGCAAATAATAAAATAAAGTATGAATTATAAATTGAACTAGTGAAAGGATTTTTAAGAAAGGAGTCTCTTATCTGATTCAGTGTTCACCCGAGCCCGGGAAGAAAAGGGTAGGGAACCCGTGAAGTGACCATGCAGAGTGGTGGGTCCCTTCCTTTCCTCCTGTGAATGAGAAGAATAAGATAAAAAACAAAATCAGTACAGTTTCATTAAATAAACAATATTTACACAATAAACAGTATTATACAATTACTTTCACAATGAAACGGTATCTTATAACAACAGTACTTGTAAAACCAATTCTATAATATATTTTCAGTTAACATGGAGGTGTGAGGCCAATTCATCACTTAAATTATGGCCCCCGGGAATTTTGTTTCTAATTCCAGTATCCATTTGGATTCTTTTTGTCTAAGGGCCAATTCTCTGTTGCCACCTCTATTCCCTAGAGTTATTTGTTCGATTACAAAGAATCTAAGTAATGAATTGTTGGATTGATGGTATTCTAGAAAGTGTCTAGCAATAGGGTAGTGTATATCTACATTCGTAATGGCTCTCAGATGTTCCATGATTCTTTTCTTAGCCATAAATGTAGTGCTACCTACATACCTTAATTTGCACGGGCATTCCAAAATGTACACTATAAAGTTACTGCTGCAGGTAAGGAATTGATTGATTTTCCACTTCTGTGTACACCCTGGAATACTAAACTCTTTGACAGAATAACTGTATTTACATGCCCTACAATGCCCACATGGAAAGAAGCCTTTGAGGTCATGGAAATTATTTTCTTTATTTCTGTGATATCACCTTTCACAAGGATGTCTCTTAAATTTCTCCCTTTTCTATAGGTGATTAGTGGTCTTTCACCTACCTCTCGACCTATAATAGTATCTGTCTGAAGAATGTTCCAATTGTCTGCCAAGATTTTCTGTACTTTTTCGATTGACTATTGTAGGTAGTGATGACTCTGGTTTCTGATTCTGTTTTGTCAGTATTCTTTGTCGGTTCAAGTGATTCTTGTCTGCTGACATTACCTATTTTTTCTAATGCTTTGTTTAGGACCCATTTTGGATACCCTCTTAGTTTGAACCTCTCAAGCATGATTTCTTGTTCCTTCAGATACTTCTCCTTAGTGCTACAATTTCTTTTTGCCCTCAATAGCTCCCCATATGGAATACTCCATTTGAGGGTCTCTGGGTGGCCACTGAGGGCATGAAGAAGACTATTGCCGGCTGTTTCTTTTCTATACAGACTAGTGACTAGATTCCCTTCTATGACTTCGAGCTTTGTGTCTAAAAATTCAACCCTGTTTTTGCTAATATTGTGTGTCAGATTGATGTTATACTGGTTGCTATTGAGTTTATCGATGAAAGATATGGCTTCAATTTCAGTACCTTTCCATACTATCAATAAATCATCGATATATCTGAACCACATAACTACTTTTCGAAATCTCCATTGAGTGACATATCCAGGCGAATCTCTTCTTCCCATTTACCTAGGAAGAGATTAGCAAAGCTAGGTGCGAAGCATGTACCCATTGCCGTACCCCGCACTTGCCTGTGTAACACCCCATCAAACATAAAGATGTTATTTTTAAGACATAGCATCATCATATCAGCCAGCATGCGAGTATGTTCCAAATACATGATGTTTCTAGTGCCTAGGTAATGCATGCATGCTTCTACCCCCTGGACGTGATCAATAATAGTATATAATGAATTTACGTCCAGGGTGATGAGAAAATAGTTATCTTCCCAAACAAGACCTTCTATTTTATTAAGAAAGTCTTTGGTATCTTTCACATAAGATGGTAAACCAACAATGTATTCTTTCAGAAATTGATCGACATACTTAGAAATGTTTTCAAGAACATTGCTTATAGAGGAAACTATAGGCCTCCCAGGAGGGATAGTAGGGTGTTTATGGATCTTTGGTAAAAGATACAAAATTGGCAACTTTGGATAGTCTCTTTTTAGAAAACACGTACTTTTCGTGTGATCAAGACAGTAATTGTCGAAACGCGTAACGAGCAATAAATGAGCTTCCTGCTTGGCATCCAAGACTTTGAGAGTGCGTTTTACTTGGAAAATTGTGGATATATATATATATATATATATATATATATATATATATATATATATATATATATATATATATATATATATATATATATATATATATATATATATATATATTATCTACTGGCGGTCGCCAGTAGATATGTATAGTTACAACCTATTATCCATAGGAAATCCGCGACATTCTATTTGAAATAACTCTCTTGCTGGTTGACGTATCTTCGCAAAATTTTCAAACTTTGTGGCCCGCTCCGGTCCGCTCCTACTCTGAAAGTCTCGGGGGATTCGTCAAGCGGGGCCGAGAAAAAGGGGGTCCCAAAACGCGTTTTCCCCATGCAATTTTCCATAGGAAACTTTAGACACGGCTACAGCCCGAACTGCTGAACGGAATTACACCAAATTTGGCAAAGAGGTAGTTCTTGGTTCAGAAAGAACCCTTTTTGTTAAATGGTGTAAATCCGTTCAGTAGTTGCTGAGAAAATCAAAAGAAAAAAGATAGGTATATCTAGGGCCGCGGATCCTCCCGAGCACGAGCTTTATGTTAATTGGCTGTCAACACTCCAAATCAGGAAGTGTTGGCAGCCATTTTGTCCCTCGGTAGAACCGAGGGACAGAAACAAGTGCGCAAAGCGCACAAAGGGGGCAGGGTAGAAACACCCTGACCCCTAGGTCTGCTCAGGGGGTCCCACAAGGACCCCCTGGGCAAAATGTAAAAAAAAAAAATCGGCAGGATGCGCTCAGGGAGCGCGAACCCTGCCAAAAAAAAATCGAAGCGCGGTCTCCCGCGCTCGATGTTAATTGGCCCCGGGTGGGCCAAGTCCCGGGGGCATGCTGGGGGGTTCATTTTATGTGTGGGGGCCTCTAAGGGCCCCCAAGCCCCGGGACCACCACCCCCGGGGCTTTATGGATAATGGTGCGGGAGGGCTCTGAGCCCTCCCCCAGCCCCGGGACCACCACCTCCCGGGGCTTCTTTTTATATTTGAAAAACCTGTGTGGGGGCTCCAGCCCCCACACGCCCGGGACCACCACCTCCCGGGGCACTAAGAAAAATGAAAATGGGGGTCCGTTTTGGACCCCCAAGCCCCGGGACCACCACCTCCCCGGGGCTTTCTCGATGTAGGGAGGGGGCCGCGCGGCCCCCTCCTGGAGCCTGTGGTGGCCCTGGGGACCGCCACCCCCAGGGCCGGCTGCTGCAGTGTCCCGGGGTGCCTACCCCGGGACGCTGCTGTTTGCAATGACAGGACGGGAGCCTCGCGGCTCCCGTCCTGTCATTGCAAACTTGCTTTGGATATTGGAAGAGAGAGCAGGAAACCTGCTCTCTCTTCCAATATCCAAAGCCGATTGCTTTCCACATGGGGAGCTGCATCTTAGCAGCTCCCCATGTGTAAGCAATGCCGGCTCCCGTAGGACACGGGAGCCGGCGGGACTGTGGGGGATTGGGGACCCCCACAGTCCCCAACGAGAGGCCAGGCCCCGGGGATGGGGTCCCCGGGGCCATAAGTGGCACGGAGGGGGCCACGCAGCCCCCTCCCAAAGTAACAAAAAGTAAAAAAAAAAAAAAAGTGCAAGGCCGGCCCGGGGATGGGGTCCCCGGGGCCTTAAATGGCCTGAGGAGGGGGCCACGCAGCCCCCTCCAAATAAAAACAAAAAGAGGCCATGCCCCGGAGGATGGGGTCCCCGGGGCCAATACAGGCCCAGGGAAGGGGGCCACGCGGCACCCTTCCCGTTTTTTTTTTTAATTTTAATTTAAAAAAAGGGGTAAGGCCCTGGGGGATGGGGTCCCCAGGGCCTAAAAATAGGAAAAAGGAAGGGGGCCACACGGCCCCTTCAGGGAAAAAAAAAAAACGATCGGGCCCGCAGGCCCGCCCCTTCCTTCACCACTCTGCAAACGCGCCCCCTGGCGCGTTTGCAGAGGGGAACAGATTCCCCTTGAATACTGGGGGTCCCTGGGGGCCAACTAGCCCACCAGGAACCTCCAGTATGCGCCAGGGTGCTGCCTTGCAGAGAGGTGTACAGAGGCCACGCCCTTTTTACACCTCTCTGTGGCGCTTTGGAGGAACATGGTGGGCTAGTTGGACTCCAGGGACCCTCAGGATTCAAGGGAGTTAATCCCCCGACTTAAAACGCGCCACGGGCGCATTTGCACAGTGGTGAAGGGAGGGGCGGGGCTTCAGGTGACATGTGTGCAAACAGGCCCCGTGGCGCGTTTTAAGATGGGGAATTAAATCCTCTTCAATCCTGAGGGTCCCTGGGGGCCAACTAGCCCAACAGGTACGTCCAGAAAGCGCCACAGAGCTGCGTTGCAGAGAGGTGTAAAAGGGGTGTGGCCTCTGTACATGTCTCTGCAACGCAGCCCCTAGCGCATACTGGAGGTTCCTGGTGGGCTAGTTGGCCCGTAGGGACCCTCATGATTCAAGGGGACTTAATCCCCCAACTTAAAACGCGCCACGGGCGCGTTTGCACAGATGTCACCTCAGGCCCCGCCCCTCCCTTCACCATTGTGCAAATATTCCTCTAAAATCAGCCGAAATACGAATTCCGATTTACTCACCTGTTATCAGGAGAGACCTCAGTGCTGCATCTTTCAGCCCAGTACTGATCCTCAAAAGTAATTTTAACCGTACTTACCGGTAACTTGAATTTCCTTCATAGGCTAACATTGACTGGTTTCACTTGGAAATTCTTCTAAGTGTGGAGTTTTGGAACTTTAAAATATTCCTCTAAAATCAGCCGAAATACGAATTCCGATTTACTCACCTGTTATCAGGAGAGACCTCAGTGCTGCATCTTTCAGCCCAGTACTGATCCTCAAAAGTAATTTTAACCGTACTTACCAGTAACTTGAATTTCCTTCCATAGGATATCATTGCCTGCTTTTTGCTGAAAAAGTTTCTAAGTGTTGATTTTTGAAACATACAAATATTCCTCTAAAATCAGCCGAAATACGAATTCCGATTTACTCACCTGTTATCAGGAGAGACCTCAGTGCTGCATCTTTCAGCCCAGTACTGGTCCTGAAAAGTAATTTTAACCGTACTTACCGGTAACTTGAATTTCCTTCATAGGCTAACATTGACTGGTTTCACTTGGAAATTCTTCTAAGTGTGGAGTTTTGGAACTTTAAAATATTCCTCTAAAATCAGCCGAAATACGAATTCCGATTTACTCACCTGTTATCAGGAGAGACCTCAGTGCTGCATCTTTCAGCCCAGTACTGATCCTCAAAAGTAATTTTAACCGTACTTACCGGTAACTTGAATTTCCTTCATAGGCTAACATTGACTGGTTTCACTTGGAAATTCTTCTAAGTGTGGAGTTTTGGAACTTTAAAATATTCCTCTAAAATCAGCCGAACTACGAATTCCGATTTACTCACCTGTTATCAGGAGAGACCTCAGTGCTGCATCTTTCAGCCCAGTACTGATCCTCAAAAGTAATTTTAACCGTACTTACCAGTAACTTGAATTTCCTTCCATAGGATATCATTGCCTGCTTTTTGCTGAAAAAGTTTCTAAGTGTTGATTTTTGAAACATACAAATATTCCTCTAAAATCAGCCGAAATCCGAATTCTGATTTACTCACCTGTTATCAGGAGAGACCTCAGTGCTGCATCTTTCAGCCCAGTACTGGTCCTGAAAAGTAATTTTAACCGTACTTACCAGTAACTTGAATTTCCTTCCATAGGCTAACATTGACTGGTTTCACTTGGAAATTCTTCTAAGTGTGGAGTTTTGGAACTTTAAAATAGTCCTCTAAAATCAGCCGAAATACGAATTCCGATTTACTCACCTGTTATCAGGAGAGACCTCAGTGCTGCATCTTTCAGCCCAGTACTGATCCTCAAAAGTAATTTTAACCGTACTTACCAGTAACTTGAATTTCCTTCCATAGGAATCCATTGTCTGGTTTTCAGCAGAAAAGTTTCAAAGTGTCGATTTTCACAAACTACAAATATTCCTAAAAAATCGCCTGTATGACTTAAACGCATTCTTTCAACTGTTTACAGGAGATGCACCAGTGCTGGATCCAGGATCCAACACTGAGTAAGAAAAAGTAACGATAACAGTTTTTAACTTCTAAGTGAATTTCCTTCCTTAGGATAACATTGGTGATTCTATGAGAAAAAGTTTCTAAGTGTGAACTTTTAAAGTACAATAATATTCCTTAAAAATCACGACTGTAACCAAAACGCTTTTACTCAACTGTTTACAGGAGATGTCCCAGGACTGAATCTAGGATCCAGTAATGTGGTTAGAAAAGTAATCCATAAAGTAACTAATTGCATTTAACTAGAAATTCACATTGAGCTGAATGTTGCATTGTGTTTGAAAATGTGTTGCCCATTGCAACAACTGTAACTACTGTACTTAAAAGTCTATTGCCTATGTGCAAAGTAATTAAACTAAAGTAATTCATTCTGAGAAAGTATTTTTTGTAATGTAATGTATAATGTAATTACAATGTAATTTAAAAAATAAAATATGTAAAAAAAAAATTCTAAAAAATTTGGAAATCAGTATGAAAAAATTTATATAACAATTAATACATTTAAAAATTGTCATTTCAAAACCTTTGAAATTCACTGAAAAAACTGTAGGTTTCAGACATGTTATAGTTACAAATTAGCATTTAAAAAACCTTTGAAATTCACTGAAAAAACCATAGGTTTCAGGGACGTTATAGTTACAAATTAGCATTTAAAAAACCTTTGAAATTCACTGAAAAAACCATAGGTTTTAGGGACAGTTATAGTTAGTTGGACATTGCACTCGTACAAAACCCGTGAAATTCCCCCGTTATAGTTAGTCCAGCTAACTATAACTCGCGCCCGCAATGCACTGCTGATGACGTCACATATTACATCACTCATGACATGGTCAGTGACATCACTGATGACATCACTGATGACATCTCAAATGACATCACTGATGACATCATCCACGTGATAATCTGATGCACCTCCTCACACTCTAATATAACCTTTGATACACCCACTCTAAATTACAGACTGCCATTCGCAAAACCATAGACACTCCAACACCAATAACTACATACCCACTCACTGATTCTTAGGTCTACGCACACATCCACTCACTCACCCGTACAGTCACTCATACTTACGGTCACTCAGTACAGGACTATCATATGCACTCATACTCCTATATAGACACTCAAACACCGCCACTCATCCATAGAGGTACTCACACACCTAGTCAGTCATGCAAATAATTAAACACACTACCATTTACTCACCTATACAGTTATACACACACCAGCTCACTTATTCATACAAATAGTAGCACATTCTTACGCTCTTATACAATCACTGATACAAGCACACACTCATCCATACAGCCACTATCACAATCACTCACTCTCGCTTATAGCTATTTATATACTCCAACACACATATATACTGCCTTTCACATATGTAGTTACTCACACATGTACCACTGAGATATACATTCACTCACTAACACACCCATACACACACTCACCCACCCATACAGTCCATCACAGATGCACTCTTGAAACCATGCACCCAGTGAATCACCCACTCACACATCTATGCACAGAGTTGCACACACCCCTCCCACACAAACACTCAGGCACCCATACAGATACTCAGACAAGCATTCAATAACTCATATAGACACTCATGTAGCTATTCACAAACACATGCAGCCACTTACACAGCAACAGACGGATACAGACATTCACCCAGTTTAGTCACTAACCCATGCATTCAGTAAGATACGTTAAATCACTCACTTATAGAGTCAGTCACGCACCTACTAAATCATCCATACAGACACTTACACACCCACTCATTCTTCAATACGTCTTTTCCTATATATTAAAAATATTTAAACTTTACAGAAACACACAGTCACTGGATGATGTCATCAGTGATGTCATCAGTGATGTCATTTGAGATGTCATCAGTGATGTCATCAGTGATGTCACTGAACATGTCATGAGTGATGTAATATGTGACGTCATCAGCAGTGCATTGCGGGGGCGCGAGTTATAGTTAGCTGGACTAACTATAACGGGGGAATTTCACGGGTTTTGTACGAGTGCAATGTCCAACTAACTATAACTGTCCCTAAAACCTATGGTTTTTTCAGTGAATTTCAAAGGTTTTTTAAATGCTAATTTGTAACTATAACGTCCCTGAAACCTATGGTTTTTTCAGTGAATATATATATATATATATATATATATATATATATATATATATATATATATACAAAAAGAAGCAGAGAACTCTGGGTAGTTCTCAAGTTTAGGTGGAAAGCAGCTCCTGTACAGAGCACTCTCAACACCAGCGACACTCTAGATCTGCTCACCTCAAATGTCTGCTTTTCTATCAAAGTCTTTAAGCATAGGATTAGCACAATATATATATATATATATATATATATATATACATACATACATACATACATACATACATTCAAAAATGCTGCAAGTTCTGTGTTGTTGGCTTTGATGTTCTGTCTAGGTGAGCTGTGCCTTATTGTTGCCTGGCTGGTTAGGTTTATTTTGACCATTGTGGTTGGGAAGAGCCTCGTTGTCTACGGACAATTGTACTTGCCCCTCAATTTGTGAGGGATTCTCATGTTGGGTAAGTGATTGTTGGTTGTATGTGAAAGCGTCCGTAGGAATTGGCATTAGATGCTTAATTTGAGCTAGGAGGAACAGAGGAAGGTGACCAGGATTCAAGCAGCAAGATGGAGCCTTCCTGTTGCAGGAGGTGGCAAAAAGAGCAGATGTTGATGTCAGTGTTATGATAAGGGATGAATAGTTGTCCTTATTTGGGCTAATGCATTGTGGGCGGTCAAGAGAGGTTGAAGCATGCTTATGATAGTTGGTCATCAAGGGCAGTTCTTTTCAAGCCAGGAATCATGTGGCTGCTCATGTAAGCTCACTAGACTGATTATTCGTTCCAACCATGGGAAGGGTGTCAGTGAAGGAGAGTATTGTGTTCCTATGCTTCTCTCTAAAGTTTAAATGTTTCTGCATGTTTGAAGCACTGCCTAGCTCCCTTGTTATCACTCTCCAGGATATTGGTCACATTCCCTCAGGAGTGACGAAAGGGCTGCTGAGTCTTGCCTGAAAGAAATACTTTTGTAGTTACTCCTTCCTGTATGAGAAACTACTACAAAAGTCACCCTATGTATCAATTACTATTGTTCTGAGAAAAGTATGCTCCTATGATATATCTGTATGCCTGGCTCAAGCTCGGGCTGGTTCCTACTTCAAAACTGTTGAGAGATAGACCTTAAAGTTTATAGTGTTATATCAATTGGTGGAGATTTGTTAGGATGCTTCGGTGATCTCCTATGATTAGTATTAGGATGGTCTAATATAAAAGTCTAACTTTAAAAGTATAAAAGTGCAATTTTCTGCATTTGTATGTGTGATATTAATACAATGAAAAGATTTTGACACAAAATGAAACAACGAGCAAAGAAGTAAAAAACGTGGCCTTGAGTTTCTCTAAAAACCTTAATGGAATGGAGAGAAATCTGGACAGTAGGATAACTAAATAATTTTGAATCCATGGATGGATAATGATCTGCCCTGGTGTTGAAGTTGGCCCACATTGTGACTTGCTTAGTTTAAAGTACTAACTGCTGGATGTCATCCTTCGCTGCATAAGTAAATGCTGAGTTGGTCTTAGAAAGTCTGAATAGGTGACTAGAAGGGTAGGCACTAAAGTAATACTCATACCTTAAAATGTAGAATGATGTGACATGGCCAGCGCAGGGCACATTCCTGCTAAGCTCTGAGGCCCCCTACCATAGCCTCCACCCACCGCTGGGAGTATCCAAATTTTTAAAACTGAACAGGTAAATACACACTAAAGAGATGGGAATTACCAGGACTGCATATGGCACAGTGAGAGAGATTTCCTCCTGAAAATTGGAGCTCATACTGCCGCTTAATACAAAGGGCTTCCGCAGAAGAGCCGAGCTAAATAGCTTCAGTGCAAGGGGCTTCTCACCCTGGAACAGCAAAGGGAAATCTGTCAGTTGGGCCAAGAATGGACGATTCTTACCCTTGTTTCATAGAGGAGACCCTCCAGGGCCATGGGAAGCCTAATTGGAGATGGGACAGTGGGGACAGCCAAGAAGTGAGTTGTGTCAAGCGGCACCGAAGATCACCCCGTCCCAACCTCATGTAAATGAAATAGCCTGTTTCAGGGAAGAGGGAGGGCTTGACGTTGTGAAGTGGCTGGAGCGGAGAATAGAGAATGACTGAACTGTATGCAAAGTGAAGTGGTGCTGGGGGCGGTTCAGCCGAAGGTGAGCCAGTGAGGTCAGGAGCGGCCCATTTCAAAGATGGAATGAGAGTCAAGGTTGATCAGCGGAGAGGTGATCCCCGGCACAGACTAAGAGTGGGCATGTGCCTGACCCGAGGGGCCTAGCACAGAGTGGAAGCCCAAGAGCAGTACAAAGACTGCCTAGAACAGAGGTGTGGAGTAGAGGTGGATAGATGGTCCCTCCGAATCTAGGCAGGTTGGGAATCCTTTGTGCCTAGATATCCTGGAACAGTTAAATAATGCGTGATACCATTGATATTCTGACTTGCCTCCAGAAATGGCATCATCAGAGCCAAACCCCTGAAAACACAATCCATAAAGGAGCTGTTGAACTCCCAGAAAGGGGCAAGTCAATGGCACTGAACCATGGGACCCACCACAGATTGAGAAGGCGCCCCTATCCGGCAGCTCAGACCTCCAAGTCCCGTCAACTAAAGGGACATCCAGTTGTTACCACATGAATTTAAGACAGACATTACATCAATGCACCAAGACTTTGCAAAGAGCCTAACTGATTTAGGCCACTCTTTGAAAGTGAAGATCAGGAGTCATCACGTCAGACAATTGCCGCAACACATCCACTAGACTAGACAGATGTGCTAGATACCAGCATAAATTGTATGAGCTGTGGCAAATAATTGTAACAACACCTTCTCTGGATGGTGGAAGATCTTTACACCTAGAATATCCGCAGAATCCACAGCAATCAAAGGAGATGGTAGGACTCTGGTATGCTGGTGTGTTTTCTCTTATTGCTATTAATTAAGAAAATTAATTTTTATGGCATCATAGGGTAATGATCTAGTATTAATAGGTATGCTATAAAAACAGAAAGGTTTAGTGTTTGGTTTCATGGTTAGGGTGGCGGCCACACATGCTTATAGATGGCAAATCTCCATTTGTGCGTTTCCCCTTATCTATTCCTCACCTCTGCCCCTCATCAGAGATTCGAGTCCCACACCGATGCAGAAGTGTCCCTATTAATGGCAGAGGGCCTCACTTGCTCAGGAATCTCCAGATGAGTCAAAGTGTCGGAGAAGAGAATTGTGGCCTACCAGTTCTGACCTCAATTCAAGGCGGAGGGGTCCATCTGAAGAGACATAGGCGACTGATGTCTTCATTGGTGAGACAGTGATGCCGATGATGTTTTTAAGATGGATGACCATCCAAACTGAAGAGATATTTTGGCCAGTCCTGTGGCAACGAATAGTGTACCTGTGCTCTGGGAGTGTGAACAGTCACTAGTAGCCAGAAATATTTTTATCACATCCCTCCTACCTCCCTCCTACCATCTAGGAGGTTTCCTGGGAGCAGACTGCTGGGGATAGCGGCAACTTACATGGATCACCCTTGGGTTGATTGGAAGATTACAGATTGCTAGACGCGGACTAAGGATTATTGTGCTGATTGCTTCCTGCTTGAATGGCAGAAGCTGTAATGAAAAACTCTAGCTCCGTACTAGTGTTTAATGATGTTGTTCTTTGACACATAATTATGCTGCTCTGCGCTAATGGAGAGATGCACAGTGAGGGCCAAAAAGGATAGAGGAGTGACACATAAACTATCGAAGAGCTCTGTCCCATTGAGGCCGTTTTTTGTCCTTACCCATGCCTGTGTGACCTGTCGGGTAGTAATGCAAAAGAACACCTGACTTACTTGTCCAGGTGAGAGAGGCTTCTTATGGCATAAGTGAGAAAAGTCAATGTAAAGCTAAATGTACTGGAGTAGACTATGACGTCATATAATATCAGATTAGGCAATGCTGAAACCCTTATGAAACAGACGGAGGATAGAGTTTCTACAACCAAAGCTAAAATGGAACAAACTGTGCAAAACTTTTTGAATGCCTTAGCATCCATTCACTTACATCAACCATGCACCTGCTCCTCTCACCCCTTCTTAAAAGACACATTGGTAAAACTAGAGAACCCAAAGCACCCTAATACCATTGGAGTGCTGTACTGTCATTTATTGAAAGTGAGTTTTAACTGTTGGGCGTTGAAGGACTTTTTGTGACAAATTTATCCCAGACCTGTTGAAACTACCCTGATGGTGGGTAAGGCAGTGAGGATAATGACAAGTAGGGCTTAGACCAGCTCTGAGAACACTGGGACAGTCATGATGGCACTCGACGAGATGTCTTGCGGACTGACTGCAGTGATCAGAGAGGAGCAAATTACACAGGGACACTGCTTCTGTATCTTAACCCCATAAGTTTCACAAGATGACAACACATACAAGATCTACTCATAAAAAGCAGTAAAGAGAGTAGCTTGGAGAATCCATTTTGGGTAACAAGATCTTTATGCCTATGTTGGGCCATCTGCCTTTGTGAATGCTTTGGGGTGTTCTGACTCTGGAACTGAAGGACAGAATAACTTTTTTTCTCTGTTCAGAGGGAAGAAAACCACCACTGTGATGACAGTAGCAATGCCTTAGAACCTTTCAAAGGATATAGTGTGTATACTTTTATGTGGGCGAGTATGGCACTTATCCCACTAGGTTTATGGTGAGTCCTTGATCAGAGAGACTTTCCCAATCACTTATACCCAGTTAATGCTGAGCCTGGACTTTCTTCTGGTCGTCCACAGTGCCCCCGCAATCCCCACTGATCCTCAGTGGCTCACCCCTTGTGCCATTGACAATTAAGAGTCACCCCTACTTCCCAAGGTTCCCATTATCCTCATCTAGTCTATTCCTTTTGAGGAAAATCTACCTGCCCATTCCTGTAGTAGCCCCGTGTCTATGTTCTTCAAACTCCCCCCCCCCCCCCCATGCCTTTAGGCAAATCCTCGACTCCCATCCTATCCCTCCTCCCATTTTACTTAATCAATTCCTCATCTACCATCCCATTTCCCCAAATGCCTTTCATTTCTGCCCTACCTCATAGAATAACTGGACCGCTCATGGCATCTGCATTAGGTGCATAATAGCACCCTCTTCTTAAGTAGGGTCGTATTCTGGTTCATGGTGTTGTACGGTTCCTACTATTTCATTAAGACTGTGTGTTTGGGCAACATAAAAGTCAAAACTATGTGGGACATAGTCCACGCATACCATCAGAATATGTTGACCTAATTCCTGGATAGCTCACAGTGCGCCATCTGGACCTCTAAACCTTACAGGGTACCAGATGGTGTCTGCAATCCCAGAACATTACAACCCTGATTCCTCAAGAAAATTGTGGAAACAGATCCTACCCTTTTGTTAGTAACTCAGGCATGCCCAGTGCGAGACACAAGAAGTACACAAATTGAAATTTCAAATATTTTTTAATGCAATTGGACTCTTGAGTAAAATATGTGTGCTGCAATGATTAATAGAATGGAGCAAAACAATGTTACCAGCGTTATAAGAATGGTGAATAGAATGAACAATTCAACAATTGTGCTTTTTCATTAGATTTTATGAATACATATAATTGCTACCTAGCGCTGCCTATTCTATAAAGCATAGGATGAGTGGGTCTGCCAGAATACCTTAAAGTGGTCTAACTCCCCACTTACCTGCAGGTGTGTGTCATCTGGTAGCCGGTCTTGGTGTATAACAGACCGCTGTCCTTAGGATAGTAACAGGATTCAGCTGGGCTGGAATTCCGGCATGGGATGACCACGACAATCTATTGAAATGCTCCACTGTCTAAACAAAGGCTTGGTCCAGTATATATAATGAAGTGGGCCGGGGTCACACTTGACTGTAATATGAGTGTAGCATCCAAAATCCAGATAGGTAGAAGTATTAAACAATGGTGTGTGTTGACCCCGACCTTATTTAACTTATACCTGGCAAATGTGTGCTCTCAACTGGATTCTGCCTGCTCCTATCCTCCAAAGCTGGGCCAACAACTAATAATTTCACTTCTATACGCAGACGACATTGTCTTATTGAATCTTTCTGGCATAGGCCTGCAACACCTGTTAACTTCCCTTCACCAATATTGCTCGGCCAATGAGTTATCTGTCAATCTTGAGAAAACAAAGATAGTCATATTTGGCAAATGGGTAATCAAGAAGAAGTTATGGCATTGTGGGGAAAGCCCAGTGGCCAGTAGTGGAAACCTCTAGTACCTAGGTGTTTGGCTGCAGGACCGCTGGTCTCATCGATTGTATTTAAGCACTCAGAAAGCAAGGGTGGTGTCACAAATCTCAGCACTTCAAGTCCTGCCAACCAAACTGCCAAGTCCAACCTGACAGCCACTGCTCATAGTGATAAAGGCAGAGTGCCTACCAACACTAACATACAGCCTGGAAATATTCCCCGGTAAGTTTGTAAGCTTCTTGAACATTGCACAGAGCAAAGTCTTCCGCCTCATTTTTCTACTGCCTCAAAATACCTCTCCGGCACAAATCGGACTGAAATTTAACTTCCAGAACCAAGAACTGGTACAAGAAGGTTCTTTTCTTAAATATGCATCCCTGCTGAGGCAGGCTCAGTCAAACTCACTAGGAGCCTTGTTAAGGTAAGAAATTGTATCCAGCACGCCCCCAAATCCAAATTCCTGGTTGGAGAAAATAGCGGGGACAGTTCAACACCTGCAGACAGAACAACTTTGGCAAAAAAGCCTACCTCAGCAGGCCTTCAAGCTAGCATTGAACAAACAAATCAAGCAGCTCTCCTGGCAAGAAGATAAAGCAAAATTTAGACTGCGCAACCATGCATGGATGACCATCAACAAATACAAGGCTCCAAACTCATGCTTTAAGCTACCATTTATCAATCGTGTATGAGTCAATCTATTAAATGTTACGTGGGCGACGACAAGCCCACCATGAGAAAAACCTCAACATGGAAATTAGCAAATAGAGAGTAGACGCTCTCACAGTCAGGATGTCCGATTGAATGAGAAGGAAACAGCAGAAATTCACAGAGTTATTTACCTTGGACAAGCGGCGAGCCAGTCTGCTCTGTGTGTGAGCTTGTTGGGAGGCAGTGCATTTGAAAGAAGTGGAGTTTGTTGAGGCCTTGTTGCGTGTGTTGAAACACACTTGCGTTTCATCAGCGAATGAAAAACAAGCTCTGAACACCGCAGAAACAGCGGAGGCGGTGCCAGGTTTGCAAAACAAGGCAATCGGCTAAAGAAAGCACGGAGTAGTTTTTATATACAAGCTCAACTGTCTGTTGACTATACAGAGCGGAAAAACAAACGGAACCGCCTATAAAAAAAACAGATGCAGAGGACGCAGCGGCGGCCATCTTGAGGGTGATAGAAATTTGAGAAGCATTACTCTGCATGTCTAGTGGTGCGAGGAGCACTTGGATAAAGATCGTAATGCCCATCTTGCCTGTCATTAAGATTCCAGTCACCGGCTCACCTGTTTGCAGATAAAGATCGTAACGCGGATCCTGCCTGTCATTTAGATTTTGGTGACAGGCACACTTAATTGCAAATAATTTGTTCAACAGACTTCTGATTGTCAGCCTTTCTTCAGTTACAGACACACTATTTTGCAGTGAGTAGACAGCAAATGTTGCCATCTATCAGGAGGGCTCAGGGACGCTACTCAGGTGGACTAACCAGTCAGATGCTCCCAGTGGCCTCTGCCCATGTAAGATTCAAGATAGAATCAAGTGTCCATCTGGGGGAGCTCTTGGTACCACGGGAGGAGCTGGACGGGGGGGGGGGGGTGGTCACTCTCCTGTCTTTTGTGTAGTTTAATGCCAGAGTGGAAGCCAAGGGCTCCTGAACTGGGGCAAACTGGTTTATGCAAGGAGGGCACCAAATCTCCCCTTCAAAGCAGTCTGGAGGTGCTCTGCAGCACCCCCACGCTAGCCTAAGACACATGTTTCTAAAGGAGAGGTTATAACACCTCTACTCTACAGGAAATCTTTTGTTCTGCCTCCCCCTGCCCTAGTTAAGCTCAGCAGCAGAAGTGCAGAACAGTGTCTGGGGTCGACAGCAGCACTAGATTGCATCCAGACCCTGCAAGGCTACACAGTTAGACAAGGGGAGTCCTCTAAGGAGCCCCACCAGTACATGGGATCATGCAACTATTACCGGAATTGGTGTAGTGGCGTGATTCCAACATGTTTGATACCAAGCATGACCGGGTTCGGTGAATCCATTATGTAGTTGGACATCTCGACTTTGTCAGTGTCCACTACATGCCTTAAAATGGCTTTGCATCACTTACAAAGCCAGAGAATGGACACCAGGATTTGTAGGGGTGTCTTTGCTTGTGCAGGGGCACCCTCACACTTCGAACCATGCACCCTGCCTGTGGGCTGTAAGGCCTACTTTAGGAGTGACTTATAGGTTTTAAGTGCAGTGACCGGGATATAAGGAAAACCTTATATCTTAATTGAAAGCTGCATGCACCGTTTCACGCAGGCGTCAATGGCAGACCTGCAGACACAGTTTGCATGGGCTCCCATGGGTGGCACAATACATGCTGCAGTCCATGGGAGACCCCTGGTGTACCAAAACCCTAGGTACCTTAGTACCATAAACTAGGGACTTACAGGGGTACGCCAGTATACCAATTGTGGGTTGTACAAAGTACTTACTCTTGAATTGAGGAGTTAGAGCACAGACACTGGGGTCCTGATTAGCAGGATCCCAGTGTACTACAGTCAAAACACACTGATACCAGGCAAAACGTGGGGGTAACTATGCCAGAAAGAGCCTACTTTCCTACAGCAACATGTTTTCTTTCATCTTCTGCATCATCCAATAGGATTTCAGTAAACTCCTGGGAATAGGTAAACTCCCTTTTTTCTCACGTCTGCACAGTAGTCTACAGGCGCTCTTCTTTGAAAAGATACATCGTCCACATTTTGTGGTTTTTAGACAGTTCATTCCATGAATCATCCTTCCTGTTTTCTCCTCTCCTCCTAGTGAGAACCTCACCATCAGTTGTCTAATACAAAACAAATCCCTGTTCACTGACTAAGAGAAGGCTCCTGGAAATGTACAGCTTCTGCAGCAAAACAGAACAACATTTTGTGCAAATAATAGTTCAACATTGAAAAACAGGCCTTTCAATGTTAACGTGAAACTTCCATTAATATGGTGACAAAAGTTAGGCTAAGTTAATTCGGGACTTGTTCACTTTCCTTGGAGGCTTATTACATCTAAGTATGATTACCTACTACACACTTGCGTTTATTATATGCGTACTATTTAAATTTAAACATTTGCATATTTCAGTTTTTAAATGTGTTTTTGTTTGTAAATGAAAATTTTTTTATTGCACGTCTGTGATTTAGCACTAACTGGCTTGACATTTATTTATCTTGGGTGCCCGCTTGTAAAGTGCCTGGGGCATCTCTATGAGTCCTGCATGCCCCCTTGCCCTCTTGCTGGGGTTAGATAACTCTCTCCTTTGTTTGTTTGGTTTTGAGCTCTGGTGCGCTTTAGGTTGGGTTGCATCACTGTCCCAGTGTGTCTCTGTGTGACAGCTATCCTGAGCCTCTCCTTGGTTAGTGTGCTGTGTTCCTTTGCTGGAGTGTCGCTGGCTGAGGGGAAGTTAGCCTGCTATCCCCCACCTTTGTTGCACTATCTTGGCTAAGGGTGCACGCTGGTCATTGTCCTGGATGGGGTTGTGTCACTGGTCCAACGGGTGCTGCCTGGAGAGGCCCCTGCTTTGTTTTCTGCGGCACCTGTTCTTCTGCAGCTTTGAAGATGAAACCAGTCCATGTTTCCCAGTGCGGCATGTCGCCAGCCTGGCAAGCGAAGCTTGACGGCCCTTGACATTCACTCCTTGTTCCTTTTCAAAGTTGGATGCTGCTGTTCTCACCTCCTATGGGTTTGCAATACCAGCAAGGCTGGGTGTGTGCCGGCTGTCCCTCATCCTGTGTGTAGCAGCGTTAGGATGGACATAAAGACCTTCAGTGTGTCATTCCTTCGTGGTGCTCTGTTTCCTGTGTCCCAACACTGTTTGTCTCCTCTATGATGTTGGCAGTGACTAGGTTCATCATGCTGGTTTTGACTGGGCCTTCCTCTTTGGTGTCCTTGCCGCATTGACTCTCGAATGGAATTGTTGCAAAGTGAGGTCCTGGAGTATATTGACTGGGGATCTGCAGATATCCTTTATTTTTGGCCCCTCCTGTCTTGGTTGGTCCATTCAAAGATTTCCAGCATCTTCACAAGCCAGTTTGTCCCCAAGTGGTCCGTGTGCACCGTGAGAGCCATGTGCATCCCTGAGTTCACCTTCCCCCACACCCGTCCGGGACCTCGCCACCACCTCACTTTGGCTCTTCTTTTGCATGTTTTTTTTGGTGTGCTTTTTGGTCTTGACGTACGTTTCTTCCCTTCCTGAGCTCTCCCCATGTTTCTCTTGCCATGTCGTCATCGTGCAGAACCAGATTGGGGGGAGGGGGGCATGGCATCGTCTTGGCACCACCATTCTCCGTGTTAACATGCCCCTTCCCCCACCCCACAGTCAGGTTATGTCTTTAGTTCTGCCTAATGCTCGCTCTGCTAGATATATGCGTTATTTTGCAATTACAGTCAAGTGTGTATTCTTGTTGAGAAATTTCATTTCCCCAACTTGTGGACGAGCCCTAAATTGATTTTAGGACACTAAAGGACCTTGTGGTTGACATTGTTGGGGAGCTGTGTTCAGTCATCCGATGTACAGTACTGCACAGATCTTCTGTCTTGTAAATATAAATATGGATATGGTTTTGTAAACAGTGCATGCTAGCTACTTTTACTGACATGTTGAATGCCCTAAAGCGTGAAGTAAAGGTTGTATTATGTTTAAACACACATTGACTGTTTCCCTTTTTGTAAGACCACCATTTATAATATGAATTGAATGAAATTCTTGGTGTCTCTGCTCACCCTTATTTCATAATTGACAGAAAGGCTCAGCATTTTTGAATAATCATTTGAAAATACGACATGATAGTAACCTTTCGTTTTCAGGATTCATGTTGGGCTGGGTGGAACAGCACCAAAGTGTTGAGAGGGTGCCATACATGCATGACTTCTGTCCCCACAAAGCCCTCAGATAACCGATCCTGTGAGTGAGGCACAGCACAATAACGCTTGTTTTGGGCCCCAGATCTATAGAGCGCTAATGTACATCTGGTTGATTGAACAGCATTTACTCAGAGGCTGATACTGCCAACCTTAAGAGGATTTGGGTTTTCTTGGAGTATTTTGTGGCAGGAGTTGAAAACTTTGATTGGTCTTTCAACTTGGACCTGATTTAGACTTAGTTGGGTGGAGGTAATTTTGCCTGAGGATTCTACTCTGGCTGAGAGCCCTGCTTTAGAAATTTTAATATTTTTCCGTTATCGAATTTATGGTCTACGCATTTTAAAAGGAAAACCATTTTATCAGCTGCCCGGCATGTGCTATGTCAACTTAAATAAAATAATAGAATATGCGTAACACAGTTATGCTTACACTGAAATTCTAAATAGGTTTTAATATTGGAAAATTACTAAAAGCCTTTGTCTGTGCAGATTAAAAACCCTTTTGATCACTTACTACATACAGTATCTAGTTATGCTCAGCTTTACCAAAACTTGCGACGGTAAATTATGTTCTTAAGAAACAGAGTAAATGGAGATGAAGCCATTTTAGAGAAATTCAAAAATTGTTGGGAATGAATGCCAAACTGCTAATGACTTGCATGCCCAAAGGGTTGGAATTTAATCATGACAGCTCAGCTTCCTGTACATCCACGGTCTATAAAATGGAGTACTTTTGAGTTGGGCAATAATATCACTTTAACTCAAACGCCAAGAAGCAATATGGTTTGTTTTGTGTTTTATGTATATAGTCATAATGGAATTTTCATTATTATTGCCCTTTACAGACTGAAGTATAAACCCACCTTTAATGATCAAACTCATGAAATGTAAAGATAACATTACCGTCATCAACTAACATATTATATGCGCAGTACATTCTAGGAATTGCATAATATTTAAGTGCTAAGTATATTTCTTTTATTTTTTTCCTTTTAGGAGACAGATGCTGTGTGCAACTTAATCTTGTCTCTAGTTTATTACTTTTTTAATTTAATGCCGCTGTCACGAGGATCCAGGTCAGTAGTATTTTGTTTAAAAAAGACATCTTACCTTAAATATTATGGGCATTTATTTGATAGACAATTTTTTCTGTGGACTTTTGATCAGGCTGCATAAATTAGATTTGGGCTAGCTGATTGTATAGAAGCCTTTAATTTACTTCAGTAACGTGTGCTGGATGCTTTATGGGGAAAGTACACGTCATGTGGCACGCAAAGATGGAAATCCACTATGTCTTTTTTTCCTACTGAAAAATATGTTTAAGGGCCCTCTTGTAACTGTCCAGAACCAAATCAATTTTCGTACCTTAAAGGTCATAAGGTACTGATGAGACCTTAGAAAATTGAACCTTCTTATTAAGTGCTGTATTTACTGTCTGACTCTGTTCTGGTACTATATGTGGCAGGTCAACCTTTCACTTTACTCCTTCTTTCCCTCTTCTCTGAGTGCCTGTGTGGGTCCTTTTCTTAGTAGGGGTCTAACTACAGGTGCAGTCATAGTTGTTAAATAGAGAAGGGGAACGTATCACACATGGCTATTACGGGCTTCACTACATTTTCCCAAGTTTGGCCTATATTGGGTTTCTGTGTAGATCTACACATGAAAAGCAACAAGGTAAGTAAATCCGTGGTTTCAAGTAGTTCAGTCCTCCAGCAGAGTCGACCCAGAGATACAGGCAAGGTTCAGTGGCATTACAAAAGGCCCCCGCAGTGTGTCGGGCCCTGAGCTCCAGGGGGCCCACTCAGCACTGTACCCTGGCCTGAGAGCTCCTAAGTGAGTCCGGAGTACTTTTCAAGCTTTATTACACCACTGGCAAAGTTTTAGTCCAGAGCGGGTCCTAAGGAACTGAGTTCTCGAATTTTAACTTGAACATGTTCATAGGTACCAGATCGTTGGACTTACACCACAGTATGCACTGAAGTGCTATAGCTAAGGTTTTAAATGCTGGACAACCCTGTCGATATTGTCCCCAGTTGGCCAGAGTATTTTACCCCAGGCAGTCACTTTAGGGTATCTCTGAACGTCACTCCTCTACTGGCACAGGCAGTCGGTGCCCACGGGGGACTGAGGTGAACTGGACACTTCACTGGCACAGGCAAGTCCTTTAACGAGTCCTCACGTCATTCAACAGGTCTTAAGATGAGCGGAGTTGTAAGAACTTTGACCCTGTGGCTCTCTGGGAGCCTCTACATTTGACAAGGCTTTGCCTGCCTCTGATTGACTGCTAGGTACACTTTGTCTCAAACGGAAACAGATTCTGTATACATCTTTTACCGTATCTGGTGTCCTGGTTTTGGAGATCATGCTGTTCTGATTAATACTTCTTACATCGGATCTGGATACAGCATGTGAGAGCACTGCTTGCGGGGAACACTGCAATGAAAAAATATCCAGATCCAGTCTGGCGCTTGGGAGATATTCTAAGATAAGGACTCTGCGATTAGATTGAGTATTCACCAGAAAGCGGTTTACTGAAGGTAAGTAACTTGTTCTTTGAGCTTGTTGTGGATATTTGGCAGAATATTTAAAGCAGGAGTATGTCTGTGATATCTATGGAGGCTCACCCTGGGCCTCTTCTTCTCAACTACCAAAAGAGTCTTCTCTCAGGGGCATATCCCATGAACATGCTCTGATGAAACATTTGTACCTTTGCACACCCTACTAGCAAGGTCCTTGATGCCAGGCACTGGGGCTATCAAGAGTGCCCTCGGGTTTCGTTCATTCCTGGTCAAGCGTAAGTTCTGGGGAAATTTTATCCTGTCATTTCGTAATCATACACATAATGCCACCTGGGAATACAGATCTATTTTTCCTTTATCGGGCGGGTTGAATCTTGTCCACATTGCATGCAGTGCCTCCCTGATCTTCAGTTGTGTCTGTTTCGTCTTAGTCTTCACTAGCAGTACCTTTTCTTTCTCTTTAATTGTCTCAGAAACAGGTACATTTACCTCAGTTTATATTGACCTCATCGTGGATTGAAGGCTTCCCCTCCTTCAACATCAGCCGACATTGTATAAGTGTTTCAGTTCCAGTGAACCCCTTTATGATTCTCCCTGAGACAAGTAGTAGCTTAATCCGTGTCTTGATCTTAGGAGCGACTCTGTTTGCTGTTTGGTAAGCTACAATGTAATACTGAAAGGATTTTTCTTAGGGTTATCTTCACTTCAAAGCGTTTTTTGGATTTCTGGACTCAGGGTTGACACCAGCATATATTTATAAGTTATCATACTTTCTCCCTGGTATGCTTAAGGATATCGCACATGCAGAAGTGGGTTGAGGAGAACGAAAGTGGGCACAACTTACACCTAGAGACCAGTTGATGATGCTGGATATGGTGGTAGAGACCCAAGTTGGGTCTAAGTGGATAATCTAGTATGTTCCTCAAAGAATTTTCCCAAAACAACTCCATAATCCCTGTTGGATTGGATTCCGGGATCTCCATCCCTCCTAGACCAATGTTCGAGATGCTAATTTTTTTTGCAGATTTGTTTTGGTATTAAATTCACTCTCAGAGGGGTGGGGGCTGAGGTGCCTGGCCCCCAAGATGGCCACACTAGTGTGAGGCTCTTGGTGCCGGGACATGATCCGTCCGCATCCCAGCAGCGCAAGGCTCCCAAACCATCCAAGATGAGCGACTCTGCACTTGGGGTGGGTGGGGGTGAGACTTTGTGCAGCACAAACCGATGTGCGTACCCGGGAAGGTGGTTTTCTGGTGCACTCAGCCAACAGGAAATCCCGATACTTGAGGTCCAAGATGGCACCTGTGGGCTAGATACCTGGACTTGCTCTACGCTTGAATAGCTGTGCGGAGGGAGCTGCTGGACTTATTGTGCCTTGGGGTTAGGTGAAGTGGCACCATGGAGGAACTGCAATGAGTGAGAACGACTATGGACAGATCCGGCTTGATGGCCACCAGTCTGAGCATATCCTGATGCCCTTTGAGCACTGCCACGGGGAACTTCCGAAGCCGACCCGCCACCTGATCTGAGGGGCATTTGTTGGAACTGTGGAGCGGGTGAGCACAAAAGCCAAAGTGCCTAGGACAGCTACTCAAGAATTGAGCAGTCCGCACATAGTACATTGCCTCCTCTGTGCTTAACCCGCATAGCGTAGCGAGCAGGTGATCTATTGTCCCCAGCGGTGAGTCCTCCATGTTTCCTAGGTAGACTTGCTGTGCACAGCCTCATTATGAATGCCCCTACCAATGGACTTGCCCTTCCCAAACTGCTGAATTGGGCTGGCTCCTCCTGAACCTTGCTGGGGTGGGCCGCTGATTTTCTCGCCATATTTTCAGCTGCAAGCTGTAGCTTCTCAGACAGCTTGCCAATATATGGCAGGTTAGTAAAGTCATTTTGAGGCCTGATTATACCTTGAGGGCCTGATAAATTGCCAGATCATGCCTCAGTCAAGCTCGTAGTGGAGACGCCAGCTTCCAAACATCGTGGCTTCACTTGGCTCATGTCCCCAACTGCCCTCTTGGACAATGCTTTTAAGGCGGAAATACACAGACAAACGAGGGCTCGGTCAGTTTGGTGGCCACCACATGAGAGGCATTCAAGGCCATTTGAGAGGTGTTTGCTTTGCAAAGCGACACGGGGTACGCAGAACCTTGCGCTCCCAGCTGGATAAGCTGGTGTCCGTGATGAAGACTTTTGAGGATCGCCTGACGCACAGAGGCTGGCGAGACTGTGCACTAAGCTGGCAGAGTCCGAGAAGCTGGCTGACCAGGAGCAGAAACATTTGCATAAACATTTGGGCACCAGGGTGCATGGGAAAGCTGAGCAGCTGAACATAGAGTGCCCCAGACAATCGTCCAAGTTGAGAGCGATACTGGCCAACCCCTGTAGGAGGCACACAAAATACTGGATTAAATTGTAAAGCACTACTCCTTGCTATACGCCACATGTTGTAGTATTTCCTCAAGAGACTATGCAGCATACTTTTATCTTTTTGTTCTAGTGTGGCTGGAGGGCCCAAGACGGCAAGTCCTGGAAGTGTGTATAGCTCTGGAAGAGATCACAGCCGGCTTCTCAACTGCTACATCCGATCAGGATATTTTTGCATGACTGCTCTGCAGGATATCATTCCCTGCCTCCAACAGAGTGATTACATGATGGTGCATGATCTCCAAGATACCCATTGCCACATAGCTATCCACTCTGTTCATCAACCTTTGTTTTTTGGTAAATGGACAACACTACCAATTCAAAGTACTTCTTTTCGGAGTCACCACAGTTCCAAGGGTGTTCACGAAGTACCTCACAGTGGTGGTTGCACATTTCCAAAGGGGACATTTATGTCTTTCCCTACCTCGACGATTGGCTGCTCAAGAGCAGCAGCAGGCTGCTGTGTCTAGCCCACACACAGCTGGCATTATCCCTGCTCCAGGTGCTGGGGCTCACCATGAACACCCTCAAGTCCCAGTTCTGTATTGGATGCAGTTACGGGGAGTGCTCACCCAAACAAGCAGAGAGTGGTAGACTTTTAGCAGCTGCTACCTTTTTTTCAGGCCACAGTGAGAATAGTCATGCACCTTCTCTGGATGATTGCCTCTTTTTGCCATTATAGCCCATGTAAGGCTTCATATGTTCCCCCTATAAGAGTGCCTCGTGGTTCAATGGTCCCAAGCGGAGGGTCATTGAGAATATCTAGTATTGGGTCAGACCAAGGCTCACTGCTCTGTATTGGTAGAAAAGCTTGTTGCAAGGCAGGCCTTTTCCAGATCCTGTACCTCAGGTGACCATTACAACAGACCCCTCTCCCATAGGGTGGGGTGTGGATCTTGACAACATCACTGTGTGGAATGTGGCACTCTTAACAAAAGGGTTACCACATCAACTACCTGGAGCTGCTAGCCATTTGCCTAGCCCGCAAAGTCTTCTTCCACATCTTTCAGGCAAAGTAGTTCTCCTCAAAACAGACAGCCTGACTGAGGTGTATTATGTACAGAAACAGGACATCACACACTCTCCAGCTGGGGATTTAGCTTTGGGTTGTCCAATACAACATTCACCTCATGGCTTAACATCTTTCGGGAGTGGACAGCGATTTTGTAGACCTGCTCAGCAGTACACATCACTATATCCACAAGTCGGAACTCCACCCACATTTCTACACAAGTACTTCCAACATTGGGGCATCCCACAGATCGACTTCTTCACCACCGGAGAAAACACAAAATGTCCTCACCTCGCCACCAGGTGCCCTCGGCCACAGTCAGTGGACAATATTTTAACGCTCATTCTCGTAACTCCTTTCTCGGCCAGGATATCCTGGTACTCCACTCTCCTGGAGATGTTTATCACCCTTCACAAGAGTCTCCCACTCATGGTGGGCCTTCTCACAAACAGAGACCAGGTCGAGTCAGGCTACCAGACCACGGACAGCTCAACCTTGCAATTTGGCACCTGAGGTCCTAGAATTCAAGTACCTCAGTCTCTCAGTCTTCCTCACCAATGTATATCCATCTTAAGGGAAGCTTGACAACCTGTAGACAGGCCTATTATGCTGCGAAATAGGAAAGGTTTGCTCACCACTGCATTTCTAAAACCTGGACCCTCTAAAGCCTACCATCCAGGACATCATCGGCCACTTCTTGCATCTGCAACAAGCAGGCCTTGCCTACTCCTCCATTTTTTTACACTCATCTGAAATTGCAGCCTACTTGCAAAGTAGGAAACATCCATACCTCTTTAGGATTCCATTTGTTGAGACTTTCATGGAGGGTCTCAAGAGGGTCATACCCCCTCTAGTGCCTCCTTCTCCTGTGTGGAATCTCAATATAGCCGTCGCAAGGCATGTCGTACCACCCTTTGAACCCATATCCCTTCAGTTCCTCTCCTGGAAGGTGGTCTTCCAGGTGGCCATTACCTCACTCAAATACAGCGAATTGCAAGTGCTCACCCTACAAGAGTCCTACATTCAGGTCCACAAGGACAGGGTCGTTTATAGGACTGGGGCTTCCTTCTAAGGTGGTATCGCCTTTGCCTCTTAACTAAATCACAGATCTCGCAGTCTTCTTACCAGAGCTAGATTTGGTCATGGAAATAGTACTTCACACATTAGATGTCAAAAGAGCTGGTATGTATTACATCGACAGGACCATGCCTTACGGTAAATCTGATTCGCTCTTTTTTGCTTTTGCGAAGCCTAAATAGCAAATTCCAACCCCAAAGCCAGCATAGCTAGGTAAATAGTCATATATATCGAAACCTGCTACCACAAAGCAATGAGTCCTACCTGTTCCTCTCATGATGCACCCTACTTGTTAGAAATGTGCAACCATGGCCTTCTTAGGAAACATCCTACTAGCAGCTACTTGTAAGACAGCCACTTGATTAACATCACACGCCTTTACCAAGCACTACTGTGTTGACATTTTTATGGCCCCTCAACAGGCCAGGGGGATGAGCCAGACCGTGTTCAGGACCTGGTTCCGGACATCTGCATCATCCAAACACTATCCACCACTTATGAAGGGCACTGCTTTACAGTCTATGCTAGTGTAATAAGCCCAGAAGTGGGTGGGGGTTGGGATCTAAGAAATATTTGTCATATAGGTTACCCGTGTCAACCGTAGATTATGCTACATTTTTTTGTAGTTGCAACATGAACTTTATTGTTTATGTTGGCATGAAGTCATTTAGACAAGAAAATGAACAATTTCTCAGTTTCCAGCCACAAGCTGAATATATTTGTTGCAAATCTGTGAGCGTCAAACATGTAACATTTAAATATTCAGACATGTAGTGACCTACGACATGCACTTTCAGACATCTCATAAAACATATATAGATGTATCCAGACTTTTTACAGGATAATAATAATCAACCCTGACTTGAAAAACCATTTGATTTTCCGACTTAGTAACTTAAAACACCTATATGTTAGTTGAGTCGCACAATGCAATAGATGTTTGCCCCTCCCATGAGGGTATGATAATGGCGCCTCAAATTTGTGTCAGTCTAATCTAAAAGAGACGTGTAGCTGCAGATTTCGTACCTTTGAATTTTGGAGGCATCAGACTGGATCCGGAAGATTTTTCTTCGAGCAATACCCTTGCGCACCGATAGATGCCATTGGTTGGCTCCATGTGACGTCGTCGGCGTCGTCTCCGCCATTATGAAGTCCGGGTCACCTATATAGGTGCCATCACGGTGCTCTGACATCAGTTCTTTTTTTTCCGCACCTGCCAGCTCAGATCCATGAAGAGAGCTACCCTCTTTCACTTTTTGACTGGCTTTTTTCGATGTTTTGTCGAACATATTTTGGTTTGAATGTTTTCCCACCATGTCAAAGAAGACTTCTGGATTCAAACCGTGCGGCACCTGCCACCGTGCCATTTCGGTGACGGATACACACCTGATTTGTCTTTGGTGCTCCGACTGCCGGGCTATAGCTCCGAAAGCTTTGAGGGAGCGGTCCCTAAAACTACCTGCGGCCCCAGCGCTCTGCACTGCGTCGTTCGCACCAGAGGTCTCGTTCTCGGTCCCGGTGGAGAGGAAGGTCCGGGCCCGGCTCCAGCAGTCCTAAGTCCTCGTCCTCCCACTCAAAGTCATCGGTTAGGTCAGGTAAGAGACATAAGAAATCCAACCACTTCTCCCCATCCGTGGGCCAGCGTGACGGATGAGCCTCGGCGCTCTCAGCCTTGTTCTGCGGAACTTGTTTGTTTCGGCTCCATGCTTCCCACCCTTCCCGGGTGTCAGAGTGACCCCTGCGCAGCTCAAAGAATTTTATGATGCCCTGTGCCTCATATTTGGGTAGCCTGGCCCTCCTGGCGTGCCTTCAGGCCCCGGAGACTTCGAGGATACCCCTCCTTGGATCCGGTGGTGGATCTGGACCGATGCCGGTCGCGCCACTGCGACTTTACCCAGCGATGGCTCCGAAACCCAGTCTCCCGGCACCCCCCGGTGGCACCAGTTCCATTCTTATCCCTGACAACCTGGTGCAGGATTTGTGCCGATAGCACCCATGGGTCCTGGGTCGGTTCCTTAGCCTTATTTTGAAAGACTAGAAATGGAGGATGATTGGGAGGGGTCGCTGGACCTTTTACAAGACCAGCCTGAACACAAAATGGACTGGTATGAGGAATTGGGTACGGCCAGTGGCCTGGATACCGCTCCAGATTCTGGCCTGCATTCTCCCCCCTACCGTGGCTACGGAGGAGGGAGCTTCATATGCTATGGTGGTGAGAAGGACAGCTGAGGTCCTGGACCTTTAGCTCCCTTAGGTGGAAGTCAAGATGAACATCTTGACAGAGGTCTATCAGCTGGGTGTCTACTCCTCGGAACCTCTCCTGCCATTCAGCGAGGCCTTGACTAATGTCCTTTTGGGAACCTCGTCCAAGCCCAGCACAGGGGCTCCTCTGAATAGGGCAATCGTGCACCACCATCGCCCTGCACCAGGCGACTCAAATTTGCTCAACAACCATCCTACCCCCAAGAGCTTGGTGGTCTAAGCCTCTGCCTCACAGGGCGCGTTCACTTCCGCACCCCCGGGCGGGAAATCCAAGAGGCTGGATAGTTGGGGTAAGCAAATCTTTTCTTCCACCAGCCTTGCATTGTGGTTGGTGAACACCGCATGCCTATTGGGCCAATATTCCCACTCCCTGTGGGAAACAGTTGCACAAGTGCTGCCACAGATCCCAGAGGAGGCCCGTGCCATCCTCTTCCAAGCGGTATCAGACGGGAGAGATGCTGAAAAGCGCGCTGGGCTGATCGATGTCATCAAAAGTGGCTGTTCAACACCACACCTGGCTGAGAACATCTGGCTTTTCTGGGGATGTCCAGGCTCCCCTCATGGTCATCCCCTTTGATGGCACCCGTCTCTAAGGAGATAAAGCAGACATGGCCCTAGAGTGCTTTAAGGACTCACAGGCTACGACCAAGCCACTCCAGTCATACCCCAGTCACAAGGCTGTTTAAGTTCAGCAACCTCTTTGCAGCATTGGTGTGGCTCGTTCCGATCCCGTGGGTCGGGCGGTCAGAGATCAGGTCAGTCCACTCCCCCTCCCCTTGCAACCTCAGCCTCCATACCCTTCTAGTCCCACCCTTCAAGATCATGGGCGGCCAGTTAGTTGCCATCACCTCCACCACTGGCAAAACATCACGTCGAACAGGTGGTTTCTTCAGATAGTCCGAAGGGGCTACTCCCTCCCCTTCGAGACTAACCCTGCCTCCAACTTACAACCAGCTGACGGAGGGTCATGACTCGCTTGACTAAGGGAGCCATAGACAGGGTTCCGACGCCAGCAGTAGGCTGTGGTTGTTATTCCCACTACTTTCTGGTCCCGAAGAAGGAAAAGGACTTGCGTCCTATCCTAGATCTGCGAGCCCTGAACTACTTCCTCAAAAAAGAAAAGTTCAGGGTGCTCACTCTAGCTCAGGTCTTGTCTGCCCTGGACCCAGGAGACTGGATGGTAGTGTTGGACTTGCAGGACGCCAATTTCCACATTTCTATCCCGCCTGCTCAATGGCGCTACCTGTGGGTTACGGTAGGCCACAAGCACTTTCAGTTCACTGTGCTCCCCTTTGGTCTTAGCTAGCTACAAACCTCTAAACTGACCTCTATTGCTTTAAGTATGACCATGAAAGGTTCAGAAATGCTACAAACCCAACATCTATATACAACACACAAAAACAATTGCAGAGAAAATTTATTATTTATTATATTCAATCTCTGATATATGTCTTTTAAGTACAAAAAGTTTTTTTGTTTTTTTCTCTTTTTATATACAGTTAATATACAAATACAAAAATCATTGTCTGTACATGATTATACTTGAACATTGTATTAAATACTGAGGTGCTTTAGTTAGACATACAGATAACCCCACAATCCTTCAACAAGTCATTCAAACCAGTCATACCTAATCATTCAAACTGCATACATACATAAAAGAAAAGAGATTCAACCAAATGAGGGATCCAATGTAGGTCTGTTGAGGACAGATCCTACACTGTTATGGCATTTGTAGATCACAACCATCAGAGGCTTATGATGGAGCTTTCTCTCAGGGACCACTTCTCATAGGTAATGTTGTTCTACGTGCGTTTCAGTGGCCAAGCCACCTTCCTCAGGACCAAGGTAGATAAAATGAATCTCAAGACAAGAGGCCAAGGGTTATCTATGATTATTCGAGAGACGAAGATCACTTCCAGCCTAGGTCATAGTGTGTTCAGAATAATTGTCGTCTATTGTCTTAGTGTGACACGATCAGTTCTCATGGGGGATGGCGATATTTTCTGTCCTGTCGCGGCACTTCTCTCAAGATGCTCCCTTCATACAGATTGGGGCGTCAGAAAAACGATCCCTGTTGTTGTGTTTCTTCCAAAGTGCTATCAGACTTCGTAGAGATAGCGTTTTCCCGAAAACAATGTGGCTCCTGCTCTGAATGCGACCGGTCACCAGCGCCTCTTGGGTGTTCAGCAAGGTGATGTCAGTGGTCGCAGCTCATCTGTGCAGATCAGGGGTGCCAGTCTTCCCCTATCTCGATGACTGACTGTTGAAGGCGAGCTCGCCAAAGGCTGTCATCTCCCACCTCCAGACTACGGCGAACCTCCTGCATTTGCTGGGGTTCACTATCAACGTGCAGAAGTCACACCTGACTCCCTCTCAGATGCTCCCTTTAATCAGAGCTGTTCTAGACACAATGCAGTTTCGGGCCTATCCTTCCGAGCGGTGAGTCCAGGATATTCAGGCTATGGTACTGATGTTTCAGCCTCTATCCTGGATTTTGGTGAGAATGACCCTGAGGCTGCTGGGCCTCCTGCATCCTACTTGTGACACATTCCAGATGGCATATGTGGGCTCTGCAGTGGGACCTGACGTTCCAGTGGGTGCAGTTCAGGGGAATCTCTCCGACATGATCCAGATCTCAGAGGGAACTGCATAGGACCTACAGTAGTGGATGACTAACCACGACTAGTTCAGAGGCAGATCCCTCTCCCTTCCCCACCCAGATTACACAGTAGTGACAGATGCGTCGCTTCTAGGATGGGGCGGCCATTTGGGAGAGGTAGAGATCAGAGGTCTCAGGCGGAATTTGGACTCCAGATCAACTTGCTGGAACTCCTTGCGATTCGCTTGGCATTGAAAGCCTTTCTTCCTTCAATAAAGGGAAAGCTGGTTCAGGTGTTCATGGACACCACCACTGCCATGTGGTACTGCAACAAACAGGGCGGGGTGGGGTCGTGGACCCTTTGTCAAGAGGCCCTGCGTCTCTGGACATGGCTGGAACAACTGGGCACATCCCTGGTGGTTTAACACCTGGCAGGTTCTCTGAACGCCAAGGCGGACAAACTCAGGCGTCGATGCCTAGCAGATGATGAATGGCATCTCCATCCAGAGGTGATGCAAGGTCTCTTCCAACAGTGGGGAGAGCCTTGGTTTGATCTCTTCGCCTCCGCTGAGAATGCACAAAGTCAGCAGTTTTGCACACTGGAGTTTCCAAGGCAGCTCTTGCTCGGAGATGCTTTTCATCTCGAGTAGCGCTCAGGCCTTCTATATGCCTTTCCGCCCATGCCACTGCTGCCCAGAGTGCTCAAGAAGATCAGTAGCAACCGTGCTTAAGTCATTCTTGTGACTCTGGACTGGGCATGGAGAATATGGTATCCCGAGCTTCTCCAATTGAGCATCGACCCTCCGATCAGGTTGCCCCTTCGGAAGGATCTTCTGTCGCAACAGGTCAGAGGAGGGTTCTCCTCCTGAACCTGTTGATTATGCCTTCTTGTGTGGAGATTGAGCAGCGGCAGTTGATAGCATTCAACCTTCCTCCCAAGTCTGTACTGTTATTTTGGCAGTCAGGCGTCCCTCTATGAAGACCATGTACACCTGCCGGTGGATCAAATTTGTAAAATATTGTTCAGAAAGATCTATTGATCCTCTTTCTGTTTCTCTCTCTCAAGTTCTCCTTTATATTTTGATCCTTGCTCAGCAGGACTATGCTCTGAGCACTATTAAAGGGTACCTTTCGGCCTTATCTGCTTTTTGAGGCTACCAGACCAACCCTCTTTATTTAAATCCTTTATTGTAAATAGATTTCCCAAGTGGCTTGTACATATGTTTTCACCTACCCCTTGTATCATCCCTCGGTGGGACCTTAATTTGGCTGTCGCCTTCCTGATGTGTGTTCCGTTCGAATTTCTGCACAGCTGCCTCCTCCGGCTGCTTACCATTAATACAGCCTTTTTAGTGACAAAAACTTCTGTCAGGAGGGTGAGTGAATTGCAGGCTCTGTCATAAAAGCCTCATTACCGGACCATCTTCCCTGATAAGTTAGAGCTTTGCACTAGGGCCTCTTTCTTACTGAAAGTGGTAACACCATTCCATGTGGGGCAATTTGTCACCTTGCCCACTTTCTACGCTCCTCTACATCTCTCTAAAGAAGAGGAGCGACTCCACGGCCTGGACCCAAAAAGTGTGTTGTCATTCTACCTTTACTGTACAAAAGAGTTCCAGGTGGACGAGCAACTCTTTGTGTGGTACCTGGGAGTAAAGAAGGGTCGTGTGGTGCAGAAGAGGACGATCTCGCGATGGGGCATCCTTTGCATTAAATCTGCTACGCTCTGGCCAAAAAGCAGCCTCCTGAAGGCTCAAGAGCTCATTCTACCAGAGCTAAGGCATTGCAATGTGGAGTTCCAGTCCTCGACATTTGTCGGGCAGCAACGTGGGCATCACCGCAAACATTCACCAAGCACTATTGCCTGGACAGTCAAGTTCGCAGGGATGGCCTTTTTGGCTGCTCTGTCCTGCAGGACTTCCTGGTCTAAACCTGTCCACAGCCCCTCCTCCAGGGATGTTATTGCTAGGGTATCTATTCAAAGGTAAGGAATCTGTGGCTAGATGTCTCTATCAGATGGACCTTCGGTAACGCATTATCTGGTGGAGACATGATCTAGCCGCAGATTCCTTACCGGCCCACTCATCCTCCCTGCACTGCGGGCAGGTTTTTAGGGTCAGGGCTGTTCCCTTTCATGGCCCTAGTTTTTCAAAACACACCAATGTCAGTGCACTTCAAGGGTCTGCGCTCCTGGCTTGGGAAGTTGTGAAAGTAACTGACGTCAGCCAGCCGAGGTGGTGCCTATATAGGTGACACAGATGTCACAATGGTGGAGACGACGAAACCGACGTCAAGCAGAGCCTACCGGCGCGCAAGGGTATTGCTCGAAGAAAAATCTTAGGGATCCAGTCTGACACCTGGGAAATTCAAAGGTGAGGAATCCTCTGCTAGATCATGTCTCTACCAGATAAGGCGTTACCGAAGGTAAGTAACTTGCCCGTTCGTTAGGTTCAGAATCTTTAATGTTCATATAGCACCACATAAATTCTCATGGAGTCAGTGCTACAAACGGAAAATACTACTTACTCTGTACGCATCTGTTTGTAGCGTGAAGTGCTGAAGATTCACATGTGCCCTGCTCAACAGAAGCCTGTGTTTTGCAGATCTCTTCCTTACTGTATTTCACTGAACTTTGCGCTTGACGCAGCATATTTAGGTTCACACTCCATATGTACTCTCACCTGCTGTACGAAAACAATCTTACAAGAAGTTAGTGCCCATGTGCAGTGTACACCTAGAGGAGTTATCCCACATCTTATGGCTCAAAATATTTCTTTGAAGAAAAACAGCTTGCAAATGTCTGAGCCCAACACTAGATGGCAGGAGTGGGTGAAGCATATACATCTACACACTAAAATACAGATGCCTACTGTGTAAGTTGCATTTTCCTTATATTTCATCCCAGGATGAAAGCACTTATTACAGTGTGCACCTTGCGGGGTCTGTGTGGTCCTCAGTTGGAAGTAGCCTCTTGCCTGCACGTAGACATGCCAACACTCCCAACTTGACCTTAAGGAAAGACCACTCACAGTGTGCAGTTCCAAGTTATTTATTTATTTAATGCAGCAAAAAAATAGGACTTGTTTAGACTAGCACCTTGTAAACTATTTAGGTAACAATGTATCTGAAAGAGACACGTTAGTGATAGATTCCTTACCTTAGAATATCCCCAGGCGTCAGACTGGATCCGGAAAGTTTTTCGTCAGCAGTACCCCTGCGCGTCGGTAGGTGGCGTTGTGCGGCTCCGCGTTTGTCGCTGGCGTCGTAAGCGCCGAGATGACGTCACGGGGACTACTTAGGCGCCACCCATGCGCGCTGACGTCAGTTCTTTCTTTTTCCGCGCCAGCAAGCGCAGATACGGTTAGAGCACGTACCTTAGTCACTTTTTGACTATTTATTTTTGGGACTTTTTGTCTCTACTTCTTTAAATCTTCCCTCCTGGTGCCACGTAGGGATGCCTGGGTTTAAATCCTGCGGGGCCTGCCGCCGTACGATGTCGGTGGCCGACCCCCATGGTGTCGGTCTCTACTGTCTGGAGCGCGACCATGACTCCCGGTCATGTTCCGACTGTCTGGCCATGGCTCCGAAGGCTTTGCGGGAGCGGTCCCGAAAGCTGCTGGAGGCCCGACAGTTGTCTCCGCACCGTTCGAGGTCCAGGGGTCGCTCAAGGGACCAGCCGCGGAGTCATCATCATCACTCCTCGGGGTCCAAGTCTTCACCCTCGGAATCGGGTAAGCGACGTCACAAAAAGAAGTCAAAGAAGCGCGTACGCTCTCCGACCTCCCCCGTCGGTCTTCCGGCGCAGACGAGGGGGCCCGGGGTCCTTCCCCCGCGGCTCCGTTGGAGCCTGTCAGTCCCGCGGCCTACCTGCCATACCCGGGTCCGTCGGCGACTCCGGCCCAGGTGCAAGAGTTTCTTGCCGCCATGGACCGCCTTTTCAGGCCTAGGGCTCCCGCCGGCGCGCCTTCAGGCCCCGCGGTCCCTTTTGAGGGCCCTTGGTTGCCGCCGGCTCTGCCGCCGGTGCCGCAAGGTCCTCCGCCGGCGGCTCCGGCCCCGGCGCCACAGGGTCCTCCGCCAGCGGCTCCGGCCCGGCGCCCCCTGCGGCTCCCTTCCCGGCGCCGCCCTGGGTTCCGTTTGTCCCACCTCCGCCCTTGCCCGAGTTTCCGGGCAATTTTGCTCCAGCTTGGGACCCTGATTGGGGCTTGGAGCCGGAATGGCGTCGACCGGTGCCGTTCTCGGCGCCGTTCCCGGCGCCGGTGGAGCATTTGTTTTCCCCTGTGCCTCCCCCGCCGCTGCAACCTGTGCCTCGGGCCGTTGTGGAGGGGGAGGACTGGGAGGGGTCGGAGGACCCTCTTGCACGGCAGTGTGAGTCCGAACAGGAGTGGGCAGAAGACTCAGAGGATGCAGGTGGCCTTGACCTCTCCTCTGAGCCTGGGTTTGTGTCTCCTCCCACTGTCATGGAGGAAGGCGCCACATACACTGTGGTGCTCCGTAGGGCAGCTGAGGCTCTTGACCTTGACTTGCCTACTGTTACCCTCCGGACTAACCTCCTTACTGAAGTGCTTCAGCCGGCGGCAAGTTCTATGGAACCTCTGCTTCCGTTCAATGAGGCCTTGACGGATGTTTTGATGGGTACCTGGTCTACGCCTGCCACAGGGGTTCCTGTGGATAAAAACGTGGCCAGGCGTCACCGCCCGGCACCGGGTGACCCTGCCTTTTTGACGACTCATCCGACACCGGAGAGCCTGGTCATTCAGGCCTCCACTTCCCAAACTGCATTCCCTACCGCTCCGCCGGATAAGGAATCAAAAAGCTGGAGCAGTTTGGCAAAAGTTGTTTTCCTCTGCCAGCCTGGGGCTGCGGTCAGTTAACACCGCATGCCTCTTGGGCCGCTATTCTCACGCTGTGTGGGACACGGTGGCGCAAACTCTGCCCCAGTGCCCGGAGGAGGTTCGGGCTGTGCTTTCCCAAGCTGTTGCAGAAGGGAAAGATGCCGCGAAGTTCGCCATTCGGTGTGGGTTGGACACCGCGGACTCTTTGGGGAGAGCCATCTCCACGACGGTGGCCTTGCGGCGACACGCCTGGCTGCGGTCCACGGGGTTTTCGGGGGATGTCCAGAGTTCCCTCATGGACATGCCTTTTGATGGTACTCGCCTGTTTGGCGATAAGGCAGACAGTGCGCTGGAGCGTTTTACGGACTCTCGGGCTACAGCCAAGTACTTGGGTCTCTCCGCCACACGCCCGGCCACGTCTATCTTTCGTGGCCGCGGAAGGGGCGCCCATACACGCCCGTTCAGCCAAAGGCCTGCGCAGAACCAACCTCAGCGCGGCCGCAGGCGTGGTGGCCGCCGTGGCGGCACAGGGGGCCAGCGTGCGGGTCAGTCCACCTCCGCTCCCGCACCATCCGCCTCAAAGGCTTCCCAGTCCGAGCTTTGGGGTGCACCCCATGCCGGTGGGTGGCAGGTTTCAACATCACCTCCCCCACTGGCATTCTGTCACTTCGGACAGGTGGGTGCTGCTAATCGTCCGAAGGGGCTACTCCCTCCCCTTCGAGTCTGCCCCCCCCGGCCATGCCACCTCAGTTCCACCGCATGTCGGGGGATCACTTGGCGCTTCTCCGACAGGACGTCACGGCCCTCTTGGCCAAGGGGGCCATCGAGCGCGTTCCTGGGCCAGAAGTAGGACATGGTTGTTATTCCCACTACTTTCTGGTCCCCAAGAAGGACAAAGGGGGCGTGCGCCCCATCTTGGACCTCAGGAACGTCAATCGCTTCCTCCAGAAGGAGAAGTTCAAGATGTTGACTCTGGCTCAGGTCTTGGCTGCCTTCGACCCTGGAGACTGGATGGTAGCGTTCGACTTGCAAGACGCATATTTTCACATTCCCGTCCTGCCGGCCCACCGGCGTTACCTGCGGTTCACGGTAGGCCAGGAGCATTTTCAGTTTACTGTGCTCCCCTTTGGCCTTACCAGCGCCCCTCGGGTGTTCACAAAAGTGATGGCGGTGGTCGCAGCAGGTCAGGGGTGTCAGTCTTCCCCTACCTCGACGACTGGTTGTTGAAGGCGGGCTCGCCCCAGGCCGTCGTCACCCACCTTCAGACTACGGCCGACCTCCTGCATTTGCTGGGGTTCTCCATCAACGTGCCGAAGTCGCACCTGAGTCCCTCTCAGAAGCTCCCCTTCATACGTACGCGGTTCTGGATTCGACGCGGTTTCGGGTTTATCCTCCCGAGCAGCGAGTCCGGTATATTCAGGCTATGATTCCGATCTTTCAGCCTCTATCCTGGGTTACAATCAGGATGACCCTCCGGCTCCTGGGCCTGATGTCCTCCTGCATTCTGCTAGTGCAACATGCCAGGTGGCATATGCGGGCGCTGCAGTGGGACCTGAAGGTCCAGTGGGCACAGCATCAGGGCAACCTGTCCGATCATGTCCAGATCTCGGAGGGCACTGCACAACAATTGCGGTGGTGACTCACGAATCGCGATTGGGTCAATGGCAGATCCCTCTCCCTGCCCCACCCGTAGCACACAGTGGTGACGGATGCGTCCCTCCTGGGATGGGGTGGCCACTTGGGAGAGGCGGAGATCAGAGGCCTCTGGTCTCCGGCGGAGTCCCGGCTCCATATCAATCTTTTGGAGCTTCGGGCGATCCGACTTGCACTGAAGGCATTCCTTCCCTCTGTCCGGGGCAGTGTAGTGCAGGTGTTCACGGACAACACCACTGCCATGTGGTATTGCAACAAACAGGGCGGGGTGGGGTCGTGGACCCTATGTCAGGCGGCTCTGCGCCTCTGGAGATGGCTGGAACATCAAGGCATTACCTTGGTGGTTCAACACCTGGCAGGTTCTCTGAACGCCAGGGCGGACGAACTCAGCCGCCGGTGCTTGATGGATCACGAATGGCGTCTGATCTCGGACGTGGCGCAAGGTCTCTTTCTGAAGTGGGGAGAGCCTTGGTTAGATCTATTCGCCACCGAAGAGAACGCGCAATGTCATCAGTCTGCGCGTTGGAATTTCCAAGGCGGCACTCGCTCGGCGACGCTTTTCGTCGCGAGTGGAGCTGCGGTCTGTTGTACTCCTTTCTGCCTATACCACTTCTGCCCAGAGTGCTGAAGAAGATTCGGCGCAACCGGGCCCAAGTCATCCTTGTGGCTCCGGATTGGGCACGAAGATACTGGTATCCCGAGCTACTCAACATGGCGATCGATCCCCCGATCCAACTGCATCTTCGGGAGGATCTTCTGTCGCAGCAGCAGGGGACGGTCCTCCACCCGAACCTGTCCAGCCTCCACCTCCATGCGTGGAGATTGAGCGGCAACAGTTGACAGCTTTCGATCTTCCTCCCGAAGTCTGTGATGTCATTCTGGCAGCCAGGCATCCCTCCACTAAGACGGTATACGCCTGCAGGTGGAACAAGTTTGTGGCATGGTGCACAGCTAAGTCTGTGGATCCCCTTTCTGCCCCTCTTTCTGAGGTCCTTCTGTTCCTGCTCTCCTTGGCCCATCAGGGCTCTGCTCTGGGCACTATCAAAGGTTATCTTTCGGCCATCTCCGCCTTTCTCAGGCTTCCAGATCGGCCTTCTCTCTTTAAGTCCCCGGTTGTTAACCGTTTCCTGAAAGGCATTGCACACACGTTTCCTCCCGTGCCTTTCATAATGCCTCAATGGGACCTATCTGATGTGCGCTCCCTTTGAGCCCCTTCATAACTGTCTTTTACGTCTTCTTACCCTCAAGACGGCTTTCTTGGTAGCTATCACCTCTGCCAGATGAGTGAGTGAGCTCCAGGCTCTTTCTTCTAATCCTCCTTTCCTTTCTGTTCATCCGGACAAAGTGGTTTTAAGGACCCGTCCTTCTTTCTTGCCAAAGGTTGTCACGCCCTTCCACATCGGGCAGATCATCACTTTGCCCACCTTCTTTCCGCCTCCGCATCCTTCAAAAGAGGAAGAGAGGCTCCACCGTCTGGACCCAAAACGTGCGCTCTCGTTCTATCTGAAGCGCACACAACAGTTCCGGGTGGATGACCAGCTCTTTGTTGGCTACGTGGGCGCCAAAAAAGGTTGAGACGTGCACAAACGAACCATCTCTCGGTGGGTCGTTTTGTGCATCAAAGCATGTTACTCCTTGGCTAAGAAGGAGCCTCCTGTGGGGCTGCGTGCCCATTCTACCAGGGCGACGGCAGCCACTACTGCCTTGGGACGCGGCGTTCCCTTGCAGGATATTTGTCAGGCAGCTACTTGGGCCTCGCTGCACACATTTACCAAGCATTACTGCCTTGACAGTCAAGTCCGGAGAGACGGCTTCTTTGGCCGTTCTGTTCTCCGTAACTTTCTGGTGTAATCTATTCGCAGACCCTCCACCGGGGTTGGTATTGCTGGGGTATCTATTCTAAGGTAAGGAATCTATCACTAACGTGTCTCTTTCAGATGCACAAGTTACTACTTGTGTAACGATATATCTGTAAGAGACATTAGTTAGTGATAGATTCCTTACCACCCCACCCATCCTCCCCGTTCTGCGAACTGATTCTAGGGTTAAGGTCATCCCTTTCAGGGCCCTAGTTTCATGGCACCAGTGGTCAGTTTCTTGCATGGCTCTGCGTTCATGGCGCGGAAAGTCGTGTACAGAACTGACGTCAGCGCGCATGGGTGGCGCCTAAGTAGTCTCCGTGACGTCATCTCGGCGCTAACGACGCCAGCGACGAACGCGGAGCCGCTCGACGCCACCTACCGACTCGCAGGGGTACTGCTGACGAAAAACTTTCCGGATCCAGTCTGACGCCTGGGGATATTCTAAGGTAAGGAATCTATCACTAACTAATGTCTATTACAGATATATCGTTACACAAGTAGTAACTTGTGCGTTAATTGGGCAGCGTGCAAGATGATGGTACTTCGGTGAGGCTCTGGTGGTCAGAGGAAAACATCCATCTTCATACACACCTACCCACAGACTGGTGAGCTACTACGCTGGTGAAGAACCGCCAAGGGTATGCTGGGCAATGGTTGGTGTGCTGGAGACCTGCATAGGACTTTCTCTGACAGCATCTGCTGCCCCGATTTCACCCCATGGTCCCATGGCAGCCTAGCCCACATTGGGGCCATGCCGAGCCGTTCTTTTTGAGGTGCATCGCTTTTGGAGCCTTATGGTGAGGTGCCTGGAGAGATTTTTTGCTGGGTGTCGAGGGTCCGTGGGCTGTGACAGCTTATGACTGAGCGTCTGCCAACAGAGTTGCTGCTCAGGGTTTGCTGCTCGACCCCAGAGGAGGAGGAGGGCTTCAAGTTGTGTAGACCTATAGATTGCAGACCAGGGGGGGTCCTGGAGGCAGTGCTGAATCTGAGCCAGCCCTTTACCTCGATGTGTGGTCCACTGATCCCATGCAGCGAGGTTGTCGGGTTAATAGGCTGCTCTGCGAACTGTGCACCTACGTCTATTGCTGTGTCACAGGTGATCAATCCGAGGAAAAGTACACTAGGCCATCTGTGAGGACTGGTGTTTAAAGCACTGAAAGATTGACACATTCAAGACTGTCTTGTTGACTGCTCTGCTTCTAGTACCCCTCGGAGAGAAGTGTTCTGCTCCCTCCCTACCCCACTTGTTCAGATACCGTCTTGAGGGAGAGGCAGAACCTGAAACCACTACAGTGGGCACACAGCACCAGCAGGGGGACTCCATTTAACATCATCAGTTACGCACTTCCTCCTCATATCTACTATTGTTCCTGTGCATACTGAACTGCCACGCTGAGGGGCTGCAAGTGAGGAGTTGCTGTGCAGTTGGCAGCACCTCCTCTTTCTAGCCCCTCCAGTTCTTTGCCTGGCGCTTTGGGCAGAGGTAACCTTGTAGCGCACTATTCAGGGATCACATATGGGCAGCAGCATCCCAGGATAGGGGAATCAGACGGTTAGCAATCTAAGCTACAGTTCAGTGCGAGGAAGGTGTCATGCTTGGCACCCACGGAGTCCACTACACCTAAAGTGTAGGGATCATCACTGAAGGGGTCTGAAAATGATAAGGACATGAAAACCCTTCCTACGCTATGCAGGTCAGCCTAGTATCTATAGAATCTAAAGTGGACTCACTGGGAGCCAGAATGGACTTGATCTCCTGTAAGCTGGAGAAACATGATGGCAGGTTGCAGAAGGCTGAGCAACATATCTCTAATGTGGAAGACTATGTAGAAGCAAAAAGCGAATCCCTCTTGAATGTGGAAAATATACTCAATGTTATTGCTGCAAAACGGCTAGGGTGGTCGACTTCGGAGCTGGGGAACCTGGCTCGAGTCTCGGCAGGGATGCTCAACAGTCTGTGATTCTGGGCAAATCACCTAATCTCCCCATGCCTAACAAAAATGAATGTGTCCGTCTGTAACGTAACTGGTGCTCATGTGAAGCGCTCTGATACGTTTGCGCTATATAAAACTCCACAAAAAAAAACAGTGACCGATTTTAGAACTTTGTAGAACAGACGCTGGTAACCTATTTGGAGCAGATTCCTTCTCTCGGATGCTGGTGGGGGAGAGGGCACATAGATCCCTTGTCAATAAACCACCATCTGGTGCGCCTGCTATATCTATCATCACCCGCCTCCTAAACTTCAGAGACTGGGACACAGCCTTCCGCCTAGCCAGGGAAAAACGTAACCTTGATGTTAATGACCTGTCCTTTTTCTGCATGATGTGGAATTTAAGGGGTCTTAGTAACCCCTGCAAGATGAAACAGGTCCTCTCATGTCTTGATCGTCACCAGGTTAATGTAGCACTATTGCAGGAGACTCATTTTGCTCTACGTTCAGGCTGTTACTTTATATTAAAGTGGGTTGCATATAGGCTACTATCGTAATATTCCTCTTATGCACATGGAGTAGCAATGTTGATGAAAAAAAGGGTTCCTGTCCACTCTCTGGGCTCCCTTGCTGACGACCAAGCATATGCTATAGCCTGGGGAAAGATGGACACATGGAAAATAACTTGTGAATTGTTACAGGCACCAGCATGAAAGATACGGGATTCTTATATTATCTGTGTGGGAAGGTCATTTCCACTGACCCACAGTCTTTAACTAGAAGAGGAGATTTTGATTGTACCATACAGGAAAGCCTTGATAGGTCCCATGTTCTTCACAGTTATCGGGGGCCTAACTTCCAGCCAGTTGCTGGCAATGATGCAGGAGCATGATTCAGGGGACATTTGGGGGCTACGCACCCACACGACCGAGAGGGCACATATTCCTTTGGGATGCATTGTAGTCGGTCGACGCTGGACCACTGGGTGCTATCAAAGGATGTAGGTACATGGGTCTGGCATCTAGCCTGCACCCTATCAGACCACTTTACTGCTGTGCCTTGTGATCCTGGTATGGCCACGGTGGATTTCAGTTGGCGCTGCTTACCAGGCATGTTATTGGATAGAATGTTTGCTGATGAGCTGCAGTTGAAATTACAAAGTTCTTTGAACGTAATGAAGGCTCAGTTAATTGATTGTGACGATATGGGATTAGTTTACGGTCATCATCCGACGTTGCTGCATTGCTAAACGTGGTGGCTCCCCAAACACCCGTCACGTTTGGAGAGAGGCCTGAAATCTCTCGAACAGATGCTGGCTCAAGGGAATGATAACGCTATGCTAGAGCAGATCAGATCTAAGCTCACCGAGTATAATGAAGTGCCTGCGAGGGAGAGTAACTATAGGGGTAAATACACAAATGTTAGGTCCTATGGACAGGTAGAGTGACCCTGTAATACATTGGCAGCTATGAATAAGCATCTTTGAGGAGCTAATGATGTCCTTGGCATACAGAATATACAGAGGGAAAGATGTTACAATACAGCACATATACTCCTGATGTTTGCAGACTTTATTTAAGTTGCCGTATACTACTATATGTATTGACCGCACTAATACTATGAACTATCTTGAAGATGTAGCCCTTGGATGGCTGAATAACGATCATAGATTGTTCTTAGACTAGCTATTTACTCTTGATGAAATTCTCCAGGTCATTGGCAGGCTTCTAACCTGTATGTCACGGGGAGCCAATGGAATCCGGGCAGAATTTTTTAAATGATGTGCCGCACTGCTAGTCCCACGACTGCTCACAGTATATGAAGAGGCTCGACAATTGGGGCTTCTTCCGCAATCCATGCAAGAAGCTGTGATCATTGAGTTGTTGAAACCAGGGAAGGTCTCATATCTATGTGACTCGTATAGGCCTCTTTCACTTCTAAATTCTGATGCCCAAATTTTAGTTTTATCCCCGGTCGACCACTCACAATTTACAGACTTTTTTTTGCCCTTCTACAGGATCTAGACCCCTATCTGGATACTGCTGTGGTTTTCTTAGATGCCACTAAGGCTTTTGATTCCGTGGAATGAGACTATCTATTAAGCATACTACACAGGATGTGGCTTCCTCAGGCCTTCCTAAATTAGATACGTCTACACCAAACCAACGGCCAGAGTGCTGATCAATGGGATTTCTGAACCCTTTTGTTTATCGAGGGGCATTAGGCAGGGCTGTCTGCTGTCGCCCATTCTCTTTGTGTTGGCTGTGGAGCCACAGGTGGCCAAGCTCAGTCAGCACTATACCAGCTATACCAATCCCTATACAAGCCAGTACACTGTAATTTTCCTCTATGCTGATGACAACCTTTTGGGTTCTGTTCTCAGAACCGATTGCGGGTGCCACCATGGCAATAATGACGGGTGGTGAAATACTGTAATGTTTATGATGGAAGGAAACGGCAGTTGCTGACTTCTACCCACTCTGCCGGTTGCATTATGCTTAACTGCAATAAATCTTTGAAACTCACCCAAGGCGTGTTTTTTTTGGGGAGCTCTTCAGTGGTGTCGAGGATGGGATTCGAACCCACACGTGTATAGGACAATTGAGTCTGGATTATTTTCTACCCTTATTGGTCCAGAGGAGTGGGACAAATTTGAGAAGGTCGCACTGAGAATCTCAGGTCAAGCCCATAGCCTACGGGGGTAAACCAGTGGAGGTTTTGGGGAAATTTGATAGCATTTTGAGCTTTAAAGGGCACAGTACTCCAGCCACAATGTATGTAGCAAAAGATGGATCTAGCCTGTTAGGTTGGTTGGAGCAAAGGAATTTAGGTATCATGTTGGGCCCAAACAGCTCGGGGCAAGTTTGCTCAAAGATGAATACAAGTCAGTGTGGCTGTGGAAGAGGAAGGCTGGAGAACGTCTTTCCCTGAAGTCTTTAGTGGGAAGCTTGGGAGAATCGAGGGTTTTACACATCGTATAATATTGAAAGAGTGCCAAGCCAGTGGTTCACAAACCTAGATGAGTGCCTTTTGCCATGAGAAAGGAATTGGAACAAAGTTGTAGTTTTTATGTCAGCAAGGGATCATTGAGCCTAATGAGCTCAGAGTGGTTGTCCCTTCTAGTATTAGCCAGGAAGGGAAATGGGACTCTCAGAATGTGTATAGATTTGAGGGATTTGAACTAGAGTATATGGGTGGATATACATCCATTGCGCTACAACATCACTGAGATGTTAGGTTTATTGAAGGCAACAAGAGTTTTTACCACACTTGACGTGTCATCTGCCTTCCACCAAATCACCTTGCACACGGAAAGTCGCCATTTGACATCGTTTGTGACCCTAGGTGGCACATTTAGATTTAAAAGAATTCCTTTCGGTTTGGTGTCAGCCTCTGCAGTTTTTCATAGGTTGGTGGAGGCTGTGTTTGCAGGGGTTCCCAACGTGAAGTGTTGCCTTAGATGACATGCTGATGTATGGGAAGGATATTAAGAGCCATAATGATGTTAGGGAGAGTTTTGTCCATTTTAACAGAGGGGTGTTACCTAGCAAGCAGAGAAATACAGATTTGCTGTGGATTCGGTGGATTTCCTGGGCTACAAATTGTCTGCTCTGGGGTGGAATCGAAGATGAATCTGGTAAGAGCTATTAAGAAATTTCCAGTGCCACAAAACAAAGATCAGCTATGATCATTTTTTGGTATGCTGGAGTTTTGTGCTCGCTTCATTCCCAACTGCAATTGAAAAACCTACCACATGAGCTCCTTATCAGCTGTTTGTGTGGTCTTTAGAGCTGGATCAGCAGTTTCATGATGTTCCCCTATAGCCTTTTGACACTCGTGATCCATCGATTGTGGTGACAGATGCCAGTCAGCACAGTTTTGGCACTGTCCTGCTGCAAAAATAGAGAGGGTAGGGAAGAAGTGGTGGCATTCGCTGCACGGTCCCTGTGGGGTGCAGAATCCACTTACTCTCTAATTGAGCAAGAGGCTTTGGCATTCTGGTGGGGCATGGACCATTTCAGAAATTAACTTTGGGTGTCCGAGTTGGTCATCCGGATGGACCACAAAACTTTGATGAATGTGTTTACCACGAGGGGGACCAGCAAAGCTACTCCTTGTATAGCCAAATGGCATTATAGGATGTTGGAATTTCAATTCCAGTTGGAATATATTCCTGGTGCAAAGAATATCTTTGCGCATTGTTTGTCCAGGTTGCCACTAACAAATGAAGACTCAGGTACGGGGTTGGAAAAAGATTTTTGTGTAGTAGCTTCATTGGAAGGGTCTTATTTTGGATGCATATCAGAGGAGGAATGGAAGACAGCTGTGCAGGAAGATGAAGCGACTCAAGATGTGGCTGGTATGTTGGGCAAGGGTTGGATGCCTAAGGGTGCTAGGGAAGCTGTGAGTGATCTTGAGCATGTGTATCCTGAATTGAGTATGAAGGAGGATGTGATGAGAAAAATGATTTGCTGGTGGTTCCACCGGGAATGCAGAGTAAGGTGTTGGCATTGGCCCATGAAGGACATGTGGGTATGAGAGCCATGAAGCGAAGGATCAGGGAGACCTTTTGGTGGTCGGGAATAAATTGTTGTATGGAACATTATGTGAGGGATTGTGTTACTTGTGCAGTAAGTTATAAAACACCAGTTACGTTTCCCAGTCCAGTTGAAGTCATACCCGTTCCGGAGAAGTCTTGGTTCAAGTTGGGTCTGGATGTCATAGGACCAATATATGTATTGAATGAGCAGAACAGGTATGTTTGGGGCTGATGAATTATGATACACAGTGGCAGGAAGTGAAGGGGCATTCTAAATTTTCTAATCCTATGGAAATTGTATTGGTCAAGGACCGAGTGGTTCTACTCTAGACCTCTTAGTCCCGCCCAACTATAACATCGTAAGGATGGACAGGCACTCAAAGAAAAAAGGGGGTGGCATTGCCTGTATCTACCGTTCCAATCGCCTTGTTACGGAACTGCCGGTGGACCCCACAGATTCCTGCGAATACCTCGCACTCGCCATTTCCAACAACACCTCACAGCTGTGCAAACTTCACATCTTTTACCACCCCCCAGGCAAGAACGACGCCTTTACGGACCTCCTCATGGAAATCATCAGAGCCAAGGTTTCTCCAAACTCTACTGACATTTTCCTTGGCGACTTTAACTTGCATTGGAATGATCCTAAGGACCCTCAGGTCAATGCCATCAGAGACTTCTTGGCTGATCAAGCCCTTATCCAAGCTTGCTCCCTCCTACTCATTCGAAAGGTGCCACTCTAGACTGGATCATTGCCAAGGAATCAGCGGTCAAAATTATCTCTATTGACCCTTGTGATTGGTCTGACCACCACGCCATCACCTTCCTCCTGCCCAGCACCCACAAATCATGGACCCCTCAACCCGCGATTCCCAAACAATGGGTTAGAGACACCAAGAACCTCAACCACGAGAAACTGGCAGCGTGTTGTGAGTCCAACCTCCCCCCCCCCACCCCACCCCCCCCCCCCCAGTGCCCCTCGGTCGACAACCTAGCGGATCATTACTCCTCAACCATATCCGACATTCTCGATGACCTGCCACCACTAAAATTAAAAAGAACCCAGATTAAAGACAGAAATCCCTGGTTCAGCGGATCCCTCAACAAGGAGAGGAGATCCCTTCGACAGACTGAACGAATCTGGAAACAACACCCATCAGCAGCACATCTAAAACTTCTCCGCCAGGCCAGAAACGCCTACAATAAGAAAATCCTCAACACTAAAAAAGAATTCTTCAGAACTGAACTGGAGAATACCAAAAATCGACCTCGCAAGCTGTTCGACTTGGTCAAACACCAATCCAACAAACTACTGAAAACCTCCAAAGACTCACCTAAACCCCTCATATCAAGCGAGGAATTCTCGTCCTTCTTCTGCAACAAAATCTCTGCCCTAGGAAATGAACTTAAATCCGCAACTCACCACCAAAAACAAATTCTGCCAGCTCCACCTCCTCTCTCTGCGTTCTCCTCCCAAACTTCACCCAAGAACCTTGCGCACTGGTCCAACTTTAGAATCTACGACGAATACTCTATCTCGAGAATTCTTGCCTCCTTAAAACCGAACAATTACTTTAATGATCCTCTCCCCTCTAACTGCCTAGCTGCCGCCACTCAGGCTATCATCCCTTCCTGGACCTCAATAATCAACGCCTCCCTCCTACAGGGCTCAATTCCTGAATCGCTCAAGGCTGGCCAAGTTGTCCCCATCCTAAAAAAAACCCACACTGGACCCTGCCTCCGCTGAGAACTACAGACCCATATCCAACATCCCACTCCTTGCCAAGTTCTAGAAAAATGTGTGCAACAGCAGCTAAGCCTACACATCAACAACTTTCACCTACTAGATGACTTCCAATCAGGGTTCAGACCTGGACACAGCAAAGAAACCACCCTCCTCCACATTGTGGATGACGCCCTCCAAGCCCTCGACCTAGGCGACACCTGTCTCCTAATCCTTCTAGACCTGTGCTCCGCCTTTGATACGGTTAACCACGAAATTCTCCTAGAACGCCTCAAACTCAGGATGGGGTTGGATGGCACCGTCCTTGAATGGTTTAGATCTTTCCTCCAAAACCGCTCACAGAGAGTCCTCATCAACGGTGATCTTTCCGCCCCTCTCCGGTTTCGGTTGGAGTCCCTCAAGGATCAACCCTCTCCCCTACCCTCTTCAATCTTTACCTTGAACCTCTCACCGAGGTGCTTCGTGCCGCCAACATCTCCTACCTCATGTACGCCGACGATACACAGATCTACATAAAAATCTCTTCCCTGAGGACATTTTCTCCCTGAACAAGGCCCTGAAGCTGACAGTCCATTGGCTCACCGCCAACCAGCTTAAACTCAACGCAAATAAAACTGAATTTCTTCTGATCTCCCCACCCAAACCCAATCCTGACATCCAGGAATGGATCAAGACCATCACAGCACTAAACTGCCCTCCTACCATTGTTGACTCGGCGAAATCCCTTGGAATAACCCTTGACAGCAGCCTGAATATGCGTGGCCATATAAACTCAATGGGCAAAACAGCCAGATTCCATCTGAGCTACCTAAGAAACCTAAAACCCTTCCTCGATGCGTCCGACCTTAAAACGGCAACCCAGGCCCTAGTCATTTCCAGACTAGAATATGGATGCTCTACTCTGGCAGGGCTACCTAAGAGCTCTCTGGCCCCATTGAAAACCTGCCTCAACACTGCCGCCAGACTCCTAATGGGCACAAAGAAATTCGACCACATCACTCCTCACCTCAAAGCTCTGAACTGGCTTCCCCTTAAGGCCAGAATCCAATTTAAAGTGGCCTGCATTACTCACAAAGCTCTTTACTCCAATTCCCCTACTTTTCTCGCACAAAAACTCGTGGTATCTGGAGGGGCCAGAAACTCCCGATCTGCCAAAGACCTGCTGTTGCAACCAGCACGCTTCCGGAAGAAAAAAACCTACAATCGTGCCTTCTCTGGGGCCGCACCAAGGATTTGGAACTCTCTCCCACCCGCCATCAGAAGACTTCCATCCTTGGCACACTTTAAGAAGGAGACCAAAACATTCTTAATGGGAAAATACCTAGTCTAAGGAATACTTTACAATCACCTCATCGACATGTTCCACCCTCCACCTCGGCATCCATGGCCTCTATGGATGATACATCTTTCTGCACTCTGGGCATCCCCCCAAGAGCTGAGACTGCGAGCCTTCTTATATACTATATCCACTTTGTTTTTTTCCCCACATGTAGCTTGGACTCTAGACTGCGTGCTTGTATATTCTATCCACTTGCTTTAAGTCTCTGTTTTTCTTCCCCACATGTAGCCTGGACTTTAAACTGCGTGCTCCTCTTGTATAATGTATGCCCTATCTTTCCCAAGTTGACCCCTCCCATCCTTAAGTGTTGTATCCCCCCCCCCCCCTAATCATGTAAAGCGCTCTGATACCCTCACGGGTCTGGTTCGCGCTCTATAAAACTATAAAATAAACTAAGCAATGGAAGGTGGTGGAATAGAGAGAGGTTAACCTGTGGAAAATGTTCTTAATGAACAGGGCAAGTTTTCACCTATGTGTGGGAGTGCAAGAATGTGCAGATCCAAAAGGGAGAGAACACCACCTGTTCGGTATGAAGATTATGTTGATCTCCCATTTTAATGTTTGGACATGTAATATTTCTCAGCCAGTTATTTTTCTCATCAGTAAGGTCATGGCAACATTATATGTAGCTGCGAGTAGCCGCTAGTAATGTCAGTTTATGCATATGTTTTATGCCAAGCATGGTAGCCATGTCATTCATGTATTGTATCATTGTTAATGTTTGGATAGAAGTTTTATTTATTTATTTATATTTATTATTTTCACTTAATTCTGTTTATAGGTGAGGATGTGTTGGTTTTGTTCTCAGAACTGATTGCATGTGCCACCATGGCAACAATGACGGGTGTTAGAATACTGGAATGTTTATGTTAGAAGGAAATAACTGTTGCTGCCTGCTCTGCACGTTGTTAGGCTTAACTACAATAAATCTTTGAAACTCACCCATGATGTGTTTTCTTTGGGGAACTCTTCACAACCCTTTACTTATAGGAACCTATGAGTAAGACTGAATGCTACACGGTGGAAGTTCATCAAGTTTGGGGTGCTCTCTGGCATGCACAGAAACTGGGGGAAGTCTCATATTTTCCCTGTAGCTCTAAAAACACCACAGTTTGTGCCGGATTTCCCTCTATACTGTAGTGCAGGTGAATTCGGGTACACTGGACAGGGAAGTGGTAAAGCGTGCCAATTATGGCACCACACTTAGCAATATAACAGAAAAGGTCACTCAGATTTAATTCCCACTGACATTAGCAGGTCAAATAGGATTAATTAATATGGTCCTGCTTCCGAAAATAATGTATTTATTTTTGAATATTCTGCTCCTGTTCACAGCTGCGTTTTTATGTGTACTCAAAACTCACCTTGGCTGTCAAGTATGGGTGGGGAAACAACCCCGAATAAAATGGCGACACTCACGTTGCCAGTCCATAGGGGAGGGATTTGAGGCTCCAGACATGGAACTGTATTATGTGTGTGCCCATGCACACTTCACCATCTATTGCTACCAACCATACTTTCACCATTTGGCTGTTGAAGAGGGTTACATGTCCCACATATCTCCTCCATCCTTAATTGGAATTCCTTCCACCAAATTTGCTAGAACCCATCCATTGTTGAATGTACAACCAGGGCATTAGAAAGACTGCAAGAGGGTGGTTATAGGATTAATTTACTACTCCTGCTGAGCTACCACCCCCTTATGCGAGCCACACACACAGAACTTGTAAGATCCCAGCTTCGGGGAAGGGGTTGTTTCAATGGGGCAACCAATATCACCAAGGCACATTCCTATCTTTATCGGAATACATAGGAAGATCCCCTGGATCTCCTTTAGACATTTTCACGTATTACAGACTTTGAGGCAGTTGTAGGCATGGTATCACGGGATTCCCTACGGAGCCACCTATCTTTGCTGCTCTCAATAGATTGCTTGATGCTACAATCACCAAGCATCTAATTGCTACACTCTATTGAGCTGCACAGGTGGACACTTCAGAGGTCCATATGAGTGCAAGGCTGTGTGGGGGAAATAAGCTAGGGCACAAGATTCCAGAGGAGGTGTGTAAGTTCAGCTGCGCTCCAATGGCACTGACCTCCCCTAATAGTCAGCTCAGGATTATACATTATAGGTTTTTGCAGTGTAACTACTATACTTACACCCTTTGAGCCTTTATAGATTTGGTCTGAGGGAAAAAGGTTTCCTCCAATTAGCATGGTCCTGTGACAGAGTACAGTCATATTGAATTGCGGTTATGGTTGCTCTGTCAACTATGATCGAAGGTGTGGTGCAACTGGACCCCGTGGTTCCTCTTTTAGGCAATGTAAAAGAAATAGCAGCTATGTAGAGGACGTTTGTGGCCCTGGCACTGCTGATGGCTAAAAGACTGGTGGCTTGCAAATAGGGCAGAATGAGGGCTCCCAAGTTCAAACAATGGCTCGATTACTTAGTATACTGTAACAAACAACTGGATTTGTACACTGAACTGTTGCCTCCCTTCTCCAGGCCTAGAGAGATCTGCCAGCCTTTGAAGTCCTATTTGCACAAGGGTTGCAGGATTAAATGACCCGGAGAGATCATGATCCGGATATATTATTGGGAAATGAATGTACATGCAGAAGGGCACGTCATGGACATTGTTGGTCTTGCTAGACTATATTTTCTAAAACATTTTTGCATTGTGAACAATAATTTTAATAGCAGACACAATATTCCCACTTGCTGATTTATGGTCTACTCTAGGATCCTGTCAGTGCGCTCCTAGCTTTCTGCTCAGGACTATTGCACGATGTTGCATCTATGAGATCATTGACAACATATGATGTATGTAAAGCTCTACATTGTTTACTGGTGAAGTTTCTATGTTGCCAGTGGATATAGGCCTTTGTTAATACTGCTCTTCATTCTTAAAACGGAAAATATTTTTTTGTTTGTTTTTAAAAAGGCATTAATCAAAATGCGTGTTCAGTTTGTTGGCCTCATCATATCCTCCATGTGGCTGACCACCGAAAAGGACCTTGAAGCCATGGCACCCACAGTCCAATAAGTGCCAAAAAAACTAAGGTATCAATGGCTGCTTTCTGCATCACCCCTCTGACTCACCAGAGGGAGAGTGAGGGACAAAAGTTTTCTTGAAGGAAATGAACAGCTGCAAAGTACTCCTAGACTGCAGGGCCCTCTTGACATCTTCATATTTTCTGAGGCATTTTACTACACACAACTTTGCTGATCAAGAAAAATTGAGTAGGAAATAGAATGGGTATTGCTCTGTGTTCTCCCTGCTTTTGTAAATGTAACACCTAATAGAGTAAACATTCTATCTGCAAGGCCAAGAGCTCTAATGTCCAACATCCTCCAACATGACAGCAGGAAAAACAGCTTAGTCAACTTGGCGGGCATAGTTTGAGCACCCCATTCACATCATAAGGGTGTCCATTTTGGGATGGCGGTGAGACCAAATGATTAATTTTCTTCAATCGTGTACACATCAATGGGTGTACCTACACCAGGGCGTCATCTACCACCACAAGGTCTGCTGAAGTAACTGACCTGAAGGAATTGATTGTCCTGTAAGCTAATATATTTTCCGCAAGATCCAATAGTAAATGTAGGATGCCTACATTAGCTGCCCCCACATGATCCAGACACAGTTTCAGACACCAACAGGTCTATAAACTCCAGGAGAACTAATATTGTTTGGCCATGTACTCGACCTGATGGATGAGGCAATCAGCTTCATATAAAATACCCAGAATTGTCCAGTATCTCCAAAAATCTTCCAAGCCATTAGGCATAAAAACCCCACCCTCACCACAAAGTGACACATATATTATCATCAGGAGTGTTGGAAAGAAGGTTAGGGTTAGAGTCATTGGAATCCTAAGAAGTTCCAGCACAGCTTGAAGCCACATTAGAACTCTCCATAAGGATGTCCCCAGAACCACGCTCGCTGTTTTCTCCTTATGTGATCCACCACTCTGGCACTTATCCCATAGAGAAGAAAAGCATCATTGGCCTCCCGGTTCCAGTGTAGGAGCAAGGCTTGCACACCCACTGATTCTGGGTTTGGTCTCCAGCTGAAAATTTTGGGCAGTTGGAAATTAAGACACAAACAAGTCCTACAAGCATGGATTTGTATGGAACGTATTCTCTGTGATGAGTGAGGCTACTGTAGACATGGATTCCCACTTGGCCTTTTCAAAGATAACATGAAAAATAAATGGCTTTCTACAGTATTCTGGCCCAGAAGACGTTGTTGTGAGTCATCCCGGACTTATCCCCTCTCCTGTGCTTAACCCTCTGGGAGCTTGGCACAGAGCAGTCAGGCATAACTTAAAGGCAAAGTGAAAAGTATTTATGCAGCACACAAACAATAATAAAGTGAAAACACAGCACAAGAAAAATTCCAAACCAATTTAGAAAAATATCATCTTTTTTTAATAAATAAAAGGATACCAGAATGACAAAAATCCAATCAATAGGACCGGAGATATCATTTTTTTAAAAAGTTTTAGGTGAAGGTAGAGCAAAGAAGCGCAGGTCTCGCATTGCCGGTAATCGCAGACAGTGCCTGTCTGCACAAAGAGCATATCCTGCTGGACATTTGTGTTGACAGTCGTCCCTGAGGGTCGATTCCCCGCGCGATGAGGTTGCTTTGCGGTCGTGAAGAGCCCAAAACCCCTATTTCTTCACCTTTTCTTCAGGTGGAGTTTACACCGATGCCAGACAAGGGTCCAGGACCTGGGGATCACCTCTGGGGGATCAGGACTTACTCCAGCAGAGGCCAGCAGAAGTGCTCAGGCAGGTCCGGGCAGTTCCAGTTGGTGCTGGTCAGCTGGGCAGTTGTAGGAAGGCCTGAGGAAGCTTGTTGTGTTCCTAGAGCTCCCACAGGAAGTCGGCCAACTGACCCTTTGTGTCACTCTGGCTAGACTGGGTTGAAGGCAAGTAGGTCCAATCCTTCTTCAATAAACAGGTCAGTCTCTCTTCCTCAGACAGCAGGGCAGTCCTTCTTCTGAGTCTTCGCCAGGTTCAGGAGTGTGCTGATGAAAGGTTCTGATGGTCCCATTTTTATACCTGTTTCAAGCCTTTGTGTAGGGGAATTCCCTGACCTACCCCCAAAACTGGTTTTAGTCAGTTCTTCCCCTTTCCCTGTTCCTGGGCCCAAACAGTCTAGGGTGGCAAGAGCAAGGGCAGGCCTGGTGTCAGGATCCTTTGTGTGTGCTGCAGACCGGGCCCTTTAAAATGTAATCAGGGCAGGGCTCAGCTCCTCCCCAGCCATCCTGTCAGGAAGACCCTCTCGCCTCCCACCTAGACTACCTTTGTCTCAATGTCTGGAAGCATGTGTGGCTCAGACCAGTTGCAGGACTAGGCACAGGTGGTGTGGTCAGAATAAATCCAAATTTCTAAAAGTGGCATTTTCCAAATTGTAGTTTAAAATCTGACTTTACCATTGAAGAGGGTTTTAAATTACAATTCACTTGAGTGGGAACAGCATGTTTCTGTCTAGTCCCAAACTGAAGTTAGCCCTTATTAAGTGGAATAAGTTAACCCAGTGATAGTTAATGGGAAGATGGGCCTTACAACAGTGAAAAACGACTTAAGGGAATTTTTTACTGTTAGAACATGTAAAAGTTAAACCCACATGTCCAACTTTTACATACATGCACCCTGCCTTAGAGTGGTTAGTGTTGACTTACGAGTAGTAAAATGGAAGGATTAGGTCTGACAAAAGGTTTATTTTACCAGGTTGAATCAGCACTACAGGCTGCAGTGGCAGGTGTGAGATAGGTTTTCTAGTGCTATTTTAGTGGGTGGCACAATGGGTGTTGCTGCCCATTAGTAGCATTTAATTCACACGCCCTGGGTACAGGTAGTACCATTTACTAGGGATTTGCAAGCAAATTAAATGTGCCAATTAGGTATAGGTCAATGTTACCTTGTTTTAAGGAGAGAGCACAAGCACTTTAGCACTGGATAGCAGGGTTAAAGTGCACAGAGTTCTAATGCCTACAAAAACTAGTTAGCCAAAATCAGGGTGTGAAGGCCCAACATTTGGGGGAACACTATGTCAAGGATGTCACGGCTAACTGGGAGTACTCGTTCTTCTTGGGATGGATAGCTCACCAAACAACTCTTAGCTCACACTCTTTCAGAAGAGCACAACACACTGGGGACTTTTGGGGCTCAGGCTAGGATTGACAGGTGAAAATGGATTATCAATCACACAATCAAGTACGCATTAAAATTTCCCCCACCGCCCCAGTAGTGATGTTTCATAGAAAAAGGCCACTGTGGACCGTTTCCAAGGGGAAAACATTTGCAGAGTCTACACCAGAGGCATAAACATTAATCAAGCAAACTGGCTCTCCAGCCGTTCATCCCACAAGAACCTTGCATTTAACTGCCAGATCTATAATTATTTTATTCTCTTCAGATCGTATCCTGCACTCTCTCCACTATTAGGGCTTTCCTTTTATGTGCGTACAACATGGTGTAAGTTACCCCCTTTAGCTTTCTCCAAAATGAATCTCCTGTAGAAACGTGCATTGTGTCACTTAAGATATGCCAAAATCCTTTGGCATTTGTTAATGCCTGCCATACTTCATCAGACTTATTCCAGAAATGTATTAAAAAAAAATGTATTGCCATGTGATCGAGTGATTAAAACTGTAGTTGAGTTGGCCCCCAGAGGTGTTACCCTATGTATTCTCAACCAGTGTACCATGTTTCTTTTCCCAGAGTCTTATATAGCGTGAACTTGACCCGAAGGTATCAGAGCGCTTTACATGAGCACCAGTTGCGTTAAAGACCGACACATTCATTTTTGTTTTGTTTTTTTGTTTTATGTTGCTGCAGTATTGACCTAATGCATTTTGTGGATACCAATATGAACGTATGATTTAAACTATCCAGAGGAGACCAAAAGATTAATCCATCTGCCAACCACCCAGTCAGCCATACAGCTACAACAACATTGTTATGATCATTACACCATAAATCACTTTCTAATTCTGGTAAATCTCAGTGAACAACTCATAAGGCTCATATAAAGACAAACATAATATGTAACAAACAATATATAAATAAACTGCTCTCCCCTTCCCTTGTCCAGTCTTAAACTGCTCTGTTGTGAATTATTAAAGCCAAACTATAGGTTATCATTATCCACTCCTGTTAGACCTTCTGCAGCTCTACAAAGAGCAAGATAGCAAGTCAGCGAAGTGCACCTATCCAAGTTGGACATCAGTGGATTATGTCCAAAAGGAGTAGTGTGGCCTGCTCCCCTGTGCCAAGGTCATGACGTCCAAGTCACTTTACACAAGCAACAGTCAACTAGCAATCTCCTGGGAACAAAGTAGAGCCTTGTGGCGCACACATATTTATTACCCAGTGGCACTCGCCACTGGGTATAGTTAGGTCAGCGTTTCCACAACTTTCCAAGGTTGTTTTGTTAATAACTTTGGCGCCGTTTGACCAATCTTAATGAAACTTTACAAAAAAGTGCTCTTTTTTGCCTAGTTGGTGCATCGAATGTTTAAGGGTGATCCATCAAGCTAGGGCCGAGAAAAAGGAGGGGCCTCAAAACACAAAATCCCTATGCGTTTTCTTTAGCCTTTTTTTAAGGCAGCGCTACCGAAAAAACTGCTGAATGGAATTACACTTAACTTGGCAGGTAGCTAGATCTTGGTCAAGTTACTGTGCTTTTTGTGATTTGGTATAAGTCGGTTCAGTAGTTTTTGAGATATTGGAGTTAAAAAATATTTGTATAGATGGATGTTTGGGTTTGAGGGACTCCTTGAACCCAATTTTAAAAATAGAGCGTTCTGATTGGCTAGGAGTGTTTTTTCCTATGTGCCAATTCACTCCCACAGGCGTCACACTCCGACAGAAGAGAGCACTCTGAATGGCGCCTACAACATGAAGAACAAGTATTTGCATTGTAATAGGTCTCGCATTTGTCAGAGTTAGATAGAGCTATTGGCGTTGTAAATGACAATGTATTTTACCTGTTTGTTTTGGTTGGGAGTGTAGTGGATGTATGAACAGACGCCACTGCAGCACTTTCTAGACTAGAGGACTAAATAAGAATGGGGAATTACCACTGGAAACGGAGAGACAGCTGCAGCACTGTCTAGAAGACTTAGACTGAGGGAGTTACTGACGGGACCAGAGAAGCAGCTAGCAGCACTGTTTAGAGGACTAAGAATGAGGAATTACCACTAGGAACAGAGACACAGCTGCAGCACTGCCCAGAGGGCTTAGAATGGGGAAGTTACCGACGGGACCAGAGAAGCAGCACTATCTAGAGGAGTAAGTATGAGGAATTACCACTAGGAACTCAGACACAGCTGCAGCACTGTCTAGATGCTTAGAATGGGGAAGTTACTGACAGGACCAGAGAAGCAGCTAGCAGCACTGTCCAGAGGACTTAGAATGAGGAATTACCACTGGGACCAGAGAAGCAGCTAACAGCACTGGTGTTGGAGCTGGCAATCTCCTGCACAACATACATCTTATCCATTCCATTACAAACTCAGTTATAAATTAATAGATCAAAATATAGCCCTACTACCCGGGCGAGGAACATTTATCTTCCCTGTCACTGCCCACGGGCGGTTTGGAATCCATCCTCCTCCAGGACTTCAGATCTATGGGCATCTCGTCTCACAATGGAACCTGGACAATGGGGCTACTGTGCGGATCCTTGCCCTCTATCCACTGCAGAACAGTAGAGTAACCTGTTCCTCCTGCCCTATCCCACACCAGACAAAAAGTGTGCATTCCTCATCTCCCAGGACAGCACCCTTTCTCCAGTGTGGAGATCTGGGCTGCTGCGCGTTTGCTCCCTCCTCCCAAAATAACAGGGTAGCAGCTCTCTCATCATCCACCGCCCCTTCACTCATGCACCCCTGTCACACACTGCTTAGCACTGTGTAACCATACATTCGCATCTACTACCCAAAAAGAGGAGCAGTACTATAGCTTTGTTCACCGCTTCTAAAAGGACAACAATGTTGTAGGTGTATGCATCCTTTGCGAGGCAGGGGCCAATTCATTTTGTCATACACCCTTCATCCTATTCCTGCAAGTACTGCCTGAGTTTGCTCTATGAGAAGCTTAAACAACATCAGAAAAGATGCACCTCCCTGTGACTCCCCTCTCCCCCTGCACTGTCATTAGATACAGAATAGTCCAAGACCATCAAATTACCATGAAGCAAAGTAGCATACAGTATATAGTTACATATCATATATACAGATTCGGTGGATTCGGGTAGGTCCAGACACATATCCAGACGGCGCCGGGTTAACCAAACATGGTATATATCATAGGGTCAGGGAAAGGAAAGAGGGAACAATGGTCAGGTAAAAGGTACAACAGAAGCCGATTTAGTGTGGGCACTTGACAATTTAAAAGGATTAGTAATAGTGAGGACCTTGAATGCTGGTGTGTTCAGTACCTTGTGCACATTCCGCATAGAGGATAGGGGGTCTGTGTATGTCTTCATTACCATATTGTGGTGGAGCATATCATGAATCTGGGTGTGTGCTAAATATTCCGTGCAGGACGGAGTATCAGTACATGGTACAATCTGCGCTCGTGCAGCCTAGAGTTAAAGTCAGCCCTGGAGGCACCATAGGCATGCATCATTAAATCAAGTTGGAGGATTAACGTCATGTCTCTAGTCTGGTCCTAATTGTGCTGTAAGCAATGGAACGTGCGCGTGTCCTAAGAGGAATTAGGTAACATAATTATACTATGAACACACTTGATATCGGTGAAAAAGTGTGTGAAGAGTCGAGCCGTACTTACTACATCTCTCGACCCACATATAGACGGGTCGGATGTTGCGGTCCTGTGTTGTGGAAAGGTCTGCAGCAGGAGGGAAAAGGAAAGGGAGGGTCAACCGCAACAAGGAAACCGTCTATCAGGATAAGAACATGAAAACAGAGATACGGGTCATATTGGCCATCAGAGGAGTACTTACCTGCGGTGCAGGGTGCTGCAACAAGTTATTTGGAATTAGTGTTTCCGTGGTCCCCAAGCGTGTGTAATGTAGACGCCAATGTGAAGACGGAAGTTTATAAAGGAAGTACCATTTGATCCGAATGTTGTCAAGGAAATATATGTGCAAAATGGGGGCAGGCACCATCTTAGAGTGATGTGAGTCATGATGGAAGTTGGGGATAATGAGAGGAGAGGACCTGATTGTTTGCATGGTGGCAATACATTTGTAATTTGCATGATAAATACCATTTCACAGTTAACTGCATTAACCCCTTCGCTGCTAGGCCTTTTCCCCTCCTGTGCTAAGCCTTTTTTTGGCTATTTGGGGTAGTGCGCGCTTAGGCCCCTGTAACTTTTTGACCACATAAGGTATCCATGCCAAATTTGCGTCCTTTTTTTCTAACATCATGGGGATTGTAAAGGTACCCAGGGTTTGTGGATTCCCCTGGAGGGGACCCAGAAATTAGTCAAAATACAGCTAAATTTTGTTTTTTTTTGGAAAAATGCGAAAAAGGGCTACAGATGAAAGCGTCTTGATTTTTCCCTGCAAATGGCATCAAAAAGTGGTTGTGGGGATGAAATCACCATCTTCCCAGCTTTCAGGGACAAGCAGACTTTTGTCAGAAAACCAACTTTTTTACACAGTTTTGGCATTTTTCTGGGACATAGCCTATTTTTGCTATTTTTTGTGCTTTCAACCTCCTTCCAGTTAATGGTAGAAATGGGTATGAAACCAATAATGGATCCTGGAAAGCCATACATTTCTGAAAAGTAGACAAAATTCTGAATTCAGCAAGGGGTCATTTGTGTAGATCCTTAAAGTTTTCCTTATAGAAACTAACAGTTAAATAAAGGAAAAATTGAAAATTAGTTGAAAAAACAGCCCTTTGTGTCAACGTTTTCACCTGTAACTTCTTCTAATTATGACAGCTATTTGAAGGCAATATACCGTTATATCCGCTGGACCTTTCTGGTTGTGGGGATATATAGGACTTGTAGGTTCACCAAGAACCCGACGAACCCAGAGCCAATAATTGAGCAACATCTTGCAATGATTTTTTTTAAGTACCGGGTATATAGCAATTATTTTGGGAAAATGTATACATGGAAAAATTGTTATGAAAGACACCTATGTATTTCTGAAATGGGAACAAAATGTAGATTTTAGAAACAGTAGATATTTGCACATTTCCGAAATTGGGAGTACCCATACTAGCATGAGAATTATAGGTCATTTTTCAAAATGACTTATTTTTTACACATTGTCTTTAATTTGGAAGGCAGAAATGCATCGAAAGTCAATAGGTAATAACAGTTGCTCTACAATTCTGTGTTACCCTAAGTCTCCCGATAAAAATGGTACCTCACTTGTGTGGGTAGCCCTTGTGCCCACAACAGGAAATGGCTCAAAATGCAACGTGGACGTACCACATTTTCACAATGAAAAATTACCCTTTTTTTGCAAAGTGCCTAGGTGTAGTTTTTGAACCCTAGCTCTGCCGGCACCTAGGGAAACCTAGCAAACCTATACATTTTTGAAAACTAGACACCCAGGGGAATCCAGGATGGGGTGACTTGACTGCCTCCCACCAGGTTCTGTTACCCAGAATCCCTTGCAAACATAAAAAATTGTCCAAAAAACCACATTTTCCCCACATTTCTGTGGTGGAAAGTTCTGGAATCTGCGTGGATCCACAAATTTCCACCCACCCCGCGTTCCCCAAAGTCTTACGAGAAAAATGGTACCTCACTTGTGTGGGTCGGCCTAGTGCCTGCGACAGGAAACGGCGCAAAACGCAACGTGGTCACATCTCAATTTCGCAGTGAAAAATGACCCTTTTTTGGCAAAGTGCCTAGCTGTAGTTTTTGAACCCTAGCTCTGCCAGCACCTAGGGAAACCTAGCAAACCTATACATTTTTGAAAACTAGACACCCAGGGGAATCCAGGATGGGGTGACTTGACTGCCTCCCACCAGGTTCTGTTACCCAGAATCCCTTGCAAACATAAAAAATTGTCAAAAAAACCACATTTCTATGGTGGAAAGTTCTGGAATCTGCGTGGATCCACAAATTTCCACCCACCCCGCGTTCCCCAAAGTCTTACGAGAAAAATGGTACCTCACTTGTGTGGGTCGGCCTAGTGCCTGCGACAGGAAACGGCGCAAAACGCAACGTGGTCACACCTCAATTTCGCAGTGAAAAATGACCCTTTTTTGGCAAAGTGCCTAGCTGTAGTTTTTGAACCCTAGCTCTGCCGGCACCTAGGGAAACCTAGCAAACCTATACATTTTTGAAAACTAGACACCCAGGGGAATCCAGGATGGGGTGACTGGACTGCCTCCCACCAGGTTCTGTTACCCAGAATCCCTTGCAAACCTAAAAATTATCAAAAAACCACATTTTCCCCACATTTCTGTGGTGGAAAGTTATGGAATCTGCGTGGATCCACAAATTTCCACCCACCCCGCGTTCCCCAAAGTCTTCTGAGAAAAATGGTACCTCACTTGTGTGGGTCGGCCTAGTGCCCGCGACAGGAAACGGCGCAAAACGCAACGTGGTCACACCTCAATTTCGCAGTGAAAATGACCCTTTTTTGGCAAAGTGCCTAGCTGTAGTTTTTGAACCCTACCTCTGCCGGCACCTAGGGAAACCTAGCAAACCTATACATTTTTGAAAACTAGACAACCAGGGGAATCCAGGATGGGGTGACTTGACTGCCTCCCACCAGGTTCTGTTACCCAGAATCCCTTGCAAACATAAAAAATTGTCCAAAAAAACACATTTTCCCCACATTTCTGTGGTGGAAAGTTCTGGAATCTGCGTGGATCCACAAATTTCCACCCACCCCGCGTTCCCAAAGTCTTACGAGAAAAATGGTACCTCACTTGTGTGGGTCGGCCTAGTGCCTGCGACAGGAAACGGCGCAAAACGCAACGTGGTCACACCTCAATTTCGCAGTGAAAAATGACCCTTTTTGGCAAAGTGCCTAGCTGTAGTTTTTTAACCCTACCTCTGCCGGCACCTAGGGAAACCTAGCAAACCTATACATTTTTGAAAACTAGACACCCAGGGGAATCCAGGATGGGGTGACTGGACTGCCTCCCACCAGGTTCTGTTACCCAGAATCCCTTGCAAACATAAAAATTGTCAAAAAACCACATTTTCCCCACATTTCTGTGGTGGAAAGTTCTGGAATCTGCGTGGATCCACAAATTACCACCCACCCCGCGTTCCCCAAAGTCTTACGAGAAAAATGGTACCTCACTTGTGTGGGTTGTCCTAGTGCCTGCGACAGGAAACGGCGCAAAACGCAATGTGGTCACACCTCAATTTCGCAGTGAAAAATGACCCTTTTTGGCAAAGTGCCTAGCTGTAGTTTTTTAACCCTACCTCTGCCGGCACCTAGGAAACCTACCAAACACACACATTTGTGAAAAGTAGACACCCGGGGCTTCCAGGGAGGTATGGCTTGCGTGGATCCCCAACGTTTCCTTACCCAGAATCCCTGCAAACCTCAATTTTAGCTGAAAAATCACTTTTTCACACATTTGTGTGTGGGAAAGTGTGGCATCACTGGCCTCACACAAGTTTCCTCCCACCCAGCGTTCCCCAGGTCTCCCGATAAAATGGTGCCTCACTTGTGGGAGGCCCAAGTACCAGGCAGGCAAGGGCCCACAACGTATTGAGGCGACCTCAAAATGGCCTTCACAAAACCACCTGGTTTTGCAAGGAAGTCACCTGGGTTTTGGCCTGTGCTCGGCGGCCATCTAGGAAACCTACCAAACCCACACATTTCTGAAAAGTAGACACTCGGGAGCTTCCAGGAGGTATGGCTTGCGTGGATCCCCAACGTTTCCTTACCCAGAATCCCCTGCAAACCTCAATTTTAGCTGAAAAATCACTTTTTCACACATTTTTGTGTGGAAAGTGTGGCATCACTGGCCTCACACAAATTTCCTACCACCCAGCGTTCCCCAGGTCTCCCGATAAAAATGGTGCCTCACTTGTGTGGGAGGCCCAAGTACCAGCGACAGGCAAGGGCCCACAACGTAGTGAGCGACCTCAAAATGGCCTTTCACAAAACCACCTGGTTTTGCAAGAGTCACCTGGGTTTTGGCCCGTGCTCGGCGGCCATCTAGGAAGCTACCAAACCCACACATTTCTGAAAAGTAGACACTCGGGGCTTCCAGGAGGTATGGCTTGCGTGGATCTCCCAACGCTTCCTTCCAGAATCCCCTGCAAACCTCAATTTTAGCTGAAAAATCACTTTTTCACACATTTTGTGTGGGAAAGTGTGGCATCACTGGCCTCACACAAATTTCCTACCACCCAGCGTTCCCCCAGGTTGCCTGTCGCGGGTACTTGGGCCTCCCACACAAGTGAGGCACCATTTTTATCGGGAGACCTGGGGGAACGCTGGGTGGTAGGAAATTTGTGTGAGGCCAGTGATGCCACACTTTCCCACACAAAAATGTGTGAAAAAGTGATTTTTTCAGCTAAAATTGAGGTTTGCAGGGGATTCTGCAAGGAAACGTTGGGGGATCCACGCAAGCCATACCTCCCTGGAAGCCCCCGGGTGTCTACTTTTCAGAAATGTGTGGGTTTGGTAGGGTTCCCTAGATGGCCGCCGAGCACGGGGCCAAAACCCAGGTGACTCCCCTTGCAAAACCAGGTGGTTTTGTGAAAGGCCATTTTGAGGTCGCCTCACTACGTTGTGGGCCCTTGCCTGTCGCGGGCACTTGGGCCTCCCACACAAGTGAGGCACCATTTTATCGGGAGACCTGGGGAACGCTGGGTGGTAGGAAATTTGTGTGAGGCCAGTGATGCCACACTTTCCCACACAAAAATGTGTGAAAAAAGTGATTTCTTCAGCTAAAATTGAGGTTTGCAGGGGATTCTGGGTAAGGAAAAGTTGGGGGATCCACGCAAGCCATACCTCCCTGGAAGCCCCCGGGTGTCTACTTTTCAGAAATGTGTGGGTTTGGTAGCTTTCCCTAGATGGCCGCCGAGCACGGGGCCAAAACCCAGGTGACTCCCTTGCAAAACCAGGTGGTTTTGTGAAAGGCCATTTTGAGGTCGCCTCACTACGCTAGGGCCCTTGCCTGTCGCGGGTACTTGGGCCTCCCACACAAGTGAGGCACCATTTTAACGGGAGACCTGGGGGAACGCTGGGTGGTAGGAAATTTGTGTGAGGCCGGTGATGCCACACTTTCCCACACAAAAATGTGTGAAAAAAGTGATTTTTTCAGCTAAAATTGAGGTTTGCAGGGGACTCTGGTAAGGAAACGTTGGGGGATCCACGTAAGCCATACCTCCCTGGAAGCCCCGGGTGTCTACTTTTCAGAAATGTGTGGGTTTGGTAGGTTTCCCTAGATGGCCGCCCGATCACGGGGCCAAAACCCAGGTGACTCCCCTTGCAAAACCAGGTGGTTTTGTGAAAGGCCATTTTGAGGTCGCCTCACTACGTTGTGGGCCCTTGCCTGTCGCGGGTACTTGGGCCTCCCACACAAGTGAGGCACCATTTTTATCGGGAGACCTGGGGGAACGCTGGGTGGTAGGAAATTTGTGTGAGGCCCGTGAATCCACACTTTCCCACACAAAAATGTGTGAAAAAAGTGATTTTTTTCAGCTAAAATTGAGGTTTGCAGAGGATTCTGGGTAAGGAAACGTTGGGGGATCCACGCAAGCCATACCTCCCTGGAAGCCCCCGGGTGTCTACTTTTCAGAAATGTGTGGGTTTGGTAGCTTTCCCTAGATGGCCGCCGAGCACGGGGCCAAAACCCAGGTGACTCCCTTGCAAAACCAGGTGGTTTTGTGAAAGGCCATTTTGAGGTCGCCTCACTACGTTGTGGGCCCTTGCCTGTCGCGGGTACTTGGGCGTCCCACACAAGTGAGGCACCATTTTTATCGGGAGACCTGGGGAACGCTGGGTGGTAGGAAATTTGTGTGAGGCCAGTGATGCCACACTTTCCCACACAAAAATGTGTGAAAAAGTGATTTTTTTCAGCTAAAATTGAGGTTTGCAGGGGATTCTGGGTAAGGAAACGTTGGGGGATCCACGCAAGCCATACCTCCCTGAAAGCCCCCGGGTGTCTACTTTTCAGAAATGTGTGGGTTTGGTAGGTTTCCCTATGTGGCCGCCGAGCCCCGGGCCAAAAACCCAGGTGACCCCCTTGCAAAACCAGGTCATTTTGAGATAATGTGTTGTTTATTTCTGCAGCGTGAAAATTTTGGCACAATATTGCAAGGAAAATGTGACAGACATTTTGAGGTTTGCAGGACATTGTGGGTACCATAACTTGTTGGGATCCACAAGAGAGATATCACCATGTACTCCCATGGGTGTTTCGTTTACGACAATATCTACAGTTGGTAGGTTATTCTTAGACGGAATGTACACCTTGGCAGACAGACTAAAAAGACAAAGATTACTGCACAGCCATCTATTCCTCAAGCACACACACATACTGGTTGGATTTGGCACGAGGGCAAGTGATGGTTCAGTATATACAATTTTATTAACAAGAGATTTCACAAAAATGAAATGCACTGTCAATAATTGAAAGGACAAAAACGGAACCAGTGACTCGCAGCTCGTGAGCTGTAAAGCCACGTCAAGGCCCCAACCGCTTTACAGGCCATTCACACACCTTTCATACGTGATACACACAAGACCATTCACACCCCCAGGCACGAAACAAACACATTACAACATTCACAAAAAGGGACAAGGTACACCCTGCTTGAGAAAGACAAAAAAAAAATATTACTGCACAGCCATCTAATCCTCAAGCACACACACACATACTGGTTGGATTTGGCACGAGGGTGAGTGATGGTTCAGTATATACAATTGTATTAACAAGTGATTTCACAAAAATGAAATGCACTGTTAATAATTGAAAGGACGAGAAACTGAACCATTGACTCACAGCTCGTGAGCTGTAAAGCCACGACAAGGCACCAACCTCTTTACAGGCCATTCATACACCTTTCATACGTGTGACAAATACAAAACCATTCACACCACCAGCCGTGGGCCCTCACATTACAACACTCACACCAGCAGACAGCGCCATTCAAGGGCCCATCACTTTCACACGCCCACATTCCTAACACAGCAACCACACAAGCTGATGGATTGCGTGGAGTGTCGCTCGGCTAGCAGTGTGTGTAGTGACCAGCAGCAAGTCACTACTCACACACTGCCAGCCGAGCGCCAGTCCACGCACACCGCCAGCCAAGCACCACTCCACGCACACCGCCAGCCAAGCGCCACTCCACGCACACCGCCAGCCTAGTGCCACTCCACGCACACCGCCAGCCTAGCGCCACTCCACGCACACCGCCAGCCAAGCACCACTCCACGCACACCGCCAGCCAAGAGCCACTCCCCGCACACCGCCAGCCAAGCGCCACTCCACGCACACCGCCAGCCAAGCACCAGACTACACACACCACCATCACATTTAGGATTTTTTTATACAAAAAAGAAAACACAAACAAATTGCAAATAGATACAAATCTACTAACACAAAATCAGAAACTAAATACATTGCACTAATGCCAACCTTGAAACAGAACAACAATTCTTAAACATTACAGACCAGGCAGTTCACTTTACCACTCATGGTTGCTCCCAATAATTCTTTTGCTTGTGGTACGCTCTATAACAAGCAGGCACACACAGCCCAGGGTTAGAAGGACACTCAGGGCAGTACATACGAGTCTCCTTCCGCGTACCTCTTCGCCAACAGACTCTACATCTCCTAGTGGGAAAGTCTTTTGAGGGTGTAGGAGGAATGTGATCAGGAAAGTGGCGATCTTTCAATCGAGCCACATCCTCCACCACTCCAACTTTAGGAACACTTGCCTGTTCCACAACAACAAGGCTGCCTATGACAGACTCCTGAAACTGAACAAAAGTCAACTTTGACGCAGGAGAACACTCCTGAACACAACAAAAGCATTGAAAGTTGCTAAATTGAAGAGATGGATGGCCAACTTCTTATACCAAATGTAAGACTTACGAATAGCAGTGTAAGGTTCCAACCTCTGATCTACTCTATCAACACCACCCATGTGCTTATTGTAGTCTAAAATGCACACAGGTTTGCGCACTTCAGCAATCTGACCCCAAACAGCCACAGGTGAAGTACTCTCATCATGGATGGTAGTCAGCATGTACACATCCCTCCTGTCCACAAATTTCACAGCTAGCAGTTCCTCACTACGCAAGGCACTGCACTGTCCCCTCTGAAGTTTTTTGCAAACAAGCTCTTTTGGATAACCTTTACGGTTAGAGCGGATTGTGCCACAAGCAAAAGTGTCCACTTTGAACAATTCCTTAAACAATTGCACAGCAGTGTAGAAGTTATCAAGGTACAAATGGTGGCCTCTGTTAAACAGTCCTCTAGCAAGATCCCACACAATTTTCTCTGAAACTCCAAAAGTGGACGGAGAACCAGGGGGTCAATAGTGGAATCCCTACCAGTGTACACACGCAAATTAAAAACATATCCTGTCCTACTCTCAGACAACATATACAGCTTAATTCCATAGCGTGCCCTCTTGCTAGGAATGTACTGCCTAAAAACCAAACGGCCCTTGAAGAGGACCAAAGACTCATCAATAGATATTTCTTTCCCTGGAGTATAGATCTCTGAAAATCGATCTACAAAGTGATCAAGAACAGGCCGAATCTTAAAAAGACGGTCACATTCAGGGTGATCTCGTGGCAACGCCAAACCATTATCAACAAAATGCAGCATCCGAAGCAAAAGTAAATACCGATCACGAGTCATAACTGCAGGAAATATGGCTGTTGCCATCAAGGGACTGGTAGACCAATATGAACCCATGGACGGCTTCCTTATCAAACCCATCAAAAAAGTCAAACCCAAAAACTTCTTCATCTCTTCCAGATTTGTGGGACTCCACCGGGTAGCTCTAGAATGGGGCCTAAGTCTGGCACTGTTGTCCCTCAAAAACTGTTCAGCATACAAATTAGTCTGCTCAACAATCTCACCCAAAAATACATCATCCATAAACAACTGAAAATACTGTATAGGCAAATAATGTTCACAATCCACTCTACACCCTGCATAACCACTAAAGGCAGGCAACACCGGCTGCACCATGTTTGGATCCACCCAGAGTCCAGCACTTCCAGTAGGAAGCCTAGCAGCCCCAGGCTGCAATCCAGATGCCTCTTGCACCATCGGCACAGTAGTATCCTCCTCTAAATCAGGCACTTCATCTGCACTGAGAGTACCTTCATCATCCGATGATTCCATGTGGAGAGAAAACTCACTGCCTGAATCTTCCCCTCCCTCCTCTCCCTCAGACGCACTGTCAGTCTCATAATCCTGCTCAGAGGAAGATTCAAGAAGCAAACCAACCATCTGCTGAGCAGTAATTCTACGGCTAGCCATAATGCTTACTAATAAAGGTTACTTGTCAAACAAGTCAACAACAACAAACCCTTTGTAAAAAAAAGAAATAAACAAAATGTAGCTTTATCACAAAGACCTATATACTCCAACACTATACCACTCACGTGCAGAAGCAGCTAGACTCACCACCACCTACTCTGCACAGACACAGTAAGGATCAACAATATCCCACTAAAAAAGAAGAAAAAAATTACACATAAGACAATGCAAAACATCGCAAAGAATTTCATGCTCTGAACACTAACAAATATGCTGCCATTATGACACCACTTACAAAAAAATTCATTCATGCATGACAATAATACTCATTTGGAGTACACACAACAAAAATATTTTTCTTACCAAATAAATGCTATTACGCAAAACTGCAGAACAACCACTGCCGAAACCGCAAACAGGAATCAAAAGCTTTACACTAGAATAAAAAGGAGAAAAAAACATTACAATCACATATGAAAATAATGCACCAGTCCACACACAATCCACCAGCCAAGCTAAGGGGTAGGTGGGCCAAAGAGTATAAATAAAATATTCACCCCCGTAAAAGGGGAGCAACCCTTGCCCTTTTGGCCACTCCCCAACACAAAAATTTAAAAAACCCTGGTGTCTAGTGGCTTCTGCCCTCCTTGGGGACAGATGGGCCTAAAAACATACTGCTATTCTGCCACCCAAGGTGTCACTCTCCACAAATAAATGCCTGGTGGACTAGTGGGAAGATACCTTTATCTTCCGCACACGATCTCTCACTACTCAACTCTACTCTCAACTCTATTCACAACTGGATGTTAGCTCACCAACTCATTCTGAATCCCGCCAAAACTGAATTCCTCCTCCTCTCTACCTCTCTCTCACCTCCTCCTGTTCAATCTTGGATGGATCAGCTGAACCTACTCAACAACAAACCCATCATTGTCGACAGCGCTAAATCCCTAAGTGTCATTCTTGACAAAACACTCAACCTAATCTCCCACATCAACTCTATTGCTAAGAACGCACGTTACCAGTTGCGCCTTCTATGGGGGATCCGTCGGTTCTTCCCGGAGAAAGACTTAAAAACCTTGGTACAATCTCTGGTTCTCTCAAGACTGGATTATTGCAATTCTCTTCTGACGGGCCTACCCAAATCCCACCTCTCCCCTCTCAAATCCATCCTCCATTCAGCAGCTCGCTTCATTTCAGGGTCTAAACGAAGCGACCACGTCACTCCTATCCTGTCCTCTCTTCGATGGCTTCCGATCGAGGCAAGATCTATTTACAAAACTGCCTGCATCACACACAAAGCCTTACACACGTCCTCCCCACATTACCTGGCGGATAAATAGAAATTGTCCGGTGGCTCGCAATGCGGAAAAGCTTCTGCTTGCGCACCCCCCCCCCCCCCGTCTTCAAAAGGGAAAGATCGATGGCGCAATCCGGTGAGAATCGCTTCCCCCGTTGCTCCGTGCCACCTCCTCTACCCGGATCTTCAAAGCTGACCTCAAATCTCTTCTCTTCCAAAGACACTATACTTTCACTCTCAGCCCCTCTAGTTCGCTCTTCATTGTGTTCTGAGTGCCACTTATTGCAGTATACCTCTATATCATGCACATGTGTGTGTGCCCGGAAGCTGTTTCAGCCCGGGCTGCCACACACGGGGGGGGTGTATGCACTGCCAGCAACCTGCCAGGCCAGTGCACAGTGCACAGAGCACCAAAAACATATGGCCCCCAAAAGGGGAGCAACCCTTGCCCAAGGGGCCGCTCCCCAAAACAGTATTTAGACGTTTAAAAAAAAAAAAAAAAAAATTCCCTGGTGTCTAGTGGGCATTCCTGCTGCACGATCGCATGATCGTGCAGCAGGAATGCACAAAAGAGGCATCGGGGGAAAGGAAAACCCTTTCCTTTCCCTCGATGCCTCTTTTGTTTCAAACCCCCCCTCCCCGGAGCCAAAACTCACCTTATTCCCCGACGCGCTGGAAGCAAATGGCTTCCAGCGCGTCGGGGAACAAAGGGAAACCCCCAATGACGTCAGCGCTGCCTTCCCCCCAAAAAAACCAACGATCGGATTCCCACGGGGGGAGCGCCAGCGCTTCCCCCGTGGGTGTGTCTTATGACGAGCTAGACTCGTCATGAGCACACGACCACTGTGTGCCATGACGAGTCCAGCTCGTCATAAGCATCGAAGGGGTTAACATTTTTTTTTTAAAGTATCAGGGATTCGCAGCCTGACGACTGGTAATAATTCGAGCATGTGGACCTATAAGAGATGACAGATATCAACACTGGAAAACTAGAGTTACAGGTAAGTATCGAATTTCTTGTAATCCAACCTCTCGCCCCAATGCAGGTACTAGCTATGCAGGTTGGACATGATCTACATTGCTCCAGATGTGATACTCTTACTTGCTCCTTTTGGCCCTAACTAATTATTCCAACTCATAAATAATTTGGAAGCCCAGCCTCCACGTTTTTTTTATTGCTAGCCTGTACTTCTTTCTTCAGACTGAAAGAGGAGGATTTCAGGTTTTCTGTGGCAGCACTTCCCACTTTACTATTGTAAACATGCACTTGGGGTATCTTCAAGTGTAACAACCCATTAATATGCATTGTTAAGGGTAAGATGACCTACCATTATTTTGGTCTGCATTTTCCGTGCATTAAATTGTGATTGTTGTTTTAAGGATCACTGTGAAGGCAAATGGAGAATTCCTGTCTGTATTCAGCTTTTAGTTTGTTTTTGCTCTACCCTAGGCGACACAGGTTTCTTTAGGTTTTTTCCAAAAATATGATTTTCTTTCTAGGAAGCGTCCTTTTCTCTTCCCAATGTATTAGCTGAAAAGTTGGTTTACCTAGTGCTCTATCCTTCCTGCTAGATCATTTGTTTTTCGTAATGATATAGGTGTTCTTGCCTATAATTATTTATTCCTTTCACATTAATAGATCACATATTATTCCACTTTTTCCCAAAGTAATATAGAACTCGTGGTAAATGATCCTTGATTGATCTTGATGAAAGAGGTAGAAAGCACTCTGAAATGAGTATATGATTGAGATGTGTAAAGCATATAGTTTTAAAGATAACCTTAAGCATAGCCTCTGTAAATTGTTCCTTTTCTACTATATTCCGATATAAAAAAATCTTTGGGCAACATCCCATTCCCAAAGCCACATAGAAATCGGCCCTTATTTTCTGTAGGTACTATAGATATAGATAAGATGGGAATTCTGAGGTGGCTTCAAAGAAGATAATTCCTGAAAATCTCTCAATGAGGTAACACATTTCATCAGATTGATCTCCTGCAGTTTTCTTTTGCACTCCGAAGAAGATAGTATACTGGAGAAAAAAATGTGACTGAAGATAATAATTTGTTACATGGCATATGTATTTATTTAAGGGTACAGATGTGTAAATGCTGATGCCTCTATCAGCACCACGTAGCTCTACAAAAGAAAGGGGAAGACTAGATTAGGCAGGAATTCTTGGGCTCTGAGGAAGGCATTTTCCAATAAGAGTTGTTTCTAGACGACAATTTAGCCAGTATCTAAATGGCTGTGCAATCATCATTATGCCTGAAGATGGGGGGCGTGGCTTGACCAGCCAGCATGTTTATCGGACGCCTATCATACCGCCATCACTACATCAAACTTGCCTCCCTGCTCCCCTACACTGCTCTGCAGCCTTGTTTAGACAACGCTGCAGTTGTGAGTGGCAGAGGTGAGACATTGCAGCTGACTGGTGCCGGGCCCCCGAGCGGCCATTCGGCCCTTTGACAAGCATATCTGAAAGAAACACGTTAGTGATAGATTCCTTACCTTAGAATACCCCCAGGCGTCAGACTGGATCCGGAAAGTTTTCGTCAGCAGTACCCCTGCGCGTCGGAAGGTGGCGTCGTGCAGCTCCGCGTCCGTCGTTGGCGTCGTGGTTTCCGAGATGACATCGCGGCAGCTACTTAGACGCCGCCCTCGCGCGCTGATGTCAGTTCTTTCTTTTTCCGCACCAGCAAGCGCAGATTCGGAGAGAGCGGTACCCCCAGTCGTTTTAGGAGGCCTTTTTGTCTCTATTTTTTTCGAGTCGATCTACTCTTGGTGCCGTAGGGATGCCCGGCTTCAAGTCCTGCGAGGAATGTCATCGCATGATGTCGGTGACGGACCCACACTGCGTGTGTCTCTACTGCCTGGGGCCGAAGACTTTGCGGGAGCGGTCCCGAAAGTTGCTTGAAGTTCGGCAGTCGGCTCCGTGCCGCTCAACGTCCCGGTCCCACGGGAGGTCGAGGGACCGGTCGCGGAGTCACCACCATCGTTCGTCGGGATCGAAGTCTTCGCACTCGGGGTCAGGTAAGACGAAGCACTCTAAGAAGTCGAAGAAGCGCCGTCGCTCTCCGACTTCCCCTCGCCCGTCGCGGCTGAGGGTGCGGGTGGTGCCACCCCCGCGGCTCCGGCGGAGCCTACGCATTCGCCGCCGGCCTACCCGCCCTTCCCGGGTCCGTCGGCGACTCCGGCCCAGCTGCAGGAATTTCTGTCAGCCATGGCTCGCCTCTTTGGGCGGTCGGGCCCTACCGGTGCGCCTTCGGGCCCCACGGGTCTGACTGGGGGTCCTTGCCCTTTACTGCCGACGGCTCCGGCATCGCTGTCGGCTCCGGCCCTGGCACCGCAGGGCCCCCATGGATCCAGGCCTGGATCCCGGTCGACGCTGGTTGACCTTGTAACACCTCCACCAACGTCGACCCCTCCGGCACCACTTCCGATGTCGCCCGTCCCACCGGACGACGTCGTCCCCGGTTTCAGCCCCGAAGTGGACACGGCGCCGGAACGGCGTCGCTCGACGCCGATTCTGACACCGATGTGACCTTTCTATCCCTATGTCCATCCTCCTTATTTTCGGCCTGTTCATCAGCCTTCGGAGGAAGGGGAGGACTGGGAGGGGTCTGAGGACCCTTTCACAGCACAGTGTGAGTTAGACCCGGACTGGACAGAGGAACTGGGGGATGCCAGTGGTCTTGATAACTCTCCTGACCTTGGCATGCTCACTCCTCCTACCGTGGCTACAGAGGAGGGTGCAAGTTATGCCGTGGTGTTGCGTAGGGCGGCCGAGGCCCTCCACCTCGAGCTCCCTACAGTGGCCGTCAGGACCAACCTCCTGACAGAAGTGCTTCAGCCGGCGGCTACCTCTGCGGAGCCACTGCTGCCTTTTAATGATGCACTTTCAGACATTCTTTTGGGCACCTGGTCCAGGCCCACCACAGGGGCTCCTGTGGATAGGAATGTGGCCCAACGCCATCGCCCGGCCCCGGGCGACCCCCTTTTCCTCTCCCAACACCCCACCCTTGAGAGCTTGGTTGTCCAAGCCTCTGCGTCCCCGAGCGCATTCCCTACCGCACCTCCGGATAGGGAATCCAAGAAACTGGAACAATTTGGGAAGAAGATTTTTTCTTCCGCCAGTTCAGGGCTGCGGTCTGTGAGCACCGCATGCCTCTTGGGCCGTTATTCCCACTCTCTGTGGGATACAGTGGCGCAAGTGCTGCCTCAGTGTCCGGAGGAGGCACGGACAGTGCTCTCTCAGGCTATTGCTGAAGGGAGAGATACAGCAAAGTTCACGATTCGATGTGGCCTTGACACCGCCGACTCGCTGGGCAGGGTGATTTCCACGACAGTGGCGCTCCGTCGCCACGCCTGGCTGAGGACTACTGGTTTCTCTGGGGATGTCCAGAACACCCTGATGGACATGTCCTTTGATGGCATTCGCCTTTTTGGCAACAAGGCAGATAGTGTGTTGGAGCGCTTTAAGGACTCGCGGGCTACGGCCAAGTTCCTGGGCCTTTCCGCCACGCGCCCTCCTCCGCCTTCTGCTTTTCGCTCCTTTCGTGGCCACGGAAGGGGCGCCCCGACACGTTCGCTTCAGAGCCACAGGCCTGCGCAGCAACAGTCTCAGCGCGGACGTGGGACCCGCCGAGGCGGGTCAGGGGGCCAGCGGGCGGGTCAGTCCACCTCCACCCCGGCCACCACTGCCTCCAAACCTTCCTAGTCCGGTTTTTCAGGCCCATCCAACGCCAGTGGGCGGCAGGATTCGCCATCACCTCCCCCACTGGCGCACCATCACTTCGGACAGGTGGGTTTTACAAATAGTCCGAAGGGGCTACTCCCTCCCCTTCGAGACTACCCCTCCAGCCATGCCACCCCAGTACTACCGCATGTCGGGGGATCACTTGGCACTTCTTCAACAGGAAGTCGCGGCCCTCTTGACCAAGGGGGCCATCGAGCGCATTCCTGCGCCAGAAGTAGGACGTGGTTGTTATTCCCACTACTTTCTGGTGCCCAAGAAGGACAAGGGCCTGCGTCCTATCTTGGACCTCAGGGACGTCAATCGCTTCCTCCGGAAGGAGAAGTTCAAGATGTTAACTCTGGCTCAGGTCTTGTCTGCCCTCGACCCTGGAGACTGGATGGTAGCGTTGGATCTGCAGGACGCATATTTCCACATTCCCATCCTGCCGGCCCACCGTCGTTACCTGCGGTTTACGGTAGGCCACGAGCACTTTCAGTTTACCGTGCTCCCCTTTGGCCTTACCAGCGCCCCTCGGGTGTTCACGAAAGTGATGGCGGTGGTCGCAGCTCATCTGCGCAGATCAGGGGTTCCAGTCTTCCCCTATCTCGACGACTCGCTGTTGAAGGCGGGCTCGCCCCGGACAGTCGTCTCCCACCTCCAGACTACAGCCGACCTCCTGCATTTGCTGGGGTTCTCCATCAATGTGCCGAAGTTGCACCCGATTCCCTCTCAGAAGCTCCTTTTCATTGGAGCGGTTCTGGATACGACGCACTTTCGGGTCTATCCTCCCGAACGGCGAATCCAGGATATTCAGGCTCTGATTCCAATCTTTCAGCCTCTATCCTGGGTTTCGGTCAGGATGACCCTGAGGCTGCTGGGCCTCATGGCCTCCTGCATCCTGCTGGTCACTCATGCCAGATGGCATATGCGGGCTCTGCAGTGGGTCCTGAAGTTCCAGTGGGCGCAGCATCAGGGGAACCTGTCCTATTGTGTCCAGATCTCAGAGGGCACTGCACACCAGCTGCAGTGGTGGCTCACAAACCGGCATTGGGTCAATGGCAGATCCCTCTCCCCTCCCCAACCGGAGCACACAGTGGTGACGGATGCATCCCTCCTGGGATGGGGTGGCCACATGGGAGAGGCGGAGATCAGAGGCCTCTGGTTTCCGGGGGAGTCAAGGCTCCATATCAACCTTCTAGAGCTTCGGGCGATCCGACTTGCACTGAAGGCATTCCTTCCCTCTGTCAAGGGGAGAGGAGTGCAGGTGTTCACAGACAACACTACCGCCATGTGGTACTGCAACAAACAGGGCGGGGTGGGGTCGTGGACCCTATGTCAGGAGGCTCTGCGCCTTTGGACATGGCTGGAACATCAGGGCATTTCCCTGGTGGTTCAACACCTGGCAGGTTCACTGAACGCCAGGGCGGACGAACTCAGCCGCAGGTGCATGATGGATCACGAATGGCGTCTTCACTTGGACGTGGCGCAAGGTCTCTTTCAACAGTGGGGATATCCTTGGTTAGATCTATTCGCCGCCGAAGAGAACGCGCAATGTCAGCAATTCTGCTTGTTGGAATTTCCAAGGCGGCACTCGCTCGGCGACACTTTTCGTCGCGAGTGGAGTTGCGGTCTGTTGTACGCCTTTCCGCCTATACCACTTCTGCCCAGAGTGCTGAAGAAGATCAGGCGCAACCGGGCCCAGGTCATTCTTGTGGCTCCGGACTGGGCTCGAAGAGTTTGGTATCCTGAGCTACTCAGTATGACCATCGATCCCCCGATCCGACTGCCTCTTCGGGAGGATCTTCTGTCGCAGCAGCAGGGGACGGTCCTCCGCCCGAACCTGTCCAGTCTCCACCTCTTTGCGTGGAGATTGAGCGGCGGCAGCTGATTCCTTTCGACTTGCCTCCTGAAGTCTGTGATGTCATTCTGGCAGCCAGGCGTCCCTCCACTAAGTTGGTATACGCCTGCAGGTGGAACAAGTTTGTGGCATGGTGCACAGCAAAGGCTGTGGATCCCCTTTCTGTCCCTCTTTCTGAGGTCCTACTGTTCCTTCTTTCTTTGGCCCAGCAGGGCTCTGCTCTGGGTACTATCAAGGGCTACCTTTCTGCTATTTCGGCCTTTCTCAGGCTCCCTGATCAGCCCTCTCTTTTCAAGTCCCCTGTTGTTAACAGATTCCTCAAAGGCATTACTCACCTTTTTCCTCCTGTTCCCTTTGTAATGCCACAGTGGGACTTGAACCTGGTTCTCACATACTTAATGTGCGCTCCCTTTGAGCCTCTTCACAACTGTCCTCTTCGTTTGTTAACTCTGAAGACTGCTTTCCTGGTTGCCATCACCTCTGCTAGGAGAGTGAGTGAGCTCCAGGCTCTTTCTTGTAAACCTCCTTTTCTGTCTGTACATCCGGACAAGGTTGTCCTCAGGACACGTCCATCCTTTCTGCCGAAGGTTGTTACTGCCTTTCACATCGGGCAGACCATCACTTTGACCACCTTCTTTCCGCCTCCGCATCCTTCCAGAGAGGAAGAGAGGCTCCACCGTCTGGACCCAAAACGTGCACTCTCATTTTACCTGAATCGCACACAACAGTTCCGGGTGGATGACCAGCTCTTTGTTGGCTACGTTGGTGCCAAGAAAGGTCGGGCCGTACACAAGCCGACTATCTCCAGATGGGTTGTCTTGTGTATTAAAGCCTGTTATTCTCTGGCAAAGAAGGAGCCTCCGTTGGGGCTGCGCGCCCATTCTACCAGGGCGACGGCTGCCACTACGGCGTTGGGACGTGGTGTCCCCTTACAAGATATCTGTCAGGCAGCTACGTGGGCCTCGCTGCACACTTTTACTAAGCATTATTGCCTGGACAGCCATGTCCGGAGAGACGGCTTCTTTGGCCGTTCTGTTCTCTGGGGCTTCCTGGTGTGATCTAGGTTCGCAGACCCACCACCGGGGTTGGTATTGCTGGGGTATCTATTCTAAGGTAAGGAATCTATCACTAACGTGTTTCTTTCAGATGAACAAGTTACTTACCTTCGGTAATGATATATCTGTAAGAAACATTAGTTAGTGATAGATTCCTTACCGCCCCACCCATCCTCCCCGTTCTGCGAACTGATTTCTAGGGTTAAGGTCATCCCTTTCAGGGCCCTAGTTTCAATGCACCAGTGGTCAGTATCTTGCATGGCTCTGCATTCCTGGCGCGGAAAGTCGTGTACAGAACTGACGTCAGCGCGCGAGGGCGGCGTCTAAGTAGCTGCCGCGACGTCATCTCGGCGACCACAACGCCAACGATGGACGCGGAGCCGCACAACACCACCTTCCGACGCGCAGGGGTACTGCTGACGAAAACTTTCCGGATCCAGTCTGACGCCTGGGGGTATTCTAAGGTAAGGAATCTATCACTAACTAATGTTTCTTACAGATATATCGTTACTGAAGGTAAGTAACTTGTTCTTCGGGAAGGCAACCCCGGACATTGAGGACTGAGGCGTCTTCTGGAGCTGCGGACCGCTGTGGTGGGTCGGCGGGGTGATCCTGGAATGTGCTGTGTGAGGAGGCCCTGGCAGAGCTGGACACCCGTGCGACCCAGTAAGGCCTGGTGGCACACGTAATTTCTCCAGGAAAGGAGACGGACTGTCAGGCTTGCTGCCCTGTGGGCTGGTGGAGGCCACGTGCCCTGGGTCAGGATGCGGCAGACCGGCCGGAGGTCGCCCTATGAAAGGTGGGGGGCATGGCACTTTGGTCCAGTGCTTGCGGTGCCACTCCGCCCTCCCCCCGCCTTCATCGTGCGGCCTACTATTGTCAGGGCTACACACGACCTGGCCCCTTTAACTGCGGGGTGCCGCCACTACTCATGGGCTCTGCGATATAATGAGAGACGTGGCAAAGAGTGGCCATACTTGACTTAATACGCATATGAGTGCCTGTGGGCCCCTGTGCTGTGTGTTGCTGCCGGGACTTTCCTGAGGGGCCCTGAGGTGGCAATGTGACGGTCACTCCTAGACAAGGGCTTACCGATAGATACAACACTGGACGATGCTTTGTTATGTGCCTGCTGCCCCTCCTGTGTGCCTGTTAGACTTTCCTTGTTAAACGCTTACTGGCTGCCATCCTTTCTCCTGGTGGGATCTGACATGCAGGCTGCACATGAAGACTGCTGAGGCATTCTCATCCCCATCTTGGCGGCAGGCACTGTGAGTTTTTTTGTTGTTACCTATACTGCTATAGTTGCTTGCTGTCATCTTTGGAGCTGGGTCAGAGGGTCCTTCTCCTCACCATCAACAGGGCAGCTCGTGTTGCACCACCTAAGGGACTTGTTTGGAGTAGGTAAGCGGCCCTCTCACTCATAACTGTGCAGTCCACTGGTTTTATTGCCAACTAGTGAATGTTTGGAGATCCCTGATGCTGGCTTCAACACGCCCATTCCACCAGGTCCCCAATCGCTAGGGTGACCAGATGTCCCGGTGTCCGGACACTTTCCTTCATTTCAAAGACATGTCCCGGTTTTTGGGACAAAGGTCAAGTCAGCCTGCAAAGGCCAGTTGAAAAGGTATACTATCAATAAGTAATTTTTCTCTGTCATTCAGGCAGCGTACAGGAAGTCGAGTGCATGCTCCCAGCAGAGGGCAGGCAGAGTGGGGAGGAGGGCAGAGATTTACATAACATTAGCTATGACAGGACCTGTACCCTGAGACCCCACTGCCCTCCTCCCCACTCTTTCTCCCCTCTACTGGGAGGATGCAGCCGACTTCTGTCTGCACTGCCTGAAAGAAACAGAGAAGTTACTTAAGGATAGTGTATAATATCTACATAAGGAGGACATATAAACACCCGCACACACAGACACGTGCCAAAAGGCACTCGCACAAAGACACACACCCACTCCTGCCTCGCACGCAAAAATCGGGAAAGGCCAAACATGAATGTAAGGCTAAATGCTTTAGTCCTACTTTAATGTTTGGCCTGTCCCGGTTTTTACTTTTCTAAATCTGGTTACCCTACCCATCACCTTTGACCTACTCGGCGTGCACAGGGACTGCTGTTATGCTCCCGAAATCCAGGGACTGCTCATGCTGTCATCCCCCTACTGTCACTGCGGCCTGGCAAGCAGGCCCTTGAGGGGAGGCAAGGTATTGTTCTGGACTAGCTAGTTAACATACAACGCAATGGGACGGCCGCGCAATTGCGCAGGGAGCACCTTCAAGGCCCCCCACAGACCTTGTTTGACTGGTGAGTGGTGCTAGGTCCTTGGATGTAGCCACTCCAACTCTTTCTATAAGTGACAAACTCGATTCTGTGCTGGCGGCAGTGAAGAAGATTGGTACCACTCTAGAGAACACGCAAACCTCACTGGAAAGCAAAATCGATGCGGTGACAACGGATTTGATGCCACTACATGCGGATCACAGCAAACTTGCGAACCGCTGAGCTGACAATTGAGGAGCTTCAGCCATGGACTCTAGAATTTGACTCTTCGATGTGCCTGATGGTGGAGCGAGTAGAGGTCCTGGAGCGCTGCATGGAGGATGCAGAAGGCTGATCGTGCCAAAACAATGTACACGTGGTGGGCCTGTCGGAGGGGGCGGAGGAATCGGATTCTGTTGCCTATGTGGTGCAATAGTTGCTGCAGCTGTTACCCCAGGATACCTTCTCACATTTCTTCTCAATGGAGCGGGCTCACCATGTGCTGGCGCGCCAGCTGCCATCGGGCTCCGTCCATTCTTGTTTCCTGTAGTACACTACAGATGCTGTCCTGCGTGAGGTGCGAATGGTGCGTTAAGTCACGGTGGACAACGCTAAGATAATGTTTTTCTTGGACTACACTGTAATGGTGCAAAAACATTGAAACTCCTTTCTCATAGTGAAATGCCGACTCCGTGAGCTCTACATCCAGTATGCCCTCCTCTTTCCGGCAAGCTTAAAGGTGGCAACTGGAGGTAAGACACATTTCTTCAGTCCCCGAGAGTACACATGGGACTGGTTGGAAATGGTGGGCCACCCTTCCCAGGTTGGGGCTGCGACTCGTGGCAGGACTTCTTTACGGTGCCGGGGCAGACGTCCTCCTGCTCAATACTCTTCACAGCTGAAAAATGTACCTGACTTGGAACAAGTAATACGGGAGAGAAATCAGCCGTTCCTGAATGCTGCAGAGATTGCTGAGCAGGGTTGGGGCTCCAAACCAGATGAGGACTCCGACAAGTCAATTAGTGACGATGGCTGTTCTACTACTTGCCCTCCATGGCGGACTCTACGACTCACCCTGAGGCCATGCCGCAAACGTCTGATGACATTATCTGATGCCTAGAACACATGTCTGTGAACGCCTAATATTTCCTTTCTTACTAGGCGCATGCACTGGCACGCCCTCCTCTAAAGATGTTATGCAGCCTACTTGACTTTTTCTTTTTATAGCGGAAGGGGAGAGACGAAGTGGGGTTACTGCAGTGCTTACTTAGTAGACAGTCTTCATTACATATATTCATGCCTCTGTAAACAGAATGGTCTTCTGATGAATGTTTGGGTTCCTGTGAATTCCTCCTCCATTGTACGGGGTAACCCATTACTGGCTTCCACGCCCCCCCCCCCATCAGTTCCTTGACTGGTTAACTCTTGCTGAGTGTTAGTTCTATCATTGTTTGGGCGGAACCATGTTGCACCTTTGCTCCACTGGTATTTACATTTTTCTGTTAATGGTTTGTATTAGTTTAGTTATGATCCGCAACTCATTGTGGCCCAGTCCCCACTTCAACTTATTCTCATGTGTAGGATATATCGCTACTCTCTCGCTGACACTTGTGCAGTGCCCAGTGTTTGGGCGACATGTCCCACTATACATGACCAATTTTAACATACTTACACGGAATGTGAGGGGCATGCACACAACCTCGCTCCGTTACTCAGTCTATTCCTACCTGAAATGCCGCTCCACTCACATAGCGTTGTTACAGGAGACACATCTTATCCACTCCGTAGCCCTCAAGCTACAAAGACGCTGGTGTGGGCAGGTATTTGCCACCAACTATTCTACTTATGCTCGGGGTTACCACTGTGGGTTAAACCGGGGACCCTGTTGATAGTAGAAGGCACAATATTGGATCCAGAGGGCCACTATTTCCTGGTAAAAGGTTGGCTTGATGGCCACTCCATTCTTCTCAGTTCCATTTATGCCCCCAACACTGATCAGACCACCTTTTTACATGCTCTCTCAAGCACACTATCTCAATGGAGTGATACACCTTGGCTTCTTGGAGGGGAGTTTAATAGTGTACTGGATACTGCCCTCGATCGTACCTTCCCCCCTTTACCCCGCACAACTGTGACTTCCAGCGCTCAGATGTTGAATGATTGGCTCCGCCAATGGTGGCTAGTCGACTTCTGCTGTCTCCAGAAGCCTACCACAAAGGTATATTCCTTTTATTCTGTGCCACACAGTCTACATCTCCGTATTGACAGATTCGTTAGAGCAACATCGTTGCTCCCTTCTATTACACGAGCAGAGTTCATGGGATGCACTCACTCTGATCACAACCCACACCTTCTGCAACTACATTGGGCAGCCATCCCACCTCCCGTTCCTACCTGGCGCCTGCAACCTGCACTGTTGGAAGATCTCCCATTCAGTGCTTCCCCTGAGTCAATGATTATGTGGTATTTTTATAATATTAACACTGCTTCCACAAGACTGGTAGAATGGGATGCTTTCAGGGTGACACTGCGGGCATACTGTCTGGGCGTACAGGGTAACATGAGACAGCTGATCAACAGGGACCTTTCCCGATTGGAACTTCCACTTCTGGACCTGGAAACTCAGTCAGCTGATGATCCCAGTGCCATGCGTGCGCTGACAGAAGCGCGGCACGAACACTTTGCTCTTTCAGAAAGATTGCTTTGCTTTAATTATGCTGCACACTCTGCTTGTACACATGCCACGCCTGATAGAGCTGGACGACTCCTGGTGTGACTTATCTGACAGGATCAGCCCAAACACCCTATAATGGCACTACACTGTGGAGCAGATAGCATCCTTTATATGCAGCTTGCTATCCATGATGAACTCGCACGTCACTACACACAAGTGAACCAGACAGTCACAGTCACTAACCCGAAGGCTTATGACTCCTCCTTTGCTAACCTGACACTGACCCACATTACCATGGAACAGCGAACGAACCTAGATGGACCCATTACGCTGTTCAAAATTAAAGAGGCAGTCAAGGCGTTGACTACTGGCAAGTCCTGGGACCCGACGGTTTGCCCACAGAGCTCTACAAAGCCCCTCAATTGGCTCCACACTTGTTGACATTGTACGAGGAGGCCCTGTCCTTCGGCAGTCTTTCTGCTTCCCAAAGAGAGGCAACAGTCATGTCCATTCCCAAACTGAATAAAGATCTTCTGTTTGTAGGCTCCTACAGACCATTGGCTTTACTCAGCACTGACTATAAGATCCTGGCGAAAATACTTGTGGATCGTGAGGCACCTCTGGTCCCATGTTTGGTCCACCCGGATCAAATGGTCTTGTCCCTGCCTGCAATACCTCACTGAATTTATGCTATTTCTTTAGAGTCATGACTTATGCCCGCTATCCGTGGCCTAGTGCTGGATATCTGGTCTTTGACTCCTTGGAATGGGATTATCTCTTCACTGCTCTGTCCCGGTATGGCATCGGACATTGCCTCTTGCACTTAGTAGAATTATTATACACTGACCCCTTACTCGGGGTCAGTCGAACACCATTTCCATACACAGGGGGACGCGACAGGGATGCCCGCTATCACCTCTGTTGTTTTCCCTGGGGATCGAACCACTAGCGCTGGCCATGCGCACCCAGGGTTGCATTGGGCATCCCACTAGGCAACGGGACGCATGTGATATCTTTATACCCAGACGACATGCTACTTTACATCAGGGACACACACAACATACATGACATGATTGCTTTGACTTTGGCCCGTTTAGCGCCCATTTCTGGACTGTGGGTGAATTGGACAAAAATCATGCCTATTCGCCTTTCTCCCTGATTTCCCCGACCCAGGCTTTGCTCTCAATGGGACGCCCTTGACCTGGCAGCACCTCACATTTAGGTATTTGGGTGTGTGTGTGTGTACCACTCCTTGTCTGACCTCTTTGATGGTAATGTCACTTGTGCAGTAACATTGCTACATGCTCAGATGGCTTTCTGGCGCACGCTGCTGTTGGCAGTAGCAGGGAGGGTAGCATTAAAAATGGTAGCTTTGCCCCGCCTTATGTATTTCTTGATCAACCTTCCTATTCGCATCCCTGTTGCGTTCTTTCAGGCGTTTGAACAACAGATGTGTGTTTATTTGGAACATGTCGTGCTGCAGGGTGGCATTAGTGAAACTTTGTTTGCCCACGGATGGGGTGGGGGGGAAGGGGCTGGCTGCTTCACATCTCGAACAATATTACCTCGCTGCTCAAATACAGTGGATTGCTAGGTGGTTGGCGGGTTTGCAGCTGTCTGACACAGCCACACCTTCTCCTTGTTGGAGCCTGTCAGCCATTCTGCATCTATTTCACCTATTTGCTATCGTAGATGCCTTCGCAGCACTAAGCACATGCTCCCCTACACGCTGGGTTGGCTCTTTTGGGAATGCCCAGGACTGGTGGGCCCATTTCGACAGCCGAATTGACTGCATGGCATGCTGCAGGTCTGCACACAGTCGGAGATTTGTACAGGGATGGTACCTGGGTATCCTTTGAGATGCTGATGGAAAAGGATGGCCTACCCCGGGTCAGTTTTTACTTTGCAACTCCTTGCTTTTCACACTAGTCGACCACTGGTGAGATCTGACTACTGAACTGCCCATTCACCTCACTATTGAATATTTATATGTAATAGGTAGGGGTAGACACCTCATACGTTGGTTTGCAGATTCCCTTCACTCCCACACTATTCCACAGTTCCTCCCTCTATGGCAGCGCTGGAAGCAGCCTTAACATGCCCTTGCACTGATAAGGAATGGGCTGCTTTCCTTAAGGGCCTAAAGCATGTGCAGTACAACGCCCGGTTTAAGCTCATTCAGCTCTACATAGTGCATGGAGCTCATATCACTCCTGCAAACGTAAACTGGTTTTTATCACATAGTGGATGCACCTTGCCCATGCTGTGCCCTCGAAGTAGCCAACTTACTACATATGCTGTGGGCCTGCCCTAGGCTGCATACCTACTGGACTAGTATCGCCTCCAGATTATCCTCGTGCCTGAGCACCCGAATCTGCACAAATTGGAACTATGTCTCCTGGGTTGTATCGTAGAGACAAGAAACACAAGGGGACCTCCCGTTTTTTAGACTTGGGCTTTATAGTGGCCAAGCATCTCACGAGAAGATGGAAATCTTCTGAACCCCCACTGTTCATAACCTGGGAACGATCAATGCTTAACTGGGCACAAGCTGAAAGCGTACCCTTGCACAGAGAAGACACACAAGGGCTGAGAAAATATCCCATCGCCACCTACTGGGATACTATTCTATCTGACTGCAGTCTAATCGAACACACTAATCGGATGATGCACTAACAAAGTGATAGGGACCCCGGACATGTAACTGAGATTGTTGGTTGCTACTAACTGCCTTATCCATCACGATGCCCTTCATAAATACACTGTCTGAAGTCCTCAATACTGGGTACGTCATGTGCTAACCTTCAGCGATGGCAACTGTGGAGAGTGGTGGTGGGTAGCCAAGTTGGGTGGTCTATTAAGTTGCTTTGATCAAACGATAATTGTTTCATTGTTATCAAATGTGTGAATCGGTCTGCACTGCCATAGGTGATATGCCCGGCGATCTGCCTTTGTCTTCCTGCCACAACATGTTTATCATGTGATCTAGTTTAGACTCTGTCATTATATGTTACAAGATATTTTGCACTAACCGTCTAAGGCATTATTGTTGTACTGTAAAATGTAAAATTTCAGTAAACAGAGTTTTTTTTAAATCATTATGCCTGAGGATTCATTTTCAGAGTCCAAGGTGTTTAAAAATAAGGATGTTGTTTTGATCAACTAAATCCCTACATGCCTAGTGTGAGAAGCTGGGCTGGTATACGATGTACACTTGTGTAAGTGGACACCTGGCACCAGTCCAGACAACCCTTATGGTGATTTAAGAGGTCTTAGACAACCTTAGAAAGCTCTGTGAGTGGTAGCTGTGGAGAGCAGCCTTCAGGCTTAGTCCAGAAGGAGTGTAAAGCAGCTTGTTTTACCAGAATGCAATCTTATAGTATAGATTAAGTGAAAAAGAACCACACAAAGTATTTATAAAAATATGTATTTATTATACAATACACTCTAACACACAGAAATTTCTCCTACCCGGAGATATGCGCGATGCACACAATACTTCAGCAAAGAAACACAGTAAATAGCACGAAATAGAGTGGCCCCGGGGGGGACCAAACCATATACCAGAAAAGTGGTATAAGAACCACGACTGGAGTCAAGACAATGTCGAGAGGACGTAGAAGTGCTGGGGACCCAAGGAACCCCCCAAGGTAAGTAGATAGGGACCCCCACGGAGAGCATGTGCAGTGTGAGTACATGACCGCGTGATCCATACAACTCTACGTGTAAGTCGCAGTTGGAATTTTAAAGATTAAGGACCCTACCCAGAGGAACCTGAAGAAACCCCGTGTAAGACAGAAGGTTGGAGAGCCACCCCACCCGTGGATACCCTAGTACCCACGTTACCTACACCAGGGAAGCCGGGTGCATATGTGTGAAGTGGTGTCGGAAACCGCCGTCCAAACCAATGGAGGACTTCAGGAAAGTGCCGCCGCTGCTGAAGAAGGAGAAAGTGTCCGGGGGAATCCGAAGCTGGATTCTAGATGAGAGGTACCTGCAAGCAGAGGGGACAGAATCTGTCACTCAGGGGTGACCAGGAGACTTGGAAGACGAATGCCCTCCGACGTCGGGTGTTGCAGGAGAGTTGATGAGTACCTTGACTCTGCAGCTGTGAGGACCAGGTGATGCTGAGGAGGACCTGGAGACGTGCACAAGCTGTCCCACGAAGGATGTCGAGTGCTGAGGGGTCTGTGTCCGGCGGGAGCACCAACAAGCCTTGGCAAAGACAAGCCACGCAGGAATCAAAGAAGGAGCAAGGTCAGGACCAGCAACGTCCAGGGGACTCACCAAAGGCAGGGGAGTCAGGGCAGGCCCCGAGCAATCAGGGGAGCCCAACAGAAACAAGTGTGACTCTCAAGTGGACCCACAGGCCGGAGGCACTGGAGTCGCGAGAGGACCTCAAGCAGCTCTCCAAAAGATGCAGGCCACGCTGCACACGATGCAGTGTGGCTGAGTATTCTGGTCACAAGAGATGCTCAAGGTTGGGGCTACTTGGAGCCCGAAGATCTTCTTGGAAAGAAACCAACAAGCCTTTGCAACTTCAAGTTGGACGCGGTGCACAGGGGTTCGGTTATTGCAACCCCCACAAGGGATACTGGCCTCAAACTTGGTGAGAGGGTAGAGCAGGCCTCGGGAGCTGTGGAAAACCACCACCTGTGTTGCAGAGCCCACGGAGTCCGGAGGAGCTCAGGATCTGCAGACTGGTTGACTTAGTTGCCGTGCCTGCAAATGCAGGGGAGTGACTCCTTCACTCCAAGGGAGATTTCTTCAAGTGTCTTTGATGCTTCACAGGCCTTGGAAGGTTCCTGTAAGATGCACAGGCACAGACGATGCAGCGGACTGGAAGGGAGACTAAGTCGGGCCCAAATGAAGTCCAGCGAAGTCCAGAGTGCCCAGACGGTAGAAGAGCAGTGGTGTCTGATCTGAATCTTCTCCCACGACGAATCTAGGGACCTACACCCAGGTAAGCCCTTAAGTACCCTAGGGAAAGGGTTGGGAAGGTTCAGGGGACCCTCCCAGGGGAGGGTCTGGACAGGAGGGAGGTTACTCCCATGTCCTTTGTCCAGTTTCGCGCCACAGCGGGAGCCAACGGCTCCCAGAACTGGGTTGAACTGGACTATGCACAGGGACACCAAATGTGCCCCTACTGCAGACTGAGTGATGCTGGCAAGAGCACCCACCCCATCCCAATACACGAAATCCTGTCTGGGAGGTGGTCACACCTCCCTGTGACATGATGCCTGTTGTCCTAGCTTCCTCTGCTCGAGCTTGGCTCAGCAGCCGGAGGGCAGAATCGTGTCTCTGGTCGGCAGTAACCATTTTGTGCTGTCTGGGTCAAGAAGGCTGGTACCGGGAACACTGAAAGCCTAACGGAGGCTCTTCCAGTGCTTGGAATCATACCTCCCATGCCGTTTACAGTGTGGGGGTATGATTCCAACATGTTTGATACCAAACATGATAGGATTCGTTGCAGCCGTTTTCGAGATGGTCATCGCGTAATTACGCGGTGCCCCTCTATATAGTATATGGCTGCTTCACTGACAACCCGGGAGAATGGACTCCTTAGGCTGCAGGGGTGTCCAGCTCATGCAGGGCACGCTTTCACTTAAAACCAAGCACCCTGCCTTCAGGATTGCAAAGGCCTGCTATAGGGGTTACTTATAGGTTTTGAGTGCAGTTACCCCAGATATAGGAAACCTATATCTTTAGTAAGTGGTGGTAGCACCAACTTACACAGGCTGCAATGGCAGGCCTGTAGTTCCCTTTTGCATGGTCTCCCATGGGTGGCATAATGCATGCTTCAGCCCATGGGGGACCTCTGGGCTACCTATGCCCTGGGTACCTTAGTACCATATACTAGGGACTTATAAAGGTACCCCAGTATCCAATCTGGGATGTACCTTATAACTCAACACAACAGTTTAGGGAGAAAGCAGATAGACTGGGGTCCTTATCAGCAGGATCCCAGTCAGACTACTCAAATGCAGCTTAGCACCAGGCAAAAAGTGGGGGTAACCGTAGAAGCAGATCCTACTTTCCTACACCTAGCAAACAGGTGACCAGTAACACTGAGACGGCACTGCAAACTTTATAACAATAGGCGGGATACCGGGAGTTCCGCTGATAAAATACAGATGTTAAAGCTAAGCTGTGTGTAACCAAGGAAGCCATAGCTGCCAAGTTTCCAATATGCATATTTGTGACATTTGCATTTTTGGGCGTACTGATGAGTGACATTTGCGTCCTCATGTGTGACACTTTGAGTGGCACTTTATCATGTGGAGAAAATGTATGCAGCACAAAAGCTGACAGCCCAATTCATGTTATTTCAAGTAATGAGTGTTTACTCAGTACTCCACATAGCACACTTTTGACATTACTGAGAGCTGCTATTGCTCTTACTCAGATCAATGACCTTAAATTCACAGAAAGACAAGAAGGCTGATTTGGCTTTTGTGGGATTCATGCGCTCTTTAGATAATGGATGTTACTGGAGAGGGTTTCACTGAGTGAGCACTTTTCCAGTGTCCCATTCCCACTATAACAATTCACTGATTTATTTCTTTAAATTTAGCCTGGTCTTTTTTTAATCTTGCTGTTTTAATGTATAGTCTATTTGGAGCTAAAAGCTAATCCAATCCACAAATACACAAATTTTATTTGTCTTTTGAGACTATTAGTCTTGACTATATTGTTATAAAGTTAGGACTACAAGTTCCACAATACAAAGAAACCCTGAAGTGTATGAGTTAGTCAGGGATGGAACTGGGAAGCATAAGAGGTGCATACCTTGTTCAGTTAAACTTTGATACAGAAGTCATTGCTTGATGACAAAGGAGCACTCATTTCCTCCACCCCTTTAAGATTTACTGAAGCATTGCATTCTAATTTATTAAAGAATTGCTTTGCCTTTCTGCCTCTAGTATAAAGGCTCAGAAGCATTGTGAATGCACCCTGAAGATCAGCTGCAGAGTTAGCCTTTATCCGAAACTCCCTTCTCCAAGAACACATGTAGATGGAAACATCAGGCGGACCAGCCACTGGCAAAAACACTGTTTAACTGAGCACTTGTCATTCTGATTTTTGCCATCACAAAAGACGAGGACTTACCGTCTTTATCACATCAAAAACCGCAAAACCTTTTTGCTGTTTTAGAATTTAAAAGTATTTCCAAATAAAAGGCAAAAGGAGTCAATCTGAAAACTAGAAATTAGTGAGAATAATAAAGGCAGTATTAAAAGCTGCTGGATAGTTTGCTGTAGGCTGGATCATGGAGAGAGGATTCACACAGATCCCGTCCAGGTCCTGTGAGTTTATGTGTAACGTATGCCATGCTTGTCCCATGAAGCCCCCTCCTTCACCAGAGAACAACAGCTGTGATGACACACACCGCAGCGGTCATCAGCCGTGGCCACACACTATTAGGGGCTCACATGATTGTAACTTTGCAACTATCAGCCCTCGTGACCCAAAGGAATGAATCATAGCAGAGTAGCCACAGAGTGGTGTCCCTCACCTGGGGAATTTCTCCTTGGCTGTGTGTGTCTCACTACTGCCAGACCTGCATGTCCTGGAGAATTAAAACTGCGCACTGCTGTGGAAAAACAAGTAATAGATGTCATAGTGAGACACTTCACACTTTTGTGACCACAGCAACAAGTCTAGGCTAAGCCTGGGCGGAGTTCGGGACAAAAAAACTCTGCCACGCTACGCGGAGTTCCGCGAGCGGCGGAGTGTGTTAGGGTCATGCCGTTCACAATGATTTTGAGCGCTGGGTGTTTGTCCCACGCTGTAAAATCATTGGAAATGGCACCCTGCGCAGGGCAAGAGGGCGCAGCTTCCTTTCTGCTGCTCGAGTAGATTTTCTACTCGAGCAGCAGCTTTCTCAACACGAATGGAAGGTTTCTCAACATGAGTGCTCGCGACCTGCCGTGACCACTCGCATCTGACCGCCCGCGTTGAGAAATCTTGCCAGGAGGTTGATTTTCCTTGCTGGCGCTCGCCAACTGGATCTTGGCGAGCGAGGATAAATCTCGCCGGAAGGTGGGTTTTCCTCACCCGCAGTCGCCAACTTGACGTTGATGAGCATGACCGAGGATAAAAACTCCGCGGAGTGGAGTGGAATTTTTGGGAACTCCGCGGAGCGCAGAAAACTCTGCAAACTCCATGAACGGAGCGGAGTTCACCGCCCAGGGTTAGTCTAGGCTGACATGGCTCAGTAAATATCCTGGGGTAGGTAGCAGTAAACGCCAAGCCCAAGTGCGAACGGGCGGATTTTGTTAATTATTCCTACAGCACCTCATCACACATTCATGAAGTCGGAGGAGCAATAATGCGTGACGAATGCGTTTAAGTGCGGTGATGCAGCCACCAGCACTAAAATGCGTTAGTCTAACCCCTGATGCGTTGTACTTGGCAGAGCTGGGAAGCACTTAAAGAAGCAAGGACATTAAAGAATTGTGTGGTTGATAGTGTAAATCTAGACTCAAGAATGGAATTGCTAGGCAAGCTGACGGGAGGAGATCAGCTGATGATGCTTGGTGTCCTTACCTTCATCACAGAGAGCTGGTAGGCGAAGTGGGAAAATCTACTCCCTTCTGAGCCACCTCTCTGTAGGCGAAAAGCAGGCATGGCAAAAGGACATCCCATCTCCTTTTGAGTTTTTCAGGGAGTCCCATGATCATGCCTTTCAATGTCTTGTTGAACCTTTCAACAAGGCCAGTGGTTTGTGGGTGATAAGGTGTAGTGAACTTATAGGTCTTGTTACAGGACCATTTTGTCTTGTGAAGGAGGGTTGGGAAAAGCCTCTCCACGAACCTAAGCAAGATATTGTGGACTGTGTACTAGGCCTACATTCCAGGATGGCAGAGTACATGGAAAAAGCATCCAAAAACCTTGAGGCCAGCCAAGAGTTGCAGAAGCTCTGGTATGACCAAAAGAGTCCACTGGTGAAGTTTCAACCATGGCAGAAGATTGGGTTGTGGAACTTGTGGCACCAAGGGCCCTCCAAGACTAATGTAGAGGTCCTTACCGTATCACTGAAAACAAAAGTAAGGTCACCAACTTTGTAGACCTGGGCAGGAGCCCCAAGAGGGTGATCATGTGAACCGCCTAAAACTTTTCCATGACAGAGCTGATGTAACCATGCTGATGGTTACTGATGAGGATCAGGAAGCAGAGAGTGAACCTCTCCCTGGCCTCTTCTCTTACAGTCTAAAAGACGGGTCAGTTGATCGAGTTGTCTACTCAGACACTCTCTCTACCCAACATCAGGCTGACTGCAAGCAAGTCATGCAACAGTATGCTGAGCTCTTCTCGTTAACCCCTGGACAGACACACTGGTGTACCCATGATGTGAACACTGGAGACAGCTTGCCGGTCAAAACAAAGATCTATTGGCAGTCTGACCAAGTTAAGGAGAGCATCAAAGCTGAAGTAAGCAAGATGCTGGAGTTAGGGGTTATTGAACCCTCTGAGAATCCCTGGGCCAGCCCAGTGGTCTTAGTCCCCAAGCCTCACACACAGGGTGGAAAGATAGAATTGAGGTGTTGTGTGGATTACAGAGGTCTCAGTACTGTCACCAAGACAGATGCTCACCCTATACCCTTGGCTGATGAACTGATAGGCAAATTGGGTGCATACCAATTTCTCTGTACCTTTGACTTAACTGCAGAGTACTGGCAGATTAGCTTGGCTCCAGGAGCAAACGAAAAGACAGCATTCTACACACCAGATGGGCATTATCAGTTCACTGGTATGCCCTTTGGACTAAGGAATGCCCCTGCCACCTTCCAAAGTTTGGTGAATCAAGTCCTTGCTGGACTGGAGGCCTTAAGTGCAGCATATCCAAAAGATATTGCTGTCTTTAGCTCCACCTGGCAGGATCACCTGATCGACCTTGGGAAGGTTTTGCAGGCCCTGCAAGCAGCAGGCCTCATTATCCAGGCATCCAAATGCCAGATAGGGCAGGGAACTGTTGTATACTTTGGCCACCTTGTAGGTGGAGGCCAAGTGCAACCCTTACAACCAAAGATCCAGACAATCCTGGACTGGGAAGCTCCAACAACCCAGACCCAAGTCAGGGCATTCCTTGGCTTGACTCGGTATTACATGACGTTTGTGAAGGGGCATTGTCCCATTGTGACTCCCCTTACAGAACTCCCCTCCGAAAAGATACTCAAGAAGATAGACTGGACAGCTAGTTGAGAAAAGGCTTTTGACACTCAGAAAGAAGCACCAATTTTCAAAGCTCCAGATTACTCTAAGCAGTTTATTGTGCAGACTGATGCCTCTGAGCTAGGGATAAGAGCAGTCCTTTCCCAAACCAACGATGGTGGCCAGGACCAGCCTGTTGCTTTTATTAGCAGGAGGTTACTCCCCAGGGGACAGCGTTGGAGTGCCATAGAGAGGGAGGCCTTTGCTGTTGTCTGGTCCCTGAAGAAGTTGAGACCATGCCTGTTTGGTGCTCACCTCCTTATTCAAACTGACCACAGACCTCTCAAATGGCTTATGCAGATGAAAGGTGAGAACCCAAATCTTTTGAGGTGGCCCATCTCGCTACAGGGAATGGACTTTACAGTGGAACACAGACCTGGGACTGCCCATGCCAATGCAGATAGACTTTCCAGGTTCTACCACTTAGACAATCAAGACTCTCTTGGGAAAGGTTAGTCCCATCCTCCATCATTTGGGGGGGAGGGGTGTATGAAAGAACCCCTTTTTGTCATGGTTACCCCCTACTTTTTGCATGACTCTGATGCATCTTTGGCTGAATGTGCACTGGGTTCCTGCTAACCAGGTTCCCAGTGCCTGTGTTCTTTCCCAAAACTGTACCTTTGTTTCCACAATTGGCACACCTCTGGCCCAAATATAAGTCCCTTGTAGAAGGTACCAGTGGTAGCAAGGGCATTGTGACCAGAGAGGGTCTCTAAGCGCTGCAGCATGTATCGTTCTACCCTAAGAGACCCCTCATCAAACACATGCACACTGACAATGCAGCATGCTTGATTTGGTGCAGATGAAAATGAAGAGTCGACCTGACACACATCCCTGTGTGCCAGGCCTACCAGCACTGTAAGAGGCATAGGTAAGTCACCCCCACAGCAGGCCTTACAGCCCTAATGCAGAGTGCACTATACCTCATGTGAGGGCATAACTGCATGAGCATATATGCCCCTATAGCAGAGGTCTTCAAACTGTGGGGCGCGCCCCCCTGGGGGGCCGTGGCAGTGTTCCGAGGGGGGCGCGAAGGCCTCAGTAAGAACGTGTAAATGAAAATGGCCTGGAAACACGAATTTGTTTATTCACTGCGTTTCCAAGCTTTCTTCATTTACAAGCAGCAGCTGAAGTGCATGGCAGGGTCAAAGACATGATTTAAAAAGGATACAATTTTCTTTAACTATTTTGTTCAGTTTTTTCACCTGCAGGTAATTGCAGATAACATAACACACACTTGAAATGAAAAATAATTTCAAATTAATACTTCTGAAACGTCAATATGTTAATGCAATCATTGCAGATCTCTCTGTGTAAGGCCAAAGAGCCACATAATTGAATCCTGGTGGGCGCAGTGGGGAAAAGGGGCTTGTGTATGTAATATAGTGCTACAGGTCCCAACCTCTAACATAAAGCACTGTGAATGTGAATATGTCAATTCTTATTTTAAAACTGTATACACCGTATAAGATAGGATGCTGCAGAATGGTTTATTCAGAGCCACTGGAATTATGTGAGTGGAGCACCAAATTATGCAGCAGTGTTGATGAAACTATGCAAGAAGAAAAGGCAAATAATGCGGCATATTTTCCGACACTATTAATTCATTATTTTGTACTTTTTACACATGATCTAGTATTTGGGCAAAGATTTTACTTCATTACAAGTTTACCAAATACAGAAATAAGCAAATGAAAGGTGACCAGTTAACCTTTGTGAAGGGCCTTCCACTGCGTGGAAACACGTCGCCACATTTTAGTAACTTTTGATCCTTTTGAGCTAGAAATATTTATTTTTCTAAAATCTGCAGCTTAAGCACCGGGTGATGGTTTATAATGCTAATTATGTGGAAAAAAGCCACAGAATCGTATAATTCCAGTGGATCTGGGTTTAGTGTTTAACATAAAACAAGTGCTTTTAAAGCATGTCTTTAGTAATAGGTAATCAGACTGTACCTAGTGCAAGCATTTCTATAAGTAACCATTAAAATGACACTTTCCAGAATTCAACACCATTATGCCACGTGTCATCATGAAACTTGAAGTGACTCCATCAATTAAGGCTTATACTGAGTCCTAAGCAGCCCTTACATTTGGTGATTAACCAATGCCACACATTTACATTTCTTTCAGGCAGCAGGCACCTTGGTCGCTGTCATGCCCTCGGCTTCACAACACATGAGAGCACCACACGCTCCCCTTCCACTTTCACCCAGAGGCACCACAACATCCACATTAACCATTCCGGGATGGTTGTTTCTTTTTTGTTTAACAAAAAGTATGGAAACTGGTTTTGTGAAATCAAAAAAACATAGGCACATCAGTCCCCACAGATCCTGCCCACTTTGACATTCAGATGTCCTTTCAGGCAAGTTGAAGGGTGGCTGCAGGGTCTCATTTTCAGTTCCCTGATCATCTGGGCCCCCAGGGTCTTCCGAGTAATGGCCCAGGAGTAAGAGGAAAAGAGCAAGATCCATGGATATCATCAAAGACATGGACCATAGGAGGGGTGCTATCTGGGAGCTAATGTTTCCATCTACAAATGGACAGACACATGTCACTCTTAGAGAGATGACCTGTGGAAGGAGGCAACATATGGGGGCTGTTTTTTCATGAAAGGGCCAGCACTACCATTAATGTAGCAGTTGCAGTGGCACTGGGACCACGTGTGTGAGGGGGCCACTGCACCCCTATCTTTCTAGCAAGGAGTGGAGGCCCATTTTCCTTGCTAGTATTAAGGCCCAGGGCACCCATGCGGCACATGGAATGGGACCCCAGCACCAGGGAAGGGGGGGCAAGATGTGGGGCTTTGTTCCATTTTTTGTATTACACAAATGGGCAGTCTACTCTGAGCCGCAGGCCTAGGAGTAATAGTTCTGTGTACTGGGCAGAGAACGAAGCCTGTTTCGTAGGGCTGTAGGTATCATTGGTGCTGCAGGTGCAGTGGCACTGAGGCCCAGTGGTGTGAGGGGCCAACTAAATACCAATTATGGCTGCTTTACTATCCTTCCTTCCTTGTTTGCATTAGGCCCCATGCACCCTTGCTGTGCCAGTGTTTTTGGCCTCATACCAATTGCCCAAGGGAGGTAAATATATTGATGCAGAAGAGACAGCTTAGCTTGGGACTCAGAGTGACAACAGAATGGGTATGATGCAAGATCGGGCCCATGGTTTTAACAAAGAGCTGAGGAGACTGCCTGTTTCGCAAGGGAGCAGTTATCATTAGTGCAGCAGGTAAAGTGGCACTGGAACCCAGGGGATTGAGGGGCCCAGTATATCAGATCATGATTGTCTTATAATCCAAAAGAAGCACATGGCCTTGCTAGCATTAGAGCTGAGGAAAACATTTTGCAAAATGGGGGAAACTTGTGGGGGCTCATTTTTTCTGAAAGGGACAGAGAGTATGTTTCAGGATTGGAGTGACGGCCAGGCATGGGGGGGAAAGGCAGAGAGGCTGCCTACTACTCAGGGATGCAGATATAATTAGTGCAGCAGGTAAGGTAAGGTAAAGTTGCTTTGGGGCCCAGGTGTGTAAGGTGCTAACAATACCCTAAATATGTGGGGTAGAGTTTTTGGGTCAATTTTTGTTTTTGTGTTACATATTTGCTCTTTTATACTGCTCACATTTAGTGCAGAATGTGAACTACAGAAAAGTACCCCTGAAATGATCTCGTACTCCCAACCCCCTGTGCTCAGCCTACCCGATTCCGCTTCCCCAAGTCTTGCCATAAAGTTTTGGAGAGGTGCCCCCTGCAAACCGACCAAACCACTAGTGTGTGCCTGGCTGGCCTGCACCAGCCTGCCATCTTCAGACATATTTCTGAGCCCCTGAGGTGAGAGCCTTTTGCTCTCATGGATCAGAAACAAAGTCTGCTCTGGGTAGAGGTGGTTCACACCTACCCCCAAGCAGGAACAGCATTGAAAGGCAGTGAGCCTCAAAGGCTTCCTGTCCTTTGTTATGCTGACCAGGGCCTCTCCAACTTGGCGGCAAGGTCGACAGGAAAATTAGTAAACAAGAGAGGTGTGTCCCCTCTCAGCCAGGACCACCACCAAGGTGCCCTGAGCTGAAGTGACCCCTTCCTTTGAAAATCCTCTATATTGTTTTGGAGGATTCTAGCCAATAGGGTTTAGGGATATGCCCACTCCCCAGAGGGAGTGGACATACAAAGGGTGTAGTCACTCTAAAGGTAACTAGCCCATTTGCTACTACCTTCGAGCCCCCTGTAACGCCCCTAAATTGAGTATTTAGGGCCACCCCTGAACCTTAATCCTCCGATTACCGACGACATACGAAGAAGAGGACAAAGAAGAGCCATGCAGCAGTGAAGACTGAAGACACCAACTGACTTGGCCCCAGCCCTACCGGCCTGTCTGCAGCCCTCAAAAGACCCTGCTAAAGAAGAGCAACTCGTCCCGCAGACCAGTGACCTCCAGAACCCTTGGAGGACTACCTGCCTCCTAAAAAGACTCCTGATCTCCAGTGGACAGCGGACCTGTCAAGAAGAAAAACAACATTAAAGACCAAGTGCTCTGCCTGTGGAACCGCAAAGTCGACTGCCTCTGCACCCGAAGCCCACAGCCCGAGTCCAAAAAGCCCTCCGGTCCAGAAAAGGTTCCCCAGTGATCCTGAGCAAGAGTCCCTCGTGGGTTGACCCCTGCCGGTATTCACGTCGACGGCTGCAGCCTCTCCATGATGACCTTCCCCCAACCGCGACTGCACTGGTAGGCTGACTTCTGACGCCAAAGCACACCCCTTGCACCCGGATCCCCTGAGCCTTGGGGAGATCTACCAACAGTGTCCTGACGCTCCAGCACATCCCAACTTACTTGTGCAGCTGTAGGTTTCTTTCGTTCAGCCTCCTGGCCTGAGCCTGTAGCCTTTTTCCAAGTTTGAGATTCCCCATTGGTTTGCATTGAGCACCTGAAGCTACAGCTTCCTACACTGGGCACAAATCATGTAAACTGTCCTCGTTTTCCAAGGGAAAATACTCTAGTACAGGAGTAGCAGTGAAGAGGGTTCCATGTTCTGCTAAGTGTCAAAGACCATGTGTTAGAAGCTGTGATTTGCAAGAAAGATCAGATGTTGGAGGAGAATCGTCTCCACCTTAATCCCACTCTGAGACAAGACACTCCGGCATGGAATAGGGCGTTGCTAGAAATAAAGAGAAACACGTGAATGCTAAAGGAACAGTGGCTTCCATCAGTGTTCAATTTTCTTTGGATTATCATGGCAGGAATTTGTCTTTTCACGGGTCGAGTCTATAAATGTGTTCTAGATGGCTTTGGGTGATGGCGAGGGATTACGTTCAAAGTTTGACCTCAGAGGTTTCAGGGGTGCAACTGTTCAGCCGGACCATATGGGTAGGGGACATGTCTCCTATGGGGAATGTGATGGGGAGATCTCATGGTCTGACAACTTAAAGTGAGTGTTGTATTTCTGATGCTGTGCCTCTCCGCTAACCTCCTCATCAGCGTTCTTGCTTCTTCTGGGACCGTATGTGTATCATTATTTTTTAAACATTGTTTCTTGTATTTTTGACAAACGTGGTCAAGCCATTGGGGGGCCTGTGTATTCTATTCGGTGTATACTTGCAGTGTATTTTCTGCTTAGCGCACACATTTTAAAAAGCCGTAGTTTGCAATTCTGTTTAAACTGCAAGTTCCCCATTCGGTTGATGCAGCCTTCTGCGGGTTGCTTCCTGCCCTTAATGTGCCTGTTGTCTTCAGTTAGATGTTTGGAATCCAAAATACACATTTTATTCTAAATGTTTCAGTCAACCAAGTGCCTCTGTTGATAACAGATTACTTTTTTACAAAAGTGGTTACCGATTCTCCCTTCAAATGGAAGCGAGTCCACAAACGGAAAACAACCTTTGTTAAAGCAGAGTAACCTTTTGTGTTGAGCTAAATGACCCAGTGGTATACCATCTGTGTGTTTTTTAGTGTGCATCTTCTGACATTAACTTTGGGCAGATGCCATTGCAGAGATCTATAGTCATTTGTTCTCTCTCAACACTGTGTATGACAATCTTCACACAATTAGAAAAAAGTATTAAATAAATAAGCTTGTATCAGTCTTAACCACGCTAACTGTTGTGATTTACAATCATTTATTTTTGCTCATAATCCTTAAAGAGCCTTGCATGAGCCTACCATTAGGAAGTCAGTCATTTCCCTACCACTAAAAGATAAATCCATCAGAAACTGCCAGTCCCCTACAGACTTGTTTTGGTCTTGTTTGGCCTCATCATTGGGGTGCAGCTTAAGTTTCTCAGGTTTGCTGAGCTGCAGGAACCACATGTCTTCATACCCATGCCCGGTGTGGTGTTTTACTGAGAAAACGGGCATTGATTCATCTTAACTATAGGCAGTATTCCATCTCACTGTGCCACTGCAGAGAAAGACCAATTTTGTGCAAATTGCTCTGGACCGCCTAGAAAGGAAAAAGGGAAAACCCATCTGAACTGCAGGGCCCTATCAACTCCAAACTTTTAGTACATTATTTTTTTGTCTTTTTAATTAATCCACTGTTGTAATCTTTGTGTATGTTTCAATATCCCTTTGGGTTGATATTAAAATTTAAAATAGAAGGATTAAATTAACTTAGGTTTCATTTTAGACATAGTTTGTATTTAACTGTGCCCCCTAAAAAAAGGTGGTGTTCTGAAAAATAGGGGATGTCTGTGGTGACTGATGTCTATGTTCTTCTTTTATTAGTGTGGTAGCTTATTCTGCAATCATGGGAGCGCTCATGGCAAGTGGGAAAGAAGTAGCGGGGAAAATTCCGAAGGGAAAGGTATGTTTGTAGCAAAAATATTATGTTCATTGGTAATTTTATTTGTCCTTATTGGATTTTTATGTATAGTTGAATTGTTACATGATCAGGAGAACCAATTTGTAGGCTTTTATTTAATTTCATTTTTATATAGTAAAAGACGCTTCAGGTATGTAAGCACTTTGACCTTTTAACAGACCGGTTTAGAACAGTTGGCAAATCTTTATTGTAATTGAGACACTGAATCATAAATCATCGGTCAGTCAGAGTAACTACCTAGAATTTTGTGAGGAGCTGAAGACATGGTTCTGAACTTCATTAGGGCCACACAGCCCTAATTTGCACGAATTCGCACCCCCACTCGGTGCTCCTGGTCAAAACACAGACCTTGCACCCTATTAAGAAAAAACACACGTGCTGTACACATTCAGAGAATAACATTTGTTGTGTTTTTGTTCATGTGCCCCTACCCTTGAGGGGGGCCCTGAAGTACCCCCTAATGGTGGAGGAAGCCACAGATAAACCCATCTTTGTTGTGGACTGTCAGGGTCCCTCTCATAGACTGAGGTGCAGGTTGGCCCAGCACATACGCTGATACTACAGCCTTTCCCACAAAGTATTTGAGCACAAATTCCCAAAGTCATCTACTGGGACTGGAGTGTTCGACTGAGCTCCCCTATCCTTAAGAACATCTAGCACACCTCCCAATGGACACTAGGGCCAGGAGTAAGTCTCTTCATCAACTTGAGAAGCACCCACTTAGCACACCCCTCCAAGACCTTTTTGCCCATGTGCCTGCTTCTGTAATATGGTACCGGTTTTCTGTGATTTGCAAGCTACCATGCCCCATTGCAAATTAGGGAATGTCCTCTCACTTTTCAAATGGAAGCTTCTACTTACAGTTTCTTATCATTTTGATTATCCTCAGGCACCAGACTTATTCCGATACCTTCGCTAGTTCTGCACCACTGGTAGTGGTGCTGGCTCCATCTTAGTGCTGGAAGCAACACCACAGTGATGTCTTTGGAGCTATAAAGCGCCCACCCCTGGACATCAACATCAGTTCGATTTTTTTCCATGTTCTTCGGTGTGGATCAGGAGCTACTCTTCTCATTGGTCCTCTAACTTCAAATATTGTTCTCAAACATTTTCTCTAAAAAATGTTTCCAGTTCAGTACTTGGGGAAAATGGCACCTCTCAAGCAGTCAGGATTTAAGCCCTGTCGTGACTGCATCGGGTAAATGCCCATTTCTGGCCCTCATGAGGACTGCCTTTGCTGATTGGGTTGAGGCATGACTCAGGTTGTGTCAGCTGTTCAGCCTCATGCACCCCAAAGCTGTTAAAGATCGCAGAGCAAAACGTTTTATGGCCCATTCCCACAACGACCAACAGCTCCAGATAGAGATTACCCTTCCGGTGTCATTCCATGCCTTCTTATGGCTCCTATGAATTAAGTAGAACTGTGTATCCAGACAACATAACCGTCAGAATATGGGGACTGAATCCACACATAAGAGTGTGTTGGCCCAATTCCTAGCTAGCTCACAGTGCCCCATCTGAACCCCTAACCTTCCAGGGTACCAGATGGTATCTGCAACCTCAGAACATGACCACTTGAATTCCCCAAAGAAATCGTGGAAACCGATCTACCCTTTCGTTGTTACTCAGGCATGCCCAAGGGAGACACAGGAAAGATACAAATTGGCAATTGTATTCTTGTGTAAACAGCCTGAGCTGCAATTATTAGTAGGTTGAAACATAGCATTTTAACCAGCATTACAAGAATGGTGAAAATGATAAACAGTTCAACCATTATAACATTACAATGTGATTATATTCATACTCCTGCCTAATACTACATACACTATTGAGAGCATATTGGGAGTACTCTCTGCCATATCTCTCGGGACAACCAAGCCCTCAATACCTGTGTATGATGCATCAGGAAGCCGATCTGGTGTAGTTCAGGCTACCATCCTTTGCAGGATGAAGGTTAGAGTCATCATGGCTGCACCTCAGTCACAAGCACGGCATTCCAGGATAATCCTCAGAAGCCAAATTTGGCTCAGAGGCGGTTTATATAAATATAGCACTGTTCTAGTTGCACTGTCTCATAGTTGCGGCGCTGATGTGATTATTTGTCTTCAGACTCAGAGTTGTCTCCAACCAGATAACCAAATGCAAGGGCATTGCGTTCAATGTTCCTTAGCCTTGGACAGAGTGTACAAGTGACATGATAAAATGCTTACTTAGAAATGTACTGCATGCAGAATAATTTCCAAGTATGTTATTGTGTAAGTGCAAGGCATGTAAAAAGTCACAGTTAGAAAAAGATGTCAAGTTTAAACGTGTAACTAAAATGGAAACTTGTGCACAGGCCCTGTTGAACCATACAATACTCTCATGGTACCCCACAGGCCCTCCAAACCATCCTGCTCTGCATGGAACACACCGGAGCCAAGACCAATAGACCCTTTCCCGGCCCCGCCAGTGCCTACTTTGGTTGGCATAGACATGGGCAAAGATACTCTTAAAATCCAGGAGATAAGCCCAGAGGATAGTGGAGGAGGACAAATATAGGTAAGAACATAGAGGTGCCTCCCTTCACCAGCTTTACTGGCAAATGATGTTTTTGGCTCTGACTCCGACCCATTACATATGCTAGAAGGGGTACATCACAGTATTACTGACAGCGGTGAGGCAGCCAATTTACTGCCACCCTCATAATCTGACACTGCAGGTTATTTATCCCTGCAAAATGTAGGAGGGCTGAACACTTTGTCCAATATAGTCATTGAAAACTCTCTCTCTCTCTCTCTCTCTCTCTCTCCCTCTCTCTCTCTCCTCCCTCTCTCTCTCTCCTCCCTCCCTCTCTCTCTCTCCTCCCTCTCCCCCCCCCCTCTCCAGGGCCAGTCCCAAAAGAAGTAGCCTCTTTTCATGTTGTCATGAGGAAGGCAGCTGACTTAATGAAACTGCTCTACATATTGTAGAATCCAGGGAGGGCAATAATTCTCTTAGATGTCCTCAAACCTGCCACTACCTCAGCTGAACTGCTACAGCCCTTCATTGAGTGACTCATGGAACTGGTGAGAGATGCATGGAGAAAGCCCTCATCTGCTCCTGCAGTAAGTTGCATGGTGGCAAGAAGATATATAGTGGTACCATGTCAGTCACCATGTCAGTCAAGTACATCCTTCCCCAGAAAGTCTGCTGATGTCATCCTCCTCGAAACAAAATCCAGGAGCCTTCATAGTACACCTGCTTGACAGGGAATCTAAAAAAAACTGGAGGCAATGGGGAAAAAAGATATTCTCAGCAAGCTGTCTAGCTGCTCATTCCCTTAATGCAGACTGACTCCTAGGGAGGTGTACCCATGGTCTATGGGGCATATCTGCAATGGTTGTCCCAGACCGCTGTATAGATTGTTTTGCAGAGGTGGGCTATGACGGATGTGATGCATCTCTGCAGGTCATCCGGGCTGCACTGGATACTTCAGACTTGTGGCTAGAGTCATTGGCTCCTAAGTAGCCTTGGCTCCGATTGAAGGGCTTTTCAGGAGACATCCAAGCGATGTTGCTGGATATGACCTTTGATGGAGCCCATCTCTTCGGGTACAAAGCTGATGCAGCCTAGGAGAGGTTCAAGGCTGGAAGAGCAACAGCTCAATCTTTTGGTCTCCGGTCGCCAGCAAAGGATTATAGGCAGTTTTGAAAATTTTGAGGCTTCTCAAAGGGATTTAATTTTTAACAATGCAAACCCTCCTAGATTCTCCAGCAAGATAATTGGTTGCTCCATCAGTACAGGGACAGGGGCAAATGTAGGATTCATTACACCAAGCAGCCCTCCTCCTGCTTAAAAGAGCAAGTGCACTTGTGGAAGGACAGGTATCCTCCCTTCTATAGGCCTGGAAGGCCATAACATCGGACCAAAGGGTCCTTCAGATTGTTTAAATGGGTATTCCCTACCCTTCCAGCAGACTCCTCCCTACATCCTTCCTCATCAGTTGCTTCAACAGCACCTTGGGTCTTCACTAAGGTGATGGCAGTGGATGGAAATCATCTCAGGTCAGGGATCTCCCTATAGTCCCATACATGGACAACTACTGGGCCCAAGTTTTCTTTATTGCCCAGACTGGCTAAGAAGGGTGTTTTATGCAGATCTCCTGTCCCTCTCACAGTGTCACCAACCACTCCCTACCTTTCTCTCAGGGCGGATTTTCTCTCCAGATCAGTAGGGCAGTTGCTACACCCCAAGCTCAAGAGCCTCCACCTTGATGCCTGGAGATTGAGCGGGACACCTGAGCCTCTTCCAGCAGCCATCATAGATAGTAAAAGTGATATTGTTGACTGTCTACTTTGGTAAGTGGAATAGATTTGGTGTGCAGAGTAGAGTGCAGATCCCATTAAGGATTTGCCTGTCTTTCTCTTTGAGCTTCTGTTGGCCCAACAGGGCTGCGCCCTGGGTACCTACAATGGCTACATGTGGCCTTGTTGGCATTTCTTTGCCTTCCAGACAAGCCCTCCCTGTTAAAATCCCTCATCATGATAAGGGTTTTTGAAGGAAGTGATGAACATGATTTCACCAACTCTTTTTATCATGCCTCAATGGCACTTGAATCTTGTTTTGACTTTCGGCATGAGAACTGTTGATCTCCTCCACAGTTGCCAGTTCTAGTTATTGACTGTTTCCCTTTGGCCATTACTTTGGTGAGGAGCATCAGATAGTTGTATGCATTTAGCTTCCATCTGCCTTGTACATGTCTCTTCCAGGCAAATAGGCTATCAGAACTAAAGCGATTTTTCTTCTCATGTTGGTGACTTCTTTCATTCTCAGTTAATCCCTTATCTTTCCTACTTGCAGCCCTATCCCCTCATCCCACCAAAGAGAAGAGATTACACCGGTTGGACTCTGGAAGAGCAGATAGTTTTTACATTGACAGCACCAAGAAGATCAGGTCTGACAACCAGCTGTTTGTGACAAACACAGGCAGCAAGAAAGGCAAGGCTGTCTAAAAGACCAAAAAAGGACTTTAACGAGAGGGATAATTCTGTGTATAAAAATGAGCTACGCTTTTGCTAAGAAGGATCGCTGGAGGGAATCTGGGCCCACTCCACCAGGGCTAAGAATTTTGCCTCAACACTGGCCAGAGGTATTCCTTTGTCTGAGAGCTGTACTGGAGCACCTTCCCCAAGTATTAATTTTTGCATTCAGAAGGGATAAATGATGGCCATTTCACATTCTATTCAACGGAAGAGGAGTCAGCAGTTAGAAGTATTTATCCATCTGAAGAAAGAGGTACTTGACTTCAGTAACAGCCTTTCTGATGGATACTCTACCTGCAGATTCCTCACCAATCCCACCCTTCCCTGTTATGAAGGTGTGCTCTTTATGGCTCCAATGACATCACTGTAGCATTGCTTCCAGCGCTGAGATAGATCCAGCACCCCTTATGTGGGAGAGCTATGGAGAAGTTTCCAGATTCTGTCTGGAACCTGAGTATTTTCAACAGGTGAGGAATTTGCAGGTAGATACAGTATCTACCATAAGGATCTTTACCAAAATTAAGTAGCATTTTTTCAATGCATGTATGCCAACTTTACAGCTGTGCACAGGATATTACAGAAGGGGTTGTGCAAACATTTGCTCTCTGTTGGCAATTTTCTTTGGCTGTTTTCTTTAAACATCACTTTGTTGTTCCTCAGTTGTGTTATGAGGAGTACATAAGCACTGAATAAAATTTACAACTGATTAAATATATGTTTTTCACATCAACAAATATTATTTTGCACCCCAAAATATTGCTGCCTTAGTCTGATTTCTTTTAGGTGAACTATGTGCTGAAAACTAGGCTTGGGGGTATTTAAATTAGACTAGAAACATTTGCAAAATTCCACAATTTTGTGTTATGCGGGATTCGTGAAGTTTCCTGAAATTTTGCATAATATGATGTTGCATTATTTTCGCCCAGGGCTTCAGCGGAAAGTATCTCAATCAGATACATTTTCATCCTGAACCAGTATCCTGTTGATATCTTGAGTAATTTTTTTTATGCAAAGCACACCCTCACATTAAATCCATTTATGTGAGATACATGAAAAACACATTTCACTGTAAAAGTGTAGTTGTGAAATTGCTTGAAGGAAAGTATGCAATTTTGCACATTGCTGCTGAAAACATGTTCAGTGAAAATGCATGCAGAGATGGTTAACTAGTTTGATACTTACTTATATACATTAAACTAACATTTTACAAAGGAACACTTTTAGTAATTTGCTTAGTTGTCTTTATATCTAGTTCTAATTATTTAGAATCTTTATTTCACTTCTTTTAAGTGTTCAAAACTCAAACAACATTGACAATTACTTGTTCATATTCTGCTCTCTTGTCAGAAAGCGCTCCTTAACCAGTCTATTCACAATGCCCTCTTTGACCAACAACCCATTTGTTTCCCTTTTAGTTAATTGTGACCCCTGCAAAGCTCTGTTTATTTAACTCTGTTTATTTTTGTATGCATGTACGTATGTGAAATATATGAGGTGTAGGTCCTGCATTCAGTACATCAACGTATGTCCTATATCATATTTAAAATACAGTATATAAAAACAATACAAATTCATAGGAAAACAAAGGAGAGAAGAGAGAGAGAACACAAAATTCAATACACTTTGTCCTCAGTTCCTCGACTAATCCGTATATGTGATCACGACAGGCATCTGATTAATACAGGGTTTCCATCTAACATGCCAGTGCTTTCTACAAATTTAGCCTGTTAGATGCCTCCACGCGTTTCGGTGGTGTTGCACCAATATGGACCACCTTTATCAAGACCACAATTATATCTCTCACTCAAAATCGTTATTGGCACCTATATATAATTACACAAATATCACTTTTATAGCAGTTATAGAAACCAATGTTCCTAATCATTTGTTTTAATTTCATCATTATGTGTACATAACAAAAATTGTGCAAAGCACTATTTTGGAACTCAAATTGTGTCAATTACTCTCCATAGTTTATATTGTGGCACCATATTGTCAATCTGGGGTTGGCCAATATATAGCCCTCAAGTGTAACTGAACCCACTCAATTACATACACATTTCAACATACTAAACTTCCCCGTTATGCACCCACATCCATACCTATATCTTATTCATTCTTCTATCCTCAGTAACAAACTGCTCACTTTCATTCCGTTGAAAACCATGCCATGTTGTCATACTCTCATTTTGACCTCATGCTGTTTTGTGTCTGATGGTAACATTTATTGCCCACAGGACTCCTCGATGGGCTCTACTCAGTTCCCATCGTGTATCTTTTGGACACTCTTTCAAAATACCAAGCCAGAGACCAGGCTATGTCTGTCCCTCCGCACTGTTAAAAAGTCCAGTCCCTTGGTTTCTGCGTAAAAAGATGGATAATAAAGGAGAATAATAATATGTATATACATATTCTTCCTTTTAAGTACGAAGTATCATAACTAAGCTAAAAACCAGGAAAACCACAATAGATCTACTTGCAATCACAGTATCAAAGAGCATGTTATTGGAAAAGAGCTTGAAGAGGGGAATGCCCCACCTTGTTTTTTAGAGGTTTAGTTGTAATACGCGTCTTTGCAAATTTATCGGGATTCCCAATAACGGCTGGCTAATCTTATTCTTAAATTTTTTTCAATAGAAGCAGCCTCCTCTCTGCCTCTATGGGCCCGTTTTCTGTAGGAACATAAGTAACAGAAAATAAATAGGTTACCGTTCGTAATAATTCAGCCTTATTTGTACCCCTTTTTTTTTCTTTTCTTTGCAAAGAAACCCTGTCAAACTATCCGGTAACTGGACCTACGCTAAGTCCTCATACCTCCGTATTCGTGTCACATACGATATCCATGCGGCTTACTCGTCCGTCTTTCTTTTCCTCGCTGGCACTGTTTCTCAACGTTTATATCCCCGTCCCTTCTCATCGCGTCCTCGCGAGTGTTTATTTCCTATTAACCCATGTGATTTTTAACAAAGATCGGCTACCCTCCTAAATTTTGGTGCCGCCATATTTAAATGGGTCCTGACTTATTGCAAAGCTTCCGGGTATTCTTTATTTATTCTGTATCTTGTGTAGGCATTTACTCTAATGTTTTGGTTTCTCTGACCTAATATTTTATAAAATATTTTCATAAGGGGCAGTGCCAACTCCCACCGCTTTGCATAGTTATATTCCAATCAAAGACTTTAAGGAGTGAATTATGGTAATTATTATCACCTCTTTTTGCACCCAGCCATGTTGTTCTAATGGTGCAGTCACCTAGTTATTGACTTTCATTCCCACTTCACACTTATTTTTCAAGAATTATTCAAAGTCTATTCTACCTATTCCTCTTTGAGCAGTGGTAACTTACAGTTGGATACATTTTGTCCATTCCTCCCTCGAATTGAGGCCTTGTCTCACAGTATTGAGCCTTGAAATGTACCATTGTTCCCTCAATTTCCTTTTCCCTCAAGACTACCTCCACGTTTATTTCCTGAAATCTTTTCTGAAATTAACCATTGGAAATCCAAATGCCTGTGTTTGGCTTGTGTGTAGTGCCCTACCAGTGGGGCATTTGATTTCCCATTTTTTAATGCTGATTTATGTTCGTTGAGACGTAGTCTTAGTTCCCGACCGGTCTCACCTACATAGCCAAGACCACTGGGACATTGTAGGAAATATATAATATTACTACTGCTGCAATTGTTAAGGCTTCTAGATGTAACCTTAACGCCATTATATTCAATCATTTACTGACTTTGCATTGGTCACATACAGCACAATGTCCACATTTATGGTTGCCAATGGCCCTACCTTGACTTAAAGTGGTCTGCTGATCCCCTCTCACTTCCCTACATGTGTTCACCAGAGCGTTTTGTAAATTTTTATTGCGTCTAAAAAGGCAAAAATAGGCTTGTCTAATTGCGTCTCTTCGCCCTCATTCAGGATATTCCAATTTATATTGATAATATTTTTGATTTGATTACTCACATTGGAAAATTGACTCACAAAAAACAACGCTTTTGTTTTGTCGTTCCCTATTTGTTTTGTTAAACAAACTTTCCTTATCGTAAAATCTTGCTCTTCTGCATGAATGACTAATGAATTTCTTTGGATATCCCCTTTCTTTTAATTTCTTGTTCAAAATGTCCGAATGTTTATAGAATTCTTCTAATGTGGAACAGTTTCTACGGAGCCGAAGAAACTGTCCAAATGGTATGTTGTCTTTCTGTGATTCGGGGTGAAAACTCAAATAATGAAGGAGGGATTTCTTATCTGTGGGCTTTGTATATAGCTCAACCTCCAGAGTGCCCCCCCCCCCTGTTTTTAATAGTAATATCTAGAAAATTGACCCTGATGTTACTCCATTGTGCTGTGAATTTAAGGCTTATATCGTTACATGGGCTGGGGTGGGCGCCTGCGGGCAGTTGGACGGCCACGGTGGGGGAGGGTGTTGGTTGCATGGCCTAGCTGCAGGCTAGGCCTTGTGTCCAACCCCATGCCGCGCACGACAATAGACATCTTACTTTAAGTTTAGGAAAAAAACAAAGGTTAAAGTGACATTATGGTCAGGAATTGTAAAAAAGCTAGAAATTCACTGAAAAAAACAATGGTTAAGGGGGCGTTATAGTTAGATGAAAATGTAATTTAAGACATACTGTTTTAAACAAACAAAACCTTTGAAATTCTCCAGTTATAGTTATCTCAAGTAACTATAACTCATGCCCTAAAGTAACTATAACTATGACATCACTCATGACATGTTCTATGACATCATTGATGACATCACTGCAACATTTGAAACTAGTAATAAAATAATTCATCTTTGAAACCATAGGTTTGTAATCCAGCTCTTTCTCCAGGATCTTCCAGAGTAATAAGCAGCGTAAGTCATTGGCGTGAGCAAACAAATTTGTTTATTCTTCTTACAACACAGCCGGCAATTGTTTTCTGACACAGGAACAGAGTCCCATGGGCTTTTCGTGTCAGTGGTAATCTTAGTAGGTAGCAAAACTAAATAACTTGGAATACATGTCCTCTAATTTGTATGTTAAAGAAGAAGCGCTTTTGCCACCACTCTGTGTCATTGAGTACCAGTTCGGTATATGCCGATGAACAGGGTTGATTTATTTCTTGGTACCTTAAAATGCTAAATGCAGTTTGAAAAATAGCTAGCTTTAAAAACAAATGTCTTTGTCAAGAGTTACAAATAAGAGTTACTTCCCTTTTTGATTCCATCCCTCCATTGTGTGACCTAAACTCCGGGTAGCTGCGCAGCTTATAATGTTTGCCTAGCCTGCAGTGTCATCCACTAAATCAAAATAACCTCACACTAAAATGTTTCCCAAGTTTCATTGCATTGTTCTAGATCGGGTGCTTGTTAGGAAACTAGAGCTCTTTGCTCGTAAAAGGGAATGTGTCCTATGCTACATGAATTTTCCTTGATGTGTTTCTAACTTTGCTGCTCCATGTTTGTTTCTCATTTCTCAATCAACTGGCATAGGCCTCGCTGCAGTCCAGAGCCTTTTCCTGCTTATTCTACCATTGCTGATTGTTTCTCCCTCTCCCACTTGTCAGCAAGGAATACATTTCTGTTGAGTACGAAGTGCTCTTTTGATTTGTCTGCCTCTCTTTTTTCTGCTAATGGCTCCCTTCTCGTCTCTGTCAGGGAATTCCTTGAAACAATCTTGTACCAGTGTTCATTATGTCACATTGGGAGTATGCCATAGGGTTCTCATTGGGCTTCAATTACCAACAGTCTGCTACCAGTCTTGAATTATTATCATGAAAATTATCAATCAACGGACCTAGTTGAACTCTGTGGGAATTTTTTTTTTATGGATACTTCTAACCACAGATTCCACATTTTTGAATAATTCTCAGCTACCAGACTGGATCCAGAAAACAACAAACCTTTCCATTGAGGTGCTGCTGTGTGCCACTCTGTGTTATTATGCTGCTCCGCACTGAATCCACACTTCCCTGTAAGTGATGAAGCAGAGCTGCATATTACTACCACCTCTGAGGCTGACTTAAGGCCTTTATTTCCGTACGTTCCGAAGCTGTTCCAGAGCTCTGCTCCTATTGATCTGTGTCATTTTTCTGCTGACTAGCAGTTTCTACAATGTACTAGAACGCTGTCCCCACCCAAAACTACAGGTTTCAAGCCATGATGCAACTGCAGGAAGTAGCTGTCAGTCACAGGCCTGCATAAAGTGTCTCTTTGGAGTCTGGGTGGGACTCTAAGCTGTGAGATAAGTGCATCCTAATGCATCCAAAGTGGACCGGGAAGCATAGCTGTATGTCGCCAAAGAAGAATTTGCCACCTTCATGTAGGCCCTGCACAAGGTCGAAGTTGCAGGCTTGGACTCTGTTCCAGTCCCAAGGCCACTTGTGCGACTATTCACCTTCGCACTCAAAGTCCTCTGGTAATCCAAGTGCAAGCAAAAGAAATCAACCACTGTGGCTCTAAAGGGAACGTGCAAGAGTGTCAATTGGAAGTCGCAGTCCATTGAGGTCTCCGGTCCCTGAGCCAATTCCTCAGCTCATCCTGAGGCGCACCAAATTTCCCAGGCCCTCATCGATCCTGCAGCACATTGTGGCTTTCAAAGATACTATACTGTATATTTATGGTGAGTTTCTGGGTCCCTTTGGTATGCCTTCGGCCCCATGGAACCACAGGGACCTCTAGTCATGTTATTCCTTACATTCCTTTCTCAGCACCATCAGTCCCCTTGGAACCTGTTAGGAGGCCTGTACTGACACAGATGCATATCTTCTACATTGGCTCCCAAGACCCGCCTTGGTCCCTGCTACCTCAAAGCCCGCTCCAGAAGACAATCTGGTACCAATGTCGGATCTGAAACTGACTTTGGCTTGAACTCAGCCGATGTTGCACTATGAAATTACAAAAAAATGCAGCCGGTGTCATGCACCCTAATTGTAAGCCAGTGCCTCTGCCATGTTGCACCTATCAGCCTTGTCTCCTTTATATTTTTGGCTCTGACTCTAATCCTGTACCAGAGCAGGGTGCATCCCAGGATGTTGATAATGGTGAGGGTGAGGGGGAATGTGATGGCTTGCCCCCCCCCCTCATTATAGTGATCATGCCGTATAGCTTGATTTACAGAACATCAGTGGGCTTGATACTTCTCCTGAGACAGAGCTTTACTCGCCACATGGGCCACCAAAAGAAGACAGTTCCTCATTTGCAGTGGTGGTTTGGAGGACTGCTGAAGTGCTAGAATTACAGCTGCCCCCGTGGAGACTAAAATTACAGTTTTGACGGAAATTCCACAGCCTGAGCCAGCAACATCTGATCCTTTAATTCCATTTAATAACACAGTCATGGATACTGTGATGGCGCCCTTGTTGAAACCGTGTTCTTGCCAACCAGGAACAGGCAGGAGACCAGACGTCGCAGACCAAGCACCCAGCTCAGAAAGCCTTACTGTACAGGCCTTGATCAGTAAGGTGAATCCAAACTCCTCCGGATAGGAAATCCAAGATGATTGATCCTTTTGGCAAGCACAAGCGTCTTCCCACCCAGCCTAGCACTGCGATTCGTAATTGCTTTTTGTGTACCTGGCTGTTACTTACACGGCCGGCAAGATTTTGCTGGTAGTCCTGGAAAACGTTAGGGCCTCTTTAGACCAAACAGTTCACAAAGGACAGGATGTGGCCAAAATACGTTATCCAACATAGGTCTGGATACTACAGATTGCCTAGGGGGGTAGTCGATGCCTGTGATGTCCTTTTTCAACCCACATGGATGTGATCCTAAGGATTCTATGGCAATATATGAATCTATGGCAATGTACAAGCCTCCCTCATGGATATTCCTTTTGATGGGACTGTTGACCCCAGCCAAACCATTTATGCATCAATTGCAAAAGCCTAGAGGCTATTCCTCAGGGCTAGCATATAAACAGATATTTCCTCCCCAACCAGTGATGCAGCAGGCACCCCACTCATTTTGAGGCCGTGGGCGGAGGTCTATCCAGCAGCTTCAGTTCAGCAGAGGTATTAGTTGTCCACCTCCTCTTTCCCTGCTACAACGGTCACCAGACCACTTTAGTTTGCCCTAAGGTGGTGTATGCCCAACCAGTGGGTGGATCACGTGATGGATGGCCAACCATTTCCTCCAAGGTTGGCGATCCATTTCTTTCCATACATGCTTATTACAGATTGTTCAAAATAGCTATGCTGTGCCTTTCCTCTCCACATCGCCTACTATTTCTCCCACACCATAGCAAATTTCAGATGAACACCAATTGATTCTGCTACAGGAGGTGTGGCTGTTGCTCTTCAAGGGTGCCATCGAGAATGTAAATGTTTTCCTGCAGAAGGACAAATTCAAAATGCTCATGCTTGCCCGGATACTGCCTGCTCTGCACACGGGTGACTGGATGGTGTCCTTGGACCTGCAGTACGCATATTTTTATAAACGCTTCCTGCAGTCCCACAGACGTTATCTGCAGTTCAAGGGAGGCCAGGAGCATTTTCAGTTTTATGTGCTCATCTTTTTTTATTTTATTTTTAACTTTATATTTAGTAAATGTTTTGACTTCGTTCACAATCTTACAGTAAATACTTCAGACAGCAAGTATTACAGTACTTTATGCACTATGCGTCCAATATTCATGTATGGTCACACTATATATCTAATAATTATGAAGTCATCATACTGGTCTGGATAAAAGCATTAGATGAAGATCAATAATAGAAAAATATAATACATAACAAACTGTCAGCATCAGCGTGCTTACAAGTACAGGCACTTAAATTGAGTCTGGCACCATTGATTGGGAGCAAGCATCTTTGCATGTGGGGTTCAGGTCATCCCCATAGTATGGCCCTTTCGATAGTCCAAGCGGCTATTAATTCAATAGCTCAATATGGTTAAATTATTCTCCCATCCCGGGATCCACTGGCTCAGCAAGCGTCCGACTACGCAAATATTCATCGAGTGGGGACAATTTATCTTTTGGTCTTGATTGTACTGGCAATAGGCGGCATCTTTAAGCCAGTCTGCCAACTGGGGGCAAAGCGCAACGTACCCATCTCATGGCCACCCTACATTTGGCTAGCAGTAGTAGAAGTGCAGCCAGTTTAAGCCTATCCAGAGGCACCGCTTGCACAAATCCCTAATAGTGCCACTAGGGTAGAGCACTCGAGCCGGAGCCACCCAATCTACAAAAACCTCCTCCCAGTATGTGGAGACACCCGGGCATGTCCAGGAGGGGTGGAAGAAGCCAGAGTCGGTGGCAGAGCACCTGCCCCATCTGAAGTCTCCCCCAATCCCATTTTGAGCTTTCCCATAGGGGTATGATACAGTTGGTGAAGAAATTTGAAGTGGATAAGTCGAAGACGGTAGTTCTGGAATATTACATGTGACTGCGAACAGCAGTATTGCCATTGTGCATCTGTCAGTGGTGGCGTAATGTCTGTGTCCCAATGGCGCGGTGTGTTGCATGTCAGTGTACAGTCTCGTGATAAGTCTATGGGGCGAGGGAGATGTAAGAAATATCTCCAGCACGTGGAATGTCGGAGGGGCATCGGGGAACTCCGCAAATAGTGTGCGAATGGCTGTGTGCACTTGAAAATATGTGAAGTTATCAAGAAAGGTAGTGGCGCTGGCCTCAAGGGCGTCCTGTGTGGGAATAAAGGTGGTGTTGGGGAATAGTGCACCCATGGATGTAAGTCCAAGCTTGCGCAGTCTAGCGCAAGTGCCAGAATCAGATGTAACAGGCAATAGGGATTGTTCAATGATGGGCATCGAAGGTGCAAAAAGGTGTTTTAGTCCCACACCGTGTCCACGCTATCACGCTGGTGCACTGGAGTCTTAAACATGACCATCTGCAATGGACAGGGCACTACCCAGTCGCACTCAGGGGCCGTGTGCGTCGTAAACAGTGTAGGGAACAGCCAATGATGCGAAAATTGAGCCTGGGCGCAGTAATAGTAGAGATCTAACTCCTAGGCTCCGAGACCTACCTGCTCAAAGGGGAGTGTCAGCGTCTCCCAGGCAATACGTGGTTGAGAGCCAGCCCACGCGAGTGAAATGAGTCATTAGCGAAGTTACTTGCAGAAGCGGGGGGAAGGGAAGCAGCAAATTTAGGAATAGGTATAAAAACTTTGGTAAGATAATCGTTTTAGCAATGGTCAGTAACAGCGGAAGGCGTGACCATCCCGCAAGCCTCTCGTCAAGCCAATTTAGTAATCTACCTTAGTTATTCTTCCACAGTTTGTCAGTATGTTGGCTGAGCCAAACACCAAGATATTTGACTGCGCCCTCAGTCCAGACCAGAGGGAATTCAGAGTCTGACGTGAGAGTGTCATTAGTCAAAGGAAATATAATAGACTTTGCCCAAATGATGACAATTTCAGACTCTTCCCCCCCCCCCCCCAAATCTAGTGAATTCTCTAATGAGTGGATCTAAGTTGACATGTGGCTCTCGTACATATAGGGTATCATCGTCTGCGTACAGGGACACCAGCACACAGTGGGAGAAAAAGGCCAATTCTCTCTGTGCATGGTGTTGATGCAAACGGGCTGCATGGGGTTCCATAGCTATCGCAAAGAGGAACGGAGATAGTGGACAGCCCTGCATGGTGCCCCGACTGACAGTGAAGGAATCCGACACACTCCCATTAATACGCAGCTGGGCTGAAGGCTGGGAGTATGATAATCTGATGGACTTAATGTATGAAGGACTCAGTCCTAGGCACTTCAAGGGGGCAAACAGATTCAGCCGTTCAAGAGAATCGAACGCCTTAGTGGAGTCTAAAAATAAACACGACCACAGGCAGGGATCGATAGAGTGAAGGATGACAAAGAAGGTGCGAAGATTGTGCGAAGTGGATCTGCTGGGTATAAACCCAGCCTGATCCAGCCTTACAAAAGAGATGGAAGCAGCGGGAGCAGCTGAGAGGCGAGCATCTTAGCTAGTATCTTGTTGTCTGTGTTTATTAAGGGGAGGGGCCTATATGAATCGCAGCGGGTGAGGTCCTTGCCCAGTTTGAGGACAGTGACAATGAGGGCCTCTCTGATGAAGCTGGGTGCACTTCAGAAGCGAGGGCCTCTGCATATTCTTCCAGCAAATGGGGCGAGAGTAATGGGGTAAATTCCTTATAGAATGCCGCCGGAAGGCTATCAAAACCCGGCGCCTTGTCTGCCGGCATCGAACGGATCACCACCACAATCTCCTCTACCGTAAATGGCTCATCCAGGCAGCGCCTGTGGCCCTCCTCCAGCCACAGAAGCTGGATTAAGTCGAAGTAGTCAGGAAGGTCCGACGGGGGGCCTTATAGAATGCCGCCGGAAGGCTATCAAAACTCAGCGCCTTGTCTGCCGGCATGGAACGGATCACCACCACAATCTCCTCTACCGTAAATGGCTCATCCAGGCAGCGCCTGTGGCCCTCCTCCAGCCACAGAAGCTGGATTAAGTCGAAGTAGTCAGGAAGGTCCGACGGGGGGCCTTATAGAATGCCGCCGGAAGGCTATCAAAACCCAGCTCCTTGTCTGCCGGCATGGAACGGATCACCACCACAATCTCCTCTACCGTAAATGGCTCATCCAGGCAGCGCCTGTGGCCCTCCTCCAGCCACAGAAGCTGGATTAAGTCGAAGTAGTCAGGAAGGTCCGACGGGGGGCCATCCTGTCGCGAGTGGCACAGCAAGGAAAAGAAAAATGTCATCAGGGACTAGACATTCTCGGTGCCTGCATGCATGTGTGCTTCCTCGTCCTGCAGTTCAGTGCTGTAGTCACTCACCCATGGTTTCTGCATTAACAGTGTTAGGGACCTACCCGGTCTTTTACCCTCCCCATAGCGGAGCGCACTTGACTCGCATCCCATGTAGTGCACCTCCCACTGAGCGGCCTCCTCGTATTCTGCTAATTTTTCCCGTATGTCTGCAAGGGTTTTCGGGTACCTCTCAGAGAAAAAACGGACCTCCAGGTCTCAGATTTCCCATTCAAGTCGCGATAGATCGCTCAGCAGAGCGCGAAGCACGCCCACCTGTTTGGCTATGCATGCCCCACGGATGATCGCCTTGAAGGCCTCCCAGAGGGTAGCCCTCGTAATGTCCCCCTTTATTGTTTTGTTCAAAGTATGCCGTGATAGCCACCCTAATCTCCTCTCTAAACACTTGGTCCCATAGCGTGCCTGGCGGCAGTCGCCACGTGAAGGCCCTGGACAAAATACCCGGCAGCTTCAGTTCTTAAAGTACCGGGACATGATCTGAAAGTGTGCGTGAAAGGTGAGATGACTGTGCAGACCATGCCACCACATCCTGCAACACCTACCAGTAGTCTAAACGTGACCAGGTAGAGTGTGCAGTATTTATGCATGTTCCTTTCCTAAGTGCTGTGTTTCTGGAGCACCAAATGTCATGTAAATCAAAGTCCATCGTGGGTAGGCCCAACTGGGCAGCCGCCCTCTGGTGCGGTTGTCTGGTGGCACTGTCCCTATCCATCCGGGGCTCTAGTATAACATTAAAGTCACCCCCACAAGGTTTCCCCCGGCCCAAGTGTCTCAGCTTGCCTCCAGATATCTGCAAAGAATTGGGGGTCGTCTGTGTTGGGTCGATAGGCCGCTATTATTCTAATAGGGTGTCCCATGATTTCACCCGCAATAATCACATATCTGCACTGCGTGTCGATCATAACCCTGCGTGTCCACCACTCCAACCCCTTTCTGAAAATTATCGCCACCCCCCGCTGTAGTTGGAGTACAAAGAGGCATGTTTCTTGCCCAGACAGCTGGACCTAAGTCTTTATGCAGAGCTCTCAGTGAGATGCAGTTTCTGCAGCAGGCATAAATCTATTGAGTGTCGCTAGATATAAGCAAACACTTGACGGGCTTTTCGGTGGTCATTGAGACCCCAAATGTTCCATGTGAGAAATTTAACACACGGCATCAGTATGTGGTAATGTGCTATGGTGCTAGTCACCTGTTACTCCCCGCACATGGGAAGCATGCCAGAATAGTTTATCTGCATCCGCCAATGCTGAAACATTCAACAACTGCCCTCCCTCCCTCACACACAACAACCATCCCACTTGGTCGTGCTACCAACCCCCCCCAACCCACCAAGAACCTGATTATGAAAGCATAGCTCAAGGAGTCTCATCCCGTGGATCAGAGCCAATCCAGGCGAACACCCCCTGCCAGGATGGCAGGGTGGCCGAGATCAACATTATCAGACAGACTGTTAATAACGGTGTCATTCTACATAGGCTCTTCGTCTATTCAGCGTGAACATTAATGTGTGGGGGTAGCTTAACGAGCAATGAACAGAAAAACACTGTGGTCAGCTAATAGTAATATAGCATCTCTGCTATCAACACATGAGCTCAAAGCATGCAAGTAAGTACATCTATTAGAGCAAGTTACATGGAATCAGTCGTTTTCGTTCAGTGTATGGACAGGCTGCTTAGCTGGGGGAGACTTAGAGGAGCCCTTGTGTGCTGCTATTTTTTTGGCAAATTTGAATGCAGCTTTAGCATCATTAAAGAATTGCTGTTTGCCCTCCCAAGAAACCTTCAGGCACGCTGGGTAAATCATTGCGAAGGGGACCTCTGCCTTTTGCAACATCTTCTTGGCTGGTGTGAACTCGCGCCAGGCCGCCTACACAGAAACAGTCAAATCGGGATAGAAAGAAATGGCATTGCCCTGCTACTGAATCATGCCACGCTCTCCGGCCATGCGCAGCATTACATCCCAGTTCCGATAGATCAACAGACGTGCCACTATTGGCTTAGCAGGAGCACCGGGGGGGGGGGGCCTGGGCCCTAGCGACCTATGTGCACGCTTCACCACAAACATGGCTGACAGTCCGTCCCCAAAGAGGTCCCGAAGCATGTTCCCAATAAAGTCCTCCATTATTGTAACATTAGTTGACTCTGGGATGCTCGTGATTCTAAGATTATTGCGGCGGGAGCACTCTTCGAGATCCTCATTCTTGGCTCTGATAGCCTCCAGAACCTTGTCCATTTTCAGCAGTTGCTCCCTTGCCTCAGCCTGTGCGTCGTCTGTGTCAGATATCCGTTGATCTAGTTGGTCAATGCGGTCGTCATGTTTGTCTACTCTCTTCTTGACCTGTTCCAGGCGGTTAGTAAGCAGATCTAACTTAGCTTCAATAGACATAAGACTGGCGTGGACCTCAACAAGAATCTCCTTAATGTCTACGTTGTGTTGCAACTGACCGTCCGCGCCCTCAGAGGATGTTTTGGAATGCGTGCAGGGTTCCCCCTGCCTGGTGCTGCGCCTGCTGTCAAATTGTAGATTTTTTTGTTTACCTTTGTTTTTCCCCATTGTAAATCGGTTTCGGCTAGACGTGTCCGCTGTAGTGACCATTGGCGCTAGCAGCAATAGAGGTCATCACAGTCTCCAACATTAATCCCTCAGCTCCAGATCAAGATTCTGTGTTCTCCTTGTGGGCAGTCCGGTCTAATCCCAGCCAGCGGTCCAACTGCCAGCGCGGCCAAAGGACCAGCACCCTCGTTCAGGCACCAGCTGCGCAGCCTCATGAGAGGCTGTGAGTCCTGCAGTCCGTGCCATGTGTATTTCTGCTGGATTACGATCTCGGCTGGTGGTGCCCTCTCAACAAATGGCCATTTTGCTGACCGGGCAAGGTCCGCCCCTCTTATGTGCTCATTGGCCTCACTAGTGCTACTTGTGTGTTCATGAAAGTGATGGCGGTGGTCCCTGCCCGCGTGTGGAGGTCAGTGATACCAGTATTCCTGTATCTCAATGACTGGCTGTAGAAGGTGGGCTGAGCACAGTCAGTCGTGGACCAGCTCCAGATGACAGCGGACCTCTTCACATCATTGAGGTTCACTATCAACGCACCAAAGTGCCATGTTGACTCTTTTACTAAGGCTTCCAGTCATTGGGGCTGTCCTGGACATGCTGAATTTCAGGGCTTTCCCTCCTCCGCAATGAGCCCAGGACATTTGAGTTATAATCCCAATGTTTCAGGCTTGGTCCTTGGTCACAGTGTGACCGGCTCTGAGGCTTCTTAGCCTCCTGCAGCCTCCTTGTTGATTATGCCAGGTGGCATATGCAGACTTTACAATGGAATCTGAAATTCCAAAGGGCCAGCGTCAAGGAAATCTGACAGATGTTATCCAGGTCTCAGAGGAGACTGCTCACGATCTGCAGTTTTGGCTGATCAAACGCCGATAGTCCAAAGGCAGGCTCCTGTCCGCCCCCCCCCCCCGCCCAGAACTGACATGGTAAAAGCTGTGTCTCTGCTGGGCCGGGGAGGTCATCTGGCAAAGGTAAAGTTTAGAGAACTGTTTGTATGCTCCATATCTGAAAGAAACACGGTAGTTATAGGTTACTTACCTTAGAGTTACCCCCAGGCGTCAGACTGGATCCGGAAAGTTTTTTCGTCAGCAGTACCTCTGCGCGTCGGAAGGTGGCGTCGGTCGGCTCCGCGTCCATCGTTGGCGTCGTGTCACCGGGATGACATTGCGGTAGCTACTTAGACGCCGCCCTCGTGCGCTGACGTCAGTTCTTTCTTTTTCCGCGCCAGCCAGCGCAGATCCGGGAAGAGCGGTACCTCCAGTCACTTTTTGACTGACTTTTTTCTCGACTTTTGTCGACTTCTTTTTTGAGCCTTCGACTCCTGGTGCACGAGGGATGCGGTTCCTGTCATCGGATGATGTCGGTGACGGATCCGCACCGCGTGTGCCTCTTTTGCCTGGAGCGCGACCACGACCCCAAGTCGTGCTCCAACTGCTGGTCGATGGCGCCGAAGGCTTTGCGGGAGCGGTCCCGAAAGCAGCTTGAGCACCGGCAGTCGGCTCCGCGCCGTTCGAGGTCCCGGTCGCGAGGGAGGTCGAGGGACCGGTCGTGGAGCCACCACCATTCGTCCAAGTCTTCGAAGTCTTCGCACTCGGGTTCGGGTAAGTCGAAGCATAAGAAGAAGTCAAAGAAGCATTGTCGCTCTTCGACTTCTCCTCGTCGGTCGGCCGACCCGACGAGGGATGCGGGTGGTGCCCCTCCCATGGCTCCGTGTGCAGAGCCTGAAGAGTCGGCTCCGTGTTTCCCTCCCTTCCCGGGACTCGGAGCGACTCCCGCCCAGCTTCATACGTTCTACGAGGTGATGCATGCCATCTTTGGGCGGCCCAAACCCGCCGGCGCGCCTTCGGGCCCCGCGGACTCCGTTGGGGGGCCTAGGCCTCCTCCGCCCACGGCTCCGGCCCCGGCACCGCAGGCCCCCCTTGGATCCAGGCCTGGATCCGGATCGGCGGCGGTTGACCTGATCACGCCTCCACCGGCGCCTCTTCCTCGGGCACCACTACCGCGTTCGACGCCGGTCGGCCCCCCGGCCGGCGTTGACCCCGGCCTCCATCCAGACGTGGAGCCGGACCGGCGTCGCCCGACACCGGATCCGGCACCGAGTGGGGTTTTTGTGCCCCTGTTCACTCCTGGTGTCCCTTTTCGACCAGAATGGCACCCAGAGGAGGAGGACTGGGAAGGGTCAGGTGACCCTCTGACCGACCAGTTGGATGAACAGGACTGGAGAGAGGAACTGGGGGATGCCAGTGGTCTCGACACCTCCCCTGACCTTGGCATATTGTCTCCTCCTACCATGGCTACGGAGGAGGGAGCGTCATACGCAGTGGTGTTGCGTAGGGCGGCCGAGGCTCTCAACCTCGAGCTTCCTACGGTGGCGGTCAGGACTAACCTCCTGACAGAGGTGCTTCAACTGGCTGCGTGCTCTTCGGAGCCCTTGCTGCCGTTTAATGAGGCCCTCACCGACGTCCTTTTGAGCACGTGGTCCAGGCCCAATAAGGGGGCTCCCGTGGACAGGATGATTGCCCGACGCCACCGCCTTGCTCCGGGCGACCCCACTTTCCTCTCCCAACACCCCACCCCGTAGAGCTTGGTAGTCCAAGCCTCCACTTCCAAGAGCGCATTTCCTACCGCTCCACCGGAAAGGGAATCCAAGAAGCTGGACCACCTTGGAAAGAAAATTTTCTCTTCCGCCAGCTTTGGACTGCGGTCGGTAAACACCGCATGTCAGTTGGGCCGTTATTCCCACTCGGTGTGTGATACGGTTGCGCAGGTGCTGCCTCAGTGTCCGGAGGAGGCCCGGGCAGTGCTCTCCCAGGCTGTTGCCGCCGGGAGGGATGCAGCAAAGTTTACCATCCGTTGTGGGCTGTACACCGCCGACTCTCTGAGCAGCACCATTTCAACGTCAGTAGCACTTCGTCGCTACGCCTGGATGAGATCGACTGGCTTTTCAGGGGATGTCCAGAACACCTTGATGGACATGCCCTTTGCCTTTTTGGCGACAAAGCAGAGAACGCTCTTGAGCGTTTCAAGGACTTACGGGCTACGGCCAAGTCCTTGGGCCTCTCCACCCGCACTGCGCAGTCTGCTTTTCGCCCCTTTCGTGGCTACGGAAGGGGTGCCCCGCTACGTCCCGCCCAGAGCCACAGGCCGCAGCAAGTTACCCAACCTTCGCGTAGCCAGGGACGTGGGAACAACTGTTGTGGTTCCGGGGGCCAGCAGGCGGGCCAGTCCACCAACCCCCCCCTCTGCAGCAGCCTCCAAACCCTCCTAGTCTGACCTTTCAGGCCCATCAAACGCCAGTGGGCGGCAGGATTCGCCATCACCTCCCCCACTGGCGCACCATCACGTCAGACAAGTCGGTTTTGCAAATAGTCCGAAGGGGCTACTCCCTCCCCTTCAAGACTACCCCTCCAGCCATGTCACCGAGATACCACCGCATGTCGGAGGATCATCTGGCCCTTCTCCAGCAGGAAGTTACGGCTCTCTTGGCCAAGGGAGCCATCGAGCGCGTTCCTGTCCCAGAAGTAGGTCGTGGTTGTTACTCCCACTACTTTCTGGTCCCCAAGAAGGACAAGGGCTTGTGTCCTATCTTGGATCTCAGGGACGTCAACCGCTTCCTCCGGAAGGAGAAGTTCAAGATGTTGACGCTTGCTCAGGTCTTGTCTGCCCTCAACCCGGAAGACTAGATGGTAGCGTTGGACTTGCAGGACGCTTATTTTCACAACCCCGTCCTGCCGGCCCACCGGCGTTACCTGCGGTTCACGGTAGGCCACGAGCATTTTCAATTTACCGTGCCCCTCTTTGGCCTTACCAGCACCCCTCGAGTGTTCACGAAAGTGATGGCGGTGGTTGCAGCTCATCTGCGCAGATCAGGGGTTTCAGTCTTCCCCTATCTCGACGACTGGCTGTTGAAGGCGGGCTCCCACCTCCAGACTGCGGCCGACCTCCTGCATTTGCTTGGGTTCTCCATCAATGTGCCAAAGTCACACCTGATTCCCTCTCAGAAGCTCCTCTTCATCGGAGCGGTTCTGGACACAACGCGGTTTCAGGTCTATCCTCCCGAACAGCGAGTCCGGGATATTCAGGCTATGATTCCGATCTTTCAGCCTCTATCCCGGGTTTCGGTCAGAATGACTCTGAGGCTGCTGGGCCTCATGGCCTCCTGCATCCTGCTGGTCGATCATGCCAGGTGGCATATGCGGTCTCTGCAGTGGGACCTGAAGTTCCAGTGGGCGCAGCATCAGGGGAATCTGTCCGATTGCGTCCAGATCTCGGAGGGCACTGCACGACAACTGCAGTGGTGGCTCACGAACCAGGATTGGGTCAATGGCAGATCCCTCTCCCTTCCCCAGCCAGACCACACTGTGGTAACGGATGCATCCTTTCTGGGATGGGGCGGCCACATGGGAGAGGCAGAGATCAGAGGCCTCTGGTCTCCGGCGGAGTCTGGGCTCCACATCAACCTTCTGGAGCTCCGGGCGATTCGTCTTGCACTGAAAGCATTCCTTCCATCTGTCCAGGGAAGAGTAGTGCAGGTGTTCACGGACAACACCACCGCCATGTGGTACTGCAACAAACAGGGTGGGGTGGGGTCGTGGACCCTATGTCAAGAGGCCCTCCGCCTCTGGACATGGCTGGAACATCAGGACATATCCCTGGTGGTTCAACACCTGGCAGGTTCTCTGAACGCCAGGGCGGACGAACTCAGCCGCAGGTGCATGATGGATCACGAAAGCGTCTTCACTCGGAGGTGGTGCAAGGTCTCTTTCAACAGTGGGGAGAGCCTTGGTTAGATCTATTCGCCACCGAAGAGAACGCGCAATGTCAGCAATTCTGCGCGTTGGAATTTCCAAGGTGACGCTTTTCGTCGCGAGTGGAGTTACGGTCTGTTGTACGCCTTTCCGCCTATACCACTTCTGCCCAGAGTGCTGAAGAAGATCAGGCGCGACCGGGCCCAAGTCATTCTTGTGGCTCCGGATTGGGCACAAAGAGTCTGGTATCCCGAGCTGCTCAACATGGCCATCGATCCTCCGATCAGACTGCCTCTTCGGGAGGATCTTCTGTCGCAGCAGCAGGGGACGGTCCTCCACCCGAACCTGTCCAGCCTCCACCTCCTTGCGTGGAGATTGAGCGGCGGCAGTTGGCGTCTTTCGACCTGCCTCCTGAAGTCTGTGATGTAATCTTGGCAGCCAGGCGTCCCTCCACTAAGACGGTATACGCCTGCCGGTGGAACAAGTTTGTGGCATGGTGCACAGCAAAGGCTGTGGATCCCCTTTCTGCCCCTCTTTCTGAGGTTCTCTTGTTTCTTCTTTCTCTAGCCCAGCAAGGCTCTACTCTGGGCACTATCAAGGGCAATCTTTCGGCCATCTCTGCCTTCCTTCGGCTTTCAGATCAGCCTTCCCTTTTCAAGTCCCCGGTTGTAAGTCGCTTCTTGAAAGGCATAACTAATCTCTTTCCTCCTACTCCCTTCGTTATTCCTCAGTGGGACTTGAACCTGGTTTTAACTTATTTAATGTGCGCTCCCTTTGAGCCGCTTCACAACTGTCCTTTAAGGCTCTTGACTCTCAAAACTGAGTTCCTGGTGGCCATCACCTCTGCCAGACGAGTGAGTGAGCTCCAGGCGCTTTCCTCTAAGCCTCCTTTTCTCTCTGTGCATCCGGACAAAGTTGTCCTTAGGACTCGTCCATCCTTCCTGCCCAAGGTTGTCACTGCCTTCTACATCGGGCAGACCATCACTTTGCCTACCTTCTTTCCGCCTCCGCATCCTTCGAAAGAGGAGGAGAGGCTCCACCGTCTGGACCCAAAACGTGTGCTTTCTTTCTATCTGGATCGCACAAAACAGTTCCTGGTGGATGGCCAACTCTTTGTTGGCTACGTGGGTGCCAAGAAAGGTCGGGCCGTGCACAAGCGAACCATTTCTCGATGGGTCGTTTTGTGTATAAAAGCATGCTATTCTCTGGCAAAAAAGGAGCCTCCAGTGGGGCTAAGCGCCCATTCCACCAGGGCGACGGCAGCCACTACTGCCTTGGGAAGAGGAGTTCCTCTACATGACATCATTCAGGCAGCTACGTGGACATCACTGCACACGTTTACGAAACACTACTGTCTGGGCAGCCAAGTCCGGAGAGACGGCTTCTTTGGCCGTTCTGTTCTCCAGGATTTTCTGGTGTGATCTTGGTTCGCAGACCCACCACTGGGGTTGGTATTGCTGGGGTATCTATTCTAAGGTAAGGAATCTATAACTAACGTGTTTCTTTCAGATGAACAAGTTACTTACCTTCGGTAACGATATATCTGTAAGAAACATTAGTTAGTTATAGATTCCTTACCGCCCCACCCATCTTCCCCGTTCTGCGAACTGATTTCTAGGGTTAAGGATATCCTTTCAGGGCCCTAGTTTTGTGCACCAGTGGTCAGTGTCTTGCATGGCTCTGCGTTTCTGGTGCGGAAAGTCGTGTACAGAACTGACGTCAGCGCGCGAGGGCGGTGTCTAAGTACCTACCGCGACGTCATCCCGGCGACATGACGCCAACGACGGACGATGAGCCGACCGACGCCACCGCCCGACACGCAGAGGTACTGGTGACGAAAAAACTTTCCGGATCCAGTCTGACACCTGGGGGTAATGCTAAGGTAAGGAATCTATAACTAACTAATGTTTCTTACAGATATATTGTTACCGAAGGTAAGTAACTTGTTCATTAATCTGTTGAAGTTGAGGACCATTCATCTGGCTCTGAAGACCTTCCTGCCATCCATCAACGAAAGGCTGGTGCAGGTTCTCACAGACAATACCACCACTTTATGGTAGTACAATATCAGGGCAGAGAGCAGTCCAGAGTGCTGTGCCGGAAGGCTTTGCACCTCTAAAGATGGATGGAGTGTCAGGGCATTTTCCTGCTCACAAACCACCTGGCAGGGCCTGAGGAGGTGAGCACTGCAGGTGGCCTCTGGCAGATCACGAGTAGTGTCTATTTCCCAAGGTGGTGCAGGGCGTTTTCCAATAGTGGGAAGATCCCAGGCTAGATCTTTTCACCACCATCAAATGTGCAGTGTCAGACATTTAACACATTGGGGTTTCTGCAAGGTCACTCGCTAGGAGATGTAGTCCAGCTAGAATGGAAAATGAGACTATTGTATGCCTTTCCCACACTGTCTCTCCTTCCGCGAGTTCTGAAAAAGATCAGGAACAACCGGGCTAGTTCTCCTATTGGCCCCAGATTGGGCCTTAAAGGTGTGCTACCCGGAACTTCTGGACATCTATCCTCCAATCAGGCTACCACTTCTGGAGGCTCTTCTATTCCATCAGCTGGACTGGGTCCTTCAACTCAATCTGTGCAATCTACACCTCCATGTGTGGTGATTGAGCAGCGGCAGATAACTGCATTTGATCTGCCACATGAGGTGGTGGATGTCATCCTTGCCACCAGGCACCCTTCCATGAAACACATTTATGGTGGGCGCTCGGACAGGCTTGTGGCTTGGTTTGTTATCTGTAAGACTGACCTTTTCAAGCTAAGCTGTTGGGTGTTCTCTTGTTCTTTTTGTCTTTGGCTCAGCAAAGCCTCGCAGTGGACACTATTAAAAGATATTTGTTGGTCTTTCAGCTTTTCTATGTTTGCTGTATTAACTGTACTTATTTAAATTGCCTGTTGTGATTAGGTTTATAAACGGTTTGAGACACATGTTTCCTCCCAAAAGTGTTTGTGATTCCACTGTGGGACCTTAATTTGATCTTCACATTTCTCATGTGTATGCCCTTCGAGCCGATGCTAGATCCTCGCTGCATCTCCAGACTTTATAGACAGTCTTCCTCATTGTGATTACTTAAGCTTAACGCCTGAGTGAACTTCAGGAACTGTCAGTGCAACCACATTATACTATGTTTTCCCAGACAAACTTGTGCTAAGAACTCTAGAAGCCTACTTGCCTAAAGTTATGACTACCTTCAACGTTGGGCAGCCCATCATGAGCATTTCTTGCCCCCCTCTCCCCGACCTCCACCCCCGAAAGAGGAAAGATTTCATCGGCTGGACCACAAAAGGGCAATAAGCTTTTATATTGATTGTACCAAAGAACACTGTGTGGATGATCAGCTTTCTGATTGATACTTCTAACTACATATTCCTTGCCATATTCTATGAATATTCCCTCAGGCATCAGACTGGATCTGGAAACTCACAAACAGTACTCCTGCATGGGGTTATTCTGATGTAGGAATTATACACCAGCTTTGGTTCCAAGGCCACTTCCTGCCCCAGTTCCTTTCTCACTGACACTGGTGCTGATGCTGCGGGCCCGGGAGGAGGAGCCGTTGCCTATAGTGGGCTCCCACTCCAAGCCGGCTTAGATCCCACTCCCACTGGGGCCCAGCCGTTAACCAATCCTTCAGGCTATGATGAAGGGGATAAGTTTGCCTCTCGATGAGGACAGGTGGTATGCCGAACTGCAAGGATGCCAGTGGTATGGACATCTCCCAGACACTGAACTTGCCTGTCTACTGATCTTGCCGCTGAGGAGACTCCCTCTTTTGCTGTGGTCACGAAGTGGGCTGCAGAGGTCCTTGACCGGCAGTTCCCTACAATGGAGATCTAAGCTTATGTGTTGGCGGAGGTTCTTCAGTCTGGCCAAGCACTTACTGAACCTCTCTTGCCATTCAATGAGGCCTTAACAGATGCCCTCTTTAAGCACTTCGTGAAGCCATGTTCTGGGACCCCAGCTAATAAACAGTTAGCTTATCGCCATAGACCGCAACCGGACGATCCTGACTTTTTGACCCAACATCCTGCACCTGAGAGCTTGTTAGTCCACCAGCTGGGTCAACCCTAAGGCCTTTCCCGCATCGACTCCTGACTATAAATTTAAGTGCACACAAACTTTTTGCAAGCATGTTTCATCAGCTATTCTTGTTTTCCGCTCAGTCAATAGTGAAGGAAGTGACCCGATTAGGGCCACCCGGGTCACTCACGACCACCTCTCAGCCTTCCACACAAATGAAGAGTCGGTCAGACAGTAGAGAATACAAAACCAAGTTATTTTATTAGTATTTGCTCGAGCGGAGTCCAGTCTGACTAGCCTCCAAGGATAGCTGCCGAGGGACTGACCCTCACCAATATAACATCAGATATTATACATTTCCAACACCCAACTGGACCCGCCCAGACTGGAAATTTCCATTTGGAGCAGGTTAACAAAGGAGGCACAGAAGGATGAGCTACCATCCTGAGACCAGGGACACACTATCTTAGCTTCAAGGTTACTCAGCCCGTGCTCGTCTCTCTGAGAGTGGGAGTAGGGCCAAATACGAGGAAAGGTATGCAAACACAGAACAAGCTATTCATTAGTGCAACGAAGTTCAGCCTTGAACAAATAAAAGAACAAGCGAGGCTGGTTTCTGCTGAAGCAGACGGTGTGAGACAGAAGCTTAATTTCGATCATGGCACAAAATGGTGGCTGAATACAAAATGGTGCCGCAAATGCTAACTTAACTCGCACAATGCTAGAAGGAGTCAGCTAGACCTATTTTTCAGTCCAACAATAGCAGCTGCCTTCTATGCTGCTACAGTCTTGCTTTATGGGATGCAGTTGGTCAAATCCAACCTGCAGTCTCAGAGGGACCTATTAGTGTCTTTAGCCCACATCATACAGAACGGCCAGGATGCGGCTAAATTCATTATATAGTCTGGATTAGATAGAACTGACTGCTTGGTTTGAGCAATGGGCATGAGTGTTGTGCTTTGGTGCCTCGCCTGGATGAGGTCTGCATGGTTATCTGATAGATACATCTGGCCGCAGATTCCTTAACTTTTGATTCTCCCCAGGCACCAGTCTGGATCCGTACATTTTTCAGCAGTACCTCTGCGCGCCGGGGGATGGCGTCGTACGACTCCGTGATGACGTTGACTCCGGTAATGACGTCAGTTGAGCCATATAAGTCCCCTCCGGCACACTGACGTCAGTTTCTTCTTTTCCGCCCTGCAACGCTGATCCAGAGAAGCGGTTCCTCTGGCCTTTTGTGTTTTGGCCTACTTCGTCGCCTTTTTGCGTCAGTGTGCCTATGCCTTTGGGTTTTAAGTCTTGCGAGACCTATACTCAACATATGTCGGCTACGGATCCCCATTCCATCTGCATGTGGTGCCTGGGAGAGCACCACGACTCTGAGGAGTGCGACGCCTGTAAGCGGCTGAAGCCCAAGGCCTTGCGGGAAAGGCTGATGAAGTTGCTGACAGCGCGGCTCTTCCGCTCGGAGTCCAGGCGACATCGGTCTCCTTCCTGCTCTGAGGTTCCTGCCCTGGGCCGTTCAAGGAGCCATTCCTGTGGGCGCCGCTCACCCAAGTCGCGAAAATGCCATAGAGAGGGATCGAGGTCATGGCAGCCTTCGGCCTCACTGCGTCGTGACATGGTTGTTGATTCCTCCCATTCTTTACCGGAGGACGTAGCACAAGAGTCGACCCAGAGCCTCTCTCCTTATCCTGGGCCCTGGGCGACTATGACCCAGATGCAGGCATACTTTCATGCCCTGCAGGCCTTTTTTGGGTCCATACCTCCCCCTGGAGTGCCTTCGGGCCCTAAGGAGGTAGGGGGTACTCTGACTGGAACCACGCCGGTGGGTTCGTCCTTGGCCCTGGTCGAAGACCTCAATTCAGTGCCTGGAGTTATTACGGCATTGGTACACAGCTCGGTACAGCTTCCAGTTGTGACGCCAGCGGCGTCGAATGAGGTGGCACTGGAGGTGGATACGACTACGCCCCGACGTCGGTCATCGTCGGAGGCGCCGCTCATGGTGCATTACGATACAATGCTGTCCTGACGTCAAGGAGTCAGCTAGACATATTTTTCAGTCCAACAGACCCTCCTTTTAGCATTTGCTAACTATTTTGCCTAATGCTTTATGCAAAGTAAAAGGACTATCAGTATATGCCCGTACACACACAAGTAATATTCATAAAATACCCTACAGGAATAGACATTAGGTCGTTGGTAGCCTGTATATGCATTAGGGGTTTTGTTCGAGATGCATAAGAGACATCAACACTGAATATTAGCCATGTTTTCAATATCAGGAATAGAAGTTGCAAGGGAGGTGGTAGAACCAAAGATGCCCTCATCTATTTGCATCATTTCGTGAATATCCTTCTGTAACATAATCGCAGTAGTGTCACGGACTGTCTTCTGCAGCTTAGGGGTGAGGAACGTTGTACAGTAAGAACAGCATAAGTGAAGGCACTGCACCAGAGTGCAACAGACAACCAAAATCACAACAAAATAGATGACATTTCCAGAACCCAGCCCCATCCACCAAAGAGGGACCAACCCCAATTTCCGCTCTCCATTCCTTTGACGTTCTCCAAAATATCTAAAATGTGTTGGGTAATATTCTTTTCCATATTAGCGATCCCAACTACACACTGGACTCCTACTATTGCGCACACACCACCGCTCTTAGCTAAGATAAAATCGACTGCAAATTTTGTTTGTTCGGAGTATATTCGCATACTTTCTAACTGGGTGGTGATGTCACGCAAAGCCGCTACTGTGGAGTTAGACAGTGTGTGCAGCTTACATCCAAAAAATTCCCTAGCCCTTTCCCCCCTGTCCATAGCGGTACCACCAAACATAATAATGGAGGAAAGTATATACCCAAAGGTGATACCATTACTATAATTATTGACCTCCAGGTCTGTCACACTGTCGCAGAATTCCTTTGTTAACATCCTTTTAACCCATCTTATATTTTGTTTACTATACTTACAAGGCACCCCAAGAGGGAGCACCATTCCCAAAGCCACGTCCTCGGTACCATTATGAACATTGGAATAAGTACCATTTGACAAGAAGTAAATTCCTGGGTGTGCATAAAGTGGACCTTGGTAATCTACAGGAGCATATCTGGTATTCATCCCCATTGTGCTCGGATCATCTTTCTTCATTAAAGACAGTGTATTCTTGAACAATATCAGTCCAGATCATTTTATGTATAAGAAAGCGTCAGTACTATTTACTATCGGATAGCATGCAGGATAGTAACCTGCTTCTCGAGTGACTGTCAAATCTTGATAATGCCAACCCGTTAAAGTAATGTTCTGTTCCTCCATATACAGATTGTCGCAATACACATTAATGTTACAACCTGGATATCCCTTCCCTCTTGGCTTCCTATAGTATAAACAGGGACTGGGATATCCCATCCCGAACGCACCCTTTACCTCTACAAATTGGGGTGGGCGAATGTTAGACCCGCTGGTTCAAATCCCCTACCACCAGATGCTAGAACCAGGGTTCAAATCCCCTGGTTGGCCGAGGTAGGTACCCGCGTTCCAACGTCAGGGTAAGGAAGGTCACCTTCTGAGATAGCCCCGCTCACCCCCTCGGTACTTTGGCACGAGCAGCCAGGCTTATCTTCAAGGCAAATGTGTAAAGTATTTGCAACCACGCTCCCAGTAACCCAATGATGACACCACAAATAGACTCCACACGAGTTTTATAAAACGAGTATAAATTTTATATAAAAAGATATACGATAAGACCACACAATATAAATTCAACATATGCGTATTTGTAATACTACTCCTGGCCGGTTGTTAGGCCAGCCAGCCCTTATCAGTTCTGGCGATATTAATGAGCACTTCTAAACATTCTACTCTAATCCTAACACCATCTTATGCAGATCGTAATGCTAGAATCAGGTACTTTTGCAATGTAAAAATAATGCAATGCGTACGCAACAATCAGGCACTTTGCGATGTAAGAATAATGCAAGGCGTAGCACGACCACCAGGTACGTCGTCATACAGATGTTAGGCAATGCGTAATACACTAATCAGGTAGTTCGTTATGCAGGAATAATGCAACGCGTAATACGCTAATCAGGTAGTTCGTTATGTAGAAACAATGCAATGCGTCATACAACAATCAGGTAGTTCGTTATGCAGAAATGATGCAATGTGTAGTACGACAGTCAGGTACTCCGTTATGCAGTAATGGAATAATGCGTAATACACTCAGGCACCGATCACTGTGCCTTAGGCGGTCTCCCCGCCTCTCCTTCTGACTTGGTCAGACTCTCAACAGTTGCCCCCAACACAGGTACGATGTTACCAAAAAGTGCAGCTCCGCACTCCGGCCCCTGTACTGCCACTCCCTTGGCAATACGGGCCGCGATACGAGCCGAAGCAGAGGCTCGCGCTGCCGGAACGAGAGAGAGGCCGAGAGCGTCTCCCTCCGAGCCCGCACCCCGCCCCAGGAGTCGACACACGTTACCTGGGGGGCGCAAACTCACTCTCCTCTCCTCGTCCAGCGGCTGGGCCTCCAATGCAATCTTTGTCATTTGGCAACGGCGGGCTCGGGCCGGCGGCTCAGCTCCTCCGGGGCTGCCGGTCCGGGCCGCTACAGTTAGGAAGATCTCAGGCTGCCACACGGCACACGCACACAGCGTCGCTGAGACTTCCTTGAACTTCGGGTGCACGATCACTGGCACTCCACACGAAGGTCTCAGGCTGCACGAAGATCACGCGCACAGCGCCGCTGAGACTCACTTTAACTCCGGTGCACACGATAACAAGGCAAATCCTCACAAAGGTCTCACGGTGCACAACGCACACAGCGTCGATGAGACTCACTTGGATTCCGGTGCACACGATAAGGCAAATCCTTACGAGGGTCTCACGGTGCACAACGCACACAGCGTCGATGAGACTCACTTGGATTCCGGTGCGCACAATACTGGACAATCCTCACAAAAGGTTCAGGCTGCACGAAGCACACGCTCACAGCGTCGCTGATCCTTGCTTGGACTCCAGGTGCCCACGATCACAGGGCACACCTTACGAGGGTCTCAGGCTGCAACAAGCACGCACACACAGCGCCGCTGAGACTCTCATGGAAAATTTTGTGTTCCTGTGTTTCCGCAACAGGGAGCCAGCTCACCTCGGGCCCTTGGGGATAAGTTACTTCAGGACACAGCACACAGCAAAGTCCTTCAGGCAGGGGGACACAGAACACAGCAAAGTCCCTTTAGCCTTTCCTTGGTTAAAACAGCAAACTGCAGGCCAGCCCCAGAACACACAGCAAGGGTCAGTCCTATCCTTCAGTCTATTCAGTTGTTTCTTCCTTGGCAAAGGTCCTCTTGACCACGAAGTAGCTCCAGTCTTGTTCACACTTGATCAAGCCATTCTCCAAAGTTCAGGGGCTTCAGCTCTCATAGTTATACCCCTCAATGGCTTTGAGGTCTTTGTGTTCAGGGGGCACTGACCCCTGTTCAAACCAGTTCTGGGTGCCTCCCTGCCAGTGGCACCTTTCTTCCTTTGATTAGTGGGGGTCTGGATTCTCAATCACTCAGCAGGAGATGGGACAATTGTTTTATAGCAGCAACCCAGGCCTCTTCACCTCTAGGGGCTTCTCCTCCCCCTACACTCCAGATGCAGGTCAGCCTGTTGCTGTCTCACCTCCTCTCCTGGGTCAAGACATTCCCCAGATCCTATCGCTTTCAAATCCAGACAGTCAATCCACAGCCAGGTAGAGACACACAGAAATGTTGGAGCACAAAAACTCAGCCACTTCTAAAAGAGTGGCTTCTAAACACACAATGCAAAAACCACCTTTATAAAAAGATGTGTTATTACATTGTGAGTTCAGGCATACTAAACATCACCTTTCCATCTTAAGCCTTTGGGAAGATAGGCTGGAAAACATATTACACAGCCTCCCCATTCTGTCCTATGGGCAAGATGGCCTTTCAACAGTGAAAAACGAAATGGAGATTATTTCACTGTCAGGACATAGTACACACCTTAGTACATGTCCTACCTTTCACATGCACGGCACCCTACCCAGGGGGTACCTTGGGCCTACCATAGGGGTGTCTGATGTGCATAGAAAGGAAAGGGTAAGGTCTGGCAAGTGGGTGCACATGTCAGACAACATGGCAGTTTAACAAACTGCGCGCAGGCACTGCAATGGCAGGCCTGAGTTCCCTTTTTAAAGCTACTTGTGTGGGTGGCACAATTCGTGCTGCAGGCCCACGAGTGCAAAAACAACAGTTGATGGACAGAATGCAGAACAATGTCATACATTCACCGCAGTACAGATATCTGGGCCTAAATCCATCGTTTTTTTGCTCACCATGCCATTCCAGTTTGAACCCAGCCATATGCAAATCAGTCTTGACCCTGTGCCTCATGGGAACAGTCCAGCCCGAACTGCCAAGCCAGGTTCTCCCTGGACTGGAAACAAGCATCCTAGGACCGGTTTCGGGGTTTCACCCCTCTTCAGCCAGGATAGCTTGATTCCAGTGGCATGGAGAACACGGGACCCACGTCTGGGCATGCCCGTCCCACTCGGGGTGACAAATGCAAAAACAACAGTTGATGGACAGAATGCAGAACAATGTCATACATTCACCCCAGTATAGAGATCTGGGCCTAAATCCATCGTTTTTTTGCTCACCATGCCATTCCAGTTTGAACCTAGCCATATGCAAATCAGTCTTGACCCTGTGCCTCATGGGAACAGTCCAGCCCGAACTGCCAAGCCAGGTTCTCCCTGGACTGGAAACAAGCATCCTAGGACCGGTTTCGGGGTTTCACCCCTCTTCAGCCAGGATAACTTGATTCCAGTGGCATGGAGAGCACGGGACCCACGTCTGGGCATGCCCATCCCACTCGGGGTGACAAATGCAAAAACAACAGTTGATGAACAGAATGCAGAACAATGTCATACATTCACCCCAGTACAGAGATCTGGGCCTAAATCCATCGTTTTTTTGCTCACCATGCCATTCCAGTTTGAACCCAGCCATATGCAAATCAGTCTTGACCCTGTGCCTCATGGGAACAGTCCAGCCCGAACTGCCAAGCCAGGTCCACGAGTAGCATTTGCATTACCAGCCCTGGCACATATAGTGCACTTTACTAGGGACTTTACTAGTAAGGCAAACATAACAATCATGGACAACCAATTTCCATTACGCTTTATACAGGGAGCACTTGCACTTTGACACTGATCAGCAGTGGCAAAGTGTCCAAAGCATCTAAGTTGGCAACATCATGTCAGAAAAAAAGGTCTAGGGGGAAAGCAAAAAGTTTAGGGACTTTAGCCAAAAAGGGCCAAGTCCTACAGCGTACATATGTATAATTAACCAGTGATAATGGATAAGCAGTCCACAAACTTGTAACAGAGTCAGTAGGATAACAAGCTGTACCTTCACCAAAGAATTTCCTGTGCGTATCTAGAAATACATTGCTTGGTATTGGTCTTTTGGCACGATCTGGATAAACAATCTTGTATTTACCTCATGATGGGGTATTACAATAGCATTCCAAAACCCAGAAATCAACAACAGTGACAATACAAAAACAGCACAGAGCACTTTCTTCTTAGCAGACCAACCAGACCCAGTCTGCCCAAAACGCGGGGCTGCAAAAGGCTGTTCTTCCTCCATAATGGGGCGACCAAATGGGTACATTTTTTAATCGGCGGAAAGGGCATACAATGGAGCCAACGATGATAAAGCAAAGAAAACGGGACAAGCTTCCCAGCGTCCGTCAGAGCCTCGCTGGCAGTCTCCTATTGTTCATCTACGGTGGTGCTGTTGATCACTTTTCGGTGGAGCTGCGCGATTACAGCCCTTTCTGAGGAAATCCCACGTCGTCCAGGGCAGTGTACCCCCCTTTCTCCCAGGGGAGCACGTCAAATTCACCCAGTCCAATGTCTGAAAAATGCACCAATCTCCCTTTAACTACCGTTGGTACCACAGGCAAGGTACACCCTACTCTTTATCCTCCCAGTGCATTCCTACTAATCTGACTTCTCCTATGGTGCACTGTTCTTCCGTCGGGGGCGCAAATTGTACCCAACTACTCCAGGCACAGAGGGGTCAGCAAAAAGGTGTTCAGACTCGGAGGGACCAATGGGCAGGGGGGTAAACACAGATGAGCCTGCAGACTGGGGCTCAGTGGGCAGGGGCTCAAACACAGATGGGCCAACAAGCTGGGGCTCCTGGATGGCCTTAGTTGCAGGTGGCACGGCCTCATTTAACACTGCGCTGCTCTCCTCGGGGGGTGCCCCCGTCAGTTGCGCATCTAAGAAGGGAACGAATCGCGGCTCCTGCTCCGTTTCAGAGTCGCCGATCCCATCGAGGGTCCACTGGTCATAAGGCAACGGTAGTGGCACCCTCCTGCAGTGGGTAGAATGAATCCAATTCTTCCGGCCGTCTTCCTTCACTGCTGTCCGGGTGGCGAGAAGGACCTGGAGAGGCCCCTTCCAACACGGCTCCAAACTGCCTTTCCTCTTATAGTTCCTCACCAAGATAAAGTCACCGGGTCAGATGTCATGGCCTGGCCCCTCGTGAGTTGACGGTAGAGCCTCCTGAATCTGTTGGTGAATAGAATGCAAGTTTTTAGTCAATTCATACAAATAGTCCACAAGTAAGGGGTATTCTATTTCCGAAAATCTACGAGGTCGCGGGACGCCCCAGACATTTGCCGGGCTGCCAAACACGACCTCGTACGGCAACAACCCTGTCCTAGAGTGAGCCGTAGCTCTTGTAGACAACAAAGCTAATGGTAAAGCATCTGGACATTGCAATCCTGTATTCTCTTTGATCTTTGCCAGCTTCAGTTTGAGAGTACCATTGTACTTCTCAACCAAACCTGCCGACTGGGGATGGTTTGCAGCATGGAATTTCTGCTTGATGTGCAAACCATCGCACACCAACTAGATAACCTTTGTGTTGAAGTGACTTCCATTGTCACTCCATATCAAGCGGGGCAAACCAAAACGCTGGAAGAACTCTTTTAAGAGTGCCTTCGCCGTCGCCATGGCTGTGTTTTCTTTAGTGGGGTAAGCTTCAATCCATTTACTGAATGCACAAATGACTACTAACACATATTTCAGATTGTTGACTCGTTCCATTTCCATCTGGAGAACCGCAAAAGGGAAGGAAGGCGGTGCAAAATTACCAAGAGGTGTTGGGGTGCCTTTCCCAGGATTATACATCATGCATACCACACAGTACTCCACTAGGTGAGCAGCAACTTTTGGGATATTATCGTTCTGCCATACAGGATCTAACACCTTGCAGATACCTTTCGCACTAATGTGTGCTGGCCCCTGCGCCATAGTGACCACAGGGAGAACATATGCATCTGGTAACATCCATCTCTGCTTTTCTGACTTGTCTGTCCAACACCCATCTTCATCTAAACGTGCTATGCTCTCCTGCCATACTGCTAACTCCTCAACCATTGCCTCGCTTTGAATCTCCTTCACATTGTCTAAAGTATCCTCAAACATGGCAGCCTCGGGGACCCACCTGGCAGGACCCGCTACAAACATTCTTTTCATCTTCATTCGAGCTGTCTCCTTGGCTATCTGATCTGCAAATGCATTTCCCCTTCCTACATTGTCAGTAATTGCTTTGCGGGCACTGCACTTGATAATGGCCAATTTCTTAGGGAGTGTCAGAGCAGTCAGTAGCCTATGTATCAGAGGGCCGTTGTTGCATCCTGCTCTTCCTCCTTCCTTGTCCTTTCTTAGTGTCTTGTACTCTGCTGCTCAGCCAGTCTCTGTGAGGTCATCCACTGTTCTAGTTGTGTATGTTTAAGTGTACTGTCAGTTATTCCTGAGGCTGAGCAGCAGGGTGGCTGCTCCCGGTGGGGTCTTTGCTGGAACTTACCATCTATATTATATGCTGTACCTGTCCACCTTGTGATTTCATTTATTCAATAAATCTACCCCTGGGACACAGCAACAAAGGAGACATCCTTATTTTATGAAATGTTACAGCCGTGTTGTATGTGTTCCCCATGCGATGTAAGAAACCCTCTCTCTGCCCAGAGCCGCTCAAAATTATGGGCAACCCCAAAGGCGTACTGGCTGTCAGTATAAATATTGACAGCCAGTCCCTCGCTCAATTCACAAGCTCTAATAAGGGCCACTAACTCAGCTGCCTGGGCGGATTGATAAGGAACTCGTGATGTTTCAACTACCGTGTGCAGTGTAGTGAGTGCATATGCTGCGGTGGTGGTGCCATCTGGTAATTTGAAACAAGAGCCATCGACATATAGTTCCCCTTGGGGGTCAGATAAGGGAACATCAGTCAAGTCTACCCATCGCTTCGTCTCTTCTTCCGTTCAAAACAGACAATCATGTATGTCTATTTCTTCACTCTCAGAAGGGAGGGGTAGTAACGTGGCAGGGTTCAGAGTGGCACATCTTTTGATCATGATATGCGGGCGAAGAGTCATCTCGTAACCGGTCAGACGTCCACTGGTAAGGTGCTGTGTCTGAGGGCCAGATGTACGACCAATTTTAGCATGCGCAAACGGGTTTGCGACCCGTTTGCGCTTGCTAAAATTGGTATGGCCATGTACTAACACAATTTTGTGAGTCGCAAATGAATTGCGACTCGCAAAAAAGTGTTTAGAGACTCGCTATTTGGAAGAGGCGTTCCCTTCCAAATAGCGACTCTCTAACCCATGTACTAATGTTTTGCGACCGCAATTGCGGTCGCAAAACACTCGCAATTACCACCTACTTCAAGTAGGTGGTAATGCATTCGCAAATGGGAATGGGTCCCCAGGGGACCCCCTCCCCTTTGCAAATGCATGCGAAAATATTTTTTAAGGGCAGGCAGTGGTCCCTGGGACCACTGCCTGCCCTTAAAAAATGAACCGAAAACATTTCATTTTAATTTTTTTAAATGCATCCCGTTTTCCTTTAAGAAAAACAGGCTGCATTTAAAAAAAAAAAAAAAAAAGCGGCTTTATTTAAAAGCAGTCCCAGACATGGTGGTCTGCTGAGCCCAGCCGGGCACCATCCCTGGGAGGGCCAGCCATTCCCAATGGTGTCGCAAAATGCGAGTGCCTCATTAATATTAATGAGCCTCGCGTTTTGCGACCCCATTTGGAATCGCAATCAGTGTCTCTGACACTGTTGTACATAGTAAATTGCGACTTCCAATCGAGCGCAAATTGCGAGTCGCAATTTACTAGGGTTGTACATCTGGACCTTAGTCTTATTCAAAAGGGTGTCCACAGCATGGGGCACCATGACTGTGAGGTCAGTATCAAGTACGAGCCCAGCTGATTGCCTTACAGAGATGGCCACAGCCGCAACCGCTCTTAGACAGCTTGGGAGGGCTCTGGCAATGGGGTCAAGCAAAGCGGAGAAATAGGCCCACGGCCGTTGCTTACCTCCAAAGGCCTGTGTTAAGACAGAAAGCGCACAACCAGCCGTCTCGTGTACATACAACACGAACGGCTTCGCATAGTCTGGGGTGCCTAGCACAGGAGCGGAGCAAAGCGCAATTTTTAGTTGCTCAAAAGACTGCTGGCATTCATGCGTCCACGGCAAGGGCTCATGCACATCTTTAGTGGTTAGCGCTAGCAAGGGCTTTGTTAGTAATGAATAACCAGGGATCCAATGCCGACAGTATGAAGTGATGCCAATGAAGGCGCGTACATCTCTTTGAGTTTTAGGGATGGGCATTTTTACAATGGCACTAATGCCCTCAGGGGTCAGTCTCCTACCCTCCTTCGACAGTAGGTGACCTAAATAGGTGACCTCCTGTCGACAATATTGAAATTTAGAAAGGGACACTTTATGTCCACGTTGAGTCAAATGTAGCAATAACTTAACCGTACTGTCCTTGCATCCCTGTTCAGTGTCAGAAGCAATCAAGATATCATCCACGTACTGGAGCAATATATTACCTGGAGGAAGCGTCAGGGAATCCAATTGTGCTTTCAAGGCTTGGCTATATATACTAGGGCTCTCAGTATAGCCCTGAGGAGTGCGGCAGAATCTAAAGCTTCTGCCAGCAAGTGTAAAACTGAATAGGTGACGGCTATCAGGATGAATTGGGATACTAAAGAACGCATTTTTCAAATCAATGACAGAAAAGAATTGGGCAGAGGAAGGAATCATTGTGAGAAGGGCAGTAAGGTCAGGGACCACCGGGAATTGAGGAACCACTATTTTGTTAACTGTGCGCAAATCAATCACAAAATGATAAACCAATGCATTTTCATCGGGGGAGTCTGAGGATGTCTTCTTGAGAATAGGAAGAATAGGGCTGTTACACACGTTCGATGCTGTCTCCTCAACTACCCCCGACTCAATCAGGTCCTGTATAATGCGTAATAAAGCTCGCTCCCCCGCTTGTGGTATTTTGTACTGGGGAATACGGGGCAAAACGGCTTTGTCCTTAACCTTGACGGAAACTGGGGAAATTTGTAAGAGTCCCACATCCATATCACCCGTCACCCACAAAGTGGATGGCACGTTCTTAAACTCAGCAGGAAGGGGCGCATCGTTAGACAAACACTGCTTGGAACTCGCTACATTTGGTCCCATTGTCATATAGACACCGTCTGGAGAACAAAAAATGGTTGCATGCAGCTTCTTCAACAAATCTAAACCCATTAGATTTTCTCCACAATTGGATGTCAAAAGAAAGGGCGAATCCACAGTAAAGGGACCAATAGTCAAGGCAAGTGGCTTGGAAATGGGGCTCACAACCGGTATACCTGAAAAGCCTACCGAAATATTATTTTGGCCAGACAGAGCTGCCCCGGGGACCAGCGAACGAGAAACAGAGCTATTCATTGCACCTGTGTCCACTAAGAATTTCTTAACTGAGCCTTGCAAATCTGCGGTGACATAAGGACCGCACTGATCTACAGGTATCTGAACTGGTCCCTCACCCTGTCCCTGGCTGTCATAGCTGTGGGACATCCCTATCACCACGTCCAAATCATAATCATCATGATAATACTGTCTTCCTCGAGGGTCATCAAAATTGTTCTGATCAGAGCGACCCTGCGATGTCCCATCCTCCCGAACCTTGTCCCGATCACTTACGCCACGACCCCGTCCACGAGAACCCTGTCCTCGAGGGGCCGCGACTTTCTGCAGTAACACCGGACACTCGCCTTGCCAGTGCCCCTCCTCTTTGCAATACGCGCACTGATTCAGCCCTACAGGCGCAGCATTGCTGCTAGTACGGGGAAGCTGTCGGGCCGGACCAGCACCACATCCCCTTCCATTTCCCCAAGACGCCTGCTGTAACAACACCTTCGTTTTTAACTCCTTATGCTTCTTCTCCCCTTCTCCTTCTCCTCATTTTCCCTGTGCTCGTAATACTGTGCCATACTCAATATTACGGAAGGGGAGGATGTCGTCCAAGTGCTCTCCGAAGCCTGCAACCGAGTCGCGATCTCTGGGAGTAGGTTCGTAACAAATCTATTGACAAACAATCGAACACCCCCTTCTACTGACAAATCCTGTCCGCTGAAATCCCAAAACACCCCCTCAAACCGCGTGAAAAAATCGGACACGCTCTCATCTTTCTTCTGACGACATGCTGCTAACTTGTCCCAATCTACCCTTATCGGAGGAATAACGGAGTGCATATACGTGATAATCCGGCCGGGTAAAGCTAGTATCTCGGCCTTTGGCTTCTCTCCAGGTTTCCTTTCCTTACCCCATGCTTTAATCTGATCCCATGTACCACCCAATTCTACAGCGTGATCCTGCGTGTGCACCTGTCTCCAAATGTCGATGGGCACCAGTAACCCAAAAAACATTTCAATATCGGCAAGTGTCATTACTGTCGACGAAGCGGCTTCAGTCAATTCTTTATAATATGCAGTAGGATTTTTCCTAGGGTCAGGTTATGTTATGTTATGTTATTTAAGCTTGTATAGCGCACGGTTACCCTAGGGTGTCCTGGCGCTGATGCATGCCTGCTGGTCAACTGAGAATAGAGATTACTGTAAAAAAAAAGCCAGGTTTTCAACCCTTTCCTAAAGGAAAGGAGATCCGCTGCGTTCCTCAGGTTGAAAGGGAGCTCATTCCATGCCTTAGAGGTGCAAGTAATGAAGCTTCTACCCCCCCAGCTGGCTCTCTTGATCCGAGGAACTAGATAACTGGGTCTTAAGGGATAACACCTCACTCCTCTTCCATGGGGTATAGACCCACTGTTCTTGGAAGCGTGCCTCTACCTTTGGTCTAATGACAGCATCATGCTGATCTCGAAGCTCTGGCAACTCAGGGTGATGTATGGTGTGGACTTCCCTCATTGGGAACTGGGATACTGTGGTCGGGCTCTTCTCGAACAACCTACCACGGTAAGCTACCAATGTTGCGACATTTCCTAAAACCTCCTCAGGGCCATGCCAGCTACATATACATTATCTCTGATATTATAAATAATCTGTGGCGCTATAGCATTGAAGCACTGTTCCCACAATCCAATCAATGTAGCCGACATCTGCATAAGGGCATGCTGCTGCACAAACGGCTCATAATCCCTCATCTCACTCCACACATCTTCAGTGCTATAGATGGGATGACGGGCCCACTGCGCAGCCTGATTCGCTACCGCCTTCTTTTCTTCTTCCCCCACATCAGATCGTATTAAAATTCGCCCCAACCGTTCCCTAGCTGCTGCCCAGCTCCCCTCCCCCAGCCAGCAAACAGGCGTTCCACTACCTAATGCTGCCGGGGAGTGAAGGAAGAGGGAAGGAGTAGTAACCGAGTGGGTAGGCACCAATGTCGTCAATGGCTGGGTTGTGGGTGTAAGGGCCGGAGAAAGAGAAGACATGGACACAACAGGCACAGCAGAGACACTAGCAGTTATCGCAGGCGCGGAGGGCGAAGCCACAGAATGGAAAGGAGGCGCAATTGTTAGAGCAACTGAATCAATGACAGAAGAAACAGAAACAGCGGGGGCGGAAGAGACTGAGACAGCTGGCGGAGGCTGTGGCACAATACTCTCTGCGGAGCATATGGAGGCGGGGGCCGGGTGTCTAACAACTCCTCCACAAATGTATCGCCTTCCTCTCGGGCAACATAGGATTTGTCACATTGCAATCAAAACTTTCTATCAGTACACTCTATACCTTTTTCTACTTTCTCTCTATCATACGCTACTGCGTTCTGTGTCACTGTCTGCATTCTCCCTTTGGGGGCCTACTTTTCTGCCTTCATCCGCCTATGCTTAGCTTTCTTCTGCCATACCTGAAGAGAATCAAACATCGACTGTCTACTCCGTTTTGTAAACAATTTATCCTGCAACAAATTCAATTTTTGTTCATCAAAGGTACCTGTTAACGGCCACTGCAACTCTGCATTGTCCCTCGTATATTTGTGCCATAATGTACTAAACATAATAGGGCCAAGGCCGTGCTTGACGTACATGTCAAATTTTGGGGTACCCTCTGGGGGCGCCGGCTGCCTTCCCTCCAATCGAGCATCAGTAGAACAACAACGACAACTCACACAAAACAATCGATTAAAACAAGGCATCTTGAGACAAAACGCGTTCACTAACGATGCCAAGCGAATAGTTTCAAATATCTTACCAAAATCGGTCCACAGACCTCACCAAAACCAGATCAAAACAATACCATGTCCACAAAGAATTCAAACAAATTCAAGCGCTTGTCCAAAAACGATCCTCCGACCGTACCAAACTCAAACAAAACAGTGCCATGGCCCAAAACAAACTCACCTGGTGCACACGGGTCAAACGAAGTTATTCTCCACTGCCGACTCTTCGGACCAAACGGTCAGATCCAAGGGTTACGCCGTTCAGGACCCCAGCCGGGATGACCGCTAGCCGAGGCACCTCCCGGTCAGACAGACGGGGCAGCTGCGAGTTGAAGACTCTATCATGCAGGGATCCCTGATCCTCCCATCCGACCCGACGTGGCCCCGTCCTCCCCACCCGTCCGCGGGCGAGGATGGGTCAGTCCGATGGAGTCCCTGTTCGGGCGCCAACTGAACGTAGTGACCGGATTAGGTCCACCCGGGTCACTCACGAACACCTCTCAGCCTTCCACACAAATGAAGAGTCGGTCAGACAGTAGAGAATACAAACCAAGTTATTTTATTAGTATTCGCTTGAGCGGAGTCCAGTCTGACCAGCCTCCTAGGATAGCTGCCGAGGGACTGACCCTCACCAATATAACATCAGATATTATACATTTCCAACACCCAACTGGACCCGCCCAGACTGGAAATTTCCATTTGGAGCAGGTTAACAAAGGAGGCACAGAAGGATGAGCTACCATCCTGAGACCAGGAACACACTATCTTAGCTTCAAGGTTACTCAGCCCGTGCTCATCTCTCTGAGAGTGGGAGTAGGGCCACATACGAGGAAAGGTATGCAAACACAGAACAAGCTATTCATTAGTGCAACGAAGTTCAGCCTTGAACAAATAAAAGAACAAGCGAGGCTGTTTTCTGCTGAAGCAGACGGTGTGAGACAGAAGCTTAATTTCGATCATGGCACAAAATGGCAGCTGAATACAAAATGGTGCCGCAAATGCTAACTTAACTCGCACAATGCTAGAAGGAGTCAGCTAGACATATTTTTCAGTCCAACAATAGCAGCTGCCTTCTATGCTGCTACAGTCTTGCTTTATGGGATGCAGTTGGTCAAATCCAGCCTGCAGTCTCAGAGGGACCTATTAGTGTCTTTAGCCCACATCATACAGAACGGCCAAGATGCGGCTAAATTCATTATATAGTCTGGATTAGATAGAACTGACTGCTTGGTTTGAGCAATGGACATGAGTGTTGTGCTTTGGTGCCTCGCCTGGATGAGGTCTGTATGGTTATCTGATAGATGCATCTAGCCGCAGATTCCTTAACTTTTGAATTCTCCCCAGGCACCAGTCTGGATCCGTACATTTTTCAGCAGTACCTCTGCCCGCCGGTGGACGGCGTCGTACGACTCCGTGATGACGTCGACTCCGGTCATGACGTCAGTTGAGCCTTATAAGTCCCCTCCGGCACGCTGACATCAGTTTCTTCTTTTCCGCCCTACAACGCTGATCCAGAGAAGCGGTTCCTCTGGCCTTTTGTGTTTTGGCCTACTTCGTCGCCTTTTTGCGTCAGGGGACTGTGTGCCTGTGCCTTCGGGTTTTAAGTCTTGCGAGACCTGTACTTAACATATGCCGGCTACGGATCCCCATTCCATCTGCATGTGGTGCCTGGGAGAGCACCACGACTCTGAGGAGTGCGACGCCTGTAAGCGGCTGAAGCCTAAGGCCTTGTGGGAAAGGCTGATGAAGTTGCTGACAGTGCGGCTCTTCCGGTCGGAGTCCAGGCGACATCGGTCTCCTTCCTGCTCTGAGGTTCCTGCCCTGGGCCGTTCAAGGAGCCATTCCTGTGGGCGCCGCTCACCCAAGTCCCGATAATCCCATCGAAAGGGATTGAGGTCATGGCGGTCTTCGGCCTCACTGCGTCGTGACATGGTTGTTGGTTCCTCCCGTTCTTTACCGTAGGACGTAGCACAAGAGTCGACCCAGAGCCTCTCTCCTTATCCTGGACTCTGGGTGACTATGACCCAGATGCAGGCATACTTTCATGCCCTGCAGGCCTTTTTTGGGTCCATACCTCCCCCTGGCCCCAACCGTTCCCTAGCTGCTGCCCCAAGGAGGTAGGGGGTACGCTGACTGGAAACACGCCGGTGGGTTCGTCCTTGGCCTTGGTCGAAGACCTCAATTCAGTGCCTGGAGTTATTACGGCGTTGGTACACAGCTCGGTACAGCTTCCAGTTGTGACGCCGGCAGCGTCGGATGAGGTGGCACTGGAGGTGGATACGACGCCGCCCCGACGTCGGTCGTCGGCGGAGGCGCCGCTCATGGTGCATGATGATACAATGCTGTCCTGACGTCGATCAGCGACGAAGATGCCGCTCATAGCCACAGTGGTTGCTGTATCTTTTCCTTTGCTTTCGGAGGATGAAGCTGGGCAAGGTGGCGCAGCTGATGCCGGTGACATCGACTGTTTAGTCGGTCTTGTTCAGCGTCTTGTAGGATGTTCTTGGGCTGCATTGGGTGAGGATAGTAGTCTACAACCCTCTCCTATTTATGATCTGCTTTCTCCTCCATGAATGGCGATGGAGGCTAGTGCAGCTTTTGCTGAGGTCATAAAGAGAGCTGCTGAGGTCTTGAAATTGCAGCTTCCTTCGGTGACTTTGTCATCTGATCCCTTATTGTTTCTGCTTCACCAGGGTGTCACAGGTGTTGAACCCTTACAACCTTATGAAGAGTCTCCGTATAATATTCTCCTGGAAACTTGGCCGAGGTCGGTGTCCGGTGTCTCTGTTGATCGTGCCATTTTCCATCGCCATCGTCCTGCTCTGGATGACCCTGCTTGTCTTTCTCGACACCCTACTGCTGAGGGATTTGTCATGCAAGCTGCTACGACTTCGCCGAATCTAGATGTTTCTCCTTTACTTCCACCAGGTAGAGAATCTAGGTGGTTAGATCTGTGTGGCTGGAATATATTTGCGTTGGCTAGTTCCGCCTTGAGGTCGTTAAACATGTCTTGTGTCATAGGAAGAGCTTCATATGCTTTGTGGGACTCTGTCACCCATCAGCTTCCTTCCCTTCCTGAAGGGGTCAGTGCTGAACTCTTTCAGCTTGCGCAAGATGGCCGTGAGATGGCAATGTTTAATATTAAGTCAGCAATGGACACCACCGATTCTATTGGCAGAGCTATGGCTCGATCTGTTACTCTCCGTAGACACGCTTGGTTGTGTGAGTCAAGATTCCCCGATAATATTTGGGAGAGCTTGAAAGATATGTCCTTTGATGGTGTTTGTTTATTTGACAGCCATGCAGATTCAGCGATACAACGCCTCATGGCTGGTCACTTGTAGTTTGACCATATCAAGATTTTTGCTTATCTTTTATATATATATATGCTATATATTTAGGTTGAAGGATTTAAATCCTGCCTCTGTTGTTGTTGCACTTTGTGGTGTTGAAGTATTAAGCACTACTTCTTTATTATGGCACGAGTGTCTGACTCCGGATTTGACTATTTTAATCTCCGGATTGTCTTTGCAGCTGTGTAGCTGGTTTGTTCTTTTATTTTACTCTGATGAGGAGCTTAGTCTCGAGTTCATATTCTTTTTTCGGTGTATGTCTTACTCTATGTGGAGTATTGGTTTGCTACTGTATAGCTCTTTAAGTGTACTACTTTTGTAGTCTATTTGTTTACTTTTAAATAGTTTTCTCTGAGTACCCTATCTTATGTGGGCATCACTCGACTATACAACTTAGAATGTGTCTCTACCGGATATTACGTTACCAAAGGTAAGTAACTTTTACCTCTGGGGATGCCAAGGGATCTTTGATGGGCGTGCCATTTAATGGCTCACCTTTTTTTAAAGTGGACTTGGTCGACCCTGGAACGATTTAAGGAGGGAGAGTTGTGCCACAGTGCATTACCTGGGGCTGTCTGTCCCTATCAGACCATTTTCTCAGCACTTTCCCCCTTTTGATGGCTAGGCTTGGGGTTTTCAATAACTCCAATGCCAGACCCTGACACGGGTACAGCAGTCTGCTCAGCCATTTCATAGCCGAGGCCGCAGCATCCAGACATAATGTTCAGGGCATCAAGAACAATATGCAGCTCAGTACCCCCCTCCCTCAGCAGCTACCACTGCAAAACCGCTGTAGTGTGTCCTTTTCAATACACACTAATCCTGTAGAAGGCAGAATCTTACATTTCCTTCAAGGGTGGTAAGACATCATATCTGAAAGAGACACGTTAGTGATAGATTCCTTACCTTAGAATATCCCCAGGCGTCAGACTGGATCCGGAAAGTTTTTTGTCAGCAGTACCCCTGCGCGTCGGTACGTGGCGTTGTGCGGCTCCGCGTTCGTCGCTGACGTAAGCGCCGAGATGACGTCACGGAGACTACTTAGACGCCACCCATGCGCGCTGGCGTCAGTTCTTTCTTTTCCGCGCCAGCAACGCAGATCCGGTTAGAGCACTTACCTTAGTCACTTTTTGACTAGTTGTTTTTGGGACTTTTGTCTCTACTTTTCTAAATCTTGACTCCTGGTGCCACGTAGGGATGCCTGGGTTTAAATCCTGCTGGGCCTGCCGCCGTACGATGTCGGTGGCCGACCCCCATGGCATCTGTCTCTACTGTCTGGAGCGCGACCATGACTCCCGGTCATGTTCCAACTGTCTGGCCATGGCTCCGAAGGCTTTGCGGGAGCGGTCCCGAAAGCTGCTGGAGGCCCGACAGTTGTCTCCGCACCGTTCCAGGTCCAGGGGTCACTCGAGGGACCAGCCGCGGAGTCGTCATCGCTCCTCGGGGTCCAAGTCTTCACCCTCGGATTCGGGTAAGCGACGTCACAAAAAGAAGTCGAAGAAGCGTGTACGCTCTCCGACCTCCCCCCGTCGGTCTTCGGACGCGGACGAGGGGACCCGGGGTCTTTCCCCCGCGGCTCCGTTGGAGCCTGTCAGTCCTGCGGCCTACCCGCCATACCCGGGTCCGTCGATGACTCCAGCCCAGGTGCAAGAGTTTCTTGCTGCCATGGACCGCCTTTTCAGGCCTAGGGCTCCCGCCGGTGCGCCTTCGGGCCCCGCGGTCCCTCTTGGGGGCCCTTGGTTGCCGCCGGCAACTCCAGCCCCGGCGCCGCAAGGTCCTCCGCCGGCGGCTCCGGCGCCGCAGGGTCCTCCGCCGGCGGCTCCGGCGCCCCCTGCGGCTCCCTTCCCGGCGCCGCCCTGGGTGCCGTTCGTCCCACCTCCGCCCTTGCCCGCGTTTCCATCTCGGGACCCTGATTGGGCCTTGGAGCCGGAGCGGCATCGACCGGCGCCGTTCTCGGCGCCGGTGGAGCATTTGTTTTCCCCTGTGCCACCCTCGCCGCTGCAGCCTGTGCCTCGGGCTGTTGTGGAAGGGGAGGACTGGGAGGGGTCAGAGGACCCTCTTGCACGGCAGTGTGAGTCTGAACAGGAGTGGGCAGAAGACTCAGAGGTTGCAAGTGGCCTTGACCTCTCCTCTGAGCCTGGGTTTGTGTCTCCTCCCACTGTCATGGAGGAAGGCGCAACATACACTGTGGTGCTCCGTAGACCAGCTGAGGCTCTTGGCCTTGAATTGCCTACTGTTACCCTCCAGACTAACCTCCTTACTGAAGTGCTTCAGCCGGCGGCAAGTTCTATAGAACCTCTGCTTCCGTTTAATGAGGCCTTAGGGCTTCCTGTGGATAAAAACGTGGCCAGGCGTCACCGCCCGGCACCAGGTGACCCTGCCTTTTTGACGTCTCATCCGACACCGGAGAGCCTGGTCATTCAGGCTTCCACTTCCCAAACAGCATTCCCTACCGCTCTGCCGGATAAGGAATCAAACGGTTGTTTTCCTCTGCCAGCCTGGGGCTGAGGTCGGTCAACACCGCATGCCTCTTGGGCCGCTATTCTCACGCTGTGTGGGACACGGTGGCGCAAACTCTGCCCCAGTGCCCGGAAGAGGTTCGGGCTGTGCTTTCCCAAGCTGTTGCAGAGGGGAAGGATGCCGCGAAGTTCGCCATTCGGTGTGGGTTGGACACCGCGGACTCTTTGGGAAGAGTCATCTCTCACAACGGTGGCCTTGCGACGACATGCCTGGCTGCGGTCCACCGGGTTTTCAGGGGATGTCCAGAGTTCCCTCATGGACATGCCTTTTGATGGTACTCGCCTATTTGGCGATAAGGCAGACAGTGCGCTGGAGCGTTTTAAGGACTCTCGGGCTACAGCCAAGTCCTTGGGTCTCTCCACCACCCGCCCGGCCACGTCTACCTTTCGTTCCTTTCGTGGCTGCGGAAGGGGCGCCCCTACACGTCCGTTCAACCAAAGGCCTGCGCAGAACCAGCCTCAGCGCGGCCGGGGGCTTGGTGGCCGCCGTGGCGGCACAGGGGGCCAGCGTGCGGATCAGCCCACCTCCGCTCCCGCAGCATCCGCCTCAAAGCCTTCCTAGTCCGCGCTTTGGGGTGCACCCCACGCCGGTGGGCGGCAGGATTCAACTTCACCTCCCCCACTGGCGCTCTGTCACTTCGGCCAGCTGGGTGCTGCAAATCGTCCGAAGGGGCTACTCCCTCCCCTTCGAGTCTGCCGCCCCGTCCATGCCACCGCAGTTCCACCGCATTTCAGGGGATCACTTAGCGCTTCTCATACAGGAAGTCACGGCCCTCTTGGTCAAGGGGGCCATCGAGCGCGTTCCTGGACCAGAAGTAGGACATGGTTGTTATTCCCACTACTTTCTGGTCCCCAAGAAGGACAAAGGGGGCTTGCGCCCCATCTTGGACCTCTGAACGTCAATCGCTTCCTCTGGAAGGAGAAGTTCAAGATGTTGACTCTGGCTCAGGTCTTGGCTGCCCTAGACCCTGGAGACTGGATGGTAGCGTTGGACTTGCAGGACGCATATTTTCACATTCCTGTCCTGCCGGCCCACTGGCGTTACCTGCGGTTCACAGTGGGCCAGGAGCATTTTCAGTTTACCGTGCTCCCTTTCGGCCTTACAAGCGCCCCTCGGGTGTTCACAAAAGTGATGGCGGTGGTCGCAGCTCATCTGTGCAGGTCAGGGGTGTCAGTCTTCCCCTACCTCGACGATTGGTTGTTGAAGGCGGGCTCGCACCAAGCCGTCGTCACCCACCTTCAGACTATGGCCGACCTCCTGCAATTGCTGGGGTTCTCCATCAACGTGCCGAAGTCGCACCTGAGTCCCTCTCAGAAGCTCCCCTTCATCGGAGCGGTTCTGGATTCGACGCGGTTTCGGGTTTATCCTCCTGAGCAGCGAGTCCGGGATATTCAGGCTATGATTCCCATCTTTCAGCCTCTATCCTGGGTTTCGGTCAGGATGACCCTCCGGCTCCTGGGCCTGATGGCCTCCTGCATTCTGCTAGTGCAACATGCCTGGTGGCATATGCAGGCTCTGCAGTGGGACCAGAAGTTCCAGTGGGCGCAGCATCAGGGCAACCTGTCCGATCATGTCCAGATCTCGGAGGGCACTGCACGACCATTGCGGTGGTGGCTCACGAATCGCGATTGGGTCAATGGCAGATCCCTCTCCCTCCCCCAACCGGAGCACACAGTGGTGACGGATGCGTCCCTCCAGGGATGGGGTGGCCACTTGTGAGAGCCAGAGATCAGAGGCCTCTGGTCTCCGGCGGAGTCCCGGCTCCATATCAATCTTTTGGAGCTTCGGGCGATCCGACTTGCACTGAAGGCATTCCTTCCCTCTGTCCGGGGCAGTGTAGTGCAGGTGTTCACGGACAACACCACCGCCATGTGGTATTGCAACAAACAGGGTGGGGTGGGGTCGTGGACCCTATGTCAGGAGACTCTGCGCCTCTGGACATGGCTGGAACATCAAGGCATTACCTTGGTGGTTCAACACCTGGCAGGTTCTCTGAACGCCAGGGCGGACGAACTCAGCCGCCGGTGCTTGATGGATCACGAATGGCGTCTGAATTCGGATGTGGCGCAAGGTCTCTTTCTGCAGCGGGGAGAGCCTTGGTTAGATCTATTCGCCACCGAAGAGAACGCGCAATGTCATCAGTTCTGCGCGTTGGAATTTCCAAGGCGGCACTCACTCGGCGACGCTTTTCGTCGCGAGTGGAGCTGCGGTCTGTTGTACGCCTTTCCGCCTATACCACTTCTGCCCAGAGTTCTGAAGAAGATTCGGCGCGACCGGGCCCAAGTCATCCTTGTGGCTCCGGATTGGGCACGAAGATACTGGTATCCCGAGCTACTCAACATGGCGATCGATCCCCCGATCCGACTGCCTCTTCGGGAGGATCTTCTGTCGCAGCAGCAGGGGACGGTCCTCCACCCGAACCTGTCCAGCCTCCACCTCCATGCGTGGAGATTGAGCGGCGACAGTTGACAGCTTTCGATCTTCCTCCCGAAGTCTGTGATGTCATTCTGGCAGCCAGGCGTCCCTCCACTAAGACGGTATACGCCTGCAGGTGGAACAAGTTTGTGGCATGGTGCACAGCAAAGTCTGTGGATCCCCTTTCTGCCCCTCTTTCTTTGGTCCTTCTGTTCCTACTATCCTTGGCCCAGCAGGGCTCTGCTCTGGGCACTATCAAAGGTTATCTTTTGGCCATCTCCACCTTTCTCCGGCTTCCAGATCACCCTTCTCTCTTTAAGTCCCCGGTTGTTAACCGTTTCCTGAAAGGCATTACACACACGTTTCCTCCCGTGCCTTTCATAATGCCTCAATGGGACTTAAATCTTGTCTTGACCTATCTGATGTGCGCTCCTTTTGAGCCCCTTCATAACTGTCCTTTACGTCTTCTTACTCTAAAGACGGCTTTCCTGGTAGCTATCACCTCTGCCAGAAGAGTGAGTGAGCTCCAGGCTCTTTCTTCTAAACCTCCTTTCCTTTCTGTTCATCCGGACAAGGTGGTTTTAAGGACCCGTCCTTCTTTCTTGTCAAAGGTTGTCACGCCCTTCCACATCGGGCAGACCATCACTTTGCCCACCTTCTTTCCGCCTCCGCATCCTTTAAAAGAGGAAGAGAGGCTCCATCGTCTAGACCCAAAACGTGCGCTCTCGCTCTATCTGAAGCGCACACAACAGTTCCGGGTAGATGACCAGCTCTTTGTTGGCTACGTGGGCGCCAAAAAAGGTCGGGTCGTGCACAAACGAACCATCTCTCGGTGGGTCGTTTTGTGCATCAAAGCGTGTTACTCGTTGGCTAAAAAGGAGCCTCCTGTGGGGCTGCGTGCCCATTCTACCAGGGCGACAGCAGCCACTACTGCCTTGGGACGCGGCGTTCCCTTGCAGGATATTTGTCAGGCAGCCACGAGGGCCTCGCTGCACACATTTACCAAGCATTACTGCCTTGACAGTCAAGTCCGGAGAGACGGCTTCTTTGGCCGTTCTGATCTCCGTGACTTTCTGGTGTAATCTATTCGCAGACCCACCACCGGGGTTGGTATTGCTGGGGTATCTATTCTAAGGTAAGGAATCTATCACTAACGTGTCTCTTTCAGATGCACAAGTTACTACTTGTGTAATGATATATCTGTAAGAGACATTAGTTAGTGATAGATTCCTTACCGCCCCACCCATCCTCCCCGTTCTGCGAACTGATTCTAGGGTTAAGGTCATCCCTTTCAGGGCCCTAGTTTCATGGCACCAGTGGTCAGTTTCTTGCATGGCTCTGCGTTCCTGGCGCGGAAAGTCGTGTACAGAACTGACGTCAGCGCGCATGGGTGGCGCCTAAGTAGTCTCCGTGATGTCATCTCGGCGCTTACGACGCCAGCGACGAACGCGGAGCCGCACGACGCCACCTACCGACGCGCAGGGGTACTGCTGACGAAAAACTTTCCGGATCCAGTCTGACGCCTGGGGATATTCGAAGGTAAGGAATCTATCACTAACTAATGTCTCTTACAGATATATCGTTACACAAGTAGTAACTTGTGCTTCAGACACATGGATCCTCCAGCTTGTCAAGCAGGACTCTGCCCTCCCATTCATTTCTAATTCACTGCAATTGCCACCCCCAATAACACCACTGACTAAGGAATACATGTCCAATTTGCAGCAAGTTGTGCAGGCTCTTTTGGCCAAAGCAGCTATAGAGTGTTCCAGCCTTGGAAGTAGGAACTGGGTGTAACTCCCGCTAGTTCTTGTGCAGAAGGATGGAGGCCTTCATCCTATTTTAGATCTGTGCCCCCTCAATGCTTTCCTATTGAAGGACAAATTCAAGTTGCTTACACTGGAACATGTCTTGTCTGCTCTGGATTCTGGAGGCTGGATAGTGGCAGTAGACCTGTAGGACATGGATTTCCATATTCCTGTCCTGCAGGCCCACAGGTTGTTACCTGCGGTTCAAAGTGAGCGTTTCAAGTTTGTGGTACTCCTCTTTGAACTTACCAGTGCCCCTCTGATCTTCAGGAAAGTGATGGCGATGGTTGCAGCTCATCTTCGGAGGTCGGGAGTACCAGTCTTCCCATACCTTGGAGACTGGCTGCTGAAGGTGGGCTTGCTCCAGGCAGTCATAGACCATCTGCATATGATGGCGAACCTTCTCACTTTGTTTAATGGCCTTGCAGAAATCAAACGTGAAATGGAGAATTGTTCAAGATCTGCGAAAGGTCAATAATTTTTTTGTCTGATGTGTTCCTGTGGTACTGAATTTCTGATATGATACTCTTCCAAACACCCTGTGATGCTGCGTGGTTCACGGTCATCACATCACAGTAGGTTGACCCGTTATAAGCAGGTTTTCCTTGCTGCCGAGAACATTACTCTGCGGAAGTGATCTGTCTCAATCCTGTCATTGTGTTACCTTTACTTGTGACTGATGAGAATGATGACTGGGTTGACCACAACTGTCTTGATATTACAGAATTGTGTATCAAGGCAAAGACCTAACATTCGAGATGTCCCTTTGGAAGAGCCTGCTTATATGCTGTTTGTGGACAGCTCCTGTTTAAGAGATGAAAGAAGGACTTTTAAAGCAGACTATGCCGTCTATACCTTAAAAGGTGTTGTGGAAGCCTCCTGTGCCTAATGTGACATTTGCACAGGTGGCCAAACTGATTGCTCTTATTAGAGCCTGTTGTGTCTGTAATAATTTAAGTCACCATCTACACATACCCAATACGGGTTTGGCGTGGTCCACAATCTTGGACAGTTGTGGTCCCAGAGGGGTTTCATGACATTCTTTGGCTCACCCAGCTGAAACGGATATTATTTTAATGGCCTACTTGAAGCTTTGCTATTGTCCACGGAAATAGTGGTTGTAAAATGTGGCTCGCACAAGAGCGGATGTGATTTTGTGACGGATGGCAACTGCTATGCGGACGAAGTAGCAAGATAACTGTGTTCTTGGGTCTTGAACATTCAATGGAGACTATTCAAATTAGCCTGAAAATGATTTCGCCACATGCCTCTTGTTGACTGTTGCTGATATTTGGGAAGAGGTCAAGCAGTTGCAGGAAGATGTCTTAAAAAGTGAACAGAAGAGATGGGTCAGAGCAGATTGTGTGAAGAATCAGGATGAGATTTGAGTTTCAACAAACGGGAGACCTGTCTTGCCGGATGCCATGTTGTCCCCTATGGCTAGACATTTTCATGGCCCAACACACATAGGGAGGGATGCAATGTTGTGCTTGTTTCAGACGCGCTAGTTCAGTCCATGTTTCCGTGTTAATGAGGGGAACTTATGTCACGGATGTGTCACCTGGCAGCAGTTAAATGCGAGCAGGAAAACTGTTGTAACCTTGAACCATATAGGGAGATCAGGTGGTCCCTTCAATCGCATGCAGCTTGATTTTGTTGAAATGCCCATGTGCAATGAGCTTCGCTACATCTTAGTATTGTTGTGTATATTTTCATGTTGGGTGAACGATCAGGAGAAATGAGTCTCACTGTTGCCAAGCTGTTGAGGGAGTTGGTCCCTCGGTTCGGCCTTCTTTTTTCTTTGGAGTCAGATTGTGGGGTACATTTTCATAATGAGGTGATGAGTGTAACCCTGCAAGTGGATCAGAGGCTTCATTATAGCCACAGGCCCAAAGCGTCCGGTATTGTTGAACAGAACAACGCAATGTTGAAGTCCCGGCTTGCCAAAGTGCGTGCGTCCACATTCCTTTTGCTTGATCTGTGGTGTTGAATTCTGACTCCAAAGAAATCATGGTGTTTAATTCACCCAAAAAGCACATAGAGTGATAATTATTGTAGTGGCAGTTGTCTTGGTCTTTTTCATGGACTGCCTACTTGTGGGCTTGAATTCTCCTGTTGAGCATGGTTCCACCATTTTTATTTTATTTATTTATTTTTAAAGTTTTATATAGCGCGAACCAGATCCCGAAGGATATCAGAGCGCTTTACATGAGGATCAAATGAGTCAACAAGTTACAGAATACAACCGTTACCAGAGCATAGTAAAACACAGGCAAAGAAACAATGTTACTGGAATTCGTCAGGAATAGCAAGAGTAACAGAGATCATGGAGACACGAAACAGGGAGACGAGGAAAACAATGTCAGATGTCCAGCTGGGTAGGTGACGGCCAGGGGCCAGACTCCTCTATAGCTGCATGGGACAGCTCCACTGGGCATCGGCCAAGGTTGCTCGGGCTCCGCAGTTGGTGAAAACAGTTTTGGTGTCTACATCAGCTGAATCAGCGAGTTGCAGGATACATGGTTACAAAGTATGAATCAAGAAACCCAGAGGAGGGAAGAGGGGGAGGGAAGGAGACACAAGGGGAACATTGTCAGATGACCGGCTGGGTAGGTGACGGCCAGGGGGCTAACTCCTCTATAGCTGCAAAGGACAGCTCCTCCAGGCATAGGCCAAGGTTGCTCGGGCTCCGCGGAAGGTACAAGTAGTTTTGACATCTACATCAGTAGAGTCAGCGAGTTACAGGTTACATAGTAAAATCAATATGAATCAGAGAGTCACAGAGGGAGGGGGAGGGAAGGAGACGCAAACGGGGAGACCCGTTTGGGTAGGTGACGGCCAAGGGGCCAGACTCCTCTATAGCTGCATAGGGCAGCTCCACCGGGCATCTGCCAAGGTTGCTCAGGCTCTTGGGAAAGAAACACAAAGGGGAAACGAGAAAAACAATGTCAGATGACCGGCTGGGTAGGTGACGGCCAAGGGGGTGAGACCAGGGCCAGACTCCTCTCTAGCTGCATGAGACAGCTCCACCGGGCATCGGCCAATGTTGGTCGTACTAGCGAAAAGCACAATGGGACGCATCCTAATGATAGGATAATACCATAGTATGTAGTACTAGGGCGAGGCGTAGTAGAGGCAGCATGAGGGTAAGGAGGGAAGGGGGAAAAATAAGAAAAGGGGAGCAGATCAGGACAGGCAAGTGACCGGCAAGGATCAATAGTCACAACATCCCAAGAAATAGGTGATAGGGATGAAAGTGAGAGGGGTGTAGTGTAGTGTAGGGAATTGGGACCGGTAGTCTCAACAACCCGGTACACTGCGACAGAGAAAGGTGGGAGAAGGGAAAGAGACCTGGGGGGGAGGGGGGGTGTTGGGGGTGAAGGTCAGTCCGTCGAACAAACATGGAGCAGTTCATCGGTAGAGACAACGTTCGGGTCGCCCCGATGGGATCCGGCGGAGAAGAGGAAGTACAGAGGACTCCAAAATGGCGGATCCGGGTCCTGGGCACGGAAAGAAAATAAACCCAAAAAGCGGGATACATACTAAAGACCAAGTCCTAACACCAGGAGAGTTGGATCCAAGACGGAGCAGGGAGGGGGATGCAGTCAGAGAATCATGGGGGGAGGCGGGCTGGAGATCATCGAAGAACACATGGGAGCACATCAAGGTTTTAAACAGATCCAGGTGTAAACAAACATGGGGGAGGCGTTTACCCAATTGCTTTCGGGCTCCTGTCGATGGCTTCGGTGACACGGTTGCTAGGTGGCGTGCGGGCTACAAGTGCGGGAAAACAATTTCCGACTTGAGGAATCTTTTCGTACCATTACCAGGCAACACCGCGTCAGCGTGGCACCTCGAGAAATGTTCATGAGTCGTTTCCAGAGTTCCCTCGTGTGAATGGCACAAGCACAACCGCAGGATTAATGGCATAAGCGGCTTCGTGGCAGTGAAGTGGAGGCTGTAGATTCAGGGCTCCCAGGATCAATCCGTGCCGGCAATCCCTGTCGGGCACCGAGTTCCGGCCCAGATAGAGGGCAGCAGAGCAGGCTGCAGAGAGGTGCCGGAGACCAAATGGTGCCGGTGGTCGCAGCCCCTCTGTCGGAAAAGGGCGAGCACGACGATACTCCGGGGAGTTGATGAAAAAGATCCACCGACCAGGTGCTGCCATCAGGGCTCCGGTCAGGTCCTCCGGGGCAGGGATGACTATAGCAGGCAGGGGCCCGAGGCTGAACTTCTCAGGTCCGCGGGGAAGTCCTGGCCGATGGCGCCTGCATAGCGGGTAACCCCCCAGCGCCCGGAGATCTCAATCTTCAGGAGGCAGGCACGGGAATCAGGAGAGCCGACAAAGTCACCCAATGGCTCGCCGCCGTGGGCCTCTGCCTTCCGGCAGCAAATTAGCCACGGAGCAGGAGATCAGCTGAGCAGTGCCGGGGACCGGGCAGCGTAGGCACCGACCGGTGCAGCAGCGGCAGTCGATCCGGGTAAGTTGGCTGTTGAGATCCGCTTCCGTGGTATGATTCAGAAGGGTGCGCGGTCCGGTTCAGGGAGCAGGCGGGTGGACGGCCAGTGAGGTGGTTTTTACGGGGATAACTACCAAATTGTTAATCCCCAAACCGGGAGCTCCTCGGGAGGCTCCTACCCGGCGGCCATCTTGAACCTGGAGTTAACCATAGTTAAACCTAATGCACTTAGATGAACAGTATAGATTTAATATGATGATTTTACATGGAGATGGATCCTAAGGGAACTACCCCAACACTGTCTGCTTTAACCTACTGCATGAATATTCCAGAGTCATAAAAGCGCATGATTGCAATATCTGAATTTTCTTGCCTGCATCCACTGCAGAGGGACAAACCTATCATCACTTGCCTCGCACATACTTGTTGTTGTGTAGTATAATGCTTTGTCATCTTTATCATTAGGGTCATTTTGAATAGTATTTCTCAAACTTTGACCTGTTCCTTGAGCAAGTGTCTTTGTACAAACATTTGAATCCTCATTATAATACTACATATATGGCTACAGTATGACATTTCTTTGTCTCTGATAAAGGCTCATGTTTTCAGTGCTCAGAATGAAGGATTGACATGTAAGATGACTAAATCTGAGAAAGAGTTTATTGATGAATTGGAGGACAGAAGGCAAGGACTTAAATTTAAGGCAAAGAGAGCATCTCGGACTGACTGGGAAAAGGAGGTAGAATAATTAAAGGATTCTGGGATACACCCACGTTTGACTTTGGATAGGCAAATGCAAGGAAAGCTTTGTTTTATGAGAACAAAGGAAAATATTAAAAATCCTCAGATGATGGGTTGGAGTCAATGTCTGCATAGATTTGAAGTTTTGGGAGAACAGGTATTTGGTGAAAGAGATTGTGCCATTCCTGAAATGTATTATTTATGTGGGAAGAATGCTTATTTTTGGCTTCCTGCAAATTAGATTGGCAGCTGTTACTTAGTTGTAGTGTTTCCCAAGGTGTTTCATGTACATAAAATGGATGATAAGGGAGTGGTGCTTCATGCAATACACAAGCATAGTGCTTCACAATTTGGTGATATCTTTGGCGCTATAATTCTTTCTGCAGGAGTAGTTGTGAATGACTTGAAGATCATAAAGCTATCTACATTGGTCGCCCGTTTGGCCTAAAATACAGCAGGTGCTTTGTTCGCTCTTAGCTCCTAACTTGTGGCTATTAGACCAGGATTCTTCAGAGCAGGCTAGCTTTAGATATCTTACTTACATCTGAGTTTGTTTGCCATGTTAAATTTGACCATAGCAAGTGATGCTCACGTTATAGTTGACCATTGTTAAAGTGTGTTCACGTTAAGTTAGCCATAGTAAACGTAGGCCTCAGTTTGACCATTCATGTTAAAGTTGAAATTTCATTTTGGCTGCTGCGTGCTATCACACCCTTTTCACTTGTTTCAGGAGCAGAGCTCTAAACTGCAGTAGTTTAGACAAGCATTGGTACATGCATTAGGTTTCGCCTACGTTAATAATAATAAGCTGTTTTTTGTTGTAAGTTGTATCTTGGTGAATAGCTGTGCAATATAAGTTACTGAAACTCCGTTCAAGCGTTATGACTTCTTTTTTAAGAAAGGGAATATATTGTACTGTTACTAAGCCTGGGCGTAGCTCGCGAAGTAGCGCTACGCGAAGCTACGCAAAGTGCAGTTCGCACTACGCGAGCTACGCGTAGCACTACGCGAACTGCGTAGTGCGCTGTTCGCAATGATTGCACAGTGCCGGATGCTTGTCCGCACTGTGCAATCATTGAAAACGGCATCTTGCACAGTGCAAGCTGTCTTTTACTGCCGCTCGAGTAGATTTTTACTTGAGCGGCAGCTTTCTCAACGCAAACTGGTAGTTTCTCATCGCGAGCGGTCGCGAGCATACGCGACCACTCGCGATGAGAAACCTGACCTCCCCGCGTTGAGAATCTCGCCGGGAGGTTTATTTTCCACGCTCGCGATCGGCAACTTGATGTTGCTGATCGCGAACGAGAAAAGTCTCGCCGGGATGTCATTTTGCTTGCTCGCGGTCGCCAACTTGACGTTGAGGACCGCGAGCAAGCAAAAAATGACCGCTGCACTACGCTACGCTACGCGTGTTCGCACTGTGCTACGTGCAATTCGCGTTGTGCGAAGTAGCGCAAACTTCGCAAACTACGCGAGCGTAGCGTAGTACTTCGCCCAGGGTTAACTGTTACTTGTGGTATTATAAAGTGGGGAGATCAGTTAAATGGGGTAGTACTATGTATGGTGGCAGAGGGATGGCAACCCATATAATTGCTCCTGGTGCTATAAGAATCCAAGCTCCTGCCCTAAGGTTACCTTCTAGCAATCAAAAGACCTTGCTGATCATGGGCATCAATCTCAGAAATCCACATCTAAGATAAAGGTCACTTGGTTGAATACATAACAGACAGCTCAGTCTCTCATCCAGCTCGATACAACTAGTACCACTGAAATGCGTAAATATACACATAGTTTGCATTGTACATCACATAAATGTGGTGATCATTTCTAGCCGTGATACTTTGAATAACATTGATATAGATAATAATTAGGCTTTCCTGTTTTCAGTTTCTATTTTTGGTAAATTCTGGTGGGGTTTTTTCAGTGTTTTCAATTCCTTAAAAAACAGTGGTTATCAGTGGTTACACATTTTCGCGCCATTAAAAACTACAAAAACAGTGTTTTTCCGGTGTTTATGGAATGTTAGTGCATGTGTATAGACAGCGTGTGTACAGGGTATATGAGGTCCAAATACATTTTTACAAATCAAACTTATTGTAGTACACCATACAATACTTCTTTAGTGAGTCTTAAATCATGCGCACTCGCTCTTTCCTTCCTATGTTAACGTTTATCTGTGAAAAGGCCCTCTCAACATTGGCACTTGAGAGCGGGCAACACCAAAACAGCCAGTACACAATTTGCTAACTCTGGCCAATGACATAGCTTTCCATGCCAATACTGGAGCACCTGAAGATTGTGATTCTCTAGGACATGTTCTGCAACATATGCGTAAAATTGGGCACATGTACCCTCAGTTATTGAAGCGGTCAAAAATGAAGCAGTTCAGGGGCGTGGCCAGGGAGCCGAACATGGCGGACGCGTTCTGCTAGAGCTCCGCAGTCCGCTACCCTTTTTGGCCCCGTAATCCTGCAACATCCTTGACCCCCAGCGCCTCTCTCGCGGGTATCTTGCTGGAGCTCCCGCTGCGGTCCTCCGGGTGGCGTTTCCTGACCTCCGCAGATCGGATCCGCTGCGGCCGGCCCTTTGATCGGCGTAGGCCGCGCCGCTGCCGGGCGGAGCACTTGAGCCCACGGCTGCGGCGGGCCTCGTGGCCGGGGAGCTTCGGCGGCAGTTGCCTGTGCCGTGGCGGTGAGTCGCGCCGTCTCAGAGCTGCCCCACGAGTATTCAGCGGGGGTAAGGCGACGGGGCCCCCCGCAGTGACACTCTCGCGGGGCGCCCCTCCCCCCATCTCCTTCATCGTGGCCCGGTGCGGCCTGGGCTGGAATCGCCGGCTCTGAGTCGACGCATCGTTGGCTGGCGCTGCGGGGGCAGCCCGCCCACCTGGCTGGGACCTGGGTGTTTCTCGACTGGCGGGGCAATTTATCCGTAGGCGAGGCGGAGGGCGGCCTACGTCCCGGCTGCCGAGGGTGCTGCGGTGACGCTGCTGGGGACGTCTGGAGCCTTGACGCTGGGCTGGTGAGGAGACCGTCTGGAGCCAGCCTGGGTGGTGCAGTGCCTGGGAGAGTGGGCTCCGCGACAGACCGATAGCTGGTGGCCCCGCGGCGGCTGGATCCTTGGTACTTGGCAGGGCTGGGCCGTGCTGCCAGAGGTGGGCCTTCGCTCCTCGCAGTCGTCCAGCCTGGTGACGCTGAGGCCGCCTGGGTGGCGGGCCTGCTCTGTTGGCGGAGTGTCGGCTGGGGAACCCCCGGGTGGCTATCGGAGACGAGGCGACCACACCACGTGGACCCTGGAGCGGTGCCCTGCGGTTGGGCCCGGCGAGGGGCTGCCTTTTGTGGACAACGACTACCCTCCGCTGCCACGCATTTCATCGGTCACCGGGGGCTGACCTAGTGGGACACCGCGACTGGCTGATATCGGTCCCCATGGGCAAAGACAAGCCAGGGGCATCAGCCCCCAAGCAGCCTACAATGGACCGCTACACCACCGCCGCCAACCCTCCCGGGGGGGAGACCGCCGAGGGTCTGTCGTCCGACACGGCGAAGCTGCTGGAGGCGATCCATCAGTCGCGGACTGCCCTCGAGGCCCAGATCGGGGCTGTGGGCACGGAGGTGTCCTTCCTCCGACAAGACCTGCGGAAGGCGGTTGACCGCATTACCAAAGCTGAGACCAGGGTGTCTACTGTCGAGGACTCCGTCGCTGCACTTCAGCTGAAAGTGGACAAACTAACCAAACACTCGCAGGAGTTGGCCGCCCGGGTCGAAGATGCCGAGGGACGAACCCGCCGCAATAATATCCGCCTAATTGGCTTTCCGGAGGGCTGTGAGGGGGCATCAATGGATACTTTCATCTCCGGCTGGCTCACTTCTCTCCTGCCCCCAGAAAACAGGTCCTCATGCTTTGTGGTCGAGAGGGCCCACCGAGCCCTGGCTAGAAAGCCGCCGCCGGGGGAGCGCCTGCGGCCGGTGATCGCCCGCCTTCTTAACTATGCCGACCGGGACGCTATCCTTCGCTACGCCAGGCTACATAAAGACAAGATGGTCTTCGACTCTCATCCCATCATGGTTTTTCCCGATTATACAAGGATGGTGCAGCAACAACGACAGTCCTTTGTGGCGGCCAAGAGACGCTTACGCGACCTAAATTTGTCCTACGCTCTGTTATTCCCAGCTCGGCTGAAGGTGATGTAGAAGGCGAAAACGTTCTTCTCCGAGACACCAGAGGAAGTCTTCACCTGGACTGACGAGCGACGTTCTCTCAAGCCTCATTCACCGCCCCCGTGGGATTCTGACTCTTCCCAGGGCTCGCATCGGAGTGGTCGCCAGGGCAGAGCCACGACATCGAGACGCAACCGGTCCTGCTCTAATTGGCGCACCCAGGGGCCACCGGGCACTGATGACTGAGACTATTGGGTAAGTTGATTCTGTATTTTATTGTTTGACTCTCAGGGTTGGGTTGGGTTACTTGGAGTTAGTCTTCCAAGGGAGTGTCTTGGCTATACTCGGATGAATCGACACCATTAGCCTTGAAGCGAACCGGAAATGGCACGCCCTTTATGTTTTAGGGGATGTTAGATTACTGAGGCACTTTTGGGCGGGCGATCATCAGTATGGTATAGTTCACCGCCTAGGGATGGGCTGGGTTTCATGGGGGTTAGTCTCATAAGAATGTGTTCTGGCTATAACTGAGGGGGATCCCACTATTGGCCTTAGAGGGGGCTGGACGAGGCACGCCTCTCACGTTTTGGGTGATGTTGGGTAAGTTGGGAGGGTGGGATCCATTGGAGAAACCACTTGGGTCGTCATGTTGGGGACCTGGGGAGGGATTCTACCGCGACAGATACTCCGAGTTCTTGGTAGTATGGGGGTGGGGGGGAGAGGGGAGAGGGAAATGTTCTTGAGTTAGTTTTGTTTTTGCTCCTTGCTTCCGCACCACACACACATTCTATTGCCCAATCACGCACACACTGGTTGTCCTTTATTCTCAGGGGATCAAGACATGACCTGCACGACAGGTGATCCCTCACCGGGAATGCTGAATATTATTGCCTGGAATGTACGTGGATTGCTAAACAAAGTCAAACGGGGAGCTGTTTTACAACAGGCTAAACGCTATGCAGCAGGTATTCTTTTGCTTCAGGAGACACATCTGCTTGGCACCAAAGCCCCATGCCTAGCCTGCTATGGCTACGCTGCAGTGTATCACTCCGGCTTTACTCGCGGGGCACGGCCATACTTATACATCGCAGAGTGCCGTTTCAGGTCACGCGACAATGGCTGGACCCGGGGGGTCGCTATACAGTGGTCTCCGGTATATTGGCCGGCGAACAGCTAACAATTGGCAGCATCTACGCCCCCCCACCGCTTGGCCAGACCTTTATCAACAAATTAACCCAACTCTGGGGGGATCTTCCGGGTGGCCTTGTGATATTAGGGGGCGACTGGAATGACATCATGGGGCCACTGGATAGGTGGCGCGCCCGACAGCCTGACACATCCCCTGCTCCATCCAAACTTGCGGCGCTAGCACACACTCTGGGCTGGGTGGACACATGGCGCGCCCTTCACCCGTCCGACGCTGGGTACTCCTATATGTCGTCAGTACACCCTACTCTATCGCGCCTCGATTATCTTTTTCTCCTACGTAGTTATCTGCACAGGGTGGCACATACCTCCCTCATGCCTCGCGGACTGTCGGATCATTCACCGATCCAACTCAAAATACGTTTACAGACAGGCAGGGCACTGTATAGGTGGCGTATGTCCCCTTGGCTACTTCGCGACGAGAACTACAGGGAGATGCTAAGCCCAGCCATTGCGGACTATTTTAGTCTTAATTCAGATACATGCTCATCTCCGGTCATCCTATGGGAGGCGTTTAAGCCCGTGATCCGGGGGGCCGACATAAGTTATCGCACCGGGGAAAAGCACTGCCACCTAGCCCAGGTGCAAGACCTGGAATCTAGACAGGCAGATCTTCAATCCCTCGTAGTGGAGGGCTCGGACCCTGCGGCCTGCCGAAACCTTCTGCATGTGCAGCAGCATGCTCCATCAGGTTCATACCGACTGCGCCAAAGACGCCTGGCTAGCCACCCAGCACAGGATTTACCAGTGGAGTGACAAATCCAGTCAGATGCTGCATAGACTCTGTCAGGCTCGAGCAGCCCCGACACAGGTACCCCTCCTGCGGTCTCCTGGTGGGACCGCATGCACTTCCCCTGAGGCTGTTGTACAGGCCTTTGCTGATTTCTATGCGATACTATATGAGGAGCGTGAGGTAATCCAGGAACCTCTCATTGATGCCTTCTTTGTGGACATCCCTCCCCGTCACCTTTCGGAAGAACAAAGCGCTGCCTTGGACGAGCCCAACTCCTTGGAGGAGCTGCAGTCGGCACTCTCCAACACCCACCCTGGCCGGGCGCCGGGCCCCAACGGGTTCCCATGTGATTTTCTGCGGCCTCACATTACGACTTTAGGTCCCCATCTGCTCAAGGTGCTTCACGCTGCCGCAGAGCAGCAAATTCTCCCTCTGGATTGGAGACATGCTGAGGTCGTGGTGTTCCTTAAACCAGGTCGCCCACCGGAGGACCCCGGCTCCTACCGCCCCATTTCATTGATGAATTTTGAGCCCAAGCTGCTGGGGAAGGTACTGGCAGACCGCCTCCGTACGTGCATACAAGATCTGGTGCACCCAGATCAGTCTGGTTTCATGCCACAGCAGTCCACCAGGCATAATATCCGGCGTGCCCACAACGCAGTAGCGGAGGCCCACCGCTTGGAACGTCCCGCGGCGGTCCTGCTGGCTGATATCGACAAGGCGTTCGACACATTGAGCTGGTCATATCTCTTTAAACTCTTGGAAGTGGTCAATCTCGGTCCCCGCTTTAGGGCGTATGTGAAGCTACTTTACACCGACCTCACGGCATTGGTTCGTGTGGCGGGCCACCGGTCGGCCCCCTTCCCTATCCGTAGAGGCACCAGGCAGGGCTGCCCGCTCTCCCCGCTCCTGTTCGCGCTGGCCATAGAGCCATTAGCCGCATGGGTCCGTCGAGACTCGGTTCTTCGAGGTCTGGACTGGTCTCCGGAGGGCTCCGACAGGATCGCGCTCTATGCGGATGATGCCTTGTTCTTTATGTCGGATCCTTGGGTATCCGTGCCACGGGTGCTGCAGATCCTACGGATTTTCGGGGAAACCTCCGGGCTATACGCTAATCCGTCTAAGTCCACTCTGTTTCCTATTTGCGGAGACCAGCGATCTCAGGCCTGGGCCTCGCAGCTGATCATTGCGGAGGCAAGTTTTCGGTATCTCAGGGTGCATATTACGCGCTGCCCTACTGAAGCTTGGACCCGTAATATTGCCCCACTGCTTCCTGCAGTTCGGGACGAGACGACGGTCTGGTCTCAACTCCCCCTCTTGTTATACGGCAGATCCGCCATATTCAAAATGGTATCTCTGCCGCGCCTGCTTTACCGGCTGCAAAACTACCCCTTTCCGATTCCCCCGTCGTGGTTTCGTCAAATCAATGCGTTGTTGAATAGGTTTCTCTGGGGGGGAGGTGCGGTTCGGGTGGCACTAGCCACGTGTATCCAATCTACGTATTGCGGCGGGATCGCCGCGGCCGATGTCCAGGCCTATTATTGGGCATCGCATCTTCTCGTGATAAACGACTGGTGGTATAGCACCCAGGCGGACCCCGCCTATGCGGTAGAACGTATTTTCCTGGATGGCACACCACTGCTTCATTTCTTATACAGTTCCGCATCACTAGCGGAGCTTCCCCCGGCTTGTCGGCTCGTCATTCAGATCTGGAGGCGAGTGGTCGGACAAATGGGGTGGTAGGGCAGATTGACCGCGGCGACACCCCTGTGGCAGGGCTCCCACCTTAGGCCAGTCTCAACACTGGTGGGGTTCCGTAGATGGGATGATATTGGGATCTCCGCGTTGGGTGACATAATGTAGGGGTCTACTCTCAAATCCTTTCAAAGGCTACAGGACGATTTTAACCTCCATAAAACGCAGTTCCACAAATACCTGCAGCTCCGACACGCTGTCTCCCCTCTCATACGGGGCCTCACAACTCTTCCAGAGTTTCACCCGCTGGAAGGTCAACTTCTTATGGGGGATCTAGGTGCGCATAAAATCCGACAGATTTACCAAACGATCACTACCCACTCCACTACCACTTTACACCGTACTCGGGCGACATGGGAGGCGGATGTTCCCACACTCACAGACGATGATTGGGCTGAGGCGCTGGCCAGTCCCCGGTACTCAGCTGTTTCCACATGATACAGATTGATTCAGTTTAAGTACCTCCATAGGGTGTATTACATGCGCGTACGCCTGTTTAAAATGGGAGCCGTTCCATCCCCCGTGTGCCTCCGGTGTGAGTCGGAGGAGGGATCCTTTCTTCATACTGTGTGGAGCTGTGTAGCGTTGCAACACTTCTGGTCAGGTGTTCGGTCATGTTTGGGGCAGGTTTTGGCGTGGGATATTCCCGCCGACCCTAGGCTGATCCTTCTGCACGGCACCGATGATTTAGGGGGGAACAGACATAAGCGTCATTTATTGTTCCTGGGACTCACACTTGCCAAACGTGACATTGCTCAACACTGGAAAGATACGTCCCCGCCCAGTGTGGGGGTCTGGAAGAGGGCGATGGACCGCTGTATGTCGGCCGAGGTTGCGGTCTTTCATGCACGGGGCTGCCCGCAGAAACATAAGAAGATTTGGGCACGCTGGGCCACCTACAGAGGTATTGACTTGTCGTTGTTTGGGCCCACACTATCCAGAGACCCATTGGATAGATTGGTTGTGAGCAATTCACCGGTTTAAAGGGAATCGAGATGTGCAGAGGGAAAGGGCATATTTGCATTTTGTTCATGTGTCATTATATATAGGGTGTGTGGTGTGTGGGCGGGGGGTGGGGGGGATTGGGTCTGATGTTCTGCAGACCTATCGAGGGGATGACATATGGTGCCTTGGATTTATACGATTTGATTATTGTGTGTTTGATGCTCATCGGGCTTCGCCCATTTGGTGCCATGGAAAATCAATAAAATTTGTTGTTAAAAAAAAAAAAAATGAAGCAGTTCTTTTCAAAGTCTGGAGAAAATTCAGAAAAGATCTAGAATTTGTGCAGAGTACCTCAGTGAGGCTTCATTAACTTCAAATGCCATGGTTGGTGAAGGGACATATCTGAAAGAGACACGTTAGTGACAGATTCCTTACCTTAGAATATCCCCAGGCGTCAGGCTGGATCCGGAAAGTTTTTTGCGTAGCAGTACCCTTGCGCGTCGGTAGGCGGCGTCGTGCGGCTCCGCGTCCGTCGTCGGCGTCGTGATCGCCGGGATGACGTCGCGGGCAGTACTTAGGCGCCGCCCCTGCGCGCTGACGTCAGTTCTTCTTTTTCCCGCGCCAGCAAGCGCAGATCCGGGAAGAGCAGTGCCCTGGTCATTTTTTGACCATACTTTTTGGTGAATTTTTCACTGTTTTTCAAACAAGGTGTCGTAGGGATGCCCGGTTTCAAACGTTGCGGCGCCTGTGCTCGAATGATGTCCGTCACCGACCCGCATTGGGAGTGTCTCTTCTGCCTCGGCCGAGGCCACGACACGGAGTCTTGTGCCGACTGCCAGGCCCTCCACCCGAAAGCTTTGCGAGAGCGGTCTCGAAAGCTCCTCGAGGCCCGGCATTCGGCTCCGCGGAAGCCCCGGTCGCGTGAGAGGTCCAGGGGTCGATCGCGGAGTCCACACCGGTCGTCGGCATCGAAGTCTTCTTCGTCCGGTAAGTCGAAACACAAAAGTCCAAAAGCATCATCGCTCTAGGACTTCGCGCTCGCCGGTCTCGCGACTCGGCTGAGGCCCCTCCCGGCACCGTCCCCGCCCCGCGGCCCCGGACATTCCTGTGGAGTCGCCCCCGCCATACCCGCCCTTCCCGGGTTCGGGGGCGGATCCGGCCAAAGTGCAGGAATTCCTGTCGGCCATGGCCCGCCTCTTCGGGCCTCAAGGTCCCTCCGGTGCGCCTTCGGGCCCCGCGGGCCCTGATGGGGTTGCTCCGGCGTCGCCGACGGCTCCGGCCCCGGCGTCGCCCGTGCCTCCAGCTTCGATCCCGGCTCCGGCTTCGGCCCCGGCCTCGATCCCGGCTCCACAACCCCCATCGACGCCGGTCGACCTAACGACACCTCCGCCGGCGCCGATGTCTCCGGTGCCGTTCTCGACGCCGCCTGGGGCTCCGAGCGGCGTCGTTCTCCCAGTTCCTTCCGGCTCCGCACATGGACCCGGACCGACGTCGCTCGACGCCGGTTCCGGCGCCGATGGGACCTTGGATCCCAAATGTCCCTCCTCCCCCTTATTTCTGGAACCTGAGGAGGACTGGGAGGGGTCTGATGACCCTCTGACACGACAGTGTCAGTACGATGAGGACTGGACAGAGGGTCTAGGGGATGCTAGTGGTCTAGATACTTCCCTGACACTGGCATGCTATCTCCTCCCGTGGCTACGGAGGAGGGAGCCAATCTTGCAACGGTGTTGCGTAGGGCGGCTGGGGCTTTACGTCTCCAACTCCCTACTGTGGCGGTCAAGACTAATATCTTGACAGAGGTGCTTCCAGCCGGCAGCCTCCTCTTCGGAGACTGTGCTGCCGTTTAACGACGCCCTCACTGACGTTCTTTTGGGCGCCTGGTCCAAGCCCAACACAGGGGCTCCTGTGGATAGGAACGTGTCCCGACGCCATCGCCCAGCTCCGGGCGACCCCCTGTTTCTCTCTGTCCACCCCACCCCTGAGAGCTTGGTTGTCCAAGCCTCCGCTTCCCAAACCGCCTTCCCTACCGCCCCTCCGGATAGGGAATCCAAACGACTGGATCAATTTGGGAAGAAGGGTTTTTCTTCCTCCAGTGCTGGCTTGTGGTCTGTCAACACCGCTTGCCTTTTGGGCCGATATACCCACTCCTTGTGGGATTCGGTGGCGGATGTTTTGCCCCAGTGTTCTGAGGAGGTCCAGACACTGCTTTCCCGCGCCATTGCGGAAGGAAGGGATGCGGCCAAATATACAATTCGATGTGGCCTTGATACCGCCGACTCGCTGGGCAGGTCTATTGCAACGACAGTGGCGCTACGACGCCACACCTGGCTGAGAACCACTGGTTTTTCAGGGGATGTCCAGAATACTCTCATGGACATGCCCTTTGATGGAGTCGGTCTTTTTGGGTCCAAAGCAGACCATGCGTTGGAGCGCTTTAAGGACTCACGGGCTACTGCAAAGTCCCTGGGCCTTTCTGCTACACGCCCTCCGCTGACTTCTGCTTTTCGCCCCTATCGTGGCCACGGTAGGGGCGCCCTTCACGTCAGCAGCCCAGCCACCGGCCCGCGCAGCAGGCGTCTTCGCGTGGCCGAGGACGTGGATTCCGCCGTGGCGGATCGGGCAACCAGCGTGCGGGTCAGGCCACCACCTCCAACCCGTCCGCGGCCTCCAAACCCTCCTAGTCCCTCCTTTCAGGTGCACAGCACGCCAGTAGAGGGCAGGGTCCGCCATCACCTTCCCCACTGGCGTACCATCACCTCGGACAGGTGGGTCTTGGACATTGTCCGAAGGGGCTACTCCCTCCCCTTCGAGTCCACCCCCAGCCATGCCACCTCAAATCCACCGCATGTCAGGGGATCACTTGGTGCTTCTGCAGAAGGAAGTCACGGCCCTCTTGGCCAAGAGGGCCATCGAGCATGTTCCGACCCCAGAAGTAGGGCGTGGTTGCTACTCCCACTACTTCCTGGTGCCCAAAAAGGACAAGGAGGACATGCGTCCTATCTTGGACCTCCGGAACGTCAATCGCTTCCTCCGGAAGGAGAAGTTCAAGATGCTCACCCTAGCTCAGGTCTTGACTGCCCTCGACCCTGGAGACTGGTTGGTAGCGTTGGACTTGCAGGACGCATATTTCCACATCCTCGTCCTGCCGGCCCACCGGCGTTACCTTCGGTTCACGGTAGGCCCCGAGCATTTTCAGTTCACCGTGCTCCCCTTTGGCCTTACCAGTGCCCCTCGGGTGTTCACGAAAGTGTTGGCGGTGGTCGCGGCTCATCTGCGCCGGGCAGGGGTTTCAGTCTTCCCCTACCTCGACGACTGGCTGCTGAAGGCGGGCTCGTCCCAGGCAGTCGTCTCCCACCTCCAGACTACGGCCGAACTCCTGCACTCGCTGGGGTTCTCCATCAATGTGCCGAAGTCGCATCTGATTCCTTCTCCACAGCTCCTTTTCATCGGAGCAGTTCTGGACACGACGCAGTTTCGGGCCTATCCTCCCGAACGGCGAGTCCGGGATATTCAGGCTATGATTCCAATCTTTCAGCCTTTATCCTGGGTTTCGGTACGGATGACCCTGAGGCTGCTGGGCCTCATGGCCTCCTGCATCCTGCTGGTCAATCATGCCAGATGGCATATGCGGGCTCTGCAGTGGGACCTGAAGTTCCAGTGGGCGCAGCACCAGGGCAACCTGTCCGATCACGTCCAGATCTCGGAGGGGACTGCAAAACAGTTGCAGTGGTGGCTCTCGAACCGGCAATGGGTCATGGGCAGATCCCTCTCCTTCCCCAGCCAGAGCACACAGTTGTGACGGACGCGTCCCTTCTGGGATGGGGCGGTCACATGGGAGAGGCGGAGATCAGAGGCCTCTGGTCTCCAGGCGGAGTCCCGGCTCCATATCAACCTTCTGGAGCTCCGGGCGATCCGACTTGCACTCAAGGCATTCCTTCCCTCTGTCAAAGGGAAGGTAGCGCAGGTGTTCACAGACAACACCACCGCCATGTGGTACTGCAACAAACAAGGCGGGGTGGGGTCGTGGACCCTTTGTCAGGAGGCTCTGCGCCTCTGGACATGGCTGGAACATCAGGGCATGTTCCTGATGGTTCAACACCTGGCAGGTTCGCTGAACGCCAGGGCGGACGAACTCAGCCGCAGGTGCATGATGGATCACGAATGGCGTCTTCACTCGGAAGTGGCGCAATGACTCTTTCTACAGTGGGGAGAGCCTTGGTTAGATCTATTAGCCACCGAAGAGAACGCGCAATGTCATCAGTTCTGCGCGTTGGAATTTCCAAGGCGGCACTCGCTCGGCGACGCTTTTCGTCACGAGTGGAGTTGCGGTCTGTTGTACGCCTTTCCGCCTATACCACTTCTACCCAGAGTGTTGAAGAAGATTCGGCACGACCGGGCCCAAGTCATTCTTGTGGCTCCGGACTGGGCTCGAAGAGTTTGCTATCCCGAGCTACTCAATATGAGCATAGATCCCCCGATCCGTCTGCCTCTTCTGGAGGATCTTCTGTCGCAGCAGCAGGGGACGGTCCTCCACCCGAACCTGTCCAGTCTACACCTGCTTGCGTGGGAGACTGAGCGGCGGCAGTTGATTCCTTTCGACTTGCCTCCCGAAGTTTGTGATGTGATTCTGGCAGCCAGGCGTCCCTCCACTAAGGTGGTATACGCCTGCAGGTGGAACAAATTTGTGGCATGGTGCACAGCAAAGGCTGTGAATCCCCATTCTGCCCCTCTTTCTGAGGTCCTTCTGTTCCTTCTCTCTCTGGCCCAACAGGGTTCTGCCCTGGGTACCATCAAGGGTTATCTTTGTGCTATCTCGGCCTTCCTCAGGCTCCCTGATCAGCCCTCCCTTTTCAAGTCCCCTGTTGTTAACAGGTTCTTAAAAGGCATTACACACCTCTTCCCTCCTGTTCCGTTTGTGATGCCTCAGTGGGACTTGAACTTGGTTCTTACCTTTTTAATGTGCGCTCCCTTTGAGCCTCTACATAACTGTCCTCTTCGTCTTCTGACTCTAAAGACAGCCTTTCTGGTGGCCATCACCTCCGCTCGGCGGGTGAGTGAGCTCCAGGCTCTATCTTGCAAACCTCCCTTTCTGTCTGTTCATCCAGACAAGGTTGTTCTTCGGACGCGTCCGTCCTTCTTGCCAAAGGTGGTTACTGCTTTCCACATTGGGCAGACCATCACTTTGCCCACCTTCTTTCCGCCTCCGCATCCTTCCAGAGAGGAAGAGAGGCTCCACCGTCTGGACCCAAAACGTGCGCTCTCCTTCTATATTGACCGCACAAAACACTTCCGGGTGGATGACCAGCTCTTTGTTGGCTACGTGGGCGCCAAAAAGTCGGGCGGTGCACAAGAGGACCATCTCCCGCTGGGTTACCTTGTGCATCAAGACCTGCTATTCTTTGGCTAAGAAGGAGCCTCCTGTTGGGCTGCGTGCCCATTCCACCAGGGCAACGGCTGCTACCACGGCCTTAGGCCGCGGTGTTCCGCTGCCGGTTATCTGTCACGCAGCTACGTGGGCCTCGCTGCACACGTTTACAAAGCATTACTGCCTTGACAGTCAGGTCCGGAGGGACGGCTTCTTTGGCCGTTCTGTCCTCCAGGACTTCCTTGTCTGATCTTTGTTCGCAGACCCACCACCGGGGTTAGTATTGCTGGGGTATCTATTCTAAGGTAAGGAATCTGTCACTAACGTGTCTCTTTCAGATGCACAAGTTACTAACTTGTGTAACGATATATCTGTAAGAGACAGTAGTTAGTGACAGATTCCTACCGCCCACCCATCCTCCCCGTTCTGCGAACTGATTTCTAGGGTTAAGGACATCCCTTTCAGGGCCCTAGTATTTTTCAGACACCTGTGTCAGCTTCTTGCATGGCTCTGCGTTCCTGGCGCGGAAAGTCGTGTACAGAACTGGACGTCAGCGCGCAGGGGCGGCGCCTAAGTACTGCCCGCGACGTCATCCCGGCGATCACGACGCCGACGACGGACGCGGAGCCGCACGGCACGCCGCCTACCGGCCGCGCAAGAGTACTGCTACGCAAAAACTTTCCCGATCCAGCCTGACGCCTGGGGATATTCTAAGGTAAGGAATCTGTCACTAACTACTGTCTCTTACAGATATATCGTTACACAAGTTAGTAACTTGTGCTTCTATGCATCATTGCAAGCCTTTTACCATAGATTGTAAAATAAAATTTCCTGAATTGCTTCTCAACATTTCTTTGCTTACCAAGTGGCAAGGATTCTAACATGGAGCATGTTGCAGTGCCAAAGTTACTAAAAGTGTCGCCCAGCCTACTCTCAAGGAGATGTTTCACATCTACACCAATTACGCTGAACACTTGTTAGACAAGGGCGTTTTCAGACTCTAGTATTTTGATTATGTACACTTCAGCAGTCATGTTTTCCTGTAAAAAATTAATCATGCAGTAGACTGTACTTTTTCACATCACTATCAATATGTGACCAAAGATCATCACATTTCTTGCCTTTGGCATCATCACCAAGCAAAGATTCTGTAAACGGTCGCCACATGAATAATATAGCATTCACAGCCTTTAGGACTGAGAACCACCGGCTAAATGACCCAGTTAGCATGACTCTTTCTTTGATGCCTGTCACGAGGCGGGTCCGACCCAGGGGGGTGTGAAGCCGACTGTGGACTGGTGGGGTGTGTCACCCACCGTTTCCCCTCCTCTCTCACCGCAGCAGGACGACTGGAGCTGTCCAGACATACGGGAATACGAGGGAGACGAGGAATCCGGTCGCGGCTCCTTTAACTGGGAGGACATCACTGGAGGCCCCGCCCAGAGGGATGACGTCGACGGAACCTGGCCCACAAGAACCCGAGGAACACGGAAGCCGGTGTGTGACATCACCGGAGGAGACGAGAGTGAAGAGCCGGAGAGGAGCCGAGGACGAGGTTTCACGGACGGAAACAAGCAGAGGAGAGGCGACGGAGCGGTCGAGAGACGCCAGCAAGCCAGGAGGCCAACGTCCCCGTGGTTCGCCCAGCCACGTTCCAAGAGGAGCGTGGCTTAAACAGGTACGCGAGCGTTTTGCGGGTTGGAGAGGAGGAAGGGAGGGACCCGATCCGAATGCATAGGGTGTCCCCTCTCCCCGATGTACCCATCCTGAGCACCTCACCTGCACTAAGGCTTGCCGTGGACATTGCACCGTGTGCTCCCTCACTACCCCTCCCATTCACTATATGCCATTTCACTCATACTGATGCATGGTATCTATTTCTTCCCTGCACCTCATCGCCTCGACACCCGCCTCACCTGAACTGACGACTGCGTGGGTTCGTTCCGGACCGGATGAGGAAAGGCTGGGCCCCAACGAGGGACCGAGACTCCAAGGATAAACCATCGTCATCCCCTGCTCCCTACAGGAAACCAGTTATACAGAGGAGACGTATACTAAACCCAATAAAGCCTTCTCTACCCCTACCTCATCTCTGGCCCCTTTCTACCAGCCCGCTACAAGTGGTGGAGAATGCGGGCATAGACCCTCCCATTGGTACACTTGCGATGGACGCCCTTATCCAACACCTGGTGAAGGGGCATGAGAAGCTGGAATGGGCCGTCGAGCGACAGATGGCGTCGGCCCAGGCGGACAGGGACGTCTTCAAAAACTCTATAACCGCGCAGCTCGAGGGGCTACAAAAGATGGCGTCAGAGCAACCCACCCCTGACCCACCTGAACCCCGATCTGTAACCCCCAGTCCCTCGGGGGTCTCGTTACAGAAATATGTGACAGGGGAGGACCCGGACGCCTTCCTACTTAATTTCGAACATGCGGCAAGGGCCTGTGGATGGCCGGTTGAGAAGTGGCCGTTCTTCCTGGCACCACTTCTGACTGGGGAAGCTCAAGCCGCATATCAGGTGGCGAACGCCACCGGACATACTCCATACGCGGATATCAAATCCATAATCCTGGATCACTTGGGGCTCGACGCAGAAGCGTACCGGGTGCGCTTCCGGAAGGAAAGGGGTGCCCCAGGTGAAAACCCCAAGACACTGTTCTTTAGATTAAAGACGGCGGCTGATAAGTGGCTCACCCCGGCCGTTAGCACCAAGGAACAAATCATGGATAGGATATACCTTGAACAGTACTTGGACGCCCTCCCTGTGAACACACAAAGGTGGCTACGCCAGCACACTCAATTGACCACCGAACAAGCTATTGACATGGCCACTACCTATTCCAGAGCCCAACCCAAATCCTATGGGTGTGAACCCGAGAAACCCATCCGACGTCCGGCCGTGACGTATGAGAGAAGAGCCCGAGGAATCCCCGAGCCTACAAAACCCCGTCCTGTCAAAACCGAGATACCATCTTTCAAGGGACCCCAATGCTTCGAGTGTGGGGACTGGGGACATATCGCTCTTATGTGTCCCCGACGAAGAGCAACAGAAGAACCCATGGAGGTGGGGTACATCCCCAAGTCCGTTCTCTTTACCGCTGAGATGGGGAGCGCTTTCTATGTAAGTGTAAGGGTGAACGGGAAGACGTTAAAGGCCCTATTAGATTCTGGTTGTAGGCAGTCCGTGATGCAGAAGGGTTACGTACAGCCCGATCAGGTGATCCCAGATACCTCAGTACACATCAGGTGTGTCCACGGGGACGTTAAACCGTACCTGGTGGCTGTAGTATCCCTTTCACCCCCCAACGGCAGAACCTATGCTATCCGGGTAGGGATAATGGAGGATCTACCAGAGGAGCTCATTATAGGCACGGACAACCCTGAGTTTTTAGATCTTTTTCTACTGACTGTACAGAAGCAGGCCAAACGAGGGAGGGCGGGTATGACAGAGGATGCCCCTGTTCCAGCGTTGATAATGTCTGAGCCCTGGTTGCTAGATAAAAGTTTCAGGTTCGCCCAAGCCAATGACGCCACCTTGTTTAATGCATGGGAACAGGCACACAGGACCCAGGACTGTACCTCAGCTCCTTTTCCCCGGTTCTTTATTAAGGAAGGCCTGTTATATCGTCAGAGTTCCGGAGGAGAACCCCACCAGCTATTGGTCCCCCTTTCCTTTAGAGAGCAGATCATGTTCTTCTCTCACTCACATTTGTTAGCAGGTCACATAGGGAGCGAGAAAACGACACAAAACGTTCTGAGACACTTCTATTGGCCTGGGGTGTATCGAGATATAAAGACCCACTGTCAGACCTGCGAGATATGCCAGAAAAGAAACACCCACGCCCTCCTCCAGTCCCTCTACAACCCCTTCCCATAATAGGGACCCCCTTTGAGAGGGTAGGGATGGATCTGATTGGGCCCCTCCCCAAAACCCGAAAAGGAAACCAGTATGCTCTGGTGATAGTGGACTATGCCACACGATACCCCGAAGCCTTCCCCCTCAAGGCCCCGACCTCACGCCTCATATCCGAAAAGTTCCTGGAATTGTTTTCTAGAGTAGGATTTCCGAAGGAGATCCTAACCGATCAGGGTACGCCGTTTGTATCAAGGTTGATGAAAGAGGTTTGCCAGATATTGGACCTACGACACATCAGGACGTCGGTATACCACCCTCAAACCGATGGCCTCGTCGAGAGGTATAACGGAACATTGAAGTCTACCCTGAAGAAGATGCTCGCAGTGAACGGACAAGAATGGGATCAACTGCTACCCCTGGCGTTATACGTCATTCGAGGCCAAACCCAAAGCAGCCTGGGTTGTTCATCGTTCGAAATGTTATATGGTCGACAACCCAGGAGTTTGTTAGAAATGACCAAAGAAGCGTGGGAGAAGGAAGAGGCGGAAGAGGCCAGGGGCATGCTGGAGTACACACAGGCCTTGAAGTCCAAGATAGGGAAATTGAGAGACCTGGCGTATTCCAACCTGGAAAAGAACCAAGAGAGGCAGAAAACCTGTTATGACAGAGGGAAGAAGTGGAGAAAACTAGAGGTCAACGATTGGGTGTTGGTGCTATTACCCTCCTCCACAAGAAAGTTCCAAGCCGAATGGATGGGCCCCTACAAAGTTGTGGGTACTATTGGAAGGACCAGTTATCGGGTGCAGGTAACGCCCAGAAGAAGCCAAACGTATCACATCAACCTCTTAAAGAAGTGGTTAGGTGCTCCTCCAACCACAGCCCACCTGGTATTACCCACCCATGCCACGTCCACGGATACCTTGGATCACTTGGTGGTCAATGAGGACCTGAGGGAGCAAGAAAAGGCCACCCTGCGGAAGACGTTGTCTCCCTTTTCGTCCCTCTTTTCGGATAAACCTGGCAGGACGACCTTAGCAGAACACTGCATTGAGACTGTACCCGGAAAAACCATAAAACAACGTCCGTACCGGATACCAGCAGCCAAGAGGGCCGCCGTCCAGAAAGAAGTCCAGGACATGCTTGAGTTGGGAGTCGTAAGACCATCGAAGAGCGAATGGTCATCCCGATCGTTATGGTGCCCAAACCTGACGGTAGTACAAGATTCTGCATGGACTTCAGAGCGCTCAATGCCATCTCCTCTTTTGATGCCTATCCCATCCCGCGTATCGATGAACTCATCGAAAAGTTGGGGGAAGCCAAATTCATCACGACCTTGGACCTCACCAAAGGCTACTGGCAGGTACCCCTAAGAGAGGAGGATCGGAAGAAAACAGCGTTCTCCACCTCCGAAGGATTGTACGAATTCACGGTACTCCCCTTCGGCCTCCATGGGGCACCCGCAACTTTCCAACGTCTTATGAATCTAGTGCTTCGGAACTATCAGTCCTTCACCTCCGCATACCTAGACGACATAGTAATTTTCAGTCCAACATGGGAGGCCCATCTGGAACGCCTGCAACGCGTCCTTCAGGCGTTAAGACAAGCCGGATTGCACATCAACTCAAGGAAGTCCCGTGTTGGATATCAAAAGGTCAAATATTTGAGCTACGTACTGGGGCATGGTATGATCGAGCCGCAGATAGAGAAAGTCAGGGCCATAGCCGAGACCCCTTTTCCCAGCACTAAAAGAGAAATGAGAGCGTTTTTGGGGTTGATTGGTTATTATCGCCGTTTCATCCCCTGTTCTCAGAGGTAGCCGCCCTCTAACAGATACCCTCCGACAAGAAGTGAAAACCCAGAGACTGTTACACCCCACGCCACAGATGTGAGCTGCATTCAATTCCCTGAAACGAGCCATAACCACCAGTCCTGTATTGTCTTCTCCTGATTTCTCCCGACCCTTTCTCCTACATACCGATGCATCCGACTATGGCATAGGGGCGGTCCTGTCCCAGTTGTCGCCCGAGGGAATAGACCACCCCATATTGTATATTAGTCGCAAACTCTTCCCACGAGAACTCAAGTACCCCACAATAGAGAAGGAATGCCTAGCCATCAAATGGGCTGTCGACAAACTGAGGTATTACCTAGAGGGCCGCCCTTTCACCCTTTACACTGACCACGCGCCCCTCCAGTGGATGAGTCGGAACATCGCGCTAAACCACAGAGTTCTGCGTTGGTTCTTGTCTCTTCAACCCTTCTCCTTCACAGTGAAGCACCGTAAGGGCACGGACAATGGTAGTGCCGATTTCCTATCCCGGTTTCCTCTCCCCGATCGGGAGAATCCGGGTGGGGTGGTGTGTCATGAGGCGGGTCCGACCCAGGGGGGTGTGAAGCCGACTGTGGACTGGTGGGGTGTGTCACCCACCGTTTCCCCTCCTCTCTCACCGCAGCAGGACGACTGGAGCTGTCCAGACATACGGGAATACGAGGGAGACGAGGAATCCGGTCGCGGCTCCTTTAACTGGGAGGACATCACTGGAGGCCCCGCCCAGAGGGATGACGTAGACGGAACCTGGCCCACAAGAACCCAAGGAACACGGAAGCCGGTGTGTGACATCACCGGAGGAGACGAGAGTGAAGAGCCGGAGAGGAACGAGGACGAGGTTTCACGGACGGAAACAAGCAGAGGAGAGGCGACGGAGCGGTCGAGAGACGCCAGCAAGCCAGGAGGCCAACGTCCCCATGGTTCGCCCAGCCACGTTCCAGGAGGAGCGTGGCTTAAACAGGTACGCAAGCGTTTTGCAGGTTGGAGAGGAGGAAGGGAGGGACCCGATCCGAATGCATAGGGTGTCCCCTCTCCCTGATGTACCCATCCTGAGCACCTCACCTTCACTAAGGCTTGCCGTGGACATTGCACCGTGTGCTCCCTCACTACCCCTCCCATTCACTATATGCCATTTCACTCATACTGATGCATGGTATCTATTTCTTCCCTGCACCTCATCGCCTCGACACCCACCTCACCTGAACTGACGACTGCGTGGGTTCGTTCCGGACCGGATGAGGAAAGGCTGGGCCCCAACGAGGGACCGAGACTCCAAGGATAAACCATCGTCATCCCCTGCTCCCTACAGGAAACCAGTTATACAGAGGAGAAGTATACTAAACCCAATAAAGCCTTCTCTACCCCTACCTCGTCTCTGGCCCCTTTCTACCAGCCCGCTACAATGCCACACAAAGCACAAAATGAGAAATATTTGCATTTTAGTTCCTGGGCATAATGAAACAGTGCACCAGAATGGACTACAAAGCCAATAGCATTCTTCATTAACTGTGACGATTGTAAAGATGCTTTCAGCATACCATCTAGCACGTGAGAAGGATCTCTTACAGGGAAGCACTTCAGCTCAGGTATCGATTTTGGTAGGTCATCACACAACTTTTTCATATACATAGCTGAATTACTGCAAATACAAACAATATCACTCCAATCTTTATTGAACTTGGTAGGAACGTTTTGCAGCAGCATTCCAAGTGACACTGCGTTCCATGTGTACCAAACGTCTGGTGTCAGGTTTTCACCACTATCTCAGATGCTTGGTGACAACACTCTTTTCACATATACCTGTCACTACACCTTGCATTGAATGTTTAAAGCCTGGGGTGTTTGGCAATTCACCGACAATCAATACTGACTCGCTAGAAAAGGGGGCTGATGTATCAAAGGAGTTCACCCATCCTCTGTCTGTGGGTAAATGTGATGGTACATGTTGGGAAAGATTCTTATGAAACCAGCCATTTTACCTACAGTGAAATCAAATATAGCCAAAATATTAAATATGATTTTGATATTTCCTGATCCTCTACAGGTTTATAAAATAACTAAATAAGACCTAAAACATGCTTCTAAACACTGCATCTTTAGACCAAAGACCACAAAACTGAAAAAGCATAAGGAAGAACAAACAATATTTTAATGACATCCCTAAAAAACAAACATTAAGCAGAATAATGTTAGCCCAGTATTTCTTGCTGCTGCCTTGTATAACAAAGTTACATTGTATTGGCCCCTTCAGGAAGAAATTAAAATGACTCTTTCACTCATCTTTTCCCTTCTTTGAATGGCACTTAGTTTGTGGTAGTGAAGGTGTTTTTTCAGTGTTTATATGTTTACACTGGTGATGGCTATTTTCCTTTCGGTGGGGTTTTATCAGTTATTATAGGTTTAAACCTAAAACCAGATAGCCTAATAATAATTCATAAATAGCTCATGCGAAAAAAGAAATAAAACACTGACCTGAAAAAGCGAACATTACACCTGAAGCAGTAAGAGCCGCAACGCAGTGTGGAAGAGTTTACCTCAGTTTAATTCAGTCATATTACTAATGCACCGAGACGAGCAAAGGGTGTCACGCAGCCAAGGAGCCTGTTCATTGTGGTCTGAAGGGAAACCTCTGGAGCTGGGAGGACAGGCGCTTTCTGCTGGCAGGCTTCTTCCGTCCCCCCCAAATTACAGAGGGCATGTTATATATAGCTGTGGAGCAGGGAGGCTTGGCAGCTTTTACTCACTGTTTCCCTTTCGCAATGAAACCTTTCAGAAGCCTGTCAAATGAGATGGGGTTAACACTTTCAGGGCTGAGAGCTGGCAGGCGTATGCGTGGAGTTGGGCATGCGTGGCTCTGCACTGATCTGTCTACCGCTGGCACCACTGTGAGTGGGTTTCCAGAGTAGCTCAGAAGCCTGGAAATGGACATTAAGAACAGCCTGGTAACCGGGAGAAGTGCGCACTTTATAAAAAGAGCTTACTCTAAAAACAGGTTAATTTCCCAGCTGTATCCCACGCACCCTGGAAAGCACTGCCAGCTTAAACAAGATCATTCCTTTTTTAACTGATAATATGGTCCATTTGCTGATCAACCAAGCTCCAAGCCTCAAGCGTAGATTTCACAGTATTGTTTACTTGTGAATTTGAAATCTGGGTCTGTGATTACGCCCAACATATAACCTTCGGGAGAGGTGGTGAGAGCCGGAGAGAAGTGCTTCAGTGTTTGAGAGAGTTGTGTTCCTACGCCGCTGGACTGGCCTGTAGTCCTGCACAGGCCGGCTGCTAATGAAAGCCACTGAGTTCCACCTCAGATGAACCACAGGTGAGCTCACAGGTCTTTAATAGCAGTGGTTCACCCGTGATGGCATCTGTATTTACAAAAATGAAAACACGTTCTGAGTGGGGGAGGGCCCCAGTGGACTGATAATAAATAAAGTGCATGGAGTGCTAGATCCGTGGCCTAGGGTAAGTAGCCAGAGTCCCTCTGGGTAAAACAGCTTGTACTGTCCTGGCGGCAGCTTCGACTGTAAGTCTACCCAGAAAGAGCACCTAATGGCCCGGCTCCCACCCGCCCTGCCAAGGCGGCCTTCAAGGCGCTTCTCCGAGAATACTTGAAACAACATCATGTTAATGTAATCAAACACATCAATAAAGTGACCAGACGAACTTCAACTAAATTACAGTAAGTACAGCAGTTATCGTCGTACCCTCATGATTAAACAAGTGAAGCCAGGCACACAGCTGCGAGGGATGCAGCTTGCTCTTCCTGCATGCTCAATACCTTTGATATGGCTGCAGCAGGTCTCCACAAGCGCTGGCCTCTCTACAACAAAGGGAGCACTAGAGTGAGTGCCTGCTTCGGCCCCAGGGGGACTGGTGAGTGCGATTTTCCCCGGGGGAACTGGTGAGTGCCATGCCGGAACTGGATTCAGAGAGGTCTCCACTGAGACCAGCTCAGCGCGATGAGCCCACGGCACTCGGGCAGCGCTGTAATATTAAAGCAAGGGTGTAGCTCTTGTTTTTATTTTGTTTTCCTGATCTATGCTTGAGACGCGTAAAAGAAGTTCCACCAAAGCGGATAAACACAGTACTTTGCCAATGGGAAGTGATAAGAGAAACACACGGAAGAACACGAAATAGAACACCTATAACCATGGAAATGAGGAAAAGTAAAGTGACAAGCACAAGACCCAATAAGAAGTAAAGTCCCTTTTAAGATATATTTAATGCAATAGATCTCGCTGGCAAAACCTAATAAATGAATTGTTTTCGTTGTTTAGTTTCATGAGAACTGTTTTTCTTTTCAATTTTCACTGTTCTTGAATAATGAGTATCTTACACCTGTGCCTGGGACGCCTGACCATGATATACCATACTGTACGAGATATCTCCTGACAACCGTAAGCTTCCTTTGTGTGATGCCTGGGAAGAAGGGCAGCGATACCTCATCGGGGAAATGCCTGATTTTGATTAGTCCCAACTTCTTGGAAACCGTGGGGAGTAACAATTTGTTTAATGTTATGTTTAATTGTGCATTGTTAAGCTAGTTAGATTCAGGTATACTTTCCCACTTGCTTAAAAGCAGTTGCTCCCTTTCCTGCTCTTGAGACTTTACTTGCCTTCGCCCTTGCTTACATAGTTAAACTCTCGAGCAAATCCTTTCTAATTTACCCAAATGAACCTTCACTTGTCTCTGCCTTTAGTGGCTCTACTTGCTGACATCTGCTGTGGAACTTCCTCAAACCTCATTTGCATCCTTAGTTTAGCATTAGGGAATTTCCCTTGAAAGGAAACTGAATCCTAATTGATCTGCATTTGACAATCTTTAAAAACTTTGCTATTTCGGGTTACTTTGTATAATTCCAAATTAAGCTTTATAAGGTGATTATTGGTTTATAATTAACTTTAATGATTTAAGTTTGTAACCTTGCAAATCTTGCTAATAAACCTTCTTAGTTTGCAAACCTGCTTCTCTCTGTCGTCCTTGTGGGACCAAATGGTCTTCATTGTTATTTATGGATAACTGATTTGATGATGTTATGCCTCAATTCTATACAAGAGTCCATCCACTTGAGTTCAGCTTGTATTTGAATTTGCACCAATGATTTGCACAATGCACACCTCATCTGGCACTGCATCACCTATCTGTAGTCTCATTGGATAGTAACAGCCAAGCAGGAGATTCCCTAGAAAGGTGCCTGGTGTTTTCTTTTTCTTAAATTGTGTCCTGACCTCTGAGAAAAGGTAACCTCACTGGTATACTGACCTGTTCTTCAAATTGTTCGCGGAACTGAAAACAGTGGCTCCACTACCAGTGTTCTGAAGGCCTGACGTCTACAGTATTGTTTGAATAGGATAATTTGAATATCTGCAGGATTTACAAACAAAAGGGCAGATGACCAGTTTTTAAACCGACTGAATTCACACAATTATAATATTCCCTTAGGTTGTTTTTTTTTCTGTTTAGTTGACCGCTGCAAGCCATTTTTGGTACTGTAAAAAACAGTTTAATCTACAAGGTCCCAGGATCCAATTGCTCGTCTCTACCAAGGCATCTGCAGTTTGTAGATCGATTTCTTTAATTAATCATAAACCTTTTCTATAATGAGAGGTGCAACACACCCGGTGAAAGGTGCTAAACGGTAAAAAAAAACCTCCACATTAGTTACACAAACCAGAATTCAAGCACATTTAAACTAAAAAAAAAAAGAAGTTTTCCATTAAATCTACACTGCCTGCTTTAATGGCTAGCAACATTTCAATGGAAAGCACTCTTAAGTTACAAAAAGAAATGTGCATGATTCCAAATTTTACATATGTGCACGCAGAATAAAAAGAATTGTCTCTCATACTAGATTGATTTCTATGGTCTTTACTATGTATTTTACTGCTTCTTTGTTTGTCACTAAAGTTTGCATTCAGTATTTGGTTTTCACACACTGTTTTGGTTTTTAAATTATGAATTTCAGAACTCAAATGTGCGAACATGGTTAGCAAGTTCAGCTTAGTCTCCAGTAACAATGTGTCACGCGCCGGTTCAGGCAGGTTTGAAGTCTTTCTGCTTGTCTCTGCGTTTACTTTCAGTGATGAGCACCGTAAGAGTAACCTGCGCAGAGGTTGCGTGTCATCATATTGTAAAATATATGTATTCTAATCCATTTTTAACTAATGATTGTTTTGCAGTTGGTTGATTTTGAAGCTATGACCGCTCCAGGCGCAGAGGCCTTTAGCAAAATTGCACGAAGCTGGATGAATCTGAAAAGGTAAATCTGTCTTGGCGTTTTTAGGATCAGAATGGCAAAGAAAGCAAAGCCAAAATGTGGCTTTCCTTTCTGTATCTTCTATTTCTTCTATTTCTAAAGAAAACAAATTTCTTTCCAAATATCAAACACTTCGCATGTTTCTCCGTTGCCTAAAAAATGCTCCATCCATTCTTTTTTTGTAGGCTGAGGGGTTGGGATCAGAGTGAGGACAGGGTTTGATATACTGTCATTGGAAATATAAGGGCCTATAACATTATGTATGTTTTGACAGGATGAACTCCAACAGGATGAATGACTTGCTATAGTTTTTCCATGTTGTACAAACCTTGCTAGTTAGGGTTTCAGCCGCCCCTCTGAAAAAGATCCAACATCGATTGCTGTAATTCATATGGGCAATTCAGAGTTTCATTTAAAGTCTTTTACGAGTCTCCTTTACAAGGATTGCATAAGGATTATTGGATATCAACAGACATTGTGAACAAGTGCAAAGCTTGCAGCTTTGAAGGACAGGCAAGCTCCTAGGCATCCCTCAACATAGAATGCAGCACTGGGCCCAATACATTCATCCCTGTGTTTCACCAGATGAGCCCCCATTCCTCCATAGTCAAAGTCTCCCACACTTTTCTTAGGCACGTGTTCACGTCTGGTCCAGTGGTTCTCGGAATTGTCATGCATACTGTGACTACAAATTGAAATGCCAGTTTAAATTCGCTACCTCCCATCTCTACCCTCATGATTGACTTGACTCCCCGAATTGTAGTACATGGGTTCTCTGGCACCAGAACTCCCATTATGTCTGTGATCACTGCTAAGACTTCTTTCCAGTATGTGGCCAGACCAGGCTTGGACACAACCACTGTGTATGTGCAGGTGTGCCACTCTATCCTAGCCTCTCCAACATTTGTCAGATGTTCCTAAATACATCGTGATCAACAAGTCTGGATAAAATGACCATCCTGTGAATGTTTTCATTGACAATTCCCTCTCTAGGACTGATTTATTATCCGCAAATATATGCTCTGAAAGTGACTCCTAAACTTTCCTAGGTATGGTCGTTCCCACAGCTTTCTCCCATCTCTCTATGTACTTAAACTGTGTTTCTCTTAGAGCTGTGGATATTAGTTTATATGGTCCTGAAAGGATGCCTTTTGTCCCTGTGATTGCAGTGATTAGTGGCTCGAAGTCATCCTTCTGTAGGATTGCTACTGTTTCGTTCTTTGCTCAGAAACACTGTTTCTGATTAATACTTCTAACTGTAGATTTCTCACTTTGTTCAGCTCTGCATAGCGTCCGTCCTGCCCTGGAAGTGACATCAGGACCACAATTTGACCAGCACCTCTGGGCAGTGATCAGAGTTCCTTTCTTTCCGCACCTTCCTATGCAGATCTAGAGCTCGATCAGTCATCTGACAGACTTCATTTTTTCAAAAATTTCAAAACTTTTCCAGTGTACAAGGGATATGTCTCCTCCCTAAAATGGCAGGTTTTAAACCCTGCATACATTGCCAGAAACAGTTGTCAGTGACAGACTCTCATGAGGTTTGTCCATGGTGTTTGGGATCCTCACATAACTCAAAGTCAAGTGGTGACTGTGCTTGAATGAATCCGAAGGCCATCTGGGACTGCAAGGCCAAGCTTTACGTCACTGAGCACCATAGGAAGGTCCGGTCCCTGTCAAAGTTGAGAACATAGATGCATTTTTGTGCCCATGAGGTTGTCGTCACACTCCAAGTCCTAAGGTAAGTTGTTGAATAAGAAGCATAGGAAGTCCAACCTAGCTTCCCTTCTTCCTGCCACACTCACCAGGTGAAGTCACATGGACCTCGGGGTACCTCAAGGTCACGGTCTTGGTCTCCTACCTCAAATTTATCCTGGCCGTAGTCCCAATCCTGCAGGCTTCCCGGGTTTATTGGTGACACTGCAGCAGATCTCCTTTGAGGAAGCGATGCTGCAAACTTTTGGTACCGCACTGGATCCCTTTGGAGACACTAGTCTTGCCCTCACGTCAAGTTGCCAACTGGGTGTTATTCACAGGCGTTGTACGACATGGTGGCTGACTTCCTGCCAGTTGTCCCAGATGACCTTCGAGCCAACATTCAACAGATCATTTGGTATGGCCAGGGCGCAGCGAAATACAAAATCAGACCGGACACCACCACTGTCTGGTAGGGCTGTTTGAACCAGCGTGGTTCTTCGCAACACACCTGTACATGCACCTCTGCATTCTCGAGAGATGTCCAACAATCACTCATGGACATGACCTTTGAGATCACACGTTCTCTTCGAAGCCAAGGTCTCTTGACATTGGAGCACTTAAATAAAAGCAATTGTGTATAAGAGGGCAACCCAATGTCCCCTTGTAGGCTTGGGTATCGATCTATTATTAAGGTAAACTGCCAACAAGAGAATCATTCAAATGAAAAAAAATAAACATTGAAGTCAGTTAACCCCTTCGCTGCTAGGCCTTTTCCCCCTCTGTGCTAAGCCTTTTTTTGGCTATTTGGGGTAGTTCGCGCTTAGGCCCCTGTATTTTTTTGACCACATAAGGTATCCATGCCAAATTTGCGGCCTTTTCTTCCAACATCATGGGGATTCTAAAGGTACCCAGGGTTTGTGTATTCCCCTGGAGGGGACCCAGAAATTAGCCAAAATACAGCTAAATTTTGTTTTTTTTGGGAAAAAAGGGCTACAGATGAAAGCGTCTGGTTTTCCCTGCAAATGGTATCAAAAGGGGTTGTGGTGCTGAAATCACCATCTTCCCAGCTTTCAGGGACAAGCAGACTTTTGTCAGAAAACCAAAAATTTTTGCACAGTTTTGGCATTTTTCTGGGACATAGCCTATTTTTGCTATTTTTTGTGCTTTTAGCCTCCTTCCAGTTAATGGTAGAAATGGGTATGAAAGCAATAATGATTCCTGGAAAGCTATACATTTTAGAAAAGTAGACAACATTCTGAATTCAGCAAGGGGTCATTTGTGTAGATCCTTCAAGGTTTCTTTAAAGAAACTAACTGTTGAATATAGGAAAAATTGAAAATTAGTTGAAAAAAACAGCCATTTGTGTCAACGTTTTCACCTGTAACTTCTTCTAATTATGACAGCTGTTTGAAAGCAATATACCGTTACATCCGCTGGACCTCACTGGTTGTGGGGAAATATAGGACTTGTAGGTTCACCAAGAACCCGACGAACCCAGAGCCAATAACTGAGCAGCATCTTGCAATGGTTTTTTATTATGTACCGGTTATATAGCAATTAATTTGGGAAAATATATACTTGGAAAAATCGGTATGAGAGACACCTATGTATTTCTGAAATTGGAACAAAATATAGAGTTTAGAAACAGTAGATATTTGCACATTTCCGAAATTGTGAGTACCCATACTAGCATGAGAATTATAGGTCATTTTTCAAAATGACTTCTTTTTTACACATTGTCTTTCATTTGGAAGGCAGAAATGCATCGAAAGTCAATAGGTAATAACAGTTACTCTACAATTCTGTGTTACCCTAAGTCTCCCGATAAAAATGGTAACTCACTTGTGTGGGTAGGCCTAGTGCCCGCGACAGGAAATGGCTCAAAACGCAACGTGGACACACTTTATTTTTACAGTGAAAACTGACCCTTTTTTTGCAAAGTGCCTAGCTGTAGATTTTGAACCCTAGCTCTGCCGGCACCTGTGGAAACCTAGCAAACCTATACATTTTTGAAAACTAGACACCCAGGGGAATCCAGGATGGGGTGACTTGACTGGCTCTCACCAGGTTCCATTACCCAGAATCCCTTGCAAACTTAAAAATTTGTTTAAAAAAACACATTTTCCTCACATTTCTGTGGTGGAAAGTTCTGGAATCTGCGTGGATCCACAAAATTCCACCCACCCCGCGTTCCCCAAAGTCTTCCGAGAAAAATGGTACCTCACTTGTGTGGGTAGGCCTAGTGCCCGCGACAGGAAACGGCCCAAAACACAACGTGGACACACCACATTTTCACAGTGAAAACGGACCCTTTTTTTGCAAAGTGCCTAGCTGTAGATTTTGAACCCTAACTCTGCCAGCACCTAGGGAAACCTAGCAAACCTATACATTTTTTAAAACTAGACACCCAGGGGAATCCAGGATGGGGTGACTTGACTGGCTCTCACCAGGTTCTGTTACCCAGAATCCCTTGCAAACCTAAACATTTGTCCAAAAAAACACATTTTCCTCCCATTTCTGTGGTGGAAAGTTCTGGAATCTGCGTGGATCCACAAAATTCCACCCACCCCGCGTTCCCCAAAGTCTTCCGAGAAAAATGGTACCTCACTTGTGTGGGTGGGTCAAGTACCCGCGACAGGCAAGGGCCCAAAACCTATTGAGGCGACATCAAAATTACCTATCGCAAAACAACCTGGTTTTGCAAGGGGGGTCCCATGAGTTTTTGGCCCCGGGCTCGGCGGCCATCTAGGGAAACCTACCAAACCCACACATTTCTGAAAACTAGACACCCGGGGAGTCCAGCAAGGTATGGCTTACGTGGGTCCCCCAACATTTCCCTACCCAGAATCCCCTGCAAACCTCAAATTTGCATGGGGGCAGAAAGACTGGAATTTTGTGGGGGGGAGGGGTGACCCCCACCCCTAAATTCATCAGGGGAAAAGAAAACATGGTGTCTAGTGGGCTTTCTGCCCCCCCGGGGGGCAGTTTGGGGGCTACTGTCCCATTCTGCCCCCCAGGGGGGGCAGAAAGACTGTACCTTTGCAGCAGGGGGGGTGGGGGCATTGGCATACCCATATTAGGCAGCCCCCACCCCTAATTATAATTTTTTTTTAAATCCTGGTATCTAGTGGGCTTTCTGCCCCCCCCAAGGGGCAGAAAGACTGTCATTTTGCGGCATGGGGGGGTGGGGGCATTGGCATGCCCATATTGGGCAGCCCCCACCCCTAATTATAATGTAAAAAAAAATCCCTGGTATCTAGTGGGCTTTCTGCCCCCCCGGGGGGACAGATTGGGGGCTACTGCCCCATCTGCCCCCTCGGGGCAGAAAGACTAAATGTGCCCAAATTAATATGGGGGGAGCAAAGGCCCTTGCCCAAGGGGCCGCTCCCCCCTCCCTGGTGCCTAGTGGGTGGATCCCTGCTTGGGGATTCCCCAAGCAGGGATCCACTAGGGAGGGGTACCATTGGAAAGGGGAGATTCTCCCCTTTCCAACGATACCTCTCCTGACTTGCTACGTGCTCAGGGGGCTGAGAAAGCCCCCTGAGCACGTAGAAAGGGAAACTGAAATGAGCCTCTTGGCTCATTTCAGTTTCGGTTTCACTGAAATGACGTCAGCGTGATGTGCGCGCTGATCGTCATTTCAGGGAAACCGGGGGGGGGGGGGCCTCGGGAGCTCGGGAAGCTCTTCCCCAGCTCCCGAGGCTCTTGGGGTGGGGGGGGTTAAAGGGAATCCCTGTGGTGCCCGCACCAGAGGGATTCCCTGTGCCATGGCGTCGGACGCGCGGGAGCCGTCCGACGCACATGAGCACTGATGCGTCGGACGGCTCCCGCGCGTCCGACGCATCCAAGGGGTTAAGGATGTCCTTGGGTGACATTGTAGATTAATTACTGATATTAATCTCAATGAAAACAAGGCAACATCACTCTCCCTCGACCTACCACCGCCCGCACAGCAGTTTACACAAAAGCATCGTCCCTTCTGAGGATTTATAAAGGGCATACAGCAGAGGCCACATCAGACCTTGCTTCAGCAACGGCAGGCTGCCCAAGCCTTTCAAGGCAGAGGTTGGGATGTGGCTGACAACATCCAGGCCCCCTGGGGCAACAAACTACCCAATCCCCCTTTCCTCCTGCCACTGCAATACCCCTTTAGTTTGCTCTCAGCGGAGCACTGTCAACTGGTAGGAGGACCAATAAGTTATTACCTCCACTGGTACCAAGGTATCACAATGGACAGATGGGTGCTTCACATTGGTTAGCTTGGCTACACCCTACCCTTCTTTTCTACCACACCAAACATGCCAGCTGCACCACAACTACTTCTGGAGAACCACTTGTCCATTCTCTGACAAGAAGTGAAGAGAAGGGAGCAAAACGGGGGACGCCGGTAGCAGAATTCGGGACTGGTTGCTACTCCCATTACTTTCTGGTGCCGAAGAAGGGTGGAAAACTTCGCCCTGTTTTAGATCTCTATCCCCTGAACTTCTTACTCGAGAAGGACAAGTTCAAGATGCTCATTCTGGCCGAAGTTCTGTCTACCCTGGAACCAGGACACTAGATGTGGGTGCTGGACCTGCAGGACACCTCTTTCCACATCGCCGTCCTGAAGTTCCCAGACACTGCCTGCAATTACAAGTAGGCCACGAGTACTTTCAGTTCTTGATGCTCCCCTCCGGACTTAGCAGCACCCCTCGGGTGTTCCTGAAAGTGGTGGTGATGGTCACTGCCCATTTTCAGAGGCTGGGAAAACCAGTCTTTCCCATACCTCGAGGACTGATTACTGAAGGTGGGCTCACCTCAAACAGTCATGCACCGCCTCCAGACGACGGCCAATCTATTAACATTGCTGGGATTCTCCATCAATGTGCCAAAGTCACACTCTTTCGCAGAGGTTCCCTCTCATTGGAGCCAACCTGGACACAGTGCTCTTTTGAGGCTTCCCTCCATCTCACGAGTCAGAGTCATTTGGGCTATGATCCCAAAGTTTCAGCCCTTTTTCTGGGTCTCAGTGAGAGCGGCTCTGAGGTTTTTTGGCCTCTTGGACTCCTGCATCCTTCTAGTGGACCATGCCAAGTGGCACACGCGGGCTCTACAGTTGGACATAAATTCTCATTGGGCTCAGCTATAAGGAAATCTCTCCTTTTCCATCCAAGTGTCGGAGGAGACTGTGAAAAATCTCTAGTGGTGGCTGTTGGTCTGCAAGTGGACTGGTAGAATACTCTTCTCCCTACCACAGCAGAATGGAGGGATTGTTGCTGGGTTGGGGAGGCATCTTAGACAGGCGGAGCTCAGGGGACTCTGATCTCCAGTGGAAACCTGCTTCCAAATCAACCTGTTCGAGTTGGGGATGAATCGCTTGCCACTAAAGGCTTTTCTCCCATCCATCAAGGGGGAACAGGTGTAGGTTCTTACAGACCAATCCACTGCCAAGTGGTACTGCAACAAGCAGGGCGGGATTGGGTAATGGGCCCTGTGCCAAAAGGCTCTATTCCACTAGAACTAGCTAAATTGTCATGGCACCTCCCTGATCGTACAACACCTGGCAGGATCTTTAAATGCCAGGGTGGACAAACTCAGCCATCGTTGCCTTGCAAATGGCAGCTACACTCAGAGGTGGCACAGGGCATCTTCCAACAATATGGAGAACCCTATTTTGATTTTTTCGCCACTGCCAAGAACGTGTGGTGCCCGACCCTTTGTGCATTGAAGTTCCCAAGGCAGTTCTCCCTCAGAGATGCCCTTCAGTCGGACTGGAGATGGGAACTTCTGTATGCCTTCCCTCCTCTACCTCTCCTACCCACAGTTCTGGAGAGGAACCGGAGCAACCAGGCTAAAGTCATCCTACTGGTTCCAGTTTGGGCCAGGAAAGGGTGGCACCCAGAACTTCTGACCATGAGCATCTGTCTTCCGATTTGGCTGCATTTTCGGGAGGACCTACTGTTGCAGCAACAGTCTAGGGTTCTGCACCGAGCCTGCACAATTTAGCCCTCTGTGCTTGGAGATTGAGCGGCAACAGTTGACAGCCTTTCAATCTCTCTTCCAAAGTTGTGAAAGTGATTTTGGCAGCCACGAGTCCCTCTACTAAGATAGTCTATGTAGGATGCAGGGACAAGTTTGTTGTTATTTTTGGCTTATCCAACCCGTACAGGCCCAGTTATCAGATATCATTCTTTTCTCCTTGTCTCAAGCCCATCAAGACCTTGCTGTGGCAACAGTTACCAGTTATTTGTCAATCTTATCGGCCTTCCTGTGGTTCCCTGATCAGCTATCTTTGTTTAAGTCACCTGTTGTGATGTGGTTTTTGGAAGAGCTGGTCAATATGTCCCTGCCAAAACCCTTTGTGGTTTCCCAGTATCACTGAGCGACCACAACGGAATTACTGAGAAAATCCTCTGGATCCAGTCTGGCATCTGGGGGTATTCACAAGATGAGGATTCTATGCTTAGATTGAGTATCCACCAGAAAGTGTATTACCGAAGGTAAGTAGCTTGTTTGGCTGATATTAGTGAAATCTCTCTGATTTTGGAATCCCAAAAGACATTTTTAAGTCCTCAAAAGATCTGACTTTGTGACCATGATAATGATCAGATATGATTCTACGGTCCTAGTCTCTCCACTCTTGATACGATTCCCTTCCACTGCAGGTAAAAATCTGGGTTATAATGAATGGGCATTAGGCTGGAGGTGAAACATTGTGAGAAGTCTCATCGTAGCTATGGAGTCTCATGTGGACCATGTTCAGCTGTCAATAGCATAGTCTTGTGGGCCTGTATCTTGTATAGAGCCACACTGTAGCCCAAAGTGATTAACACACTAATTAGTGGTTCATGTGTGTCCAATGTTTAGATAAGGTGCACTGGGACAATTTCCTTATAATCCGGAGTTGCCCCACCATGTAGTACCGTCATATCTCCAGAAAACCTCGGTCTCTAACCTATCTCAGTGCTCTGACTACTTTGGTAGATAATCAACAGGGTTGCCCTGCCGTACAGATTGTAAAAAGTCTCTTTCTACTCCCTGAGAATCCAGACTTCAAAGCACTTGAAAAGCTTAGTACAATTTAGAGAGACTGTTCATCTTTATAGGTTTTTACACTTGAGGAGGTCCCTCCTCACTCGGGAGTCCTGGTATGTTGGCATTATAGAGTAGAGGTAATCAGTCCTCTACATTATGGTCACCACTCGCTTAATAATTATCAGCTTTGGTTACAGCCTGAATGAAAGAGACATCTCTACATAGTGTTCCTCAGGGCTGGTTAAGTCAATGGGACTAAGGAGTGATTTGTCCAAATTAACTTATATCAACATATCCAGCTAAATTCTCTCAGTACTATCAATGGTGTGTAAAGGGGATGTCTGTGGGACTTCGAATGATACCATCACATAGTTTGCATATAGTGAGATTTTATGTTCGATGTCTCCCAACACTATACATTTGATTGTAGTTGTCTAACTCTTATGGCCGGAGGGCACTAAATAGAACAAAATGAACAGTGATATTGGATGCCCCTGACAAGTTGCTCTTTTTCAAATAAAGTGCCCGGAAAAATACAGATTCAAAGCCACCCTTGCTTTTGAGGAGCTATACCAAGCTTTGATTATAGCAATGATTCTAATGGATACATCTTCCAGCAGATTTCTCACCTTAAGAATTGTCCCTACAGGCTTCAGACTGGACCGCAAACTTTTCCACAGCAACTGCTCTCTGGAGCTGCCAGTTAGCACCATCCAGCTTCATTCAAGCCTCCTTCTCTGGACATGATGCCCCCGAAGTAAATTCTTGCTGGCATCCGTTCCTGGTTTTCTGCCCTTCATCAACATGGGTCCGGTGCTCTCATTGGAATGCAACTGATTCAAATGTCTCCGCCAAAACTTTCAGCTTCCAAGCCTTTTTCAACATGCTGCAAGCCTTTTTCCAGATGTTGCAAGTAGATGTCTCTTTTGGATCCATATGGCAGCTGCATATAGTGTCTTGCATTAGGCAAAACCTTAGTGATCTTCTTTTGTCAGAGCACTTCACTAGGGCACAGAGATGTGCTGTGATGGTGAAGATCTTTAGCTGTACACTTTTCCTAGACAGGGAATGTGGATCTAGTGTCTCAAACTTCAGAACCAGTTTAAAGTAGTTATTTTTCATGTAGGTCTCAGACTGTACTTCAGACACAGCCTTTGCATAAAGTGATGCTTCTCACAGCAGGTAGCACTCAGGCTGTCTCAAAAGCAAAAACACCCAACACTTTGGCACAATGAAATGTGAGATTTCTGCACTGGCTGCCATTAGCATTTCTAAAGGCATTTATCTTAAACAGACAAAAGAGCAGACCTGGCCTAGAAATGTTCTCAATTTGAACAACAGAAACTGCAGTACAGATGTTCACCTCTACCATCAACAAATTCCAGTGCTTAGGAAGAACTAATCAGCAGTCCCTTTCTAACAGAGTCTTCATGAAATTTTCAAACGATAGCCCTGTCTCCATCCTTCTCACTTAAGTGTTGGGATCTCTTCCCTCCAGCCACAGGAATGAAGCCTGTCTGCAGAAGCTTTCAGCTGCCTGCATCTTGTGCTACATACACCAGAAGCGGCCAAAATGGATCCCGCTAGTCACAATACTCAGACTTATGCACACAAAAGTCCTACTAACACGCTTGTTTCACAGGTTCAATATACATGCGCAAACACTTTGTATACAAATATGTCAGCGCAAGGTTCTGGGTGACCCATAATAGTTGAACTTTACACAAGGGGGTTCAGTTGGCCATCCTCTGATTGATACAGAAAAATGGTCTGGCCAAAAGCAGTCAGACACTCCGGTCAGGAGAAAAAGCCTGTATACTTTGCAGGGTACATTACCATCCCAACACAGCCTCACCATTGGAGAAGCCCTTGCTTTCATTCAGTGAGGCCATTTTGGACACCCCATATGGCTACAAGTGAAAAACCTTTTCTGGCCCAGCAATGTAGATAGATAGCCAGAGGCCTGCTTCTGGTATGCCCCCACTCTCCTCTAACCCATCCCAGGAAGTTTGTCTAAACGTCCTCCTCGAAGCAGACCTCGAATGCCTTCTTCATGGCACCTCCTGATAGAGAGTCAACAAGCTCAACTTTGTGGGCTATAAGGTGTTTGCTTCTCAGAGCCTGGCCCTCTACATTGCAAATGCCACCAACCTCCTGGGTTGCTATGTTCATGCTTTGTGGAAATTGGCAAAACTTACAGTGGTCAGCATGCCAGACCCCATCACAATAATGAAGCGGATGCATTCACACTGACCTTAAGGTGCAGCATTGGTTTTACAAACACAGTTACTCTATCCATGACTATGGCTGTCACACTGTGCCGACGCACTTGAATGAGTTTCACTGGCTTCTCTAGGGAATTACAAACCACACTCATGGTTATGCCCTTTGATGGCAACAGCTGTTTGGAGGGAAAGTCAACGTCTCCCTGGAATGTTTCAAAACTGTAGAGCTGCAGCTTGTGCCCTGGGCATAGCTTCCCACTGTGGCAATTTCACCAACAATGTAGAGCGTTTCATGGATACTTAAGGGCAGTACAGTCCAGGCAGAAACCATGTTCTCAGTCTATCTAGACACCCCAACAGCTGTGCAGCATCTTTCGAGACAGGGTGGATCAGATCTAGTGGATAAAACCAACAGCCGCAGATGTAATCTCCATGCTGCCTCAAAACCCCACCAAGCCATCATCTTCCAGTGGGCGGATCTTTTCTCATTTTCCTCCAAATAGGAGGGGATCACAACAAATTGCTGGGCCATCCAGCTATTTTGCAAGGACTACGCCCTCTCTTATTCCCTCCGGACCGCCCTCCCTCCACCAGGATATTCTGTCCTTTACATGCCTCAATTTTGGTGGCAGTAGTCCTAGCTTTGTTGTACAAGGAAGCCAAAATGGAGGTGCCTTTAGAAGACATGAGTCCCTCTATTTCTTGCTCCCCAAACAGGATGGAGTTCTAAGACCCATCCTAGATCTTTGACTACTGAATTTGTTTGTTCGACAGGGCAAGTTCACAAAGCTGTCCTTGATGCACAAGTTACTAACTTGTGTAACGATATATCTGTAAGAGACAGTAGTTAGTGACAGATTCCTTACCTTAGAATATCCCCAGGCGTCAGGCTGGATCCGGAAAGTTTTTGCGTAGCAGTACCCTTGCGCGTCGGTAGGCGGCGTCGTGCGGCTCCGCGTCCGTCGTCGGCGTCGGGACCGGCGGGATGACGTCGCGGGCAGTACTCAGACGCCGCCCCTGCACGCTGACGTCAGTTCTGTACACGACTTTCCGCGCCAGGAACGCAGAGCCATGCAAGAAGCTGACATAGGTGTCTGAAAAATACTAGGGCCCTGAAAGGGATGTCCTTAACCCTAGAAATCAGTTCGCAGAACGGGGAGGATGGAGTGGGCGGTGAGGAATCTGTCACTAACTACTGTCTCTTACAGATATATCGTTACACAAGTTAGTAACTTGTGCATCTGAAAGAGACACGTTAGTGACAGATTCCTTACCTTAGAATAGATACCCCAGCAATACCAACCCCGGTGGTGGGTCTGCGAACAAAGATCAGACAAGGAAGTCCCGGAGGACAGAACGGCCAAAGAAGCCGTCCCTCCGGACCTGACTGTCAAGGCAGTAATGCTTGGTAAACGTGTGCAGCGAGGCCCACGTAGCTGCCCGACAGATATCCTGCAGCGGAACACCGCGGCCTAAGGCCGTGGTAGCAGCCGTTGCCCTGGTGGAATGGGCACGCAGCCCAACAGGAGGCTCCTTCTTAGCCAAAGAATAGCAGGCTTTGATACACAAGGTTACCCAGCGGGAAATGGTTCTCTTGTGCACCGCCCGACCTTTTTGGCGCCCACGTAGCCAACAAAGAGCTGGTCATCCACCCGGAAGTGTTGTGTGCGGTTGATATAAAAGGAAAGCGCACGTTTTGGGTCCAGACGGTGGAGCCTCTCTTCCTCTCTGGAAGGATGCGGAGGCGGAAAGAAGGTGGGCAAAGTGATGGTCTGCCCAATGTGGAAGGCAGTAACCACCTTTGGCAAGAAGGACGGACGCGTCCTAAGAACCACCTTGTCTGGATGGACAGACAGAAAGGGAGGTTTGCATGATAGAGCCTGGAGCTCACTCACCCGCCGAGCGGAGGTGATGGCCACCAGAAAGGCTGTCTTCAGAGTCAGAAGACGAAGAGGACAGTTATGTAGAGGCTCAAAGGGAGCGCACATGAGAAAGATAAGAACCAAGTTCAAGTCCCACTGAGGCATCACAAACGGAACAGGAGGGAAGAGGTGTGTAATGCCTTTTAGGAACCTGTTAACAACAGGGGACTTGAAAAGGGAGGGCTGATCAGGAAGCCTGAGGAAGGCCGAGATAGCACAAAGATAGCCCTTGATGGTACCCAGGGCAGAACCCTGTTGGGCCAGAGAAAGAAGGAACAGAAGAACCTCAGAAAGAGGGGCAGAGAGGGATTCACAGCCTTTGCTGTGCACCATGCCACAAACTTGTTCCACCTGCAGGCGTATACCACCTTAGTGGAGGGACGCCTGGCTGCCAGAATCACATCACAAACTTCGGGAGGCAAGTCGAAAGGAATCAACTGCCGCCGCTCAATCTCCACGCAAGCAGGTGGAGACTGGACAGGTTCGGGTGGAGGACCGTCCCCTGCTGCTGCGACAGAAGATCCTCCCGAAGAGGCAGACGGATCGGGGGATCGACGCTCATACTGAGTAGCTCAGGATACCAAACTCTTCGAGCCCAGTCAGGAGCCACAAGAATGACTTGGGCCCGGTCGCGCCGAATCTTCTTCAGCACTCTGGGTAGAAGTGGTATAGGCGGAAAAGCGTACAACAGACCGCAACTCCACTCGCGACGAAAAGCGTCGCCGAGCGAGTGCCGCCTTGGAAATTCCAACGCGCAGAACTGATGACATTGCGCGTTCTCTTCGGTGGCGAATAGATCTAACCAAGGCTCTCTCCACTGTAGAAAGAGTCCTTGCGCCACTTCCGAGTGAAGACGCCATTCGTGATCCATCATGCACCTGCGGCTGAGTTCGTCCGCCCTGGCATTCAGGGAACCTGCCAGGTGTTGAACCATCAGGAATATGCTCTGATGTTCCAGCCATGTCCAGAGGCGCAGAGCCTCCTGACATAGGGTCCACGACCCCACCCCACCTTGTTTGTTGCAGTACCACATGGCGGTGGTGTTGTCTGTGAACACCTGCACTACCTTCCCTTTGACAGAAGGAAGGAATGCCTTGAGTGCAAGTCGGATTGCCCGGAGCTCCAGAATATTGATATGGAGCCGGGACTCCGCCGGAGACCAGAGGCCTCTGATCTCCGCCTCTCCCATGTGACCGCCCCATCCCAGAAGGGACGCGTCCGTCACGACTGTGTGCTCTGGCTGGGGAAGGGAGAGGGATCTGCCCATGACCCATTGCCGGTTCGAGAGCCACCACTGCAACTGTTTTGCAGTCCCCTCCGAGATCTGGACGTGATCGGACAGGTTGCCCTGGTGCTGCGCCCACTGGAACTTCAGGTCCCACTGCAGAGCCCGCATATGCCATCTGGCATGATCGACCAGCAGGATGCAGGAGGCCATGAGGCCCGGCAGCCTCAGGGTCATCCGTACCGAAACCCAGGATAGAGGCTGAAAGATCGGAATCATAGCCTGAATATCCCGGACTCGCCGTTCGGGAGGATAGGCCCGAAACTGCGTCGTGTCCAGAACTGCTCTGATGAAAAGGAGCTGTGGAGAAGGAATTAGGTGCGACTTCGGCACTTTGATGGAGAACCCCAGCGAGTGCAGGAGTTCGGCCGTAGTCTGGAGGTGGGAGACGACTGCCTGGGACGAGCCCGCCTTCAGCAGCCAGTCGTCGAGGTAGGGGAAGACTGGAACCCCTGCCCGGCGCAGATGAGCTGCGACCACCGCCATCACTTTCGTGAACACCCGAGGGGCACTTGTGAGGCCAAAGGGGAGCACGGTGAATTGAAAATGCTCGAGGCCCACCATGAACCGCAGGTAACGCCGGTGGGCCGGCAGGACGGGGATGTGGAAATAAGCGTCCTGCAAGTCCAACGCTACCATCCAGTCTCCAGGGTCGAGGGCAGTCCAGACCTGAGCTAAGGTGAGCATCTTGAACTTCTCCTTCCGGAGGAAGCGATTGACGTTCCGGAGGTCCAAGATAGGACGCATGTCCTCCTTGTCCTTTTTGGGCACCAGAAAGTAGTGGGAGTAGCAACCACGTCCTACTTCTGGGGTCGGAACATGCTCGATGGTCCTCTTGGCCAAGAGGGCCGTGACTTCCTTCTGCAGAAGCACCAAGTGATCCCCTGACATGCGGTGGAATTGAGGTGGCATGGCTGGGGGAATGGTCACGAAGGGGAGGGAGTAGCCCCTTCGGACAATGTCCAAGACCCACCTGTCCGAGGTGATGGCACGCCAGTGGTGAAGGTGATGGCGGACCCTGCCCCCTACTGGCGTGCTGTGCACCTGAAAGGAAGGACTAGGAGGGCTTGGAGGCCGCGGACGGGGCGGAGTTGGTGGCCCGAGCCGCACGCTGGTTGCCCGACCCGCCACTGCGGGAGCCACGTCCTCGGCCACGCGAAGACGCTTGCTGCGCGGGCCGGTGGCTGGGCAGCGGACGTGACTGGGCGCCCCTTCCGTGGCCACGAAAGGGGCGAAAAGCAGAGGTTAGCGGAGGGCGCACAGCAGAAAGGCCCAGGGACTTGGCAGTAGCCCGTGAGTCCTTAAAGCGCTCCAGCACATGGTCTGCTTTGGAACCAAAAGACCGACTCCATCAAAGGGCATGTCCATGAGTGTATTCTGGACATCGCCCGAGAAACCAGTTGTTCTCAGCCAGGCGTGGCGACGCAGCGCCACCGTCGTCGCAAGCGATCTGCCCAGCGAGTCGGCGGTATCAAGGCCATAACGGATGGTGTACTTTGCCGCATCCCTTCCTTCCGCAATGGTGCGAGAAAGCAGTGTCTGGACCTCCTCAGGACACTGGGGCAAAACGAGCGCCACCGAATCCCACAGAGAGTGGGAGTATCGGCCCAAAAGGCAAGTGGTGTTGACGGACCGCAAGCCAGCACTGGAGGAAGAAAAGGCCTTCTTCCCAAATTGTTCCAGGCGTTTGGATTCTCTATCCTTAGGGGCGGTAGGGAAGGCGGTTTGGGAGGCAGAGGCTTGGACAACCAAGCTCTCGGGGGTGGGATGTTGAGAGAGAAACAAGGGGTCGCCCGGAGCAGGGCGATGGCGTCGGGCCACGTTCCTATCCACAGGAGCCCCTGTGGCGGGCTTGGACCAGGTGCCCAAAAGAACGTCAGACAGTGCATCATTAAACGGCAGCAATGGCTCCGAGGAGGTAGCTGCCGGCTGAAGCACTTCCGTCAGGAGGTTAGTCCTGACAGCCACTGTAGACAATTGGAGGTGTAAGGCTCCAGCTGCTCTCACGCAACACCGTTGCGAAATTTGCTCCCTCCTCCGTAGCCACGGAAGGAGGAGACAGCATGCCAGTGTCAGGAGAAGTGTCCAGACCACTGGCATCCCCAAGTTCCTCTGCCCAGTCCTGATCATACTCACACTGCTGTGTGAGAGGGTCTTCCGACCCCTCCCAGCTCTCCTGGTCCTCCTCCGACAGAAAATAAGGAGGAGGGGGGATGTCAGGGACCCAAGGTCTCATTGGCGCCGGAGCCGACGTCGGTCCGACGCCGCGTCCGGATCCGGAGAGAACCGGGGAACGACGCCGCCCGGAGCCCCGGACGGCGTCAGGAACGGCACCGGAGACATCGGCGGAGGCGTTGTTAGGTCAACCGGCGCCGATGGGGGTCGCGGTATCACCGGAGCCGGGATTGAGGCCGGGGCCGAAGCCGGGGCCGGGAGCGAGGCTGGTGAGACAGGCGGCGCCGGGACCGGAGTCGTCGGCGGCGCCGGGGCAACCCCATCAGGGCCCGCGGGGCCCGAAGGCGCACCGGAGGGGCCTTGAGGCCCGAAGAGGCGGGCCATGGCCGACAGGAATTTCTGTATCTCGGCCGGAGTCGCCCCCGAACCCGGGAAGGACGGGTAATGTGGGGGCGGCTCCCCAGACACCTCCGGAGCCGCGGGGACGGTGCCGACAGGGGCCTCAGCCGAGTCGCGAGACCGGAGAGGCGAAGTCTTAGAGCGATGGTGCTTCTTAGACTTTTTGTGCTTCGACTTACCCGAGGAGTGCGAAGACTTGGACTCCGACGACCGGCGAGGACTCCGCGACCGGCCCCTCGACCTCTCTCGTGACCGGGGCTTGGTGCGGCACGGAGCCGACTGCCGGACCTCGAGTAGCTTTCAAGACCGCTCTCGCAAAGCCTTCGGGTGTAAGGCCCGGCAGTCGGAACACGACTTCGTGTCGTGGTCGCGGCCGAGACAGTAGAGACACTCTAAGTGCGGGTCTGTGATCGACATCATTCGACCACAGGCGTCGCATGGCTTGAAGCCGGGCATCCCTACCGACACCTCGGAGCCTAGATGACTCGAAGAAAAACAGTGAAAAAATCACCAAAAAGTTAGTCAAAAATTGACTAGGGCACTGCTCTTCCCGGATTTGCGCTTACTGGCACGGAAAAAAGAAGTACTGACGTCAGCGCGCAGGGGCGGCGTCTAAGTACTGCCCGCGACGTCATCCCGGCGGTCCCGACGACGGATGCGGAGCCGCACGACGACGCCTACCGACGCGCAAGGGTACTGCTACGCAAAAACTTTCCGGATCCAGCCTGACGCCTGGGGATATTCTAAGGTAAGGAATCTGTCACTAACGTGTCTCTTTCATATTCAATTACTACTCACAATGAATGCAAGAGACTGAAGGGAGCCCTTTGGTTCTTCAGTATGCCTATTTCCATCCTCCAATTCTTATCCATACAGACATTACCTGACATTCACAGTGGGATCAGCTTAGGTTTCTACTTTTTGTGCTTGAGATCACTCCATAGGGCTTTATAAAAGTGCTGGTGGTTGTTGTAGCTTCACTGCAACTGTCAGTAGTTGATGTATTTATGTATTTGGAAAGATGGCTAGTTAAAGCAGAAACCCAATGCTGTTCAGAGGTCACTCTCTTCCATGACTTGAGCTTTCCCATCAATGGCCAAAAGTTGCACCTTTTTCCTTTGCACTATGTAACCTTCATAGGCATGGTACTGGACACGAACTGCATGAAGCTGTTTCCTCATCATCAGAGGATCTTGGATGTTCAAGAGATTATTCTGGGATTTCATACTCTAGCTCTGATCCAGTTTTGTCAGGTCTTATGCTGCTTGGCCTGATAACATATTGTTGGTGCCTCAAGCCAGGTGAGGGCCCTTCTGTGGTGTCTGAGGTCTCACTGGCTCAAGTGTCAGGAGGGTCGCATGGCTCGGGTGCAGATCTGCACTGGTGCTTAGACCCATCGTGCCTTTTTGTGGGCCATCCCTTCAGGCCTTCACAGGCAAAGACTGCCATGGTCAGGGATACCTGTTTGTTGGGCTGGGGTGTCCATATGATCGACATGACTGTGCAAGGCCTTCTGTTGGAAGCACAGCAGTTCCTGCACATAAATGTTCTCTATGTGTGGTCAGTTTATCTTTTTATTAGGGCATTTGTCCCTTCCATCTCTGTGAGCACCATCGCATAATGTATGACACCACCACTACCATCCACTAAATCAACAGACAAGATGATATGGGGGTAATGGACCCTATGTAGGCCTATGGAAGTTGGCTTAGTGACGGAAATTTTTCTCCGTAGTGGCTTGCCTACCAGGTTCCTTCAATGTGAGGGCAGATGCTCTGAGTTGTCTCTCACTGGAGGAACATGAGTTGAAAATACATTCCGAACTGATGGAGGTGATTCCTTGCCACGGCCCAAGAGGAAGTGTCCTCAGATTTGCCCCGTACACTTTCCCTTTGAAAGATTGCCTGTGGAATGTGTTCAGGTTCAGTTGGTCTCAAGTCGTACTGTATGTGTTTCCATCCATTCCCCTTCTGTCAACAGTACTGTGAAATGTAGAGAAGTATCTGATAGCGACATCTAGCCACAGATTCCTTACCTTTGAACTTCCAGAAGTCGGGCTGGATCCGGAAGATTTTTCTTAGCAGTACACCTGCGCTCCAGTAGGTGGAGTCGGCCGACTCCGCGTGCCGTCGTCATCGTTGTGGCACCCGCGTCGTCAATATAACTGCCACTCTGGCGCACTGACGTCAGTTCTTTTCTTTCCACGCCAGCCAGCGCAGATCCGTCGTAGAGAGCTTACCCCATGTCATTTTTTGACAAACGTTTTTCAACTTTTTGTCGACTCCTTTTGGTGTGTAGGATGTTTAGTAAGAAGACCTCAGGGTTCAAACCGTGCGGCGCCTGTTACAGCGCCATGTTGGTCACGGACCCCCACTTAGTGTGTCTCTGGTGTCTGGAGCGCGACCACAACACAAAGTCGTGCTCCGATTGCCGGGCCAATGTTGCCGAAGGCTTTGAGGGAGCAGTCCCTAAAGCTGATCGCAGCCCGACGTCCAGCACCACGGAGGTCACCTCGTCGATCTTGATCCTGGTCCAGGTCTCGGTCGAGAGAAAGGTCCGAGCATCGCTCCAGTAAATCGAAGTCCTCTTCGTCGAAGTCAGGTGAGAGGCCTCACAAAAACACAAAAGTTGAAGCGTCCTCGGCGTTCAAGGCCCCGCACCGTGGAGCGGGTGCCTGGGTCGGCTCCGCGCTTCTCTGCCTTCCCGGGTCCGGGAGCGACCCTCGCCCAGCTTAAGGAGTTTCATGACGCCACGTGTGCCATATTTGGGAGGCCTGACCCTGTAGGCTCCGCAGGCTCAAATGACGGAGGAGCCTTCGGCTCCGGCCACGGCCTCCAACTGGACCTAATACCGGGTCCGGACCGCCGCCGGTCGCACCTCCACGGCGACCTTCCCTGGTGCTGCATCCATCGCCGAGGTCCTTGGTGTCGCCAGCGCCCACCGGCGGCGCCTCCCAAATCCTCATTCCCGACGACATGGAGCCAGTCGAGCGTCCTCAGACACCGAGTCCGGCGCCGACGGAGCCGTACGGCTCCATGCGGTTCAATCTGCACTATTCTTAAGGGTTAGGAATGGATGAGGAGGATTGGGAGGGGGAGCAGGATCCGTTAGAAATCCCACAACCAGAAGACATGGACTGGTATGAGGAACTGGGTGATGCTAGTGGTCTGGACACCTCCCCAGATTCTGGCATGCTGTCTCCCCCTAACCTGGCTACTGAGGAGGGGGGCGTCATTCGCTATGGTGGTGCATAGGGCAGCGCAGGTTTTTGACCTGCAGCTCCCTAAGGTGGCAGTCAAGACTAACGTCTTGACAGAGGTCCTGCAGCCTGGTGTCTCCAGCTCTGAACCCTTGCTGCCTTTCAATGAGGCCTTAACAGACGCCCTTCTTGGCACCTTATCCAAACCCAACACAGGGGCTCATGTGAATAGGACGATTGCCTGCTGCCATCGCCCTGCACCAGGCGACCCAGTTTTCTTCACCGCCCACCCCCACAAAGCTTGGTGGTTCAGGCTTCAACTTCCCATGGCGCGTTCCCTTCCGCACCTACGGACAGGGAACCCAAGAGACTGGAAAGCTTTGGAAAGAAAACATTTTCTTCCGCCAGTCTAGAATTGCGGTCGGTGCACACTGCATACCTTTTGGACCATTATTCCCATTCGATATGGGACACGGTTGCACAGGTGCTGTCCAGGGTCTCGTAGGAGGCCCGGATTCTACTCTCCCAAGCCATTTCAGAAGGGAGAGATGCAGCAAAGTTCGTCATTCGATGTGGCTTGGACACGACAGACTGCTGGGCAGAGCGATTTCCACGACGGTGGCTGTACGTCGCCACGCCTGGCTGAGGACATCTGGTTTTTCGGGGGATGGCTAAGCTAACCGTATGGACATGCCCTTTGATGGCTCCCGTCTCTTCAGAGACAAAGCAGATTCCACCCTTGAGCATTTCAAGGACTCGCGGGCTACAGCCAAGTCCTTGGGCCTCACTACAAAGTCCCAGCCTGTATCTGCTTTTCGCTCCTTTCGTGGCTATGGAATGGGCTACCAACCGCGCCAACCCTATTCCAGCCAGAGGGCCCCGCAAGTTCAAGAAGCCTCTGCGGGGCCATGGACGCAGTTCACCCCGACCCTGTGGGTCGGGAGACCAGAAGTCGAGCCAAGCCATGATCACCTCCTCCACCGCAAAACCTTCCTAATCCGATACCCCAGGATCACTCACGACCAGTCGGTGGCAGAATATGCCATCATCTCCACCACTGGCGAAACATCACCTGGGACAGGTGGGTGTTGCAAATAGTCCAATGGGGCTACTCCCTCCCCTTCGAGACTACCCCTCCATCTATGCCTCCAGTGCATGATCGGCTGACGGAGGATCATCTTGCTTTACTCCGCGCCGTGGTCAAAACTCTCTTGGCCAAGGGAGCTATAGAGAGGGTTCCCAGGCCAGAAATAGACTGTGGTTGTTATTCCTGCTATTTTCTGGTCCCAAAGAAGGACGGAGGCCTTTGTCCTATCCTCGACCTCAGAGCCCTCAACTACTTCCTCAAAAAAGAGAAGTTCTAGATGCTAACCCTAGCTCAGGTCCTGTCCCTGGACCCGGGTGACTGGATGGTAGCACTGGACTTGCAAAATGCCTATTTTCATATCCCCGTCCTGCCTGCCCATCCTCGCTACCTGCGGTTTACGGTGGGTCACGAGCACTTTGTTTGCGGTACTCCCCTTCGGCCTCACCAGTGCCCCTCGGGTGTTCATAAAGGTGATGGCGGTGGTCGCAACCCATCTGCGGAGATCAGGGGTCCCAGTCTTCTAACTCGACGACTGGTTGTTGAAGGCTGGCTCATCCCAAGCAGACGTCTCCCACCTCCAGACTATGGCGAACCTCCTGCGTTCGCTGGGGTTCACTATCAATGTGCCGAAGTCACACCTGACTCCCTGTCAGACGCTCCTTTTTATTGGGGTGGTTCTGGACATTGTGCAGTTTCAGGCCTATCCTCCCAAACGGCGAGTCCAGGATATTCAGGCTATGATACCGATGTTTCAGCCTCTATCCTGGATTTCAGTGATAATGACTCTGAGGCTGTTGGGCCTCATGGCCTCCTGCTGGTGGACCATGCACGGTGGTGCATGCGAGCTCTGCAGTCGGACCTGAAGGTCCAATGGGCACAGCATCGAGGAAATCTCACCGCCCTGGTTCAGATATCGGAGGGCACTGCGAAAGACCTGCAATGGTGGCTATCAGACCCCTCTCCCTTCCCCACCCAGATCTCACATCACTTGACGGATGCGTCTCTTCTGATATGGGGCAGACATCTTGGGGAGGTGGAGATCAGAGGACTGTCAACCTGTTGGAACTGCAGGCGATCCGATTGGCACTGAAAACCTTTTTACCATCCATCAAGGGAAGGCTAGTTCAGGGGTTTAAGGACAACACTACCGCCATGTGGTACTGCAACAAACAAGGCGGAGTGGGGTCGTGGACTCTTTGTCAAGAGGCCCTGCGCCTCTGCACTTGGTTGGATTAACAGGGCATTTCCCTGGTGGTTCAACATCTGGCCGGTTCTCTGAACACCAAAGCAGACGAACTCAGTCGAAGGTGTCTTGCGGATCACGAGTCGTATCTCCTTCCTGAGGTGGCACAAGGTCTCTTTCAGCAGTGGGGAGAGCCTTGGTTAGATCTGTTCGCCGCCGAAGAGAAGCGCAATGTCAGCAGTTTTGCGTTGGAGTTTCCAAGGCGGCGCTCGCTCCGTGACGCTTTTCATCACGAGTGGAGCTCAGGCCTCCTGTACTCCTTTCTGCCCATACCACTCCTGCCCACAGTGCTCACGAAGATCAGGAGCGAGCGGGCACACGTCATTCTTGTGGCTCTGGATTGGGCACGGAAAGTTTGTTATCCCGAGATTCTGCTTATGAGCATTGATTCTCCGATCAGGCTGCTCCTTTCGGAGGATCTTCTGTCGCAGCAGCAGGGGAGGGTCCTCCACCCGAACCTGTCCACTCTCCGCCTCCTTACGTGAAGATTGCACGGCGACAGTTGACAGCTTTTGACCTTCCTCCCGAAGTCTGCGAGGTTATTCTGGCAGCTAGGCGTCCCTCCACGAAATCGGTATACGCCTACCGATGGAATAAATTTTGTAAATATTGTACACAATGGTTTATTGACCCCTTATCTGCCTCTCTGGCAGATATTCTCATGTTTATCCTTTCCTTGTCCCAGCAGGGCTCTGCTTTGGGTACTTTGAAGGGCTACCTTTCAGCCCTCTTGGCTTTTCTTCAGCTGCCAGATCAGTCTAAACTTTTTAAGTCCCCTCTGGTGCAGAGATTTTTGAAGGGGTTAACCCACTTGTTTCCCCTTCTCCTTTTCTTATGCCACAATGGGACCTTAATTTGGTCCTTACTTTCTTGATGTGCGCACCGCTTGAGCTGATGCACAACTGTCCTCTAAGGTTGCTCACTATCAAAACAGCTTTTTTGGTGGCAATTACCTCTGCCAGGAGGGTGAGCCAACTACAGGCACTGTCATCACAGCCTCCTTACCTGACAGTTTTCCCGGACTAAGTGGTACTGAGGACTAGGGCATCCTTTTTGCCCAAGGTTGTAACTCCCTGCGCACTTTCTATGCTCCTCCGCATCCTTCCAAGGAAGATGAGCGTCTCCACCGTCTGGCCCCAAAAAGAGCATTATCATTCTACCTTGATCGCACAAAAGAGTTCCGGGTGGATGACCAACTCTTTATAGGAAATGTGGGAGCAAAGAAGGGGCGTGTTGTCCAAAAGAGGACCATATCACGCTGGGTTATCCTCTGCATTAAAATATGTTATGCCTTGGCGAAGAAGCAGCCTCCCGAAGGCCTTAGGGCCCATTCCACCAGGTCGAAAGCAGCCACCACAACCCTCCTTCGTGGTTTGAAGATTTTCCGCAGTCCCACCTCTGGGGTATTGCTTAGGTATCTGTTCAAAGGTAAGGAATCTGCGGCTAGAAGTCTCTATCAGATGGACAAGTTACTTACCTTCGGTAACGCCTTATCTGGTATTGACAATATCTAGCCGCAGATTCCTTACTGGCCTACACATCCTCCCCACACTGCGGAATTGTCTTTTAGTGTCAAGGCTGTTCCCCTTCAGGGCCCTAGTTACCTTTTAACATACCATGGTCAGTCACTTCATGGCTCCGCACTTCTGGCTTGGAAGGTCGTGAAAAGTTCCTACGTCAGCGTGCCGGAGTGGCAGTTATATTGACAGCACGGACGTCACCACGACGACAAACACAATGACGACGTCACGTGGAGTCGACCGACGCCACCTACCAGTGCCGGGGTACTGCTAAGAACAATCTTCTGGATCCAGCCTGACGCCTGGAAGTTCAAAGGTCGGGAATCTGCGGCTAGATCATGTCTCTACCAGATAAGGCGTTACCGAAGGTAAGTAACTTGTTCATTAAGCATAGTTGATTCTGATTGTCCCAAACCGGATTCGTAGTATGGGATATGCAGCTGTCCCCTTTCTCTCCCGTGCAGAAAGGACCTCCTCTCATGGGATGGTAAGGCCCGTCTCCCCAGTTCCAAAGCACTGTAGCTGCACAAGTTGAGATTGAGCAGTGCCTGTTAGAGCCCTTTTTATGTTTCCCCCATGAAATCCCAAATGTAATCTTGGTGGCTTGGAAGCCTAACAACCAGTGCATCTACACAGATTGTTGGGCTAAGTTCGTCTAAGGATAGGTGTATCTAAGGCTTAGTTTGTCCTGTGACAAGTGTTGGAAGACATCCGATTTCTTGAAGTTTGCGTTGTCCCTTGTACTCATCTTCGAGGGGACCTATATTTTTCTCTCAAGCGTGTACATGGAAGGTGTCTGTTGTATTTATCACTAGGACTTGTATTTTTTTCCTCTACAAATGGTATGGAAGTGGTAAATTTCACCTCAAGAGGGTTGAAATCAGGGAGAGGATCGAGGTTATTAAGATAAAATGTAAGTTATCAAATGCTTATTTTAAATCAATGAGGAGTTTTTAGACCTGTCAGCCTTAGGGTGGTCTTCCCCCAAACGTTTTCTCTTACTTCTCCATATTTTTCTGATTTTGTTTTTGTTGGCCTTCGGTCTCTGTGCACTGCTAACCAGTGCTAAAGTGCGTGTGCTCACTCCTTAAAACATTGTAACATTGGCTTGTCCCCAGTTGGCATAATTAATTTACTTATGAGTCCCTAGTAACGTGTACCCAGGGCCTTACATTAAATGGTGCTAGTGGGTCTGCAACATTTGTTGTGCCACCCACTTAAAAAGCGTTGCAAACCTGTCTCAGGCTTGCCATTGTAGGCTGTGTGTGCAGTTTTAAACTGCCATTTGTGACCTGGTCAAATATACCTTTTGCCAGGCTCAAACCTGCCTTGTTATTACATATAAGTCCCCTCTAGTGTAGGCCCTAACAGCTATCAGGGCAGGGTACAATGTATTAAAAAAGTAGGACATATAATTTTACGTTTTACATGCCTTGGTAGTGAAAAACTCTTACATTCGTTTTTCACTATTGAAAGGCCTATCTCTCCCATTACATTTAACACACTGTAACTTCCAAATGGGAACAGATAAGCAGTTCATGTTTCGTGTCTTTGGAATTGTAATGAAAAACCCTACTTTATGTTGACGTCAGATTTTTGGTATCTGAAAGAAACACATAGTGATAGATTCCTTACCTTAGAATATCCCCAGGCGTCAGACTGGATCCGGAAAGTTTTCGACAGCAGTACCCCTGCACATCGGTAGGTGGCGTCGTGCGGCTCCGCGTCCGTCGTTGGCGTCGTGGTCGCCAAGATGACGTCGCGGGCGCTACTTAGACGCCGCCCACGCGCGCTGACGTCAGTACTTTCTTTTTCCGCGCCAGCAAGCACAGATCCTTGAAGAGCAGGACACCCAGCGCCGCAGGACACCCTTGGATCCAGGCCTGGATCCCGGTCGACGCCGGTTGACCTTGTTACGCCTCCACCGACGTCGACTCCACCGGCACCAATTCTGACGCCGCCCGCTCCTCGGGACGACGTCGACCTCAGTTTCAGCCCCGAAGTGGACGCGGCGTCGATCGATGCCGTTCTCGACGTTGCTTGGGGATTTCTATCCCCATGTCCCTGCTCCTTATTTTCGACCTGTTGAACAGCCTGAGGAGCAAGGGGAGGACTGGGAGGGGTCTGAGGACCCTCTCGCAGCTGCCTGCGAGTCTGAACAGGACTGGGCTGAGGAATTGGGGGACGCCAGTGGTCTGGATACCTCACCAGACCTTGGCATGCTGTCTCCTCCTACCGTGGCTACGGAGGAGGGTGCTAGTTATGCTGTGGTGTTGCGTAGGGCGGCAGAGGCCCTACACCTCGAGCTCCCTACTGTGGCCATCAGGACTAACCTCCTGACAGAGGTGCTTCAGCCAGCAGCTACTTCTGCGGAGCCGCTGCTTCCTTTCAATGAAGCCCTTTCGGACGTTCTTTTGGGCACTTGTTCCAGGCCCACCACAGGGGCTCCTGTGGATAGGAACGTGGCCCGACGCCATCGCCCGGCTCCGGGTGACCCCATTTTCCTCTCCCAACACCCCACCCCCGAGAGCTTGGTTGTCCAAGCCTCTGCTTCCCCAACCGCACCACCGGATATGGAATCCAAGAAGCTGGATCAGTTTTGGAAGAAGATTTTTTTCTTCCACCAGCTCTGCGCTGCGGTCCGTGAATACCGCATGCCTCTTGGGCCGTTATTCCCACTCTCTGTGGGATACGGTGGCGAACGTGCTGCCCCAGTGTCCGGAGGAGGCCCGGCCTGCTCTCTCCTAGGCTGTTGCAGAGGGGAGAGACAGCAAAGTTCATGATTCGTTGTGGCCTAGACACCGCCGACTCACTGGGCAGATCGATTGCAACGACGGTGGCGGTTCGCCGTCACGCCTGGTTGAGGACCACTGGATTTTCGGGGGATGTCCAAAACACCCTTATGGACATGCCCTTTGATGGCCGTCGCCTTTTCGGCGACAAAGCGGGCAGCGCGTTGGAGAGGTTTAAGGACTCAGGGGCTACGGCCAAGTCCTTGGGACTCTCGGCAGTCCGCCCTCCTCCGCCTTCCGCTTTTCGCTCCTTTCGTGGCACAGGAAGGGGCGCCCCGCAGCGTTCGCAACAGAGCCACAGGCCGGCGCAGCAATCATCCCGGCGCGGACGCGGGTTCCGCCGTGGCGGACCAAGGGGCCAGCGGGCGGGTCAGTCCACCTCCACCCCGGCCACCACTGCCTCCAAACTTTCCTAGTCCGAACTTTCAGGCCCATCAAAAGCCAGTGGGCGGCTGGCTTCGCCATCACCTCCCCCACTGGCGCACCATCACTTTGGACAGGTGGGTTTTAGAGATAGTCCGGAGGGGCTACTCCTCCCCTTCGAGACTACCCCTCCAGCCATGCCACCTCAGTACCACCGCATGTCGGGGGATCACTTGGTGCTTCTTCAGCAGGAAGTTGCGGCCCTCTTGGCCAAGGGGGCCATCGAGCGCGTTCCGACGCCAGAAGTAGGTCGTGGTTGCTATTCCCACTACTTTGTGGTGCCCAAGAAGGACAAAGGCCTGCGTCCTATCATAGACCTCCGGAACGTCAATCGCTTCCTCCGCAAAGAGAAGTTCAAGATGCTCACTCTAGCTCAGGTCTTGTCTGCTCTCGACCCACAAGACTGGATGGTGGTGCTGGACTTGCAGGACGCCTATTTCCACATCCCCGTCCTGCGAGCCCACCGGCGTTACCTACGGTTCACAGTAGGCCACGAGCACTTTCAGTTCACCGTGCTCCCCTTTGGCCTTACCAGCGCCCCTCGGGTGTTCACCAAGGTGATGGTGGTGGTCGCAGCTCATCTGCGCAGATCAGAGGTTTCAGTCTTCCCCTATCTCGACGACTGGTTGTTGAAGGCGGGCTCGCCCCAGGCAGTTGTCTCCCACCTCCAGACTACGGCCGACCTCCTGCACTTGCTGGGGTTCTCCATCAACGTGCCGAAGTCGCACCTGATCCCCTCTCAGAAGCTCCTCTTTATCGGAGCGGTTCTGGACACGGCGCAGTTTCGGGTCTATCCTCCCGAGCAGCGAGTCCGGGATATTCGGGCTCTGATTCCCATCTTTCAGCCCTTGTCCCGGGTTTCGGTCAGAGTGACTCTGAGGCTGCTGGGCCTCGTGGCCTCCTGCATCCTGCTGGTCAATCATGCCAGATGGCATATGCGGGCTCTGCAGTGGGACCTGAAGTGCCAGTGGGCGCAGCATATGGGGAACCTGTCCGATCACGTCCAGATCTCAGAGGGCACTGCACGACAGTTGCAGTGGTGGCTCACGAACCGGCATTGGGTCGACGGCAGATCCCTCTCCCTTCTCCAACCGGAGTTTACAGTGGTGACGGATGCGTCCCTCCTGGGATGGGGCGGCCACATGGGAGAGGCGGAGATCAGAGGCCTCTGGTCTCCGGCGGAGTCCCGGCTCCATATCAACCTTCTGGAGCTGTGGGCGATCCGGCTTGCACTGAAGGCATTCCTTCCCTCTGTCAAGGAGAGAGTAGTGCAGGTGTTCACAGACAACACCACCGCCATGTGGTACTGCAACAAACAAGGCGGGGTGGGGTCGTGGACCTTCTGTCAGGAGGCTCTGCGTCTCTGGACATGGCTGGAACATCAGAACATGTCCCTGGTGGTTCAACACCTGGCAGGTTCTCTGAATGCCAGGGCGGACAAACTCAGCCGCAGGTGCATGCTCGATCACGAATGGCGTCTTAACTCGGAGGTGGTGCAAGGTCTCTTTCAGCAGTGGGGAGAGCCTTGGTTAGATCTATTCGCCACCGAAGAGAACGCGCAATGTCATCAGTTCTGCGCGCTGGAATTTCCAAGGCGCCACTCGCTCGGCGACGCTTTTCGTCGCGAGTGGAGTTGCGGTCTGTTGTACGCCTTTCCGTCTATACCACTTCTGCCCAGAGTGCTGAAGAAGATCAGGCGCGACCGGGCCCAAGTCATTCTTGTGGCTCCGGACTGGGCTCGAAGAGTATGGTATCCCGAGCTACTCAGTATGAGCATCGATCCTCCGATCAGACTGTCTCTTCGGGAGGATCTTCTGTCGCAGCAGCAGGGGACGGTCCTCCACCCGAACCTGTCCAGCCTCCACCTCTTTGCGTGGAGATTGAGCGGCGGCAGTTGATTCCTTTCGACTTGCCTCCTGAAGTTTGTGACGTTATTCTGGCAGCCAGGCGTCCCTCTACTAAAGTGGTATACGCCTGCAGGTGGAACAAGTTTGTAGCATGGTGCACAGCAAAGGCTGTGGATCCCCTTTCTGCCCCTCTTTCTGAGGTCCTACTGTTCCTTCTCTCTTTGGCCCGGCAAGGCTCTGCTCTGGGCACTATCAAGGGCTACCTTTCTGCAATTTCAGCCTTTCTCAGGCTACCTGATCTGCCCTCTCTTTTCAAGTCCCCTGTTGTAAATAGATTTCTCAAAGGCATTACACACCTTTTTCCTCCTATTCCTTTCGTGATGCCTCAGTGGGACTTGAATCTGGTTCTTACATCCTTGATGTGCGCTCCCTTTGAGCCTGTTCACAACTGTCCTCTTCGTCTCTTGACATTGAAGACTGCCTTCCTGGTGGCCATCACCTCCGCTAGGCGGGTGAGTGAGCTCCAGGCTCTTTCTTGTAAGCCTCCTTTCCTTTCAGTCCATCCGGACAAAGTGGTGCTCAGGCCCCGTCCTTCCTTTTTGCCAAAAGTGGTTACGGCCTTTCACATTGGGCAGACTATTACCTTGCCCACCTTCTTTCCGCCTCTGCATCCTTCCAGAAAGGAAGAGAGGCTCCACCGTCTGGACACAAAACGTGCGCTCTCCTTTTATCTCAACCGCACACAGCAGTTCTGGGTGGATGACCAGCTCTTTGTTGGCTAAGTTGGCACCAAGAAAGGTCGGGCGGTACACAAGAGAACTATCTCCCGCTGGGTTGTCTTGTGTATCAAAGCCTGTTACTCTTTGGCTAAAAAAGAACCTCCGGTGGGGCTGTGTGCTCATTCCACCAGAGCTACTGCAGCCACTACTGCATTGGGACGTGGTGTCCCCCTGCAAGACATCTGTCAGGCAGCCACGTGGGCCTCGCTGCACACGTTTACCAAGCATTATTGCCTGGACAGCCAAGTCCGGAGAGACGGCTTCTTTGGCCGTTCTGTTCTCTGTGACTTTCTGGTGTGATCTTGGTTTGCAGACCCACCACCGGGGTTGGTATTGCTGGGGTATCTATTCTAAGGTAAGGAATCTATCACTATGTGTTTCTTGCAGATGAACAAGTTACTTACCTTCGGTAACGATATATCTGTAAGAAACATTAGTAGTGATAGATTCCTTACCGCCCCACCCATCCTCCCCGTTCTGCAAACTGATTTCTAGGGTTAAGGTCATCCCTTTCAGGGCCCTAGTTTCAATGCACCAGTGGTCAGTATCTTGCATGGCTCTGCGTTCCTGGCACGGAAAGTCGTGTACAGAACTGATGTCAGCGCGCGTGGGCTGCGTCTAAGTAGCGCCCGCGACGTCATCTCGGCGACCACGACGCCAACGACCGACGCGGAGCCGCACGACGCCACCTACCGACGCGCAGGGGTACTGCTGACGAAAACTTTCCGGATCCAGTCTGACGCCTGGGGATATTCTAAGGTAAGGAATCTATCACTACTAATGTTTCCTACAGATATATCGTTACCGAAGGTAAGTAACTTGTTCTACAAGACTGAAAATTGCTATTTTCCAGCCTTAGCCATTTAGAGCCTGAAGCCTGAAGCCTGTCTCTGAGTCACATGGAAGGGTGTAATTGGCAGTTGGTCTTTGTGTATTCCTCCTAGACAGCCGCACACAATAGAGAGCTTAGGTGTACCTGGATGGGCCATCACTTGTAGGATGCTCCCCCCCCTTAGCGCCTTGAGACCCTCGCGGGTGAGTAGTGCGCTCTACAAATGTCTGATTGATTGATTGATTGACTGATTGATTGATGGGAGGTTGGAGTTAGGCAATAGCCTTATTTACACCTGCTCAAGGCTGTGTCCTGCCTTCACCCAAATGTTCCATAGCCCCTGCAGTTAGTCTGTAGCCAGGACAGGGGAGGCAGGAAGCCTGTGCATTTCAAAGGGAATCCTCTAGAAGCTTCTCCCACTTCAAAGAAGGCACCAGGTGTAAATTTTGGACCTCAGACACCAACTCTTCAGTACACTACTGGACCTGCCTATACTACAGAGGAAGGACTGCCACTCTGATGCCATGCCACTCTGATGCCATGCTTGGTGAGACGGAAGTTTGGACCTGCACCCTTCATCCCAGGCTGAAGTGACTCCAAGGGTCAGCCAGCTGACCTTTTGTTCTGGACCTGCCTGAGCCCTGCTGGTCTGTGCTGGAGTGAGTTCCAGACCTCCAAGTGGTGCCCCTCAGGTCCTGGACCCTTGGTGTGGCCTCTGTTGAGCTCCCATGAAGGTTTGTCCTCTTTTAAAACGGGCCCATTGGCACCCAACTCTTCCGCCCGAGCCAACAACCAACGCGGATTTCAGGCGAACCAACTCTTCGCGCAACAGCATCGGCTGCTTGCAGGGACCGCCAATGTGAAGAGCCAGCAAGGACAATCCACAATTTCGACAGGAAGTTCGCGCTACAGTGATGACATTCCACAACGCTTAGTCAGCTCTTTGCGCTACTTTGACGGCCCTCCGCTAGTCTCTCCCTGCTCCTCGCAGCCTCTTCGACCGTAAAATGAACTCATTACTCTGAACTTTAAGGTAACTCTTTCAGCGGAACTAACCTGGTCTGTGTATCCACATTCCATCCTGTAAAATAAAAATATTTTAATTATTCATTAGAGTGGCAGAAATATTTGCACCAATAGACTGATAAAGCCATTCATGCAGTTTGTCAGTTAGTTGGTTTCTAAATGCTATCAAACAAAATCCCATTGGGCAAATTGTAGTTTCAGGAAGCGAAAACACTCAGGTGTTTGAACAAGGCTTGATTTACAACTCTGTTGTCCATGAGTAGATGTGACTTACTCTTGGAAATTCAGAGTTAATCAGTAGTAAGTGATAGCTACTCACAAACAAATCTTTATAAATCAACACTTCATTCACATTTCAACGTATGACATGCAGCCTTTGTCTTTCTTACTGTAATGTACATTGTGCATATTTTCCCGGTGTTCAGCACGTGATCAAACAAATCTCAGTCTTTTTTGTGTACAGTAGAGCTATATTAACTATTTCAATGCTTATTCTAATGCACTGTTTATTTTTAATCATTTGTTTATTTTGGCTAATGTGACTGAATACAAAAAAACAGATTGTTGCTTTCAAAAAGATGTTGCAGTGTTGTCAGTACATTTTGGACATTCATAAATCAAAATAAAGTCAAGGAAAATGTCTAAAAGTGATATTTGCGTTAATCTTATAGAGACATCTAGCCGCAGATTCCTTACTTTAGAATCCTCCCCAGGCGTGAGACTGGATCTGGAAATTGTTTCCCAAAGCACGTCTGGGTGTCGGTAGAGGGCGTCGCATGACTCCATATCGACGTCGTCCTTCGGATGTGATGTCGACGGAGTCTATATAACTCCCTCACCGACATCAGTTCCTTATTTTCCATACTTGCAACGCGGATCCAGAGTAGTTAGGAGCAAAAACAAATTCTCATCTCTGTAATTAGGCACATTGTGAGCACTTTAACCCCAGTTCGGGAATCTCTGCTTTCATACAGATGCAAAAAAAGCGTCAAATCTATGAACAAGTCGCGTTTTTTTGGCCTCACACCCTCCTTTTTTTTTAACTTTGCCATTGTAGACACATCTTGAAAGTACTTGAGATCAAATATTTTGAAAGGAGGTAAAATGTAAAACACTGCTTTTTACACGCCCATCACCCTTTACTTCTGTAGTAAATAAAACGTGACAAGCTATAACGGGGCTGGACGAACCGAACAAGTGGCCAAAATCCCGTAGATTCATTAAACATTGCATATTAGCAAACCAAAACGCTTTTTTGCATTTGAAACGCGTTGTGGCCGGCAACTGCTGAAAGGAAACAATAAAGCACTATTTGCACAGAATTTGGTGTCCGTGCTTCTATCTCGGCGAGGATAACAAGCCAGTGAGGAGTGGAGGAGATTGGCGCATATATATATATATATATATATATATATATATATATATATATATATATATATATGTACTTCTCAAGTTTAGGTGGAAAGCATCTCCTGTATAGAGCACCATCAACACTAAATTTGCTCACCTCAAATGTCTGCTTTTCTATCAAAGTCTTTAATGCATAGGATTAGCACAGTGCCATCCACGCCGAGATAGAAAGGGACAAAGTCTTTTGCCATTTCTGCAGCAAAGTTTTTAAGCATAGGACTAGCACAGTGCTATCCATGCCGAGCTGTAAAATGACAAAAGTCTTTTACCACTCCAGGCACAGTATTACAGCTTCGAATTGGCAAAATATCAACCAAGCCAACCTGAAATGAATAAAAGCAACCCTTGACACGTGCTTCGCTCTCATTAGAGCTCTTCAGATATATATATACATTTCCTACTAGCGATAGCAGTAGGAAGTTATAGTTAGGACCAAAGTTTCCATAGGAAAAGCATTTTTTGCTTTGACAATAACTTTGGTGCTGCTTGACGAATCTTCACGAAATTTTAACAAAACGTCCCCGTTTTGGTTCAGCTGCTGGGTTGAAAGTTTCAGGGTGATCTGTCAAGCGGGGACCGAGAAAAAAAGGGGACCCCAAAACGCGTTTACCCCATGTTATGTTTATGGTGATTTATATTTTTTGAACAAGACTACAGCCCGAACCACTGAATGGAATCACACCAAATTTGGCAGAAAGCTAGATATCTGATAGAGACATCTAGCCGCAGATTCCTTAACTTAGAATATCCCCAGGCGTCAGATTGGATCCGGAAAACTTTTTGCAGCAGCACCTCTGCCGAGTGGCTCATCCACGGACATGACGTCAGCGAAGCCATATAGGACCCCTCCCAGCGCGCTGACGTCAGTTTCCTTCTTTTCCGCGTCCCGACGCGGTTCCAGGAGTAAGCGGTTCCTCTGGCCTGTTATTATCAGGCCTTTTCGACACCTTTGGCGTTAGGGAACAGTGTGTGATGCCTTCGGGCTTTAAGGCGTGTGAGACCTGTGCGCGGCAGATGTCGGCTACAGATCCGCACGCCATTTGTATGTGGTGCCTCGGAGTGCACCACGACTCTGAGAAGTGTGACGCCTGCCGGCAGATGCGGCCGAAGTCCCTGCGGGAGCGCCGGATGAAGCTGTTGGCCGCCCGGATGTCCCGCTCCCGGCCTCCGCGCCGATCGCCCTCTCGGGCTGGGTCTTCTGTTCGCGTCCGCTCACGGAGTCGTTCCCGCGGACGTCGTCCGCCGGACAAAGGTAAGCACAAGTCACGGAGGTCGTCGGCCTCACATAAACGTGACAACGGGGCCCATTGCTCCCGTTCCAGTCCGGACACAGGCCCCCAGGAGTCCAGCCCCGTCTACCCACCCTTTCCCGGTGCGGGGGCGACTCGGTCCCAGGCTCCAAGGCTCTGCACTCCATCTTTGGGTCACCTCCTCTCCCTGGCGCGCCTTCGGGCCCCACAGAGGAGGTGGGCACTCAGGTCGGATCTTCGCCGGCGGGTTCCCCTTCGGCGCCGGCCGAGTGCCTCGACTCCGATTCCAGAGTCGCTGCGACGTCGGGACACGGCCCGGAGGGGCCTCCCCTTCAGACGTCGAGCCCTTCTGCCCTGTCTCTGCATAGCCCTTTGCGGCTCCCTGCGTCGACATCGGAGGCGGCTGCACCACGAATGTCGACTCCTGGTCGACATCCTCCCTCTCCGCAGATCTCAGTGGAGGGAACGTCGACGCCGGTCCGTGGCACGGCCAGGTCGCCTCTTGTTGAAGTCGACATCGGTACGACGCCGTCTCGACGTCAGTCGACGCCGGTGCAGGCGCCGGTCCCTGTTGTTCCTCTGTTTCAAGAGGACACGGACCCGGAGCACCCAGGGTTGTCTCCGATGCCCCCTGGGCAATGGCCCCTTGCTATTCCAGCTGCGGGGCACGTTAGCTTGCAACCGTCCCCTATCGATGGCCTGTTATCGCCACCCAGAGTGCCTACTGAGGCTGGCGCAGCATTTTCAAGGGCTATTCGCAGGGCTGCAGCTATTTTACACTTGCACCCCCCATCGGTCTCCTTGCCTTCTGATCCATTATTGGATCTTCTCCACCAGGGGGCGGTGGAAATGGAGCCCTTGCTGCCTTTTGGCGGGTTGTTGTTGGACACCCTTCTTGGCACCTGGGCACCACCCTCCTCGGGAGACCCTGTGGATCGGGCCGTCGCGCATCGGCATCGTCCGGCTCCTGGGGACCCTGCCTGTTTGTCTCTCCATCCTGGGGCTCAGGGCTGAGTAGTCCAGGTGGCTTTTGCCACGCAGCCTTCCTCTCCTCTTCCATTGCTGCCTCCCGCTAGGGAGTCTCATTGGTTGGAGGCATGTGGCCGCCATATTTTTGCGTCCACTAGTTCGGGCATCCGTGCTCTGAACACAGCTTGCGTGTTTGCCCGGGCTTCTTGTGCCCTTTGGGACTCCGTCGAGTGTCTTCTTCCTACTCTCCCGGAGAGTCCTCGTGCTGACCTGGCTTGTCTCCTTCATGTAGGCCAAGAAATGGCACACTTTACCATTCGGTCGGCCATCGACACCACAGACTCGGTGGGTCGGGCGATGGCCAGGTCTGTTGCTCTGCGTCGCCATGCCTGGCTGCGCGACGGGGGTTTCCCTGACAATGTTCAGGAGAGTCTTCGGGATTTGCCGTTTGATGGAGTGTTCCTTTTTGACCACCATGCGGACTCAGCGGTCAACCGCCTCGTGTCTGACCTGCCATGATTTTGCTGTTCTAGTCCGTTTGCGGACTTTTTCCTTCCCTATGCAGTAGTTGTCTCTGCTTAATGTGGGCCCTGGGTTCATGATGTAATACCCAGACGGCCTCGGCGGATTCTCGCCGAGGTTGCTTCTCTTTATTGCAGCTAAAAAGGCTGCTTATGTTTCTGTTGATCCTCTGTCTATGGGTTTACGCTCAAAAGTGCCTCTCGTTGGGGTTGGGACTTACCCTATGTGGGGTATTCGTTGGCTATTGTATAGCTGCCTCCCTCACGCGGACGGTTTGGTAGGCTCCTGTGGAGTCTTTTTCAAGCGACTGCCCTGCGGATGTGACTGTAGTCTTTTTCTGCTGTTGTGGTCCCTTCCTCTACCTTATTGCGGCCCACTGGTTGGCATCGTTCTATTGTCTCTCTGATGGGGTCTGCGGATGGTCTGTGGCCATCCCCTGCATCTACAGATGCTCACTTTCTGGAAGTTCTGCCTCATTTGCCTCTTCCAGGAGGGTCTTTTCAGCTTGGCCCTCCTTGGCTTTTTCTTGGCTACCCTTATCGTCAGCCACTGTCCCTTAGACCACCTTGTTTCCATTTCGGGCAAGTCGGGATGGCCGAGTGGTCTAAGCCGTTGCGTTCAGGTCGCAGTCTCCTCTGGAGGCGTGGGTTCGGATCCGCTTCTAACATCGTTCTTGCGGACGTCCCACCTGTGTACGGCCCCAGAGCGGGGCCCTGTTGCTGCCCCCCGGCACGCAGGGCTGCCTCGGCTCCATTCTTCTGTGTTCTATGGCCGTCACGTGGATGCTCCCTGGTAGGTTCGCTGTCACGGAGGGCTTCCGCTTTCCTTACGCTTCTGCGATGCCAGGTTCTACTCTCCTCTCTGCGATGAGTGGTTCTTTCTTGTAGTTCAGTCCAGTTTGGACTTCATTCTTAGATGGTGGTGTCTTCGCCACATTATTCCTTCCTGTGCATTGCCCTGTGCCCTACTGTCACAGGCGCTTCAAGGGTTTCCTATTCCCCTGTTGCATTCCGCGCTGGAGTTTGTCTTGCTTCTACTTTGGGCTGCTACTCTCTGTGGAAGTGTTCTCCTCAGGCCATTCTCTGGTCTGTGTGGTATTATACGTACATCTGTACACACTTCCTGTTACTCTCTGTACATTTTGTCCTGACTCTTTACTGTACTACTCAGTCTTCCAGTCCGTCTCGCGGGGACAGTGGCTCCTCCTTGCCGAGAGCTGGTGTCGCTTATAGTTCTAGACATTGCTTCAGATGCAACATAGCTGTTGGTACCTATGGTGCGCTCTTGCTTTCTTGTAACAACACATCATTCATGGCTGAGTCCTCTCTTGATGTTTGTTCTGCTCGGCGTTCTACACGCAACTCAGGGTCACGCATGCTAGGTACTTGCTGCGGTGTCCGTAGTCTTGGCCTCCACTTTCCTGTAGGAGCAATCCTTCTATATGTGTGCAGTTTGCCGGCTCCCTTTCACAGGTTGACTACCTGGGGATGCGTCTCTCGCATCTAGGCTATTACTCGCGGCGCTGCATTGTGCCTTTCCTTTTACGTGGTGTGGTTCTAGCGGTACACACGGTCTCTACTGTGTACTTTTTTTTTTTAACTTCTGTTTATTGACATTTTGCAAAATTGTACAAACAATCTGCCATATTAGGTGGCAGTAACCAATAAAACCAAGGAAAACAAACACGTGAAGGTACATGTGATGATCAGATGATACAGTACATACAATTCCTAAGCCCCAGTTCAGCATATCAGATTGCCCTTTGTCTAGAAGTCAGAAAGCACCTCAGTAGGTATAAGCAGGTCATCTGCGGAGTACCCCAGGGATCGTCCCTCAGCCCAACACTGTTCAACATCTACATGGCCCCGCTCGCACGCATCGCCAGACAGCACGACCTCAACATAATCTCCTACGCCGACGACACTCAACTGATCCTCTCCCTCACCAAGGACCCCCTCGCCGCCAAATCCAACCTCCATGAAGGGATGAAGGCCGTCGCCGATTGGATGAAGATCAGCCGACTAAAACTGAACACGGAGAAGACAGAGGTCCTCATCCTCTGCTCCAACCCCTCAGCCTGGGACGACTCCTGGTGGCCAACGACGCTGGGAGCAGCCCCGACACCCACCGACCGCGCACGCAACCTGGGAGTCATCCTCGACTCAACGCTCTCCATGGCCAAGCAAGTCAACGCAGTCTCATCCTCCTGCTTCAACACCCTCCGCATGCTTCGCAAGATCTACAGGTGGATCCCGACAGACACGAGAAGAACAGTCACCCAGGCCCTCGTCAGCAGCAGACTTGACTATGGGAACGCCCTCTACGCGGGAGCCCCGGCCAAGCTCATCAAGCGACTGCAACGCATACAAAACGCCTCCGCACGCCTGATCCTCGATGTACCACGCCACAGCCACATCACCCCCCACCTGAGGAACCTGCACTGGCTCCCCGTCGACAGGAGAATCTCCTTCAAACTCCTCATCCACGCACACAAGGCACTCCACAAGACTGGCCCAGCCTACCTCAACAGACGACTCCTCTTCTACGTCCCCAACCGCCAACTCCGCTCCGCCGACCTCTCCCTCGCCACCGTCCCTCGCATTCGAAGAACCACCACCGGCGGCAGATCCTTCTCCCACCTCGCCGCCAAGACCTGGAACACCCTTCCACTAAGCCTACGACAGACCCAAGACCTGCTGACCTTCAGGAGGCTACTCAAGACCTGGTTGTTCGACCAGTAGCAGCACCCCCCCTTTTTTCCCCCAGCGCCTTGAGACCCTCGCGGGTAAGTAGTGCGCTTTACAAATTCTGTGATTGATTGATTGATTATGTGTTAGCAAATAATCTCGCAGAGGCGACCAAATGTCATTCGGCTGGACGATGCCGGCAGTTCCTCGCCATATAATTCTAACTGATCGCGACAATACACCAAGTCTTTGAGCGACTCATCGACCTTGGGGGACCGCCGACTTTCCCACGTGAACAGAATGCGGCGTTTGGCGAGCAGGAGAGCCACCCGAACAAATTTACCTAGGGCGGCCTTCAGCTCAGGGACGTAACCAAGGAGACATACGAGAGGCGTGCACTGCAAATTGATGCCAGCCATGTTGTGTATACGTGCAGTCACACCTTCCCAGTACCTGTACACACGTTCACACTGCCATGTCAGGTGAATAAAGTCAGCCCGCGGGAGGCCACATCGTTTGCAGTGATCGGAGTCCCGCAGACCCATTCCACACAATCTAACCGGGGTGTGATACACTTGATGTATGAATTTAAAGTGAATAATGCATAGATTGCCATTTGGGGTAAGGCGCCCTGTGAGAGTACAAATCTGTTCCCATGCCTTTGGGGGAATCGGAGATTCCAACAGAGCATTCCAGCGCTCTAGACTTTTGTCTGTCCCATTTACCGTTTCCCCCTGCACCGCCTTGTACAATTTGGTAATCAACTTCTTCTTCGTGGGGCGACTAAGATCAGTTGCAGCGACTGAAGAATAGGGGCTCCACCGGAAAGTCAGGGTAGTGATCTTTAATTGCACGCTTTAGGCGATGTAGCGAAAATTGGAACAGTAGCGTGGGATGTTGAATGTAGCCCGTGTCAGCCTCTGTAAGGTAACCACCTCCCGGGAACAGATCGCCCATGTGTGTGATGCCCACTTCCCTCAAGGCTGTCATAGGCCCACGCTCCTGAGTCACTGACAGTGCAGCGTGCCCCGCCAGGGGAAGCGCAGGGGCATAGAGCGGGAGCTTCTGAGTGCGCTTGCCAATTGCCTGCCAGGCCGCGATAGTTGTGTCGATAGTGTTAATCTCGAGAGGGGACGTGTGTCTGTTGGTGTGTGTAAGAATACTCGCGAGCGGAACCGGATGTGCGTCCCCTTCCTCCACCGCAACATGTGGGATGTACTCGTGCGCCCGGAACCAATAATATGCGTATTGGGCTTGAGCGCAAAGATAGTATACATAGAAATCAGGAGCTGCAAACCCCCCTTTATCGTACGCCAATGTTAAAGTGTGCCAGCTAATTCTACGCTGCTTATTCCCCCATATTAGTCGCAAGAGTTGGGTACGTATCGTGGTAAATAAATGTTTAGGGAGTTTAATCGGGATGTTACAAAAGAGATACAAGAACCGAGGAAGAATTACCATCTTGATCATGGCAATGCAGTCTGCCACAGACAACGGTAGATGCCTCCACCGGTCCACCTGTTGGATTAAGGACTCGTAGGCCGCACCGTAGTTCTCCCTGACCACGATGGCGGGATCTCGGTGCACCCGGATACCCAGGTACTTCACCGGGTCCGTGGACCAGACCAGCGGGTATTCCAGCTGAGGCGAGGACGTCGCCAGCGTCAAGGGGATAATGACCGACTTTTCCCAATTTATTTTCAACCCTGAGAAAAGGCCAAATCGGATGTATTCCCGGATGACTGGAGATAGATATAGCTGTGGATCACGGACAAAAAGAACCATGTCGTCCGCATACATAGAGATCCCAACCGGTCTATGATTAAAATTTAAAGCAGCTTCCCTGTGGCACTGTCGAATTTTACACGGTAAGGGCTCCAAGACCAGGGCAAAGAGGAGGGGGGACAGTGGGCAGCCCTGCCTCGTTCCTCTGCCGATATTGAAAGGCTGCGACATAAAGCCACCCACCCGCACCATCGCTGAAGCATCTGTGTATAACACCTGTATCCACCTTGTCAGGATCGGGGGAAATCCCATTCTACCCAGTATGTGGAACATGTAGCTCCATTCTATCGAATCAAATGCTTTGGCCGCGTCTAGAAGAACCGCAGCCGCCGGCAGCTCCGGATTCAGGACATGAAACATAGAGAAAATGGTACGTAAGTTGTGAGAAGTAGAGCGGTCAGGGATAAACCCGGACTGATCTGGGAGCACGAGAAGAGGCATCAGCGGTTGAATTTTGCGGCCAATATCTTAGCTAAAATCTTTGCGTCCAGGTTGATTAAGGAGAGAGGACGGTACGAGTCACAGGACATGGGCAATTTATCTTTTTTAAGCAGAGTGACAATTAAGGCCTGCCTAAGAGAGGGGGGTAAAATCCCAGAGTCGTGCGCCTCCGCGTACATTCTCAGGAGGTGGGGCACAAGGAGATCGGCGTAAGCCTTGTAAAATTCTGCCGTTAGGCCATCAGGCCCCGGGGCCTTATTGTTCGGAAGGGAAAGGATAGCGTCCTGCACGTCCGCCACGTCTATAGGCTGACTCAGATATTCTCTGTGGGCATCTGAAAGCCAGGCGCACGCTATATCCGACAAGTACTCGTCCATGGCATCAGTGTCCATTCCCCCGCGGGTGGTGTACATGTCCGCATAGAATCGTCGGAATTGCCCCGCTATGTCTTGTGGTGTGTAGTGTGTCGTGCCATCAGGGTCAGCGATACAATCAATTTGATGGTGCTCAGCGCGGAATTTCAATTTGAACGCCAGTGTTTTACTCGGTCGGCCCCCCTCCCCATATGCACGGGCCACGTGTCGCCTTGTGATGTGTTTTGCCTCTGTGTCCGCAAGTGCATTATATTCAGTTACCAGGGCGTGTATTTGCGCAAGCAGGTCTAGTGAGGGTGTGCGAAGATATTGTGCCTCTAGCTCTCCCAATGCCTTTTCGGCCCTGGACAGTTGACCCCTGATGTCTCTGAGAATCTCCGCTGACGTACCTATACACACACCCCTTATTGTCGCCTTAAACGCCTCCAGAGTGTAGATTGACTCTCCACCGTGCCCACATTTGTCTCGAAATATAACTCAATAGCAGTCCGGATGGTGTTTTCATATATTGGGTCTAGCAATGCCTCTGCCCTAAAGCGCCAAGTGAATGGGCGGCGAGGGTTAGTGGGAATCACGATAGTTAAGCATACAGGGTTGTGGTCTGACAAGGTACGCGGTAAAGTGTGTATTGCATTAGCCCACCCGTTAGCTTCTACATTGAGCAGCCAGTAATCTAAGCGCGACCAACTACCAAAAGCCGGAATGACGTGTGTTCCCTCCAGAGCCCCCGCGTTCCGCAGGCGCCAGACATCAATCAACCCAAATTCCGCCATGGCGTCACGCACGCAGTGAGCTACTTTGACCGTACGTGCCCCGGAAGGATTGGATTTGTCTACCTGTGGGTTAAGGTGGGTGTTCAAGTCGCCCCCCCACAAGACAGCAGAGTCTGGCCATGAGCGCAGTACCTGTAGCATGCTTAGGAAGGGCGCCGGGTCATCCACTACCGGTCCGTACATGTTAATGATCGTGACTATGGACATTCCCAGCTTGCCCTGTACCATCGCCCAGCGACCCTCAGCGTCTGTGCTAGTGTGTATGGGCACGAATGTTGTTCCCTTTCTGATGAGGATAAGCACTCCACGAGCATAATTAGAATAAGAGGACGCCAACCTAAAGCCCGCCCATTTCTGTGCCACCCCAGTCTCAGAGTGTCTGCTGAGGTGTGTCTCTTATAGTAGTGCGATGTGTGCAGCTTGCCTGTCTAGATACGACAGTACCTGGCGAATCTTCTTGGGGGTGTTGAGCCCGCGTATGTTCCATGTTATGCAGTTATATGTTTCACCCATCTGCATCACCCAGGATAATCGCTCTCTCGACTCCATTTAGCAGCAAACTGCAACCATACCACGCACTGTGGGCACCAGCTGTAGAGCGCCAACCGATCACCGTACCCTCAAATGTAATTAACCCAGTCCCCAACCCTCCCCCACCCACTTCAGCATCCCAACATTGCTAAAGACAGATCCCAGGTTCAGAAACATCCCCAACAAGAACTGAGAGTCAAAACTCAACACATGGGGTGCACCCATTGGGGGAACGCAGCGGCATAAATCTCCCTCCCAGATGAAGACGGGAGAGGGCCGCCTCAATGATTAAACACCCCCCCCCACCCACTCAGGCAAGCCTTCAAAGAGAGACCCGCCAGGCGACATTGTATGCCAGGACGGAACCAGAACACCAGCCCGCAGGGGCCCCAGCAAGAGCAGGACCTTGAGCATATGCAGCCCCCTCCCCCGGGCACACAACAACAATTCGCAGTAGCCAGATGACTAATAGGTAGATGACCCCTGGGAAGACAATCACTCTATGCTAGAACAGCTTGTAGTATCTATGTGGCTGAACCAATAACCCCCCCTCAACCACCAGGAGGCAAAGCAACAACAACTAATAAACCCTTCATTGCAGTTCTGTACTAGGCACCAATATGCAATCTTGATCTCTTGTAGCAAGCATCCGAAACGTTACAGTTAGTAAGTACTCAGTCATCAACATCAGAGGTGGAGGACGTTGATTGATGCTGGTGTCGCAGGGTTTTTGCATAGTCCCAGGCCAACTTCGGATTCGAGAATATTTTAGCCTTGTCTTCCGGGCCTATACGCAGGCGGGCTGGGTAAAGCATGGCGTACTTTATTTGTTCTTTCATGAGGAGTTTCTTTACCCCCTGGAACTCCTTACGCGCCGCCTGCACCGACGCCGTGAAATCAGGATAGAATGATAAGGCATTCCCCTGGTGAGTCACCGCTCCCTTTTGGCGAGTGATGCGCAGGACCATGTCTCTGTCTCGAAAGTTCAGTAGCCGAGCTATTATCGGTCTGGGGGGTGCACCAGGGGGCAGCCGCGCCGCCAGGGATCTATGAGCACGTTCAACAGCAAACATACCGGAGAGGGTGTCTGGTCCACAGATGTCTCTCAGCAGCGTCTCGATGTAGTCTTCCAGACGCCCCACATTTGTGTATTCCGGCAGCCCCAAAATGCGCACATTATTGCGCCGGGAGCACGCTTCTATGTCTTCATTCTTTGCCTGAATGACGGCTAGCAATTTTTCCATGTCCGTGGTCTTAGCCGTCATCTGCTGCAAGCCATCCTCTGTGTCCGATATGCGCTGCTCGGCCTCGCCTATCCATTGCCGCTTGCTTGTCCAGCTTAGAGGAGAACTGGTCCATGCGACCGTTAAGCGCCTCTATCTTACCGTCTATGGCCTGGAGACTAGCGTGAATTGCCGCCAGTGTTTTTTCCAGCGGGGATGGAGCCGACGCCGTCGAATCCAGCTCTGAATCAGAAGCAGCAGTCTGAGAGGATTTACCGCCCTTACGAAGTTCGAAGGTGAGCCTGGGCTGGTTTTTCTCTGGTTTGCCCATCGTGTATGTATGGTGCAAGTGCGCAGGGGCCACAGCTACTACTCCAGCTATCCCAGTTGCAGAGGAGTCACCCAGCCAACTCAAAGGGCAAAAGCTGCCCCTCTCAGTGCGCAACCCGAGTGGCGCACCCCACGGGTCAATGTCAGGTCCAGGCACCCCGGGAAATGCAGGCAGCTTGGGGGGTGCGAGAGGCGGCACCCGAGGTGTCAGTCGGGCCGGTGTGGCGCTCCTCCCGTGTGCTGTGCCGTCTGTTGTGCAATCTGCCACCCCGGGAAATTCCCCACGTCACCGGGGAGCAGGAGAGGCGATGCGCGGGGGGCCGAGAGGCAACTGCTGGAAGGCGGTGTGTCGTCCCGCCCGTCAGATTCAATGGGCGCGCTGCAGCGGGCCCTCCCGGGGACCCCAGAGATCAAGGCCGTTCCTCCAGCTACTGGGCCGAGCCCCAAGGGTGGATGCAGCGTCCGCTGGCGGCCACCACAGCCCCGCACCACAAGTCAGTTGCGCCGTTACCCCGGCGCGCAGGCGATCCACAGCAAAGTATCCGCTCAGGCCCAGCAACCAGCAGCCGCCGGCACCGCCGCTCCACGGCCTACCTGGCAGCGCGGCGCCGGGGCCTCGATTAACTGCAGGTGCCGGGCGCGCCGCCGCTTCGACGTCCGCCTCACAGCCAGGACACGCGCCGCGATTCCAGCGCCGGGCTCCACACTCCGGTGTGGCGAACCTCTCCGGCAGACCCAGCGAGGCAGTCCGGGCGCAGGGGCCGTCTCCGGGGAGAGTACGCTCTTACAGCATGCTAGCCGCCATCTTGAGCACAGGCAGCGCGCCCCGCTTTCGTGTTTCGGGCCCCCACAGAGAGCGCACCGCCTCAGCGCCGACAGGTCCCCAGGCGTAACGACTCTTGTCACCTGAGTTCCGGTGGTGGGTGGCTCGAGGGGGAACAGGATGATGTCAGGATAATGACGGCGGCCGGCAGAGCTACACTACTGTGCGGCCATCTTGCCGTGCGCCAAGCCACGCCCCCCTCCTCTACTGTGTACTTATGTCCCCCGCATGCGTTGCTCTTTTTATCGCCTGATTATATGCCATTCTGCTTTTGCTCTCCGCCCTTTCCCATCGCTTTTGTGAAGGGGCGCTTGGGCGATGGCGAGTCTTGTGTCTCGACTACACAGGCTCTTCCTGGGCATGCTCAGCATCCTACTGCTGCTGTCCTCACTTCCTGACTGGTACGCTTCCACAGTGCTTCTTCCACTGTTGTGCATGTTCCACCCTTATGCTCGGGCTCGGTTGTACCGTTTTGCCCTCTCGCTGGGCCTTTCTCTGTTCCAGACCCATTGGATCCTACGGATCCCTCGGCCCCTGCGATCAGTTCCTCTTCTTTGCTGCAGTAATCGACTGTCGCATTCCGCACTTACCTTCTGGTTCTGTGCTCCCTTTCAATCCTGTATGAACAAAAGGACTTTCATGCCGCCCCTCGGGGGCTTCTGATGCCTTGCCTCCCATGGTTTGCCACTCCTTACGGAGCTTCCAGGTCTAGTGTTGGCCACTCTGGCATTGCTGCCCCCACTGTGTTTAGTCAACTTGTTGACGATTGGGTTCCCTTTGGAACTTAGTCGGGTTCAGTCGCAGACCCTCCTCCTATGGGGTATGGCTTTGGTATCTATTCTAAGTTAAGGAATCTGCGGCTAGATGTCTCTATCAGATGTACGAGTTACTTACCTTCGGTAACGATGTATCTGGTAAAGACACAGTCTAGCCGCAGATTCCCTAACGCCCGCCCATCCTCCCCGTTCTGCGAGGACCTTTTCAGGTTGGGTTTTATGCAATCGCCTCCCTCTGGGTGGATTTGTCTTCCTGCGGGGTGACGTCTTTCCCCTCCCTCCACGGTACGGTGATTCATTTGGTGTACTTGTTCTGCTCCTCCCAATATCGTGATTGGGCGGTGGGTTCAGGTATCCTTCTACATCCCTACACCTTGGTTCTTCCAGTGTGGGGCCTTCTGATGTGCTTCTTCCCTCCCTCCCACCTTCTCCATTGACTCTCCTACAGTCAATTGGTTGAGGTCTCTTGGCCTGTTCCTCAGTCCAATGGATCTCTTAAAGGGGAAAGGGTATCCCTAGTGTTGCAGATCTTAATAGCTCATTTTTAATTCTGTGGTTCCGGGCTTTCTTGCCTGTCACGGTTAGATCTTGGGATTGCAGGCGTTCCGTCGTCTGCCTTGACATTCTTTTCGTATGTCATTTTGCCTCGGGGGAGGGCATAGTCTTCCTTTTGCGGGACTGCTTCTCAGTGTCCTGCTCTGCTCTTTTCCTTCAATTCATCTGGTGCAGGCTTTCTGTCGTCTGCCTTGGCATTCTTTCATATGTTGTTTTGCCTCAGGGGAAGGACATTGTTTTCGCTTTTGCGGGGCTCCTTCTCAGAGCGTTGCTTTGCTCTTTCCCTTCAATAGCTTTCAGGTAACAGTGCTTGTCACTGTCGTTTCTGAAGATGTTTTTCACCATTCGGTTCTTTTGTCTCACTGATTTTCATCTTTTTCGCACACTGTTCCCATACTCTCACAGTTTCTTTGGTGGTGGCTCCGCGTTGTGGCACGGAAAAGTTTCTCCGAAGAAAACTGACATCAGCGCGCTGGGAGGGGTCCTATATGGCTTCGCTGACGTCATGTCCGTGGACGACATCAGGGCGGAGCCTCTCGGCGCCGCCCCCCAGCGCGCAGAGGTGCTGCTGCAAAAAGTTTTCCGGATCCAGTCTGACGCCTGGGGATATTCTAAGTTAAGGAATCTGCGGCTAGACTGTGTCTCTACCAGATACATTGTTACCGAAGGTAAGTAACTCGTACGTTCATCCAGAAAGCGTGCTTTTTGTGATTTCGTGTATATTGGTGGAGAAGTGTGGCTCAATAGTGGAGAAGTGTGGCTCAATGGTTAGAGCGGCAGACCCTGATGCAGAGATCTGGCCCGGGACCAGGGTTCAATTCCCACCTCGGCGGGTCTTGGGCTCAATTTCCTCAGACCTGATAATTCTCGCCTCGCTGCCTATTCTAATCATGGGTCCCACTCTGCAACTCTGGGCAATAGCTTGCTTAATCTCCACAACGGCCCCAACAGCGCTGGGATGCCTGGCTTCACCCTGGGGGTGCCCAGGAGTGGACATTTCACAGGGAAAAGCCAGGAAGGGTTCCACAGCGGTATGCGTACAGCGCCAGGACACCCCTTTGGGGGTATAAGTGCGCTTTACAAGTACAAATTTCATTTCATTCATTTCATATCAGTTCAGTAGTTTCAGAGATATTTAAGTTTTAAAAAAAAATAGATATCTGGGAGCCCAAAAGCCTACTGAAATGTAATTGACTGCCAACACTTCAACCAGGAAGTGTTGACAGCCATCTTGGGACTCAATTGAACCAAGTCCCTCAAAAAAATGTAAAAAAAAGAAAAGGGGGCAGGGTAGGAACACCCTGACCCCCGCGGCCTCTTGAGGGGGTCAGCGTGTTTAGGGAATTTCATGATCTCCAAATACAGGGGACATCTGATTTAAGACATTGTCTATGTCACTACATTATTGCATATCATGACCACATAATTGTGCCCTGGATGGGCCATATATAACAATTACTGATAGATTCATCTACACCATCCCCTCTAAACTATATATAAATCCTAGCGCCTAGTCCCTACTTTTCTTTATCTGATCTTTTTTTTTTTTTATCGGAGTTTTATATAGCGCGAACTTGACCCGAAGGTATCGGGTATCAGAGCGCTTTACATGAGCACCAGTTGTGTTACATGAGGACACATTCATTTTTGTTAGGCACGGGGAGATTAAGTGATTTGCCCAGAATCACAGGATGTTCAGCGTCATTGCCGAGACTCTAACCCAGTTCCCCAGATTCGAGGTCGACCGCCCTAGCCGTTAGGCCAACTCCTCTTCCAATTGATTCCAATGCCCATTCTTGAGGTATCTTATTTACAAATGTACCCCTAACTCTTCTCCACCGTTGAGCCCTAACAGTGATTTTGTCTGCATATCTGTTATATGCCTTGATTCCAATCTCCGTAATTTTTGCTCCCTATCACCACCTCTGTTTCGTGCTATATGATCCACGCAAAAGAACTTTAACAGGTTCCTATTGCTCTGGTGGTGAGTTTCAAAGTGCCGTGCAACTGGGTAACTTGAATCTTTATTGCTAATTGCCCTCTGATGTTCTAGAATATGCATTTTTGTGGGATGAATCGTACTCCCCACGTATCTCAGTCCACAGGGGCACATTAAGCAATACACGGTGTATGGTGTATTACAGTAAATGAATTTGGTTATCTTTTTGGGATCAGGGAGACCTGGGATCCTGTAGGAGCTTACTTTCTTGCTATGAGCGCAGGCTTTACATTTACCTCAGGGGAAAAACCCCAGCAGTTGCTGAAGATGTGTGGACGGTTTAACCAGAGGTAAATAACTCTCCACTAGTTGGTCCCTAATGGATCTAGACTTTCTAAATGTTAGTAAAGGGTGGGGTGGAAGATCCTGACCTATGACCTGGTCGGATTTTAATGTCCGCCACTTCCCTTAGATTCTTTTGTCCCTCGCCAAATGCTACTGGAATTCGCGGATTTCTGTTTGCACAAGTGAACAAGGCAGTAGTTACTGCCGAAACGCGTTACAGCCAGAAGAAATAAACGTGCGATGTTAATGTAAATTGCGATTTGTAGAGCGCTTAATACCGGCAGGTCTCTAATCGCTGAGAGAGAATAGCCACAGTCCCTACGAGTGAATGTTAACCCCTGATCAATCTGCGTTATGCCCAGGCCTCAGTGAAGAGGAGGGTCTTCAGTTTCTTCCTGAAAGGGAGAAGGGCTTTTTCGAACCGGAGGTGGCCCGGCAGCATATTCCAAAGTTGCGGGATGAGGACAGAGAAGGCTCGCCCTCCTTTAGTCGCGATAAGACAAATTCCTAATCTTCCTAAGATCTTCCTAATGAGCAAGTTCCTACCCTAGACAATGACTGATCATCATCTGCATCGTGGTTAATAGCCGGACGTCGCATAGTCCTGTCAGATTTGGATACATCCTGCACAAAAAGACCACAAAGACACCAAAACTAACCAAAGACTGATGCAAACTAGATCTGATGTAGGTGCTACATCAACAGGTCAACAACGAATGTAAAGATAAACTCACCAGTTAGCTGCGAAGACTTCTTAGACTGTACATCTGAAAGAGACACGTTAGTGACAGATTCCTTACCTTAGAATATCCCCAGGCGTCAGGCTGGATCCGGAAAGTTTTTGCGTAGCAGTACCCTTGCGCGTCGGTAGGCGGCGTCGTGCGGCTCCGCGTCCGTCGTCGGCGTCGTGATCGCCGGGATGACGTCGCGGGCAGTACTTAGGCGCCGCCCTGCGCGCTGACGTCAGTTCTTCTTTTCCGCGCCAGCAAGCGCAGATCCGGGAAGAGCAGTGCCCTAGTCATTTTTTGACTAAACTTTTTTGGTGAATTTTTCACTGTTTTGCTTCGAATCGACTTCAAGGTGTCGTAGGGATGCCCGGGTTTAAACGTTGCGGCGCCTGTGCTCGGATGATGTCCATCACAGACCCGCATCGGGAGTGTCTCTTCTGCCTCGGCCGAGGCCACGACACGGAGTCTTGTTCTGACTGCCGGGCCCTCAACCCGAAAGCTTTGCGAGGGCGGTCTCGAAGGCTCCTAGAGGCCCGGCATTCGGCTCCGCGCAAGCCCCGGTCGCGTGAGAGGTCCAGGGGTCGATCGCGGAGTCCACACCGGTCGTCGGCATCGAAGTCTTCTTCGTCCGGTAAGTCCAAACACAAAAAGTCCAAAAGCATCGTCGCTCTAGGACTTCGCCTCGCCGGTCTCGCGACTCGGCTGAGGCCCCTCCCGGCATTGTCCCCGCCCCGCGGCCCCGGACATGCCTGTGGAGTCGCCCCCGCAATACCCGTCCTTCCCGGGTTCGGGGGCAGATCCGGCCCAAGTACAGGAATTCCTGTCGGCCATGGCCCGCCTCTTCGGGCCTCCAGGTCCCTCCGGTGCGCCTTCGGGCCCCGCGGGCCTGATAGGGTTGCTCCGGCGTCGCCGACGGCTCCGGCCCCGGCGTCGCCCGTGCCTCCAGCCTCGATCCCGGCTCCGGCCCCGGCCTCGATCCCGGCTCCACAACCCCCATCGACGCCGGTCGACCTAACGACACCTCCGCCGGCGCCGATGTCTCCGGTGCCGTTCTCGACGCCGCCTGGGGCTCCGGGCGGCGTCGTCCCCCAGTTCCTTCCGGCTCCGGACATGGACCCGGACCGACGTCGCTCGACGCCGGTTCCGGCGCCAATGGGACCTTGGGTCCCAAATGTCCCTCCTCCTCCTTATTTTGAACCAGAGGAGGACCAGGAGGACTGGGAGGGGTCTGATGACCCTCTGACACAACAGTGTCAGTACGATGAGGACTGGACAGAGGGTCTAGGGGATGCCAGTGGTCTAGATACTTCCCCTGACACTGGCATGCTGTCTCCTCCCGTGGCTACGAAGGAGGGAGCCAATTTTGCAACGGTGTTGCGTAGGGCGGCTGGGGCCTTACGTCTCCAACTCCCTACTGTGGCGGTCAAGACTAATATCTTGACAGAGGTGCTTCAGCCGGCAGCCTCCTCTTCGGAGACTGTGCTGCCGTTTAACGACGCCCTCACTGACGTTCTTTTGGGCGCCTGGTCCAAGCCCAACACAGGGGCTCCTGTGGATAGGAACGTGTCCCGACGCCATCGCCCAGCTCCGGGCGACCCCTGTTTCTCTCTGTCCACCCCACTCCTGAGAGCTTGGTTGTCCAAGCCTCCGCTTCCCAAACCGCCTTCCCTACCGCCCTCCGGATAGGGAATCCAAACGCCTGGATCAATTTGGGAAGAAGGGTTTTTCTTCCTCCAGTGCTGGCTTGCGGTCCATCAACACCGCTTGTCTTTTGGGCCGATATACCCACTCCTTGTGGGATTCGGTGGCGAATGTTTTGCCCCAGTGTTCTGAGGAGGTCCAGACACTGCTTTCCCGCGCCATTGCGGAAGGAAGGGATGCGGCCAAATACACGATACGATGTGGCCTTGATACCGCCGACTCGCTGGGCAGGTCTATTGCAACGACGGTGGCGCTGCGACGCCACACCTGGCTGAGAACCACTGGTTTTTCAGGGGATGTCCAGAATACTCTCATGGACATGCCCTTTGATGGAGTCGGTCTTTTTGGGTCCAAAGCAGACCATGCGTTGGAGCGCTTTAAGGACTCACGGGCTACTGCCAAGTCCCTGGGCCTTTCTGCTACACGCCCTCCGCTGACTTCTGCTTTTCGCCCCTATCGTGGCCACGGTAGGGGCGCCCTTCACGTCAGCAGCCCAGCCACCGGCCCGCGCAGCAGGCGTCTTCGCGTGGCCGAGGACATGGATTCCGCCGTGGCGGATCGGGCAACCAGCGTGCGGGTCAGGCCACCACCTCCAACCCGTCCGCGGCCTCCAAACCCTCCTAGTCCCTCCTTTCAGGTGCACAGCACGCCAGTAGGGGGCAGGGTCCGCCATCACCTTCCCCACTGGCGTACCATCACCTCGGACAGGTGGGTCTTGGACATTGTCCGAAGGGGCTACTCCCTCCCCTTCGAGACCACCCCCCAGCCATGCCACCTCAATTCCACCGCATGTCAGGGGATCACTTGGTACTTCTGCAGAAGGAAGTCACGGCCCTCTTGGCCAAGAGGGCCATCGAGCATGTTCCGACCCCAGAAGTAGGGCGTGGTTGCTACTCCCACTACTTCCTGGTGCCCAAAAGGGACAAGGAGGACATGCGTCCTATCTTGGACCTCCGGAACGTCAATCGCTTCCTCCGGAAGGAGAAGTTCAAGATGCTCACCCTAGCTCAGGTCTTGACTGCCCTCGACCCTGGAGACTGGTTGGTAGCGTTGGACTTGCAGGACGCATATTTCCACATCCCCGTCCTGCCGGCCCACCGGCGTTACCTTCGGTTCACGGTAGGCCCCGAGCATTTTCAGTTCACCGTGCTCCCCTTTGGCCTTACCAGTGCCCCTCGGGTGTTCACAAAAGTGATGGTGGTGGTCGCAGCTCATCTGCGCCGGGCAGGGGTTTCAGTCTTCCCCTACCTCGACGACTGGCTGCTGAAGGCGGGCTCGTCCCAGGCAGTCGTCTCCCACCTCCAGACTACGGCCGAACTCCTGCACTCGCTGGGGTTCTCCATCAATGTGCCGAAGTCGCATCTGATTCCTTCTCCACAGCTCCTTTTCATCGGAGCAGTTCTGGACACGACGCAGTTTCGGGCCTATCCTCCCGAACGGCGAGTCCGGGATATTCAGGCTATGATTCCGATCTTTCAGCCTTTATCCTGGGTTTCGGTACGGATGACCCTGAGGCTGCTGGGCCTCATGGCCTCCTGCATCCTGTTGGTCAATCATGCCAGATGGCATATGCGGGCTCTGCAGTGGGACCTGAAGTTCCAGTGGGCGCAGCACCAGGGCAACCTGTCCGATCACGTCCAGATCTCGGAGGGGACTGCAAAACAGTTGCAGTGGTGGCTCTCGAACCGGCAAAGGGTCATGGGCAGATCCCTCTCCCTTCCCCAGCCAGAGCATACAGTTGTGACGGACGCGTCCCTTCTGGGATGGGGCGGTCACATGGGAGAGGCGGAGATCAGAGGCCTCTGGTCTCCGGCGGAGTCCCGGCTCCATATCAACCTTCTGGAGCTCCGGGCGATCCGACTTGCACTGAAGGCATTCCTTCCCTCTGTCAAAGGGAAGGTAGTGCAGGTGTTCACAGACAACACCACCGCCATGTGGTACTGCAACAAACAGGGCGGGGTGGGGTCTTGGACCCTTTGTCAAGAGGCTCTGCGCCTCTGGACATGGCTGGAACATCAGGGCATGTTCCTGATGGTTCAACACCTGGCAGGTTCCCTGAACGCCAGGGCGGACGAACTCAGCCGCAGGTGCATGATGGATCACGAATGGCGTCTTCACTCGGAAGTGGCGCAAGGACTCTTTCTACAATGGGGAGAGCCTTGGTTAGATCTATTCGCCACCGAAGAGAACGCGCAATGTCATCAGTTCTGCGCGTTGGAATTTCCAAGGCGGCACTCGCTCGGCGACGCTTTTCGTTGCGAGTGGAGTTGCGGTCTGTTGTACGCCTTTCCGCCTATACCACTTCTACCCAGAGTGTTGAAGAAGATTCGGCACGACCGGGCCCAAGTCATTCTTGTGGCTCCGGACTGGGCTCGAAGAGTTTGGTATCCCGAGCTACTCAATATGAGCGTAGATCCCCCGATCCGTCTGCCTCTTCGGGAGGATCTTCTGTCGCAGCAGCAGGGGACGGTCCTCCACCCGAACCTGTCCAGTCTACACCTGCTTGCGTGGAGATTGAGCGGCGGCAGTTGATTCCTTTCGACTTGCCTCCCGAAGTTTGTGATGTGATTCTGGCAGCCAGGCGTCCCTCCACTAAGGTGGTATACGCCTGCAGGTGGAACACATTTGTGGCATGGTGCACAGCAAAGGCTGTGAATCCCCTTTCTGCCGCTCTTTCTGAGGTCCTTCTGTTCCTTCTCTCTCTGGCCCAACAGGGTTCTGTCCTGGGTACCATCAAGGGTTATCTTTGTGCTATCTCGGCCTTCCTCAGGCTCCCTGATCAGCCCTCCCTTTTCAAGTCCCCTGTTGTTAACAGGTTCTTAAAAGGCATTACACACCTCTTCCCTCCTGTTCCGTTTGTGATGCCTCAGTGGGACTTGAACTTGGTTCTTACCTTTTTAATGTGCGCTCCCTTTGAGCCTCTACATAACTGTCCTCTTCGTCTTCTGACTCTGAAGACAGCCTTTCTGGTGGCCATCACCTCCGCTCGGCGGGTGAGTGAGCTCCAGGCTCTATCTTGCAAACCTCCCTTTCTGTCTGTTCATCCAGACAAGGTTGTTCTTCGGACGCGTCCGTCCTTCTTGCCAAAGGTGGTTACTGCTTTCCACATTGAGCAGACCATCACTTTGCCCACCTTCTTTCCGCCTCTGCATCCTTCCAGAGAGGAAGAGAGGCTCCACCGTCTGGACCCAAAACGTGCGCTCTCCTTCTATATTGACCGCACAAAACAGTTCCGGGTGGATGACCAGCTCTTTGTTGGCTACGTGGGCGCCAAAAAAGGTTGGGCGGTGCACAAGAGGACCATCTCCCGCTGGGTTACCTTGTGCATCAAGACCTGCTATTCTTTGGCTAAGAAGGAGCCTCCTGTTGGGCTGCGTGCCCATTCCACCAGGGCAACGGCTGCTACCACGGCCTTGGGCCGCGGTGTTCCGCTGCCGGTTATCTGTCAGGCAGCTACGTGGGCCTCGCTGCACACGTTTACAAAGCATTACTGCCTTGACAGTCAGGTCCGGAGGAACGGCTTCTTTGGCCGTTCTGTCCTCCAGGACTTCCTTGTCTGATCTTTGTTCGCAGACCCACCACCTGGGTTGGTATTGCTGGGGTATCTATTCTAAGGTAAGGAATCTGTCACTAACGTGTCTCTTTCAGATGCACAAGTTACTAACTTGTGTAACGATATATCTGTAAGAGACAGTAGTTAGTGACAGATTCTCTACCGCCCACCCATCCTCCCCGTTCTGCGAACTGATTTCTAGGGTTAAGGACATCCCTTTCAGGGCCCTAGTATTTTTCAGACACCTATGTCAGCTTCTTGCATGGCTCTGCGTTCCTGGCGCGGAAAGTCGTGTACAGAACTGACGTCAGCGCGCAGGGGCGGCGCCTAAGTACTGCCCGCGACGTCATCCCGGCGATCACGACGCCGACGACGGACGCGGAGCCGCACGACGCCGCCTACCGACGCGCAAGGGTACTGCTACGCAAAAACTTTCCGGATCCAGCCTGACGCCTGGGGATATTCTAAGGTAAGGAATCTGTCACTAACTACTGTCTCTTACGGATATATCGTTACACAAGTTAGTAACTTGTGCATTACTACAATTAATAGATCGTGGTAGTATTGATGTAAAAGTTACGAAAGGTACACATCGGAACCATATGTATAATACTACTGTTAGACCTTTTGTACACCAAACCGATCCTAATCTTGTTATTGTTGAAACTATCAACAGATAAGGAAAAATCCTACCGAAGATATCGCCACGCTCATTCGATCACTCACGCAACAGGGACTAACAGAAGGCTTTCTGTCACAACATGAATATAACTTTTAAACAAAACTGAACCAAGAATACCTACCATCTATACACTACCAAAAATTCATAAAGACCAACAAAAGCCACCTGGCCGCCCGATTGTTTCGGGATGTGGCTCAATCCTGGAGCCCCTGAATCAATTTTTGGACAGTTTTCTACAACCGTTTGTGGTGGAGACACGTTCCTTTCTAAGAGACACTATGCATACCATACAATTAATGGAAAATCAACCCTTTGATAAGCAAACACAGTTTTTAGCCACACTAGACGTTTCCTCTCTATACACGAGCATTCCCCAGGAACATGCAATTGATGTAATACGGAGGACATTGGAGAAACGACCGGCACCAATGTGGATACCAACTGATTTTCTGATCAAGTTACTTGAAATAGCCATGAAAAAGAACTATTTTGTTTTTCAAAACACCTATTATTTACAATGCAAAGGCGTGGCTATGGGGGCTGGATTTGCCCCCAGTTTAGCGAACCTCTATATGGATGATTATGAGGATACATACCTATACGACCTCGCAAATCCCTTCTTGAACAACATATCAGTGTGGAAGCGGTACATTGATGACGTTCTGATGGTATGGACAGGCACAGAACAGAGGCTAACTGAGTTTAAAACATGGTTAAATGCACGCACTCTGGACATTCAATTCACCATGTCCTACAATAATGAAGCGATTAGCTTCTTAGACATCACATTACAGAATGAAGATGGAAGGCTTATTACCACATTATACAGGAAACCTATAGAGCGTAACACCATCTTAAAATATGATTCACACCATCCCAGAAGCCTCAGAGATAATTTGCCGTATGGACAATTTCTAAGACTCAGACGGAATTGCTCAAAAAGAAGTGACTTCTACAAGGAGACCGATATTCTTATCACGAAACTGAGGGACCGTGGATATCCGAAAGGTCTTCTAAATCGCTCTAGAAAAAGGGCTTGGTATCGCCCTAGAGAGACTCTCCTTGAGATACAACCATCAGTGGATGACATTGAGAAGTTGGTTTGTGTGACCACATTCAATACCCGCAGTCATGAAATCAAGAAAGTACTACTGAAATATTGGAACCTGGTAAACACGGAGATTGGGACCCAGGAGAAACCCCTTTTTGCCTTTAAGAGAGCCAAAAATATCAAAGACTATGTTGTAAGCTCCTACCTGGAGATTGAGAAACCATTGGACATCAGACAACAACTCAATCTACCACCTCTGATTGGTCATTTCAAATGCTGTAACTGCAAAGCCTGTGAGTTTGCAATGATTGGCTCATCATTTCAATACATGGGCAAAACATACCATCTGAGACAACATAGCAATTGCAACAGTCACAACGTCATTTATGCCATACGATGCCCCTGTGACAGAATCTATGTGGGCCAAACCACTCAAAAAGTCAAGACAAGGATTCTACAACACCGCAGTAGAATCCGCTGCAAGGTCCAGGGGGCTCCCTGGTCGAGCACTTTTCCACAAACAATCATACTGCGGATGATCTACAATGGTGGGTACTGGAGAAGACCATTCTGCATCCCAGAGGAGGGAGCATACTCTCACTGTTAAATCGTAATGAATGCAGATGGATCTATACTCTAGATTCAGTGAACACAGGGTTAAATGAATTTGAGGAGACATATAGGCAAATGGTTAGACTCTAGAATCCTTTTCTAACTTGTCATGAATCTGATTGATACATATATAAGTTTGTACTGTACATCGCTGTGTAAATATATAAACATCCTCAGAAAAGGTTCTAACCTAGGTATAATTATGCAGGGAGTAATTTACATGTTTTTAATAAACATCATCTCTCTTTATTCTGTAATGTTAGATTACTTCCACTATGTATTAATGTCTGAGTTCTTGCCACAGACTATTTATAACTAAATGCTGGATGTGATCATGTAGTCTTTCTTTTCTATCTGCAACATCAGATTGTATTCTGTAAATATCATTTTCACTATTACTAGTGTCTGCGCAAAAATGCTTATCACATTTCGTGTTACAGACTTTTTATAACCTAAGCCTTGAATAACATTTATGCGACTTTTATAAATATGCTGGGTGCTTTTATATAGTCCTACTCACCGTAGCATATTACACTGAAGATGTTTTTCAGGACTTACGATATGAAGTGTAATTTCCTATGCCTTAAAGTTGTTGGATGCTTTCATTTAGCCCGTTTTCTGTAATTAACTTTTGACGTTTTTTGTGTATTTCACCTGCTATTTAAGAAATCTTTCAGGTTATGGAAACAATATTTAAACTGCCCGTTAATACAAATGCTTATCAGAGTTCATGTTATACACTATTTATAGCCTAAGCCTTAAATAACATGTATGCGACGTTTATAAATATGCTGGATGTTCTCATTTAGTCCAACTCATCGTAGCATATTATACGTGAAGTTGTTTTTCATGATTTACGATATGAAATGTAATTTCCTATCCCTTAAAATTCTTGGATGTTTTCATTCAGCCCGACTTCTGTAATTATCCCTTGACGTGTTATGTGTATTTCGCCTGTTATTTAAGAAACTTTTCAGGCTGTGGAAACAATATTTAAACTGTCCGGCTGCAGAATTTTCCAGCAGTTCTTGCATACCCGTCACATTTCATGGTTGACAGGTGGCGTGGTTGCTTTAAACACGGGTTGTGTGTGTCTTTTTAAACATTCTCTTTGACAGCCTTACTAAGCTGCTGCACCATCCGTGCACGTTGTTTTTCACAAATGACGTTCCAGATACACTCTTAAGCAGACACGGCCGAGCGTGCACGTCGCTCCCACGCTGTGAATGTTATTTATAACCTGCCTCCCAGTCTGACCTTATTCTGAGAACAAAGCAGCTGCCGGACGGGCGTGTTTTTGCCAGATCACGGTGAGATGATGTTAGAAACACTTCGTGAAGTGCGCCTTCGCGTTAACAAGTGACCCTTTTTTAAAAATAATGACTCGTGCATCATTTCTCGAGTAAATTACATGACTGGCTTTTACTTATTTTTTAGCTATTCATCTGACTGGCTAATTAAAAAGACTCCAACCGATGGGTGGAAGTCGTTTAAAAGAACTCCATTGAGGTATGTCACATTGAAAGCGGACTACTCATCTCAAAGATAATAGTCACACTGTCAGTAATTAAATTAGTTTTTATTTGTTTATTTTTTTGTAGGCTCCAACCGGCTGGTGGAGTCCTGAGAGGGTGTAATTATTAGCCCCACTTTGAATAAGAGGCACTTGATCATTGCAGACAGACTAAAGAATCTGCATGTTGGTAAGCTTAACTCTGGAAGCAATACAGTTATTTTACAATTTGTTTTATAACATATACCTGATTCAGCCTTTTAAATTTAAATCCATAGGCTGTCCTTCCCCTTCCTGTCCTGAAGAAGACCCACCTTGACGCATTTTTACTTTTGCGCTACCAACAGGGTCGAAACGTCGACGACTACATATGTCCGCACAACGCTCAGGATCACAGTTTAATTTGCTAATGAATCCTGCGATATATGTGCTAAAATAAAAAGGACAAACATAAATTCTTCTCCCCTCACTTGAATGCATGTTTAATTGTCTTGTATATAGTGCACTTTCAACGTCACCCATCACCACATGTCACTTTTTCACCAACAGTCACTTATTCTTTATTACAATTGAATTTGTAAATTGTGACAGCCATGATTATTTGATATCCATTTCTAAATACAGTATTGAATACTAATATTGGTGTGTGTTATGGTTTAATTATTGGTATATGTTACAAGTAAGCTGTTGCTACTTACGTTTTCTAAGTAATTGAACACCCCGACAGAACCAATTGTTTTATTTTATACTGTTAAGAAAGGCATGTACCGGAACCATATATATACTTTTGCTATACCCGTTGTATTCTAAACTATTTACCTCATGTAACTGTGAAGCGCTCTGATACCCTTGGGTCATGTTCGCGCTATATAAAACTCTATAAATAAAAATAAATAAAATAAAAATTCCAGCCTGCTATGTCAGAGTCTGGTTATTTTATTTGAACTGGAAGTTGTGTGTATATATATATATATATATATATATATATATATATATATATATATATATATATATCCATCCATCCATCCATCCATCCATCCAAACAAGAGAGTCCATGAAACGGAGGGCGCACATGGGAGTGGAGAATCAGCATAACTGTTTTTGGATGAACTATATTCCTGTGGGCACTAAGTCCGATATACAAGCACACCACGGACTATGAGGTGCAACAGAGTGCGTGAGGTCCATCACAAGTATAGAATGTGAAATCCAAGTTATAAGACACTTAGCCTAAAAAAGAAAAAAAAGAGATAACTGGAGAATTTGAACAGTGGGGACTTTCATTGCAAGTATAGTCGTGAATACACTTTGCAAACTGAAAACATCCACACTCCAAAATGTGCTTGCCATCTATGAGTGTGCGAAAAATATGTACATTTAAAAACTAGTTCCACTCGCAAATAGTATTGGAATAAGAAATCAATGTGTGTAAATAGAAATTGTGAATATGTAAATATTTTTCATGTTGTTAAAAACTACCTATCCCATAATGCACCATTATGAGCCTAAATGGGAATTTGGTATAAATAAGGGAAAGTGAAAATGGACTAATGCTATGTACCGTGATCAAGACCAGGTCGGTCGAAACGTGTAGGTGGAGTTAAGGATGGCAAAATAAATATTCAGAAAATGACCCTTTGGAGAGTGCTGAGTATTATTATTTGGTGAAGAATATATATATATTCACTGAAAAACCATAGGTTTTAGGGACAGTTATAGTTAGTTGGACATTGCACTCGTACAAAACCCGTGAAATTCCCCCGTTATAGTTAGTTCAGCTAACTATAACTAACGCCCCCGCAATGCACTGCTGATGACGTCACATATTACATCACTCATGACATGGTCAGTGACATCACTGATGACATCACTGATGACATCTCAAATGACATCACTGATGACATCATCCAGTGACTGTGTGTTTCTGTAAAGTTTAAATATTTTTAATATATATAGGGAAAGGCGTATTGAAGAATGAGTGGGTGTATAAGTGTCTGTATGGATGATTTAGTAGGTGCGTGACTAACTCTATAAGTGAGTGATTAAACGTATCTTACTGAATGCATGGGTTAGTGACTAAACTGGGTGAATGTCTGTATCCGTCTGTCTGTTGCTGTGTAAGTGGCTGCATGGGTTTGTGAATAGCTACATGAGTGTCTATATGAGTTATTGATTGGTTGTCTGAGTATCTGTATGGGTGCCTGAGTGTTTGTGTGGGTGGGGTGGGTGCGACTCTGTGCATAGATGTGTGAGTGGGTGATTCACTGGGTGGATGGTTTCAAGAGTGCATCTGTGATAGACTGTATGGGTGGGTAAGTGTGTGTAAGAGTGTATTAGTGAGTGAATGTATGTCCCAGTGGTACATGTGTGAGTAACTACATATGTGAAAGGCAGTATATATGTGTGTTGGAGTATATAAATAGCTATAAGTGAGAGTGTGTGATTGTGAGAGTGACTGTATGGATGAGTGTGTGCTTGCATCAGTGATTGTATAAGAGCGTAAGAATGTGCTAGTATTTGTATGAGTAAGTGAGCTGGTGTGTGTATAACTGTATAGGTGAGTAAATGGCAGAGTGTTTAATTATTTGCATGACTGACTAGGTGTGTGAGTACCTCTATGGATGAGTGGCGGTGTTTGAGTGTCTATATAGGAGTATGAGTGCATATGATAGTCCTGTACTGAGTGACCGTAAGTATGAGTGACTGTACAGGTGAGTGAGTGGATGTGTGTGTAGACCTAAGAATCAATGAGTGGGTATGTAGTTATTGGTGTTGGAGTGTCTATGGTTTTACGAATGGCAGTCTGTAATTTAGAGTGGGTGTATCAAAGGTTATATTAGGGTGTGAGGAGGTGCATCAGATTATCACGTGGATGATGTCATCAGTGATGTCATCAGTGATGTCATTTGAGATGTCATCAGTGATGTCACTGACCATGTCATGAGTGATGTAATATGTGACGTCATCAGCAGTGCATTGTGGGGCGCGAGTTATAGTTAGCTGAACTAATTATAACGGGGGAATTTCACGGGTTTTGTACGAGTGCAATGTCCAACTAACTATAACTGTCCCTAAAACCTATGGTTTTTTCAGTGAATTTTTAAGGTTTTTTAAATGCAAATTTCTAACTATAACGTGTCTGAAACCTATGGTTTTTTCAGTGAATTTCAAAGGTTTTTTAAATGCTAATTCCTAACTATAACATGTCTGAAACCTATGGTTTTTTCCAGTGAATTTCAAAGGTTTTGTAAATGACAATTTTTAAATGTATTAATTGTTATATTTATTTTTTTGATACTGATTTACTACATTTTTTTAAACTATTTATTTTTAGATATTTTATTTTTTAAATTACATTGTAATTACATTATACATTACATTACAAAATATACTTTCTCAGAAAGAATTACTTTAGTTTAAATACTTTGCAAATAGGCAATAGACTTTTAAGTACAGTAGTTACAGTTGTTGCAATGGGCAACACAATTTCAAACACAATGCAACATTGAGCTCAATGTGAATTTCTAGTTAAATGCAATTAGTTACTTTATGGATTACTTTTCTAACCACAGGACTGGATCCTAGATTCAGTCCTGGGACATCTCCTGTAAACAGTTGAGTAAAAGCGTTTTGGTTACAGTCGTGATTTTTAAGGAATATTATTGTATTTTAAAAGTTGACACTTAAAAACTTTTTCACATAGAATCACCAAAGTTATCCTATGGGAGGAAATTCACTTAGCAGGTAAGTCGTGTTATCGTTACTTTTTCTTACTCAGTGGTGGATCCTGGATCCAGCACTGGTGCATCTCCTGTAAACAGTTGAAAGAATGCGTTTAAGTCATACAGGCGATTTTTAAGGAATATTTGTAGTTTGTGAAAACGGCACTTTGAAACTTTTCTGCGGAAAACCAGACAATGGATTCCAATGGAAGGAAATACAAGTTACTGGTAAGTACGGTTAGAATTACTTTTCAGGGTCAGTGCTGGGCTAAAAGATGCAGCACTGGGTTCTCTCCTGATAACAGGTGAGTAAATCGGAATTCGTAGTTCAGCTGATTTTAGAGGAATATTATAAAGTTCCAAAACTCAACACTTAGAAGAATTTCCAAGTGAAACCAGTCGATGTTAGCCTATGGAAGGAAATTCAAGTTACTGGTAAGTACGGTTAGAATTACTTTTCAGGATCTGTACTGGGCTGAAAGATGCAGCACTGAGGTCTCTCCTGATAACAGGTGAGTAAATCGGAATTCGTAGTTCTGCTGCTTTTAGAGGAATATTTGTATGTTTAAAAAATCGACACTTAGAAACTTTTTCAGCAAAAAGCAGGCAATGATATCCTATGGAAGGAAATTCAAGTTACTGGTAAGTACGGTTAAAATTACTTATCTGAAAGAGACACGTTAGTGACAGATTCCTTACCTTAGAATATCCCCAGGCGTCAGGCTGGATCCGGAAAGTTTTTGCGTAGCAGTACCCTTGCGCGTCGGTAGGCGGCGTCGTGCGGCTCCGCGTCCGTCGTCGGCGTCGTGATCGCCGGGATGACGTCGCGGGCAGTACTTAGACGCCGCCCCTGCGCGCTGACGTCAGTTCTTCTTTTTCCGCGCCAGTAAGCGCAGATCCGGGAAGAGCAGTGCCCTAGTCAATTTTTGACTAACTTTTTTGTGAATTTTTTCACTGTTTCTTCATCGAGTCTTCATGACTCCTAGGTGTCGTAGGGATGCCCGGCTTCAAGCCATGTGAGCCTGTGGTCGCATGATGTCGATCACGGACCCGCATCTCGAGTGTCTCTTCTGTCTCGGCCGAGACCACGACACGAAGTCGTGCCCGGACTGCCGGAAACTTCATCCGAAGGCTTTGCGAGAGCGGTCTCGAAAGCTACTCGAGGTCCGGCAGTCGGCTCCGCGCCGCACCAAGCCCCGGTCCCGGGAGAGGTCGAGGGGCCGGTCGTGGAGTCCCCGCCGGTCGTCGGAGTCCAAGTCTTCGCGCTCCTCGGGTAAGTCGAAGCACAAGAAGTCTAAGAAGCGTCATCGCTCTAAGACTTCGCCTCGCCGGTCTCGCGACTCGGCTGAGGCCCCAGTCGGCACCGTCCCCGCGGCCCCGGACATGCCTGTAGAGCCGCCCCCGCATTACCCGTCCTTTCCGGGTTCGGGGGCGACTCCGGCCGAAATACAGGAATTCCTGTCGGCCATGGCCCGCCTCTTCGGGCCTTCAGGCCCCTCCGGTGCGCCTTCGGGCCCCGCGGGCCCTGATGGGGTTGCACCGGCGCCACCGTCGACTCCGGTCCCGGCGCCGCCTGTCCCACCAGCCTTCATCCCGGCCTCGGCTCCGGCCCCGGCCTCGATCCCGGCTCCGGTGGTACCGCAACCCCCATCAACGCCGGTTGACCTAACCACGCCGACGTCCCCGGTGCCGTTCCTGACGCCGTCCGGGGCTCCGGACGGCGTCGTTCCCCGGTTCTCTCCGGCTCCGGACATGGAGCCGGACCGACGTCGCTCGACGCCGGCTCCGGCGCCGATGAGACCTTGGGTCCCAAATGTCCCTCCTCCTGAATATTTTGAACAAGAGGAGGACCAGGAGAGCTGGGAGGGGTCTGAGGACCCTCTCACACAACAGTGTGAGTATGATCCGGACTGGGCTGAGGAACTTGGGGATGCCAGTGGTCTAGACACCTCCCCTGACACTGGCATGCTGTCTCCTCCCGTGGCTACGGAGGAGGGAGCTAATTTTGCAACGGTGTTGCGTAGAGCAGCTGGAGCCTTACATCTCCAGTTGCCTACTGTGGCCGTCAGGACTAACCTCCTGACAGAAGTGCTTCAGCCGGCGGCTTCCTCCTCGGAGACTGTGCTGCCGTTTAATGATGCACTCACTGACGTTCTTTTGGGTGCCTGGTCCAAACCCACCACAGGGGCTCCTGTGGATAGGAACGTGGCCCGACGCCATCGCCCTGCTCCGGGCGACCCCTTGTTTCTCTCCCAACATCCCACCCCCGAGAGCTTGGTTGTCCAAGCCTCTGCCTCCCAAACCGCCTTCCCTACCGCCCCTCCGGATAGGGAATCCAAACGCCTGGACCAATTTGGGAAGAAGGCTTTTCTTCCTCCAGTGCTGGCTTGCGGTCCGTCAACACCGCTTGCCTTTTGGGCCGATATTCCCACTCCCTGTGGGATTCGGTGGCGGCTGTTTTGCCGCAGTGTTCTGAGGAGGTCCAGACACTGCTTACCCGCGCCATTGCGGAAGGGCGAGATGCGGCTAAATACACCATCTGTTGTGGCCTTGATACCGCCGACTCGCTGGGCAGATCGCTTGCGACGACGGTGGCGCTACGCCGCCACGCCTGGCTGAGAACAACTGGTTTCTCGGGTGATGTCCAGAATACACTCATGGACATGCCCTTTGATGGAGTCGGTCTTTTTGGTTCAAAGGCAGACCATGCGCTGGAGCGGTTTAAGGACTCACGGGCTACTGCCAAGTCCCTGGGCCTTTCTGTTGTACGCCCTCCGCTCACCTCTGCTTTTCGCCCCTTTCGTGGCCACGGAAGGGGCGCCCAGTCACGTCAGCTGCCCAGCCACCGGCCCGCGCAGCAAGCGTCTTCGCGTGGCCGAGGACGTGGATACCGCCGTGGCGGTTCGGGCAACCAGCGTGCGGGTCAGGCCACCACCTCCAACCCGTCCGCGGCCTCCAAGCCCTCCTAGTCCCTCCTTTCCGGTGCACAGCACGCCAGTAAGGGGCAGGGTCCGCCATCACCTTCACCACTGGCGTCCCATCACCTCGGACAGGTGGGTCTTGGACATTATCCGAAGGGGCTACTCCCTCCCCTTCGAGACCACCCCCCCAGCCATGCCACCTCAATTCCACCGCATGTCAGGGGATCACTTGGTACTTCTGCAGAAGGAAGTCACGGCCCTCTTGGCCAAGAGGGCCATCGAGCATGTTCCGACCCCAGAAGTAGGACGTGGTTGCTACTCCCACTACTTCCTGGTGCCCAAAAAGGACAAGGAGGACATGCGTCCTATCTTGGACCTCCGGAACGTCAATCGCTTTCTCCGGAAGGAGAAGTTCAAGATGCTCACCCTAGCTCAGGTCTTGACTGCCCTCGACCCTGGAGACTGGTTGGTAGCGTTGGACTTGCAGGACGCTTATTTTCACATCCCCGTCCTGCCGGCCCACCGGCGTTACCTGCGGTTCACGGTAGGCCTCCAGCATTTTCAGTTCACTGTGCTCCCCTTTGGCCTTACAAGTGCCCCTCGGGTGTTCACGACAGTGATGGCGGTGGTCGCAGCTCATCTGCGCCGGGCAGGGGTTCCAGTCTTCCCCTACCTCGACGACTGGCTGCTGAAGGCGGGCTCGTCCCAGGCAGTCGTCTCCCACCTCCAGACTACGGCCGAACTCCTGCACTCGCTGGGGTTCTCCATCAATGTGCCGAAGTCGCATCTGATTCCTTCTCCACAGCTCCTTTTCATCGGAGCAGTTCTGGACCCGACGCAGTTTCGGGCCTATCCTCCCGAACGGCGAATCCGGGATATTCAGGCTATGATTCCGATCTTTCGGCCTTTATCCTGGGTTTCGGTACGGATGACCCTGAGGCTGCTGGGCCTCATGGCCTCCTGCATCCTGCTGGTCACTCATGCCAGATGGCATATGCGGGCTCTGCAGTGGGACCTGAAGTTCCAGTGGGCGCAGCACCAGGGCAACCTGTCCGATCACGTCCAGATCTCGGAGGGGACTGCAAAACAGTTGCAGTGGTGGCTCTCGAACCGGCAATGGGTCATGGGCAGATCCCTCTCCCTTCCCCAGCCAGAGCACACAGTTGTGACGGACGCGTCCCTTATGGGATGGGGCGGTCACATGGGAGAGGCGGAGATCAGAGGCCTCTGGTCTCCGGCGGAGTCCCGGCTCCATATCAACCTTCTGGAGCTCCGGGCGATCCGACTTGCACTCAAGGCATTCCTTCCCTCTGTCAAAGGGAAGGTAGTGCAGGTGTTCACAGACAACACCACCGCCATGTGGTATTGCAACAAACAAGGCGGGGTGGGGTCGTGGACCCTTTGTCAGGAGGCTCTGCGCCTCTGGACATGGCTGGAACATCAGGACATGTTCCTGATGGTTCAACACCTGGCAGGTTCCCTGAACGGCAGGGTGGACGAACTCAGCCGCAGGTGCATGATGGATCACGAATGGCGTCTTCACTCGGAAGTGGCGCAAGGACTCTTTCTACAGTGGGGAGAGCCTTGGTTAGATCTATTCGCCACCGAAGAGAGAGCGCAATGTCAAGTCAATTCAGCTTTATTCGGTGTAAAAATGTACAACCATAAAAGCATACTACAAAAACAGACAAATATAACATATCAATAATTCATTAGAGGGGGCAAACATAATTTATCAGTGAAAATATTAAAATTTCCTCCTTATACACAGTTAAAATATATACACTTATTTAAAAATAGACAACTATATAGCATTTAATATTAATTTCTCATGTTTTCAAATGTGCTTATTCTACATACTATTTCTTAAATTAATTCAATATTAAACAGATCTAATTATTCTCATTGGATTTCTCATATAATAATGCATCTAAATATGTTAGTTCTCTTCTTTTCCTAAGTGCTTTTACAATATAACAAATAACTGAACAGACGATTTTCATATTATCCAGGCTACATAAAAATATAAAGGCCTGTTTATAATCAAAGAGCCTGTTAGTTATGAACAGTGGTTTTAAAACAGTTTTCCTAATATCACTATAAAAGGTACAAAATAGTAAAAAATGCAACGTGGACTGTGGTGTGTTTCCATAACACGGGCAATTCGGTAAATTATAAGACCACCTTTCCTTATCGGAGAATGCAAATAAGTGATGTAAAGTACCAAGTCTAAGCCTTGTTAAATAATATCTGTGTTGGGTATTCCTTACTAGGGTTAGATATATTTGTATACCCTCCACCAAGGGAATTTCGCAATAAGTAATGACACTTTGCTTCTGTCTTGTATCATCATGTCTGTCTTGTTCACTGGCCAGAGTATATCTCAACTTCAGATCTTTCTTACTTATATCCAGAATAGACTCTAGATCCATTTTATTAAAATTCAACTTACAATATTTGAATAAATTAGAGATATGCTCTAGCCAAGGAATTTTTTTACAGTGGTCAAGAGCCAGACAGTCCTTTATCAGGTCAGTTGTAAATTTGGTCTCCTTTTGGCCCATAGCCCACGCCAGAAGATAAGTCCTGCAATATTTATAAAATCATTAATATATGATACTGACAGTTCTTTATGTATTATAAAATTGGCTGTGGAATTCGGGACAGCCAATACTCTTTTTAAAAATGTATTCTCCTGTGTTTGTAAGGACGTAATATTTGCTCTTCCCCATATCGCTGACCCATGGCATACACCAGTCACACACTTAGTTCTGTATAGAGTGAGAATTTCCCTTATGGGTTTATTTCCTATTTTTGCCGCAAATCTGAAAATTCCTTCAATTATTCTTAGAAATTTCAGATTGCATGAGTCGATATGAGGTTTCCATGAGTCCTTACTACTAAATATAAGACCTAAATAGGAGAACGTTGACACTCTCCCTATAACTACACCTCCAGCGTGATGTTTTTTATGCTTCAACTTAGATTTCCCGCATGTCATTACAAATGTTTTAGTAAGGTTTATCTTTAAATCCTTTTTTGACATGAATTCAGCAAACTTCTCAATTAAAATTTGTAAGCCATTCGCTGTCCTCGATAGGAGGACAGCGTCATCGGCATAAAGTAAAACTGGAGTGTTGCGTGTTCCAACTTTTGGGGTATCTGCATTTTCATTTTGTAAATAGGTATCTATGTTATTAATATATAAAGAAAAGAGCAGTGGCGCCAGTACGCAGCCCTGGCGTATTCCCCTTGTAACTCTAAAATCCTCAGTGCATTCACCCTTTATTCCAAAACGTACTCTTGAGGTTAAAAATGAATAAATTTGGGACAAATATATAATAATATCAGTGGGTGCTCATTCAGGGTTTGCCACAATTTAGTATGACTAACGAGGTCAAACGCACTTGTTAAATCTAAAAAGCAAAGATGAAGAGCCCCCTCCTTGGCAAGAGTATATTTTCCCATAAGTAATTCCAAATTTAAACACTGTTCTACAGTTCCAATTCCCCTTCTGAACCCATACTGAACTTCAGAAAGAATATTATGTTCGTTAGCCCATTCTTCCTACCTCCCCAGAAGAATTCGTCCCATTAATTTCGAGGTTGAGTCCAGAAGGGATATGGGTCTATAACAATTTGCTTTCCCTCTATCTCCTTTTTTAAAAATTGGTACGATAATGCTTTCTGTCCAAGATACTGGCAGAAAACCCCTTATCGCAGCGTTAAAAACCTTTAAAAGGATCGGAGTCCAATAATCCATATTACATTTAAAAATATCAATGGGTACCCCATCTGGGCCAGCGGCTTTTCTGCTAGCACTTTTATAGAGGGCGATTTTAATTTCTTCAGAGGTAATTGGTAAAATTTCTACGGGGTCAACTAAAATAAAATTACCGTTCTTTATTTTGCTAATTTTTACTGCTTCTGGATTAAAAATACTCTCAAAATGGATCATCAAGTCTTCAGGGGGAACAGCTATTTCTATTCTCCCCGTTGCATCATCTTTAAAAAACGGGTAATCTATTGTTCTCCAAAATAGTGCTGCATTTCTGGTTTCTGCGGCCTCTACTAGGCTTGCCCATGCATCCTCCCGTATTTCACCTTTTCGTTCGTTTAAGGTTTTCCTATAATCCTTCCTTAGGTTACTTATTTTAACGTTATCCCTAGGTTTTATTTTTAGGGCTGTTTTCAGATCTCTATTTAATTTGGAACATTCTTTATTAAACCATCTTGGGTTATTATCACAGGCCTTATGCTTCTTTTTAAATGTTAAATCACCCGCTATCTCCATAGTAATATTACTAAAAGCGTTTATAGTTTCTGCATCTGTTGAAAAATTATTCATGCAGATACTAATTTCCTTTTGTATTTTCCCTTTTAAGTTATTTAGAAAACTTGTTGGATCTACACTTGACCACTTAATGGATACTCCATTTTTTCCTTTGGATTTTAATTCTGAATTTGAGGCCTTTCCCCTCAATCTTTGTGAGAGGTTAAGCCTCAATGTCGGAATCAGTGGGTGATGATCACTATGCAGTGTTTCTATAATTAAGCATTTTTCCACCAGACCCTTGTATTTAATAGATATAACAAAATGATCAATATTTGATGCTGATCTACCTCCTACATATGTATGTTTCGCTACTTCTCCCTCTAAAATATCGGGTTCTATAATCGCTAGATTATATTTTGAGATACTATTATTTATTTCATCCCCATAAGCATCATGTGGAAAATGGGGAATTCGATCTCCAAAGCAATCACTGAACCCACATTGTTCACCTACCAAAATTTCACAAATTTCACAGTTAAAATCAACCGCCCAGATAAGTGTATACTCCCCTCCCAATTCCTTTAAAAAAAGCTCTAGATCTTCCTCTAGGGCCTTAATTACCATTGGTCTAGTAACATCAAAAATATTATTATAAAAATTAATTAACACCATTGTCTGTTTCCCTTCCGAATAAAGTTGTATTAATTGATAATATTGTGACTTAATATTAACTTCCTTTACTGTTAGAGGCGCAGTTACAGCTATTAATGTTGCCAGGCCTCCTTTTGCTCTCCCCTTCTAGACGGGCTAGCGTTAGTACAAATTACTTTAAAACCATTAATAAAAAAGGTTCAGTAATCCAAGTTTCCTGGATCATAATTACTTCACATCCCTCTATAATTTCAAGCCAGTCGTCATTAGTTATCTTATTTTTAACTCCTGCTACATTCCAGGACATAATGTTAGTAGCTTTGTTATTTTGTACAATTAAATAGTCTCCAGCAGCCTCCTCCATATCCCTAGAGGGGTATCTTCCCTGGTAATGGGGGAAACATTTTGTACATTAATTAGTATTTGCGGACATAAGCCGCCTGCTGGCTTGTTTACCATCGGGGTGTATAGTGGAGCTCTAATAACATCAATTTCAGCATCCTCCCTATGTCAATCAATCTCACTACAGGATTGTAATGGTTCATACCTATTGTATGTAGAAACATTTATCATGGGTCTGTACACATTAGAATTAGGACCATTGACTTTGTTGGTCTTGTCGGTTATCCTGTAAAAATAGCCCAGCGGGACAGCAATTATATCTTCAGCTATATTAGGATTCATTGCTATATTAGAATTCATTGCTACAACTTTATATGCAAGTACCTCCAACAAATCTCTAACCAGATCCCTGCTACGGAAGTTTATTACTATGCAATCTCCTACGCATTGTTTCATGGATCTACCCACCCAACTCACCCTTCTCAACATTATTATATTTCTTAACAAGACATTTCTATCCATATTTGTATTCGCTGTGAACCAATATATCACTTTATTTTTTAATGACTCATAGGACTCAAGCTTCTTATCCTCCACCCTAGCCACATTTTTAAGTATGATAACATATGGTGTCGACTGTGGTGGAAGGTGTAAAGAAGCTAACTTTCGAAGTTCTTCCGTGTTAGTATTAGTGTCTATATTCACAGTTCTGCTTGGATCAACCATTCTCTCGGTTTCTTTAGGGCATATGGGGGGAAATTGCTGTACATTTGATGACCTTTGATCTTGTGCAAATTGTATATTTTCCCCCGTAATAGGTTTGGTCGAACTTTGTTTTAGCTGAACAACAGTTGGGGCTTCTTTTTGCCTTGGTGTTGATTTATCACTCACGGATGGTAAAGTAGAATTTTTTGGAGTGATGAGTCCCATTACCAGGTTCATTAGGGAGGTTACATCTTTTTGAACCAATTTAATCTCTGACATTACTTTGCGTTCAATATTGTCCAGTTTAGAATGCAATTTTTTAGATAATGTCTCGAGGTTATCGATCATTTGATCATTTCCTTTTAGGTTTTCCCCTCCTTTAATCGTTTATCTAACCTACCGCCTTTGTTTACCTTCTGGTTCGGTCTAGGTTTCCCACTCTTACTGTCATCAGAACTAGGTTTTAATTTCGGCACTTGTTTAGCCTTTTTTGCTGGTGGTATAACTAAATCTATATTATCCGATAGGGCTGTAATTTCCAGCGATGTTGTTAATATACACCGATTATCTGATTTCCTGGGTGTAGCCTTTTTATTCACAAATTGTCTATCTGGCACAACCTCTAGTTCTATAGACTTCTCTTTACCAATAGACACCTGATTCGTGGCCTCACAACAATCTTCTAGAGTCTCATGTACCGATACCACCAAGTCGGCATCAAGTGCTGTTTTTGTCGCCGCCAATTGTTCCTCCACAAGAACAATCTCACTGTCAATCCTTCCCACAGCAGATTTTAAATACTTCGTGATTGGCATATTATCTGTATGTGGTTTTCCCGTGGAGTACGGTTGCTTCCTCTTGCCCATTTTCCCGCAAGTAATGAGACATAAGCGATAGCAATGTTTTATAACAAATGATGATTCACCTTACCAGGATTCTCCGTTGTTCTTTTTATATACAGCCAAGGGGGGTGGCCCTGCCCTGCCTCTTCCTGTCGCTGACGGGCGCAGACGGGCCCGCCCTTGGCCTGGGCTTCGCCCGCGCGCGTCCCGCGCTGTGGGAGGGCAGCCGCGCTTTTGTCCTGGCAGGGGGCGGGAGGCGCCTGTGCTGACGCTGTATCCCAGTGCCGATGCGGGGCTGCTGGGAAGTGTAGGCCGTTCCCCTCACGGCGTGGAGTTAGTAAAAATTGAAGCCGTTCCCCTCACGGCGGAAAAGACAGAGACTGCAAGCCGTTCCCCTCACGGCAGGTATGATCAACTTGTGAGCGCGTCCCGCGCTGCGGGAGGGCTGCTGCGCTTTTGTCCTGGCAGGGGACGGGAGGCGCCTGTGCTGACGCTGTACGCGCAATGTCATCAGTTCTGCGCGTTGGAATTTCCAAGGCGGCACTCGCTCGGCGACGCTTTTCGTCGCGAGTGGAGTTGCGGTCTGTTGTACGCCTTTCCGCCTATACCACTTCTACCCAGAGTGTTGAAGAAGATTCGGCACGACCGGGCCCAAGTCATTCTTGTGGCTCCGGACTGGGCTCGAAGAGTTTGGTATCCCGAGCTACTCAGTATGAGCGTAGATCCCCCGATCCGTCTGCCTCTTCGGGAGGATCTTCTGTCGCAGCAGCAGGGGACGGTCCTCCACCCAACCTGTCCAGCCTCCACCTGCTTGCGTGGAGATTGAGCGGCGGCAGTTGATTCCTTTCGACTTGCCTCCCGAAGTTTATGATGTGATTCTGGCAGCCAGGCGTCCCTCCACTAAAGTGGTATAAGCCTGCAGGTGGAACAAGTTTGTGGCGTGGTGCACAGCAAAGGCTGTGAATCCCCTTTCTGCCCCTCTTTCTGAGGTTCTTCTGTTCCTTCTTTCCCTGGCCCAACAGGGTTCTCCCCTGGGTACCATCAAGGGCTATCTTTGTGCCATCTCGGCCTTCCTCAGGCTTCCTGATCAGCCCTCCCTTTTCAAGTCCCCTGTTAACAGGTTTCTAAAAGGCATTACACACCTCTTCCCTCCTGTTCCGTTTGTGATGCCTCAGTGGGACTTGAACTTGGTTCTTACCTTTCTTATGTGCGCTCCCTTTGAGCCTCTACATAACTGTCCTCTTCGTCTTCTGACTCTGAAGACAGCCTTTCTGGTGGCCATCACCTCCGCTCGGCGGGTGAGTGAGCTCCAGGCTCTATCATGTAAACCTCCCTTTCTGTCTGTCCATCCAGACAAGGTTGTTCTTAGGACGCGTCCGTCCTTCTTGCCAAAGGTGGTTACTGCCTTCCACATTGGGCAGACCATCACTTTGCCCACCTTCTTTCCGCCTCCGCATCCTTCCAGAGAGGAAGAGAGGCTCCACCGTCTGGACCCAAAACGTGCGCTTTCCTTTTACGTCAACCGCACACAACACTTCCGGGTGGATGACCAGCTCTTTGTTGGCTACGTGGGCGCCAAAAAAGGTCGGGCGGTGCACAAGAGAACCATCTCCCGCTGGGTAACCTTGTGTATCAAAGCCTGCTATTCTTTGGCTAAGAAGGAGCCTCCTGTTGGGCTGCGTGCCCATTCCACCAGGGCAACGGCTGCTACCACGGCTTTGGGCTGCGGTGTTCCGCTGCAGGATATCTGTCAGGCAGCTACGTGCGCCTCGCTGCACACGTTTACAAAGCATTACTGCCTTGACAGTCAGGTCCGGAGGTACGGCTTCTTTGGCCGTTCTGTCCTCCGGGACTTCCTTGTCTGATCTTTGTTCGCAGACCCACCACCGGGGTTGGTATTGCTGGGGTATCTATTCTAAGGTAAGGAATCTGTCACTAACGTGTCTCTTTCAGATGCACAAGTTACTAACTTGTGTAACGATATATCTGTAAGAGACAGTAGTTAGTGACAGATTCCTTACCGCCCCACCCATCCTCCCCGTTCTGCGAACTGATTTCTAGGGTTAAGGACATCCCTTTCAGGGCCCTAGTATTTTTCAGACACCTATGTCAGCTTCTTGCATGGCTCTGCGTTCCTGGCGCGGAAAGTCGTGTACAGAACTGACGTCAGCGCGCAGGGGCGGCGTCTAAGTACTGCCCGCGACGTCATCCCGGCGATCACGACGCCGACGACGGACGCGGAGCCGCACGACGCCGCCTACCGACGCGCAAGGGTACTGCTACGCAAAAACTTTCCGGATCCAGCCTGACGCCTGGGGATATTCTAAGGTAAGGAATCTGTCACTAACTACTGTCTCTTACAGATATATCGTTACACAAGTTAGTAACTTGTGCTTCAGGATCAGTACTGGGCTCAAAGATGCAGCACTGTGGTCTCTCCTGATAACAGGTGAGTAAATCGGAATTCGGAGTTCGGCTGATTTTAGAGGAATATTATAAAGTTCCAAAACTCCACACTTAGAAGAATTTCCAAGTGAAACCAGTCAATGTTAGCCTATGGAAGGATATTCAAGTTACTGGCAAGTACGGTTAAAATTACTTTTCAGGATCAATACTGGGCTCAAAGATGCAGCACTGTGGTCTCTCCTGATAACAGGTGAGTAAATCGGAATTCGTAGTTCGGCTGATTTTAGAGGAATATTTGCACAATGGTGAAGGAAGGGGGTGGGCCCTGAGGCGCGTTTTAAGTTGGAGAATTAATTCCTCCTCAATCCCGAGGGTCCCTAGGGGCCAACTGGCCCACCAGATACCTCCAGTATGCGCCAGAGAGCTGCGTTGCAGAGAGGTGTTCAGAGGCCACGCCCCTTTTACAACACTTTGCAACGCAGCTCCGTGGCGCTTACTGGAGGTACCTGGTGGGCTAGTTGGCCTCCAGGGACCCTCAGGATTGAAGGGGATTTAATTCCCCATCTTAAAACGGGCCACGGGGCCGGTTTGCACACATGTCACCTGAAGCCCCGCCCCCTCCCTTCACCACTGTGCAAACGCGCCCCGTGGCGCGTTTTAAGTTGGGGGATTAAGTCCCCTTGAATCCTGAGGGTCCCTGGGGTCCAACTATCCCACCAGGTACCTCCAGTAAGCGCCACAGAGCTGCGTTGCAGAGAGGTGTAAAAGGGGCGTGGCCTCTGTACACCTCTCTGCAACGCAGCCTCTGGCGCATACTGGAGGTTCCTGGTGGGCTAGTTGACCCCAGGGACCCCAGTATTCAAGGGGAATTCGTTCTCCTCTGCAAACGCGCCAGGGGCGCGTTTGCAGAGTGGTAAAGGAAGGGGGCGGGGCCTGTGGTCCGATCGTTTTTTTTTTTGTTTTTTTGCCGAAGGGGGCTGTGTGGCCCCCTTCCTTTTTCCTTTTGGGCCCTGGGGACCCCATCCCCCAGGGCCTTACCCCTTTTTTTTTAAACGGGAAGGGGGCCGCGTGGCCCCCCTCCCGTGGCCGATTCCGGCCCCGGGGACCCCATACCCCGGGGCATGGCCACTCTTTTTATTATTTTTTAAGGAGGGGGCTGCGTGGCCCCCTCCTCAGGCCTCTCTTTTGCCCCGGGGACCCCATCCCCCGGGGCAGGCCTTTATTTATTTATTTTTATTTTTATTTTTTTGGGGAGGGGCTGGCCCTCTCCGTTGGGGACCGTGGGGGTCCCCAATCCCCCACGGTCCCAGCCGGCTCCCTGCGTCCCTCGGGAGCCGGCATTGCTTTCCACATGGGGAGCTGCTGACATGCAGCTCCCCATGTGGAAAGCAATCTGCTTTGCTTCATTGAAGCGAGAGCAGGTTTCCTGCTCTCGCTTCAATGAAGCAGCAGTTTGTAATGACAGGACGGAGCCGCGAGGCTCCCGTCCCTGTCATTGCAAACTACAGTGTCCCGGGGGTGAGCACCCGGGACACTGCAGGAGCCGGCCCTGGGGGTGGCGGTCCCCAGGGCCATCAATGGCTCCAGGAGGGGGCCGCGCGGCCCTCCCCACATCTGCAAAGCCCCGGGGAGGTGGTGGTCCCCGGGCTTCGGGGTCCAAAACGGACCCCCATTTTAAATTTGTTAGTGCCCCGGGAGGTGGCGGTCTCAGGGGCGTGTGGGGGCTGGAGCCCCCCACACAGGTGATTTAATTTTAAAAAGAAGCCCCGGGGGTGGCGGTCTCGGGGCGTGTGGGGGCTGGAGCCCCCACACAGGTGATTTAATTTTAAAAAGAAGCCCCGGGGCTGGCGGTCTCCGGGGCTGCGGGAGGGCTCAGAGCCCTCCCGCACCATTTTGTTTAAAGCCCCGGGGGTGGCGGTCCCCAGGGCTTGGGGGCCTTAGAGGCCCCCATATAATTAATAATAAAGCCCCGCATGCCCCCGGGACTTGGCCCACCCGGGGGCCAATTAACCACGAAGCGCGAGAGCCCGTGCTTCTTTTTTTTTTTTTATCGGCAGGATCCGCGCACCCAGCGCGTTTTCTGCCGATTAAAAAAAAAAAAAAAAAAAAAAATGTTTATAGTGTAGGAGCTAGAAAAATTATTTTCCAGTGCTCTTACATGAGGGGGTCAGGTTTTTCTCGATTTTTGTTTCACTTAAGTTGTGCACAATTTCTCACATACATTATATAATTTATATGGTGTGGAGGCTGCCGATGATGATAAGTGGAGCATACTGATGAGAACCTATCAGCAGCTCCCTGGAGGGTGTTTCCGTGAGGTGCCTCCTCACCTCTCTCACACTTTTTTGGTGGTGAAGGAGAGAAATTACGTGAAGTAAGAAATACACACTGGTTATTGTGTGTGGGAGATGGTCACATAAAGATTTGTATATGAGGATAGGAGCACCCCAAGTGTACAGCATTGCCAAGCTAGTACCTGAAGTATTATCACCAATAAGAGGTGTGGGGAATGCCCAAGAATTTTTATCCTGAGATATAGAGCAGGTTTTTGGTGTTGAAGAACGTGTTAAGTGGACAAAAAGCGGGAACCATGATATTGTCATATTTCTGAGAAGTATGTTGTGATTCTATAGGACTATGGCTCATTCGTCAACCAGGTTTTCACCATTTGAGTTGTTGAGGGATAGAAAAGCTAATACCCCTTTTCGTCCAGCTTGGATGTCCAAAAGGTTGAAGAGTGAGTCTATGTTGAAAGTCTAATGCTGTTGGTCAAAGAGAACATCAATCAAGCTCAGAACAAGCAGAAATGCTGGTATAATCAGAAGAAAGGAGTGAAAAATGTTGTTCCGCATGTTGGAGATGCATCAGCTACTCGTGTACAAAAAGGGAGAAACAAGTTTGCTGATCCCGTAAATATTTAGAAAGCTTGTGGTAATGCTGTCAGAGGTGCTGGTGGTCATTGGTGGAAACTCTCCAGGGTGGTGAAAGTGAGAGATAAGGATTCCAATTCCACTACCAATAACCATAGGGAGAAGAAGGTGGTGAGCGATATGGAGTCCAATTTGACTACCAGTAATCACAGAAAGGAGAAGGTGGTTACCCCTCTGAGTAATTCGAAGTTGTGAACTGCAAATCTCAGTAATTGACTTGGACAATATTTATCTTGCTCTGCTATAATGATTGCCCTCCATGGCACCTGCACCATTCCCCTGTACTGCAAGTTGCCCGACACACGTTATGTACCCCAGAAACAGGTAAGGCTGGGAGAAAAGAAAAATGAGGAAATGGATAAACACGGTTATTTAGTCTAGCCCGCGACCCTCCTGCATATGTGTATCAACCCCAAAGAAACTATCAAGCATCTCATTCATATATCCTGTATGGTTCACCCAGGGGTAATGGTCCAAAAAAAAGGACAGCACTAACCACAGCCAACCGAGAAACTATCACCCAGTACAAAATGCACTTTTCAGGTTATATGCCCGCATGATCCAGTCACCTGAAACCTGCAGCTCACTACAGCAAGTAGCACAGGTGGCAAAGACCTGATCTAGAGCGCTTCTTATCACTATTGGCCAAAGCCGACTATATCTGTAAGCTCCATGGAGCCGCCGTCCTAGTAAATGTTGCTCAGTGTTTTACTGAGCTCGCTGTATCAAATGTTGTGAGGAGCACTCTTATCAGCACGTGTTTAAAGGAAGGAGCCAAAAGGGACTCTCCTGCTCTGTCCGACTGAAGGGGGTCTTCTCATCAGCTGGACCCCGATATTACCATCTTTGCCAAACACCACTGCAAAATGTAAACCTACACAATTCTGCTGAGAAGTGATCTAAAATGTGAAAAACACATCAACCAAACAATCGCTCAAGAGAGCTGACCCAGAGCAACCAATGACGGAAGGGAGCCGATCTAAATCTCCCATTTTTGTTTATGTTTACATAAGATCTTTTAAGCAGGTAAAGCTGTCTCAAACCATATCTATAAAGCAAAACTGTTTACATTTGCAAGTTATTTTAAAACATGATTAACTGTATTTCAGTATTTTAATTAAAAATCAAAGCATTTTTCAGTTGTAATGCAGGGATTATCTTGTGAGTTTATATATTCAAACTATTAAAAGGTTGTCCATTTTTATGAAGCAAATAAAACAATAAGTTGATTTAACCTCTTAAATGCGGCCGTCAGGCAATGGCCGCACTGACTCCTCTATGCGTCTGTCGGGCATTGGCTGCACTGGGGAGGGTAATAAAGGCCACTTTGGTGTTCTGCATCAGAGGGAGTCCTTTATTGTTTTTGTCATCAGGCTGCTCTAGAAAAACAGGTCCTGAGCTGCCTGTTTTCTTTTTTTTATTTACTGCAGTGACGATCGGCACGCAGGGTATGCTGACGTTGCAGTAAAAGTAAAACGAGCCGATGGGCTCGTTTTACTTTTACTGAATAGGTGCTCGGGGGCATATCTCAGCCCCTAGAGTGCTGAACTTTCCAATGGGACCCCTGCCCAGTGGATCCCTGCTTGGGGATTGCCACAGAAGAGAGATCCCCAAGCAGAGATCCACCCACTCGGTACAAGGGATAAGGGGAGCAGCCCCTTGGGCTAGAGCTTGTGCTCAGAAGTGGATCAAACTGAGGTCAATGGGAGTCCCCTTGCAAGGGCTCCAATTAACCTTGGTTAGATCCGTTCCTTTCGTGGGCACTAGACCCAGCCACACAAGTGCCACATAGTTTTTATTGGCACAAGTGAGGTAATGCTGCCTGGTAGGAATTTTGTGGATTCCTGCGGATTCTGGAAGTTTCCATCACTGAAATGTAAGGAAAATGAGTGATTTTAGACAAAGTTTGAATTTTGCAGGGCATTGTGAGTAAGAAAACCTCATGGGATACACGCAAGGCACACAACCATGCACTCCCCTACTTGTCTAGTTTTCAAACTGTGCGGGTTTGTAATGTTTTCCTCTGGGACACCCGCACTAGGACCAAAAATCTACAGCCACACACATTGGAAGAAAAGGGTCAGTTTTCAGTGGAAAACATGTGATGAATCCATGCTGCTTTTTGGGCCATTTCCTGTTGCAGACACTAGGCCTACCCACACAAGTGAGGTACCATTTTTATCGGAAAACGTAGGGAAATGCTGGGTGGAAGGACATTTGTGGCTCCCTGCAGATTCCAGAACTTTCCAGCACAGAAATGTGAGGAAAATGTGGGTTTTTTTACTCAAGGTTTGAGATTTGCAAGTGATTCTAGCTAAAACAACATGATGAGAGCCACACAAGTCCCCCATCCTGGATTTCCCTTGGTGTCTAGTTTTTAAAAATGTACAGGTTTACTAGGTTTCTCAAGGTGCCAGCTGAGCTAGGGCTTAAAATCCACAGCTACCCACTTTGCAAAAAACAGGTCGGCTTTGAGCGGAAAAATGTGATGTATCCATGTTGCATTTTGGGCCATTTCCTGTTGTGGGTACTATGCCTACCCACACAAGTGAGGTATCATTTTTATCGGAAGACTTACGGGTGGAAGGGAGTTTGTGGCTTCCCGCAGATTCCAGAACTTTCTGTCACAGAAATGTGAGGAAAATGTTTTTTTAGTCAAAGTTTGATGTTTGAAAGGGGTTCTGGGTAAGACAACATGGTGAGAGCCATGCTAGTCACCCCATCCTGGATTCCCCTAAGTGTGTAGTTTTCTAAAATGTACAGGTTTGCTAGGTTTCCCTAGGTGCCAGCTGAGCTACGGCCCAAAATCCACAGCTACCCACTTTGCAAAAAAAGGGTCATATTTCAGTGGTAAAATATGAAGAGTCCATGTTGTGTTTTGGGCCGTTTTCTGTCACAGGCACTAGGCCTACCTGCGCAAGTGAGGCACCATTTTTATTGGAAGACGTGGTAGCATTGAATTGTAAAATAGTTATTGTTAGATTTGGGGGTCTCTAGTTGGCAGAGGTATGTACCCTTGTCCAAATAGGGACCCTTGAGTCTAGTCAGGGAAAGTAGGTACACTCCTGAAATAACCCCTGCTCACCCTCTTGGTAGCTTGGCACGAGCAGACAGGCTTAGTTCAGAGGCAGTGTGTAAAGCATTTGTGAACACATACAGTAATCAAGTGACAACACTACAAATGGACACCACACAGGTTATATATTTATAAAAATAGGTATATTTTATATAGATTTATCACAAGACCATAAACGACAAAAATAATCCACAATACTGTTAAGAATGCTTAGTTCTGATCAAAAAGGCTTAATTCAAGGTTCTGTGCGAGTCGGTAGCCTCCTCCGGCTACGGCGATGTCGAGAACAAACAGAGTGTAACAAATCCAGCTGACCGCGTCGAGACGGGCCAACACAGCGTAGACAGACTCAGTCACAGTACCTTTTACTTGAAGCGGCAGGCACGGGCGTGCGAGCCGGATGGCTGTTCTGTCGCGGTCGCGATGCAAAATGGAAGCGTTGCAGGACGCGTTGTCCCTCGATGCGGTGCAGGCAGCGGCTCGTTGACGTCGTCGAGACGGAGTCGGTGAGACCAGGGCCGTGCGTTGCAGGGCGAGACGGTGCTTCGATGCGGTGCTGGCAGGTTGCGGTGCGGCGACGGAGCCGGATTCAGGAGCTGGCGTCGATCAGTCCGGACAGCGGTGCGAGTCGGGCGGTGCGTCGCAAAGCGTGCGAGCGGTGCCCAACTCCGGTGCGGTCACAGGACTCGAACTCAGCAGCAGTGACCGTGTCGGTCGGACCAGTTCGATTCGGCGTAGCGAAGCGTTGCAGGACGCGTTGTCCCTCGATGCGGTGCAGGCAGCGGCTCGTTGACGGAGTCGGTGAGACCAGGGCCGTGCGTTGCAGGGCGAGACGGTGCTTCGATGCGGTGCTTACAGGACACCGAGTCGGTCGTGAGAGTCGGTCACAGCTCCCTACCTCTGCAGCCACTGAAACAGAGTTTCCAGCAGCAATTCACAAAGGGGGTGAAGTCCAATGGTCCTGGGACTTCGGTCAGGGGGCAAGCTCTCTTCCAAGCCCTTGGAGATCCTTCACAAGTTGATGAAAGTCACAGCAAAGCAAAAGTTCCTTTCTCCTTTCTTTGGCAGTCAGGCAAACCACTGCAGGCCAATCCCCCAAGCAGCACTTCAGGCTTAGGGATAGTCTCTCCTCAGTTTCTTCTTGGTTCCGCTCCTCAGCAAAGGTTTCTTCTTGTTCCCAAAAGTGATCTAATTTTCCTGGGGTCTGGGTGCCCCTCTTATACCCTGATTCTCTTTGTTCTCTGGAGGCAGAGAGGCCTCCGCCTAGTCCAAAACCAGTTCTGGTCAGTCCTGGAGCACTTTGTTTTTCTGACTCCTTCTTTCCTTTCAGAATGTGGGGCAGAGTGCTCAGCTGCCCGGCAGGAGGTGGAGCCAGCATTGTGGAAGGCAGGCACAGCCCTATTCAGACCCAGATGCAACTCCTCCCTCCACTCTGGATGCAGATCTTTCTATTCAGCCCAGCGCTGACTCACCCTGTCTCCTGTAGCCACCCCCAGCCCCTGTCACTCAATCTCCAGACAAGGAATACACAACCTAGCAGAGGCAGGCTTGGATAGTTAGGCAAGAAAATACCCACTTTCTAAAAGTGGTATTTTCAAACACAGAATGTTAAAACCAACTTCACTAAAAGATGCATTTTATCATCCTGAGTTCAGGCATACTAAATTCGTTTTTCTACCATGTTCCCTGGGTCAGTTCTGACTATAAGGTGTAATAGTCAGTCTGCCCATTCTGGCCTATGGGGAGCAGGTAGCCTTGCAATAGTGAAAAACGAAAATGGCTGTAATTCACTATTAGGACATTCCACACACACCAGGGCATGTCCTACCTTATACTTACAATGCACCCTGCCCTAGGGCCTACTTTAGGGGTGACCAACATGCAGTAAAGGGAAGGTTTAGGGACTGGTAAGTGGGTGTACTCACCAAGTCGACATGGCAGCCCTAGGCTGCACACAGGCTCTGCGATGGCAGGCCTGAGACACATTTTACAGGCCGCTTCTGTGGGTGGCACAACCAGTGCTGCAAGCCCACCAGCGGCATTGGATTTACAAGCCCTGGGCACACTGAGTGCACTGTACTAGGGACTGACAAGTAAACCAATCATCCAATCATGGAGTCACTAATACATATATCAATTAACGATAGGGAGCACTTGCACTTTGGCACTGATTAGCAGCGGCAAAGTGCCCATGAGCATCTAGTCCAGCCAAAACATATCGGCAACAGTGGAGGCATTACGAAAAAATGGAAGGGAGACCCACGCCAAGGATGCCAGGTCTAACAGTTATTATTACCAATTGGATTTTGCTGCATTCATGCTTTCCAAATGTAAGCCAGTGTGTGAGAAAGAAGACCCTTTGAAAAAAAAGCCCCTTAATCATATGCTCGTACGGGTACCCACAAATGTACAAATAACCACTGCTCCTAAGCTACATATCTTGGGCCAACTTCAGAAATACATAGGTTTCCTTGATACCCATTTTCACTCTACATATTTTACCATATGAATTAGTCTATACTCCGTACACAATGAATAAACATTGTACGGTGGAGGTCAGTTGTTGGCTCTGGGTACATCAAGTTCTTTGAGAACCTACAAACCCTATATAGCCCGCAACCAAAAGGGTCTACCAAACGTACTGGTACATTGCTTTTGTAAATCTGCCATCATGACAAAAAGTTACACTTGAAAACATTGTCACAAATGGCTGTTCTTTTGTACTCATTTTCATCATCATCAATAACTTTACTTCGGCCATTGCGACTAGGCCTGGGCAGTAAATTCCGTTCCGCTCGCGGAATTTGCGGAATTAGGGTAATTTCGCGTTCCACGGATAACGCGAAATTGCCAAAAATTCCGCGGCTTCATGGAGTTTTTTGCTTGTTCGCGCTTTCAAAATGCATGTTCGCAAGATATTTCTCCCCGAGCACGCAAACAGCGTTCGCGAACAGGAAAAAAGCATCGCGAACGGGCGGAACAAGCAATTCCGCGTGTTCACTGAACTTTTGCGTGCTCGCGGAGATTTTTTACCGTTTTGCGGAGCTTTGCGTAGCGCGACTACGCAAATTCCGCCCACCCCTAATTGCGACCATAAAAGTGCCTTATGCGTGCAATTCTTGAAAAAACTGAATAAAACAGGCAAAGTTAAATAGCAGCAATTTACAGAGACCAGATAGGTAATGATCATAAACAGCAGACTCACAGGGGTCTATATATATATATACACACACACACAAGGTCAGTAGCTGCATGTTGTAATTGATCAAACGTCATAAATGACAAAGGCATGGAATAAAACAACGAAAAAGTGCAAATGCATACAGTACATGAAAATTCTAACTCCCAGGCTAGGACTAATGTATAAAAAAAATAAGGTCCATCTTGAGCAATAGTTCTTTGCGATGGTGCAAGGGCTGCAAAAAGTGCCAGTGCCTCTAGTGCAAAGGAGGCAATGTAAACATACAAGTGAACGATAATAAGACAGTTAAAAGAAAGCTAGGAGGATAGTTTCAATATTTCTTTATTTCAACAGTTAGTTTCTTTGGGACAACCTTGAGGGATCTACACATATGGCCCCCTTACTGAATTCAGAATGAATGTTGTCTTCTTTACAGAAATATATAGCTTTCCTAGATCACCTTGGGTTTCACACTGGTTTCCACCACAAACTGGAAGTAGGCTGAAAGCACAAAGTAGGAAAAATGGGCTACCTCTTTGAAAAAATGCCAAAACTGTGGTAATAATTCGTTTCTTTGATTCAGCTCTGCAAGTGTCTGAAAGCTGGGAAGATGGCGACTTTAGCACAGCAAACCGTTAGTTGATTAAATTTTGTAGGAAAACAGACAGACACTTTTATCCATAGCACTTTTTTCCCCAAAAATTCAAAGTGTAGCTATATTTTGGCTATTTTCTCTGTCCCCTCCAGGGGAATCCACAAACCCTGGGTACCTATAGAACCCCCAGACACAAATTTGGTGTTGATAACTTATGTGGACTAAACTTTATGAAGGCCTAAGCACGAACAACCCCAAATAGCCAATAAAAGGCTCAGCACTGCGGGGGTGGGCCTGTGGCGAGGGGGAGTCCCAGCAGTTAAGAGTTTTAAAAAATTCGTTTAAACTTGTATATAAATGGATGGGTGAAGCTTAGTCTAAAACATATACTTCTTAGAGTATGTTGAGTGTGTTTTCCTATTAATTCTTTTAGTAGACGGATCAACAGTTAACATAGTTGACTTGAGTTTTAATCTTGATGAGATACAGCTCGGAAAAAAGCACACATTCCCTTTAGATACACAGTGATTACCTGCCTATCCATTGTTCACACTCCAAGCAGTAAACATTTGTAATAAAAAGAATTTGTATATTATTCAAAGAAGTAAAAATGTATACTTTACTTTTCCTTTATAGACTTCCTGCTTCTTACAAGAGCCTTCCTTCCATATCGGAGACGTTTCCTACATTGCGCACAATGATTGAGGTGCTAAACACAGACTCATCAGCCCGCTGTGAAAAGAAACTATAACAATTAGTTTAATTTTAAAAGAGAAGGGCAGGACGCCTTGTTTTTTTTGTTATTTATAAAAAGGTAAACTATAATAGGAAATCAGGTTGTTTATTACTTTTGATACTTTTTTAATAAAAAGTAAATGATGGAGTACTTGAATCATTTTTGGTTACTGTTATTTTTGGGCTTCCATTTAAGACGTGGACATAAAAATCTGGTTTTGTACTTGGTTAATTCCACGGCTTTCCTTGAAAAAGACCAGCAAATCTTGTTAAGCGAGAGATCGAAATAACTAAAATAATGATGTTAAAAGAAATTAAGCTGTATGTTGCAGGTGCAAATTCTTTTTCAGGTTTGTTTTCTGAAGGCACTTTTAAAATAAATGCAATACCTCTGTTCTGTGTGTCACAATCAAGGGTTTTCTCGGACTTTAAATTATTCTTGTGTTTTAACTGTGAACATTTTTCATTCAGTTTTGTTAATGATGCTAAAAGTATGTGAATCACTGAAACGTTGAACCATATCTGTTTTAATTTAGCTTCCTGAGTTCAGTTTAAGCTTTGACAGTTGTTCAAATCGATCTGAAAGCTAAGGGAAAATATAAGTATGAAATAGAGGCCAGTCTGGTATCAGGCTACTTCATCTAAGTATGCCTAAATCTTCCAAAACGTGGCGAGTAAAGTAGTCAGTGGCAAGAGATCTAACGACCTTGTGCTAAACATCTGACTGGTAGGAAACCTGATGTAAGGCTCTTTAATATGTTTACATATTGGGAAGAAGCTTACCCTCTTCCTTGCATTGCAATTTAACTTTGATATCCAACTCTGTTTTGTACTTTACCTGGTAAAAGGAACATTGACAGCAAGCAAATTTAGCATGTCTGTAAAGGACTACAAATGATTGACTAGTTTTGAAATGACAGTCTAACGTTTTTTAAGGTTTTAAGTGCATCTGTTGGCTATTGCGGACTTGAATATCTATGAAAACCTAATTGCCATAAATAGAAAAATTCTAAAAATGTTTACCCTGACTGAGGTTTGGGAACTTTCAGCAGAGCTATTTTAATTGTATTATCAGTTTTGACATTGGATAGTTTTACTTTTTGTTTCTTGATGTTTTAACTGTACCAAAACAGCCAATACAAGTACGCGAATTCCCCATTGATGACTTGACATTTTGCTCATAATATGAAAAATAAGCTGTTAATTTCGATAATGGAAAAATGGAGAATAAAGTGGTGATGGTTTCAAATTGAAGTTTCTTTTGTGCACTTACTGTTTGTGGAAACAATGTTTATTTGAATGATACCGTCTCACACAGTAACATTATTAGTTTTAACATAGGTAAATGAAATGGTGACAGTTTTCGTTTATGATACCTCTTCTCACACACTCAGCTGCACAAACATCTCTAGGCATCACTGAAATGTGCCAAAGCATCTTTCTTAGCAGACTTGTGCTTTCGTAACCCGGAAGTGAAATTGGTGCTCTGTAAAGGTGCCACCTATATCTGTGGCGTTAGTTCCCTTTTCCCACAAACCAAATATATATGTCTTCAACAGCTGTACTGTGTTTACTTAAAAGAGACTATTAGTTATAGATTCCTTACCTTAGTTTTACCCCCAGGTGTCAGACTGGATCCAGAGAATTTTTTCTCAGCAGTGCCCCTGTGCGTCGGTAGGTGGCGTCGGTCGCCTCCGCATTCGTCGTCAGCGTCTTGGTCGCCGTCATAACGCTGTGGTATCTATTTAGACGCCGCCCCTGCGCACTGACGTAATTTCTTTCTTTTTCCGCGCCAGCCACCGCAGATCCGGAGAGAGCGGTACCCTTAGTCACTTTTTTACTAACTCTTTTTCGACTTTTGTCGACATCTTTTTTTGAGTCTTCCGACTCCTGGTGCATGTAGGGATGTCCCGTCCTCAACCCGGCATCAAGCCCTGTGACTCCTGTCACAAGCTGATGTCGGTCACGGACCCACACCGCGACCATGACCCTAGGTCGTGCTCCGACTGTCAGGCCCTCAACCCGAAGTCTTTGCGGGAGCGGTCCCAAAAGCTTCTGGAGGCCCGACAGTCGGCTCCGTGTCGCTCAAGGTCCCCGTCAAGAGGGAGGTCGCGGGACCGGTCGCGGAGTCACCACCACCATTCATCGTCGAAGTCTTCGTCATCGGGTAAGTCGAAGCACAAGAAGAAGGCGAAGAAGCACCGTCGCTCTTCGCCTTCTCCCCGTCCGTCGGCTGACACGACGTGGGACGCGGAAGGTCATCGTCCTTTGGCTCCGCCCGCGGAGCCAGCTGGGACGGCTCTGAGCTTCCCTCCCTTCCCAGGAGCCGGAGAGTCCCCTACCCATCTTCGTGCATTTTATGAAGCTCTCCTCTCCATCTTTGAGCAGCCCGACTCCGCAGGCGCGCCTTCGGGCCCCACAGAATCGGCTGGGGGCTCCAGGCCTTAGATGCCGGCTGCTCCGGCGCCGCAGGGCCACCAGGGATCCAGGCCTGGATCCGGATCGGCGCCGGTCGACCTTACGACACCTCCCCTAGTGCAGATTCCTTTGACGACACCTCCGCCGCTTTCAACACCGGTTGTGTCCCCGGCCGGCGTCGACTCCGGCCTCCCCCTCGACATGGACACGGAGGCGGACTGGAGTCGGGGGGGGGGGGGGGTACTTTTGTACCGCTGTTCATCCCTGGCATTCCTTTTCGCCCTGAGTGGCAGCCAGTAGAGGATGAGGAGGACTGGGAGGGGTCTGTTAGCCCTTTGGCAGACCAGCTAGAGGAGCCGGACTGGAGAGACTGGGTGACGCCAGTGGTCTGTGTACATCCCCAGACCCTGGTATGCTTTCTTCCCCTACCGTGGCTATGGAGGAGGGAGCCTCCTACGCTGTGGTGTTGCGTAGGGCGGCTGAGGCCTTGGGCCTTGAACTTCCTACGGTGGCAGTCAGGACTAACCTCCTGACTGAGGTGCTTCAGCCAGTAGCAGCCTCTTCGGAGCCCCTGCTGCCTTTCAATGAAGCCCTCACGGACATCCTACTGGGCACTTGGTCCAAGCCCAGCACAGGGGCTCCTGTGGACAGAATGATTGCCTGATGCCACTGCCCGGCTCCGGGCGACCCACTTTTCCTCTCCCAACACCCTACCCCTGAGAGCTTCGTGGTCCAAGCCTCAACCTCAAAAGGTGCGTTCCCTACTGCTCCCCCAGATAGGGAATCCAAGAAGCTGGACCATCTTTGGAAGAAGATGTTTTCTTCTGCCAGCTTAAGACTGCGGTTGGTGAACACCGCATGTCTCTTGGGCCGTTATCCCCACTCCATGTGGGACACGGTCGCGCAAGTGCTGCCACAGTGCCCGGAGGAGGCCCGGACTGTCCTCTCCCATGCGCTTGTCGAGGGTAGAGACGCAGCAAAGTTCACCATCCGCTGTGGGCTGGACACCGCCGACTCGCTAGGCAGGACGATTTCTACATCGGTAGCCCTGAGACGCTACGTCTGGCTGAGGTCCACTGGCGTCTCCGGGGATGTCCAATCAACCCTTTTGGACATGCCCTTTGATAGCCGTCGCCTGTTTGGCGACAAGGCAGACAACACGCTCGAGCGCTTCATGGATTCTAGGGCTACAGCCAGATCCTTGGGCCTTGCTACCACCTTGCGCCCTGTGCAGTCTGCTTTTCGCCCCTTTCGTGGCTGCGGAAGGGGTGCCCCACCACGTTCCACAGGCTGGCGCAATCTGCTCAGCCTCTGCGCGGCCGGGGACTTGGGACCCAGCGACTTGGGTCTGGGGGCCAGCGGGCGGGCCAGTCCACAAGTGCCCCCTCTGCAGCAGCCTCCAAATCCTAGTCCGACCTTTCATGGCCACCAGTTGCCAGTGGGCGGCAGGATCCGCCATCACCTCCCCCACTGGCACAACATCACGTCGGACAGGTGGATTTTGCAGATAGTCCAAAGGGGCTACTCCCTCCTCTTCAAGACTACCCCTCCATCCATGCCACCTACATTCCATTGCATGTCGGAGGATCACTTGGCCCTTCTCCGTCAGGAAGTTTCGGCTCTCTTGGCCAAGGGAGCTAACGAGCGCGTCCCTGTCCCAGAAGTAGGTCGTGGTTGCTACTCCCACTACTTTCTGGTTCCCAAGAAGGACAAAGGCCTGCTTCCTATCTTAGACGTCAGGACGTAAACTGCTTCCTCCGGAAGGAGAAGTTCAAAATGTTGACATTAACTCGGGTCCTGTCTGCTCTCGACCTTGGAGACTGGATGGTAGCGTTGGACTTGCAGGACGCATATTTTCACATCTCCGTCTTGCCTGCCCACCGGCGTTACCTACGGTTCACGGTAGGCCACGAGCATTTTCAGTTTACCGTGCTCCCCTTTGGCCTTACCAGTACCCCTCGGGTGTTCACGAAAGTGATGGCGGTGGTCGCAGCTCATCTGCGCAGATCAGGGATTCCAGTCTTCCCCTATCTCGACGACTGGTTGTTGAAGGCGAGCTCTCCCCAGGCTGTTGTCGCCCACCTCCAGACTACGGCGGAACTCCTGTATTCGCTGGGGTTCACTGTCAACGTGCCGAAGTCGCACCTGAACCCTTCTCAGAAGCTCCTTTTCATCGGAGTGGTTCTAGACACAGCGCAGTTTCGGGCCTATCCTCCCAAACAGCGAGTCCGGGATATTCGGGCTATGACACTGATGTTCCAGCCTCTATCTCGGATTTCCGTGAGAATGACCCTGAAGTTGCTGGGCCTCATGGCTTCATGCATCCTGCTGCTGGATCATGGCAGGTGGCATATGCAGGTTCTGCAGTGGGACCTCAAGTTCCAGTGGGCGCAGCATCAGGGGAATCTTTCCGATGTCGTCCAGATCTCGGCGGGGACTGCACATCATTTGCAGTGGTGGCTCACGAACCAGGATTGGGTCAACGGCAGATCCCTCTCCCTTCCCCAACCAGGGTTCACAGTGGTGACAGATGGGCCATTCCTGGGATGGGGCGGCCACATGGGAGAGGCGGAGATTAGAGGCCAGGGCGGACGAACTCAGCCGCCGGTGCTTGATGGATCACGAATGGCGTCTTCACTCGGAGGTGGTGCAAGGTCTCTTTCAGCAGTGGGGAGAGCCTTGGTTAGATCTATTTGCCACCGAAGAGAACGCGCAATGTCAGCAGTTCTGTGCGTTGGAATTTGCAAGGTGGCACTCGCTAGGTGACACTTTTCGTCGCAAGTGGAGTTGCGGTCTTCTATACGCCTTTCCGCCTAAACCACTTCTTCCCAGAGTGCTGAAGAAGATCAAGCGCGACCGGGCCCAAGTCATTCTTGTGGCTCCGGACTGGGCACGAAGAGTCTGGTATCCCGAGCTCTTGAACATGGCCATCGATCCTCTGATCAGACTGCCCCTTAGGGAGGATCTTCTGTCGCAGCAGCAGGGGACGGTCCTCCACCCGAACCTGTCCAGCCTCCACCTCCTTGCGAGGAGATTGAGCGGCTACAGTTGACAGCCTTCAACCTTCCTCCTGAAGTCTGTAATGTTATCTTGGCAGCCAGGCGTCCCTCTACTAAAACAGTATACGCCTGTAGATGGAACAAATTTGTGGCATGGTGCGCAGCAAAGGCTGTGGATCCCCTTTCTGCCCCCCTTTCTGAGGTTCTCCTCTTCCTGCTTTCTTAGGCCCAGCAGGGCTCTGCTCTGGGCACCCTTAAGGGCTACCTTTCGGCCATTTCGGCCTTTCTTCGCCTTCTTAATCAGCCTTCTCTTTTCAAGTTCCCTATTGTAAATCGTTTTCTTAAGGGCATTACTCACTTGTTTCCTCCTATTCCTTTCGTAATTCCCCAGTGGGATTTGAACCTTGTTCTGACTTACCTTATGTGCGCTCCCTTTGAGCCGCTACATAATTGTCCTCTAAGGCTTCTGACGCTTTTCTGGTTGCCATCACCTCTGCTCGCAGGGTGAGTGAGCTTCAGGCTCTGTCTTATAAACCTCCTTTTCTTGTTGTCCATCCGGACAAGGTTGTCCTCCGCACTAGGCCTTCTTTCCTTCCCAAAGTGGTTACCTCTTTCCACATAGGACAGACCATCACTTTGCCCACCTTCTTCCCACCCCCGCATCCTTCCAAGGAGAAAGAGAAACTCCACCGTCTGGATCCAAAACGTGCGTTATCCTTCTATCTGGATCGCACAAAACAATTCCGGGTGGACGATCAACTCTTTGTTGGCTATGTGGGCACCAAGAAAGGTCGGGCCGTGCAAAAACGGACCATCTCTCGATGGGTCGTTCTTTGCATCAAAATTTGTTATCCTTGGCAAAGAAGGAACCTCCAGTAGGGCTGTGCGCCCATTCCACCAGGGCGACGGCAGCCACTACTGCTTTGGGACTTGGTGTCCCCCTCAATGACATCTGCCAGGCAGCTACATGGGCACCACTGCACACGTTCACTAAACATTATTGCCTGGACAGTCGGGTCCGGAGAGACGGCTTCTTTGGCCATTCGGTTCTCCACGACTTTCTGGTGTGAACTTGGTTCGCAGACCCACCTCCGGGGTTGGTATTGCTGGGGTATCTATTCTAAGGTAAGGACTCAATAACTAATAGTCTCTTTCAGATGAACAAGTTACTTACCTTTGGTAATGATATATCTGTAAGAGACATATATTAGTTTTAGATTCCTTACCGCCCCACCCATCCTCCCCATTCTGCAAACTGACTTCTAGCGTAAGGGACTCCCTTTCAGGGCCCTAGTTTTGTGCACCAGTGGTCCGTGTCTTACATGGCTCTGCGCTTCTGGCGTGGAATGTTGTCTAAAAGATCTGACGTCAGCGCGCAGGGGCGGGGTCTAAGTAGATACCGCGATGTCAATACGCCGACGACGAGTGCGGAGTTGACCGACGCCACCTACTGACGCGCAGGGGTACTGCTGAGAAAAAATTCTCCGGATCCAGTCTGACGCCTGGGGGTAATTCTAAGGTAAGGAATCTATAACTAATATATGTCTCTTACAGATATATCTTTACCGAAGGTAAGTAACTTGTTCTTTAAAACCTTAATCCTTGAACTCTTTCCGTGTTTGCCCATTCTTTGTGCTGAGTATTGGGTTCAAGCTTTGCAGTGCAAGATGTCGGTGTCTGACCCACATTAAGTCTATATGAGGCGTTGAGGTCTGGATCACAACTTTGGTGTTTGTAAGTTTTTGTAAGCATGAATCCAAAGGGAGGTAGCTTTTGTCTCGCTCTCAATAGTCAAAATTGCTCTAGCATGTAGCTGTCAAAGAGAGAATGTGCCCTGAATCATTCCTGGTGTTCAAATGGTAGAGCTCAGTCATCACAAGGTCAGGGGAGTATCACAAGAAAAGGAGATAGCGATTACACTCAAAGGCATCCTCTTGGCCCAAGCACCACTCAGGCTAGCGATCAGACTGTCATGATGAGTGGAAATCACCTTGAGGGTTTAGGTTCCAACTTATTTTTCAAATGATCTCCAACCCATCTTCAAGAAGTTGCAGCTAAGTGTTCTGCCTCCTTCTGTTATTATTGGTGATTTTTGAAGTTCCTGACTTCTATGCAAAGCTGTTTAGTTACAGCACTCTCTCTTCCGAGGGCCTCCATTATTCCTTTGCTGGCTGACGTTGCCAGGCCCCCAAACAGCTCCAATACAGAGACTGATGCACCTAGCCTCTTTTTTTCACGACATATGCGGTACCACCATTAGTGCTTATACATGTTTGACATCTATATGAAAATTAAGTTTACATCTGTTTATTTACAGTTAAACAGACCAGGTATGAACACTGATCATGTTTGTAACCCTGTTTTGGAATCCTCAGCGATCACAAAAAGGGGTTCTGACTGCAGGAAAAAACCAAGGTCAGTTTCAAACTCAACATTAATAGTATAGGCATCCACTGAGTGAGAGAACCTCTACATCATCTTGGTACTCTCACAGGGATATATAAGGGAAACAGTAGTGAAGACACCAAAGACCAAATAGCGATTTGCTAAAACTTTCCTGCCATCCCCGAGGGACATCCCTCAGCTTTGCTGCACCGAGGGTTGAAATCCTGCGCTTCTCTCTCCCAAAGACACACCACACCACCTTCCCCTGTGTCACCCTTCAAACAGTAATCAGCCCAAATTTGGGCTCAAAGTGCCCGAGAACAATCTCAGCTTTTGAAAATAGAAACCATGCCCACTGATGTTCGACTCGTAGCCATGCTGGATACCCTACTGATGCAGTGATACTGTACAGGGATTGTGGGCTCAGGTTGGGGAAGAACAGCACTCTTGCTTCACCCCTAATTTACTACTTTTTCCACACCCCACCCTCAGAATCTGATCCCTCAATCTGAAAGAGACACGTTAGTGACAGATTCCTTACCTTAGAATATCCCCAGGCGTCAGGCTGGATCCGGAAAGTTTTTGCGTAGCAGTACCCTTGCGCGTCGGTAGGCGGCGTCGTGCGGCTCCGCGTCCGGCGTCGTGATCGCCGGGATGACGTCGCGGGCAGTACTTAGACGCCGCCCCTGCGCGCTGACGTCAGTTCTTCTTTTTCCGCACCAGTAAGCGCAGATCCGGGAAGAGCAGTGCCCTAGTCATTTTTTGACTAACTTTTTGGTGAATTTTTTCACTGTTTTTCTTCAAGTCATCTAGGCTCCGAGGTGTCGGTAGGGATGCCCGGCTTCAAGCCATGCGACGCCTGTGGTCGAATGATGTCGATCACAGACCCGCACTTAGAGTGTCTCTACTGTCTCGGCCGCGACCACGACACGAAGTCGTGTTCCGACTGCCGGGCCTTATGCCCGAAGGCTTTGCGAGAGCGGTCTCGAAAGCTACTCGAGGTCCGGCTGTCGGCTCCGCGCCGCACCAAGCCCCGGTCACGGGAGAGTTCGAGGGGCCGGTCGCGGAGTCCTCGCCCGTCCTCGGAGTCCAAGTCTTCGCACTCTTCGGGTAAGTCGAAGCACAAAAAGTCTAAGAAGCACCATCGCTCTAAGACTTCGCCTCGCCGGTCTCGCGACTCGGCTGAGGCCCCTGTCAGCACCGTCCCCGCGGCTCCGGAGGTGCCAGTGGAGCCGCCCCCGCATTACCCGTCCTTCCCGGGTTCGGGGGCGACTCCGGCCGAGATACAGAAATTCCTGTCGGCCATGGCCCGCCTCTTCGGGCCTCAAGGCCCCTCCGGTGCGCCTTCGGGCCCCGCGGGCCCTGATGGGGTTGCCCCGGCGCCGCCGACGACTCCGGTCCCGGGGCCGCCTGTCTCACCAGCCTCGCTCCCGGCCCCGGCTTCGATCCCGGCTCCGGTGGTACCGCAACCCCCATCGACGCCGGTTGACCTAACTACGCCTCCGCCGATGTCCCCGGTGCCGTTCCTGACGCCGCTCGGGGCTCCGGGCAGCGTTGTTCCCCGGTTCTCTCCGGATCCGGACGCGGCGTCGCCCGACGCCGGCTCCGGCACCAATGAGACCTTGGGTCCCTGACGTCCCTCCTCCTCCTTATTTTCTGTCTGAGGAGGACCAGGAGAGCTTGGAGGGGTCGGAACACCCTCTCACACAGCAGTGTGAGTATGATCAGGACTGGGCAGAGGAACTTAGGGATGCCAGTGGTCTGGACACTTCTCCTGACACTGGCATGCTGTCTCCTCCTTCCGTGGCTACGGAGGAGGGAGCAAATTTCGCAACGGTGTTGCGTAGAGCAGCTGGAGCCTTACATCTCCAATTGTCTACAGTGGCTGTCAGGACTAACCTCCTGACGGAAGTGCTTCAGCCGGCAGCTACCTCCTCGGAGCCATTGCTGCCGTTTAATGATGCACTGTCTGACGTTCTTTTGGGCACCTGGTCCAAGCCCGCCACAGGGGCTCCTGTGGATAGGAACGTGGCCCGACGCCATCGCCCTGCTCCGGGCGACCCCTTGTTTCTCTCTCAACATCCCACCCCCGAGAGCTTGGTTGTCCAAGCCTCTGCCTCACAAACCGCCTTCCCTACCGCCCCTCCGGATAGGGAATCCAAACGCCTGGACCAATTTGGGAAGAAGGCCTTTTCTTCCTCCAGTGCTGGCTTGCGGTCAGTCAACACCGCTTGCCTTTTGGGCCGATATTCCCACTCTCTGTGGGATTCGGTGGCGCTCGTTTTGCCCCAGTGTCCTGAGGAGGTCCATACACTGCTTTCCCGCACCATTGCGGAAGGAAGGGATGCGGCAAAGTACACCATCCGTTGTGGCCTTGATACCGCCGACTCGCTGGGCAGATCGCTTGCAACGACGGTGGCGCTGCGTCGCCACGCCTGGCTGAGAACAACTGGTTTCTCGGGTGATGTCCAGAATACACTCATGGACATGCCCTTTGATGGAGTCGGTCTTTTGGTTCCAAAGCAGACCATGCGCTGGAGCGCTTTAAGGACTCACGGGCTACTGCCAAGTCCCTGGGCCTTTCTGCTGTGCGCCCTCCGCTAACCTCTGCTTTTCGCCTCTTTCGTGGCCACGGAAGGGGCGCCCAGTCACGTCCGCTGCCCAGCCACCGGCCCGCGCAGCAAGCGTCTTCGCGTGGCCGAGGATGTGGCTTCCACCGTGGCGGATCGGGCAACCAGCGTGCGGGTCAGGCCACCAACCCCGCCCCATCCGCGGCCGCCAAGCCCTCCTAGTCCTTCTTTTCAGGTGCACAGCACGCCAGTAGGGGGCAGGGTCCGCCATCACCTTCACCACTGGCGTGCCATCACCTCGGACAGGTGGGTCTTGGACATTGTCCGAAGGGGCTACTCCCTCCCCTTCGAGACCACCCCCCCAGCCATGCCACCTCAATTCCACCGCATGTCAGGGGATCACTTGGTGCTTCTGCAGAAGGAAGTCCCGGCCCTCTTGACCAAGAGGGCCATCGAGCATGTTCCGACCCCAGAAGTAGGACGTGGTTGCTACTCCCACTACTTTCTGGTGCCCAAAAAGGACAAGGAGGACATGCGTCCTATCTTGGACCTCCGGAACGTCAATCGCTTCCTCCGGAAGGAGAAGTTCAAGATGCTCACCTTAGCTCAGGTCTTGACTGCCCTCGACCCTGGAGACTGGATGGTAGCGTTGGACTTGCAGGACGCTTATTTCCACATCCCCGTCCTGCCGGCCCATCGACGTTACCTGAGGGTCATGGTGGGCCTCGAGCATTTTCAATTCACCGTGCTCCCCTTTGGCCTCACAAGTGCCCCTCGGGTGTTCACGAAAGTGATGGCGGTGGTCGCAGCTCATCTGCGCCGGGCAGGGGTTCCAGTATTCCCCTACCTCGACGACTGGCTGCTGAAGGCGGGCTCGTCCCAGGCAGTCGTCTCCCACCTCCAGACTACGGCCGAACTCCTGCACTCGCTGGGGTTCTCCATCAATGTGCCGAAGTCGCACCTGATTCCTTCTCCACAGCTCCTTTTCATCGGAGCAGTTCTGGACACGACGCAGTTTCGGGCCTATCCTCCCGAACGGCGAGTCCGGGATATTCAGGCTATGATTCCGATCTTTCAGCCTCTATCCTGGGTTTCGGCACGGATGACCCTGAGGCTGCTGGGCCTCATGGCCTCCTGCATCCTGCTGGTCGATCATGCCAGATGGCATATGCGGGCTCTGCAGTGGGACCTGAAGTTCCAGTGGGCGCAGCACCAGGGCAACCTGTCCGATCACGTCCAGATCTCGGAGGGGACTGCAAAACAGTTGCAGTGGTGGCTCTCGAACCGGCAATGGGTCATGGGCAGATCACTCTCCCTTCCCCAGCCAGAGCACACAGTTGTGACGGACTCGTCCCTTCTGGGATGGGGCGGTCACATGGGAGAGGCGGAGATCAGAGGCCTCTGGTCTCCGGCGGAGTCCCGGCTCCATATCAACATTCTGGAGCTCCGGGCGATCCGACTTGCACTCAAGGCATTCCTTCCTCTGTCAAAGGGAAGGTAGTGCAGGTGTTCACCGACAACACCACCGCCATATGGTACTGCAACAAACAAGGCGGGGTGGGGTCGTGGACCCTATGTCAGGAGGCTCTGCGCCTCTGGACATGGCTGGAACATCAGGGCATATTCTTGATGGTTCAACACCTGGCAGGTTCCCTGAACGCCAGGGCGGACGAACTCAGCCGCAGGTGCATGATGGATCACGAATGGCGTCTTCACTCGGAAGTGGCGCAAGGACTCTTTCTACAGTGGGGAGAGCCTTGCTTAGATCTATTCGCCACCGAAGAGAACGCGCAATGTCATCAGTTCTGCGCGTTGGAATTTCCAAGGCAGCACTCGCTCGGCGACGCTTTTCGTCGCGAGTGGAGTTGCGGTCTGTTGTACGCTTTTCCGCCTATACCACTTCTACCCAGAGTGTTGAAGAAGATTCGGCGCGACCGGGCCCAAGCCATCCTTGTGGCTCCGGACTGGGCTCGAAGAGTTTGGTATCCCGAGCTACTCAGTATGAGCGTCGATCCCCGATCCGTCTGCCTCTTCGGGAGGATCTTCTGTCGCAGCAGCAGGGACGGTCCTCCACCCGAACCTGTCCAGTCTCCACCTGCTTGCGTGGAGATTGAGCGGCGGCAGTTGATTCCTTTCGACTTGCCTCCCGAAGTTTGTGATGTGATTCTGGCAGCCAGGCGTCCCTCCACTAAGGTGGTATACGCCTGCAGGTGGAACAAGTTTGTGGCATGGTGCACAGCAAAGGCTGTGAATCCCTCTCTGCCCCTCTTTCTGAGGTTCTTCTGTTCCTTCTTTCTCTGGCCCAACAGGGTTCTGCCCTGGGTACCATCAAGGGCTATCTTTGTGCGATCTCGGCCTTCCTCAGGCTCTCTGATCAGCCCTCTCTTTTTAAGTCCCCTGTTGTTAACAGGTTTCTAAAAGGCATTACACACCTCTTCCCTCCTGTTCCGTTTGTCATGCCTCAGTGGGACTTAAACTTGGCTCTTACCTTTTTAATGTGCGCTCCCTTTGAGCCTCTACATAACTGTCCTCTTCGTCTTCTTACTTTGAAGACAGCCTTTCTGGTGGACATCACCTCCGCTCGGCGGGTGAGTGAGCTCCAGGCTCTATCATGCAAACCTCCCTTTCTGTCTGTCCATCCAGACAAGGTTGTTCTTAGGACGCGTCCGTCCTTCTTGCCAAAGGTGGTTACTGCCTTCCACATTGGGCAGACCATCACTTTGCCCACCTTCTTTCCGCCTCCGCATCCTTCCAGAGAGGAAGAGAGGCTCCACCGTCTGGACCCAAAACGTGCGCTTTCCTTTTATATCAACCGCACACAACACTTCCGGGTGGATGACCAGCTCTTTGTTGGCTACGTGGGCGCCAAAAAAGGTCGGGCGGTGCACAAGAGAACCATCTCCCGCTGGGTCACCTTGTGTATCAAAGCCTGCTATTCTTTGGCTAAGAAGGAGCCTCCTGTTGGGCTGCGGACCCATTCCACCAGGGCAACGGCTGCTACCACGGCTTTAGGCCGCGGTATTCCGCTGCAGGATATATGTCAGGCAGCTACGTGGGCCTCGCTGCACACGTTTAGCAAGCATTACTGCCTTGACAGCCAGGTCCGGAGGGACTGCTTTTTTGGCCGTTCTGTCCTCCGGGACTTCCTTGTCTGATCTTTGTTCGCAGACCCACCACCGGGGTTGGTATTGCTGGGGTATCTATTCTAAGGTAAGGAATCTGTCACTAACGTGTCTCTTTCAGATGCACAAGTTACTAACTTGTGTAACGATATATCTGTAAGAGACAGTAGTTAGTGACAGATTCCTGCCGCCCACCCATCCTCCCCGTTCTGCGAACTGATTTCTAGGGTTAAGGACATCCCTTTCAGGGCCCTAGTATTTTTCAGACACCTATGTCAGCTTCTTGCATGGCTCTGCGTTCCTGGCGCGGAAAGTCGTGTACAGAACTGACGTCAGCGCGCAGGGGCGGCGTCTAAGTACTGCCCGCGACGTCATCCCGGCGATCACGACGCCGACGACGGACGCGGAGCCGCACGACGCCGCCTACCGACGCGCAAGGGTACTGCTACGCAAAAATTTCCGGATCCAGCCTGACGCCTGGGGATATTCTAAGGTAAGGAATCTGTCACTAACTACTGTCTCTTACAGATATATCGTTACACAAGTTAGTAACTTGTGCATTAAGATGATTTTATCACCGCCATTACTGTGGTGCCAGCTTTTCCTCTGTGTTGATTCAACCCCGGGTAGAGCCTGAAAGCCTTCACCGCACTGCATCGGCCCTCATTTTTTGGTATACTCAGTAGTTTAGCACAAATCCCAACATACCCCCAAAAGCATGATGTGGATGTCTCTGTGCCGGTCATCCAATTTCAACTCTCACCACTAGGGCCAGTAGTGTCCAATGGTATTCGAGTTAACTGCTTTCGCCTACTTAAGCTTTGATCCTCCAAGGCTTATGTCATTATTTCTTCTACTGTTAGCATCCTGCTGGACAGTCCCTCCATTTTTTTTCTCCATGCTCTTTAAAGCAATCTAATAGAGCTTGTTTCCCATTTGAGATATTATGTTGGGTCAAGAGAGACCAAGAGAGCCCTCTCCTCTTGCAAAATGGCCATCTCCTTTGTTGATTGTGAGAGAGAGCCCCTGGGTGGCCTTTCAATGCAGCTCTTTAAAAGGAAAAGTAGTAATTTATGCCTTTTCTTCCCCCAGACCTGGCCACCTCCAATCACTATTTTCAAGGTCAAATCAAAAATCACAACTGAGTTACTCCATTTCTCCCACAATTTCCACACTCTGTTTTCTAAAGAGTGATGCAACCATTGAAGGCCTAAGATTTCAATACCAAGGGGCTGCCCACAAGGCTAGGTCCTTGGCACAGCAAGAGGTCCGAATTCAGGGCCCTGATGTGGACATAAACCTGCAGCTGAGGAAGTAAATACCTCATTCCCCCAGCTCAGCTCCCGGGCCTGCAAGCTCCCTCTCTGGTGAGGTCATCCTCACCACGGCCCCAGTTATGCTATGGTATCTCAATCTCGCTTCATCCTCTGGTCTTAGGATAGCTAGTGCCTCGAGAACCGCTCCACACCTCTCACATGGGGCAGGGTGTCAAAAGGAGGGCCAACACCGGCTCAAGCAGGTCACTTGTGGGGGAATGTGGTGAGTCACAGGCTTCCCTTCCACCACAGACGGACTCTGCTTGGAGCTTATCACCTAGCCCTTGTTATTCCAAGGATACAATACTTTCACATGGCCCAGAAGTGTTTGGGAAGGCCGGTGGTTTGATGTCTTATACAGCCCCAACCACCTCAGTAATCCCTAGATGCCCTCTGGCCCCTCTCCCCCCCAGCTACTACCCCAACGAGTTCCGACAGGCCAGAAAGACTGAAGAACTGCTCACTTTTTCTTGCTTTTTGGCTCAACAAGGGGCGTACTTAGTGTCCTAGGGCAGAAGGACAGTTACACCACCTGGATCCAAGAAGGGCTCTACACCCTCAAAAACAGAAGAATTCAGTTGAGAGGCAGGTGTTCATGAGTGAAAAATAGCAAAGTGATGAAGAACAAAAAGCTGTTGCCCAATTGTTTCTTGTGCTCTGAGCCGTGCTACGAAATAACTAGCAGAGAAGTTATGTGTTCCACTACAGGTACAGCTTTTTTTGCGTCTGTGTTAATAGAGGCGGTGTTGACATTTACAGTTGCTCACTTTGCCACTGGATTCAAGCAAGCCTGGCTGATGACGGCTGGAATGCCAGAAACCGGTCCTAGGATGCTTGTTTCCGGTCCAGGGAAGACATGGCTTGGCAGTTCGGGCTGTACTGTTCCCATGAGGCACAGGGTCAGACTGATTTGCATATGGCCATGTCTGAACTGGGGTGGTGGAGTGAGCTAAAGAATGATGATGGATTAAACCCAGATCAGTTGACTGGGGGTGAGTGTTTGATTGGCTCAAACGTTCCGTCCATCATCCCCTTTTGTATCGCTCTGTTCGCCCTAAGTTGGCGGGGGTATGCCCAGACGTGGGTCCCTTGCTCACTTTGCCACTGGATTCAAGCAAGCCTGGCTGATGACGGCTGGAATGCCAGAAACCGGTCCTAGGATGCTTGTTTCCGGTCCAGGGAAGACATGGCTTGGCAGTTCGGGCTGTACTGTTCCCATGAGGCACAGGGTCAGACTGATTTGCATATGGCCATGTCTGAACTGGGGTGGTGGAGTGAGCTAAAGAATGATGATGGATTAAACCCAGATCAGTTGACTGGGGGTGAGTGTTTGATTGGCTCAAACGTTCCGTCCATCATCCCCTTTTGTATCGCTTTGTTCGCCCTAAGTTGGCGGGGGTATGCCCAGACGTGGGTCCCTTGCTCACTTTGCCACTGGATTCAAGCAAGCCTGGCTGATGACGGCTGGAATGCCAGAAACCGGTCCTAGGATGCTTGTTTCCGGTCCAGGGAAGACATGGCTTGGCAGTTCGGGCTGTACTGTTCCCATGAGGCACAGGGTCAGACTGATTTGCATATGGCCATGTCTGAACTGGGGTGGTGGAGTGAGCTAAAGAATGATGATGGATTAAACCCAGATCAGTTGACTGGGGGTGAGTGTTTGATTGGCTCAAACGTTCCGTCCATCATCCCCTTTTGTATCGCTTTGTTCGCCCTAAGTTGGCGGGGGTATGCCCAGACGTGGGTCCCTTGCTCACTTTGCCACTGGATTCAAGCAAGCCTGGCTGATGACGGCTGGAATGCCAGAAACCGGTCCTAGGATGCTTGTTTCCGGTCCAGGGAAGACATGGCTTGGCAGTTCGGGCTGTACTGTTCCCATGAGGCACAGGGTCAGACTGATTTGCATATGGCCATGTCTGAACTGGGGTGGTGGAGTGAGCTAAAGAATGATGATGGATTAAACCCAGATCAGTTGACTGGGGGTGAGTGTTTGATTGGCTCAAACGTTCCGTCCATCATCCCCTTTTGTATCGCTTTGTTCGCCCTAAGTTGGCGGGGGTATGCCCAGACTGGGTCCCTTGCTCACTTTGCCACTGGATTCAAGCAAGCCTGGCTGATGACGGCTGGAATGCCAGAAACCGGTCCTAGGATGCTTGTTTCCGGTCCAGGGAAGACATGGCTTGGCAGTTCGGGCTGTACTGTTCCCATGAGGCACAGGGTCAGACTGATTTGCATATGGCCATGTCTGAACTGGGGTGGTGGAGTGAGCTAAAGAATGATGATGGATTAAACCCAGATCAGTTGACTGGGGGTGAGTGTTTGATTGGCTCAAACGTTCCGTCCATCATCCCCTTTTGTATCGCGACATTTACAGTTCAACACCCTGGTCCTCCTTGCATACTTTTGCAAATGAACTACTGGCTGGCCCTGAAGCAGGACAAAGCAATGCCAATTCATTTTATTTACTGTTCTCGGCATTTGCCATAAAGTACATTTTGGAACATACAAACATAATTAAAAGAGAGAATTCATATCATTAAAATCCTCTTCCAAACAAGAGCAGTATAAAAAGCTCGGCCAGGAAGACCACCCTTTTTCAGCTAGGAGAATAATCTAAAATAATTTTTAGAGCATTGAATAATAGATACTAAAACAATGCAGGTTAAAAATCAATTATTTTTCCACTCGTAATCCAGGCACTCCAGATATACACAGAAACTGCATGATAAATCTCTGGATGATCTGTCTTATAACAGAGAGCTGAAGTGTCAATCTCGTTTGAAACATTGTATGTGGAAAATAAGGGGGTAAGCCATTTCTTACGCACGCTCACTGCATTTGGACTGAATAAGATAAAATGGGTGATAGTCTAAATTTCCCCACTGGCGCAATTGCACATTTCTTAAATCCCCACGGCCTTGCTCCTTTTGGCAACATAGGCCTTCAATGGTAGGGTCCTGTCAGGAAGAACACACCTCTGACCCCGAATTGATAGACACCGACGAAGAATGCTGGTGTGTGCCTCACCAAGTCGACCCTCTTCTTTGTTTTCAGCCCGTCACCGAAGACACAGGGAGCGTGGAACAAGGCTCGTTCTCTTAGGCATCTCCAACATTCGTAGGATGTGGCTCCTTTAACTGCAGAAACCTCAGGGATTCCCCAGGCACCAGAGAAAACATCACCGGAGGGTGAGAGCCAATAGAAAATGCGGAAGGAGCGTCGGGGGCATAGGCGGAAATCTAGGAAGGAGAAGACTCTGAGGTGAAGAGGGACAGTAAGCCACCGGGAGATCGCCGACAGGAGAAGAATCTCCACCGACAGTCGACCCAAGAGTAGCAACGAGACGTCAAGACTCCCAAGAGGCAAGAAGCCAGGAGGCCGACGAAAGCTCACGCCATACTCTTGGAAAGCGTGGCTTGCACAGGTATGTGCCTGTATCCGTGCTATAACTGGGAGGAGGGAGGGTTCTATATAAGTCTGGCAACATAAAAAGCACACTTGGTGACGGTTGGGTGAAATGTGGTGATCTCCCTCACACCCTCCCTTAGAAAAGAGTTAAGTGTGAATGAAACACACCAGTGCCACTTTTTTTGTTTGACTTGGAAACGGTGTTGGTACTCCAGAATCGCAGGATGCCAGAACAGCCTAAAGAAGAAAAGACAAGAAGACCTATCACTATTGTCTCAAAAGAAATATACCTGGAATAAAATAAAGAAAATAAATATACTTGAGTTAGACTGTTCTATCCCCAAATCCTCTTATACGTGGTGGAGAATGCGGGCAACCCTCCATTATTATAACAATATGGAGAATCTTATACAACAACTAATCAAAGGACAAGAAAAGTTGGAATGGGCCCTAGAACGTCAGATGACTTCAGCCCAGGCTGACCGGGACATATTTAAAGAGGCTATTACGTCACAAGAAGAATGTATCCATAAAGTTGCTGAAGATCAAGTCCAACTAACTTCACGATTCCAGGGAACATGTTTCCCCTAATACTGCCTTACAAAAATATAATACCAGGAGAAGATTCAGACGCTTTTCCTCAGAATTTTGGAAGGGCTGCTAAAGCCTGCAGCTGGCCTGTGGGAAAGTGGCTGTTCTTTTTGGCCCCCTTTCTGACTGGAGAGGCTCAAGCGGCCTATCAAGTAGCAAATGCAACTGGAAAAACCCCATATGAAGAAATCAAAAACATCTTACTGGATCACATGGGTATGGACGAGGAGGCATATAGAGTTAGGTTCCGCAAAGAAAAAAGGGCCCCTGGAGATAACCCTGAAACCCTTCTTTTAAAAATTGAAAACAGCAGCCAATAAATGGCTAAGACCAGCAGAAAATAGCAAAGAGGATATAATTAATCTTATTTATCTAGAGCAAAACCTAGAGGATCTCCCCTTTTCCACACAACGATGGCTAGGACAACATACTCACCTCACTATAGAACAAGCTGTGGACATGGCTACAACTTTTTCCCCGTGCCCTACCTCGAACCTTTCCTTCGGAAACCAAAAAAACACTTTGTGTTAACCCTACACAAGGAAAATCCGAGAAAAAGAATACAAAGTCCGCCAGTGAACACCTGAAAGTTCGGAACTGTGAACCCGAAAACCCCGTATATAGAAAACCTCAATGTTTTGATTGCGCTGAGTGGGACCACTTCGCTTGATTATGCCCCCACAAGAAACCAACTGAAGAACCCATGGACGTTAGCTGCATTCCCAAGTATACTGTATACAGCGGAATTAGGAATCTGCTTTTATGTAAGTGTGCAGGTAATGATAATTAGGTCACAGCACTTTTTGACTCCAGGTGCCGCCAATCTGTTGTCAATGGTGATTTGGTGAAAAGTTCCCAGGTTCTTCCCGGGAAAGTGTACATATCCGCTGTGTCCATGCGGATGTCAGGAGCTACCCAGTAGCCGATATTTTTATCAACACCCCTAATGATACCAGCTCCATAGTTAGAGTAGGTGCGTTTAGGAGCTTCCCCGAAGATCTCATATTAGGAGCAGATAATCCAGACTTTTTGGGGATGTTCCTAAACACCATTCAAAAGCAAGAGACTGAACATACAGAAAAAAAACAGAGAATATACAAGCCAATCAAGTCTCATAACCCAAAAACCCTGGATTTTAGACAAAAATTCCATTACGCTCAGAATAATGGCCTCACCCTCCAGAATGCATAGCAAGAAGCTCGCAAGAATGAAAATGATCCCCAAGATGTTTATCCCCAGTTTTGCACTAAAAATGGCCTACTCTACCGGATAGGACAAAAAGGCGATCCTCCCCAACTGTTTGTACCCCTGATCTTCCGAGACCAGATTCTGTTTTTTGCTCATTCTCACCTTATGGCAGCACATACAGGAGCTATGAAAACAACACAGAATATTTTAAGACATTTTTATTGGCCTGGCATTTATGCTAATATCAAGAAGTTTTGTCAGGAGTGTGAAATCTGTCAACGTAAGAATCTGTTCGTTCAGACCCCCTCCTGTACCCCTACAACCACTCCCAATAATAGGGAAGCTTTTCAACTGGCTGGGCATGGATCTTTTCTGGCCTTTACCCAAATCGAAGAAAGGAAACCAGTATGCTTTGGTAGTAGTTGATTATTCTACCCGCTATCTGGAGGCCTTCGCCTTAACAGCCCTCACTACTGCAAATATTGCCAACAAACTTATTGAACTCTTTTCAAGGGTGGGATTCCCACCTGAGATTTTAACAGATCAAGGCACCCCTTTTGTCTCACGCCTTATGGATCAAGTGTGTAAAACCTTAAACTTCTCCAATATTAAAACATTTGTCTTTCATCCTCAAATGGATGGCTTATTTGAGAGGTACAATGGGACTCTCAAGTTAACCCTTAAAAAGATGCTTACTAGCAAGGGAAAACAACTGGGACCAGCACCTGCCCTTTCCCCTGTTCGTCATCCGAAGCCAAGTTCAGAGCAGTCTTGGTTGTTCGTCCTTTGAACTGCTATATGGCAGGCAACCTCGGGCCCTCTTAGAAATGACGAAGGAAGCCTGGGAGCAGGAGAAAGCAGATGAGGCCAGAAATCTCTTAGAATGTGCCCAAGAGTTAAAATCTCGAATAGGAAAGTTGCGAGTATTGGCTCATTCAAACCTAGCAAAAAGTCAGACTAAACAGAAGACCTTCCAAATTAGAGGAAACAAATGTAGACATTTACAGATTAATGACTGTGTCCTAATTCTCCTACCCACCTCTCCAGCTAAAGTGAGGTCAGAATGGAAGGGACCCTACAACGTAGTAGGTAAAGTCGGCAACACCACTTATAAGGTACAGATGTCACCCCAAAAAATACAGAATTATCACATCAATCTCTTGAAGAAGTGGTTGGGCTCCCTTCCTAAAACAAACCAGTTCACGCTTTCGACCCCAAGACAGGATCCCTGTACCCTAGACCAGCTTGTGGTGAATGATTAATTGACTGATGAACAAAAATCCTCACTTCATACCATCATACAACCTTACTCTTCTATTTTGTCTGACCTACCGGCTATAACCACCCTAATAGAACATGCTATAGTTACTACCCCAAGGAAAGTGATAAAACAACGACCTTATAGGATACCTGTAGCTAGGAGACAAGTGATTGCCACTGAGATCGATGGCATGCTAAAGATGGGGGTTAAAAAACCCTCCCACAGTGATTGGTCCTCACCTATTGTTTTAGTCCGAAAACTTTTTCGGGTCGATCAGGTTCTGTATCGACTTCCGGTCCATTAACTCCATTTCCAAGTTTGACTCCTATTCTTTAATAAGGATTGATGAGTTGATTGAACATTTAGGAGAGGCTCACTTCATTTTAACCCTTGATCTCACCTTGGGTTATTTGCAAGTACCCCTTTGACAGACAGACCAAGAAAAAACTGCCTTCTCCACCTCAGATGGCTTTTATGAATTCACAGTTCTCCCTTTTGGTCTCTATGGAGCCCCAGCCACTTTTCTAAGATTAATGAACAGGGTGCTTCAAAGCCACCAAGCTTATTTGTCAGCTGACGGCATTGTGATATTCAGTCCCTCCAGGGAAAAACATCTCACATATTGCCAACAGATTTTCCAAGACCTCAAAAAAAGGCTTGTTTGCATGTAAACGCTAAGAAATCTAAAATGGGATTCCATAAGGTCAAATAACTTGAGTACGTTCTGGGAAATGGCTTGATAGAACCACAGGAAGAAAAGATAAAAGCCATTCTAAACACTCCGATGCCATCTTTCAAAAAGGAAATAAGAGCCTTGGGATTATTGGTGTATTACAGACAATTTATTCCCCTTTGCTCTGAGATCACAGGACCCCTCACATATCTTTTAAAAAAAGATATAAAAGTAAAAGACTTTCTAAATCCCCTGAGAAAGCTAGAGAGGCGTTTCATCAGCTTAAAGTAGCTATTATGTCCAGCCCAATCCTAGTTTTCCCCATTTTCAAGAAACCATTTATACTTCAAACTGATGCCTTGGAAACCGGCTTAGGGGCTTGTCGTGGGACCCAGGGGGAGGGAGCTCTCTAATGATATATTGCCCCGGAAAAGAGGATCGGACACTTTGGGCTTCTCTGGTGTCTGTTTATTTAAGCCAAAACAAAAGGTAAAGGTAGTCCGGTTTGAAGGGGGCGTTCCTGGATTCACCGGCTCTGGGAAGGAGTAGCTGGAACACGCGGATCTCCGTGTTGGTCCGGTAGTCCGAGAGGAAGCACAAACAAAACAAAACAAACCACGGGTCAGTGGAAGGATCGAGAGACTTCTAGTATCAAGGAAGGGGTCTGTGAGGGGTCACCGAACACCGTCACCATGTGCAGCCCGGCTGAGAAATGAAAAGCGGTGTCCACCCTCTAAGAGTTTCCCTTCCCCTCCCAGTGTTTGGAGAACCCCCGTATGCGGAGACGTACCTGCTCCAGCCACGCTTCTCCTGGAGAGTGGCGGGGCGACGCGTAGTTCCGTAGGCCTCCTGGCGTCTCTTTGCCCTCCGGGACCTTCGGCGTGACTCCCTGGCCTTCAGTTGTCCGACGTCTTGTCCGGTCTTCGGCCGTTTCCTCGCGTTCTCCTCCTGGGTCTCCCTCGCTTCTCTCTCGACGTGCGTCCTCTTCCGCTTTCTTCACGGCGTCCTCAGCTGATAGGATGGTAGAGGATGACGTCGCTCTACCGAACTCCTCCTCCCGGGCTCTCCACATTGTGTTAAAGGGACCGCCTGCAGCCTGTACACGGAGCATCAGGACGTCAGAGTTGGAACATATCGGGGAGCATGTTGTCAGCAGTTCCTGTTACCCACGGGTCTCCCGACAGGGCTGTCTTATGGCAACTATATCAAGATGGCATAGAGCTTCCCACACTGTTCATTAGTCGAAAAATTTTGCCTGAGAGAAGAAATATCCAGTAATTGAAAAAGAATGCCTCGCTATCAAATGGGCCGTAGAGAAATTACAATACTATCTTGAAGGGACGCCTTTTACATTGTATACAGATCATGCCCCTCTGTTGTGGATGAGCCGTAACAAGGGCAACAACCCTCATGTCCTTTGTTTGTTTTTGTCCCTTCAACCCATTGTCTTTGAGATAAGCACCGTAAAGGTACCGAGATTGGGAATGCAGACTTTCTTTCTCGGATTCGACATTTCCCCGATCTGGAAAATCTTAGGGGAGGGGTATGTCAGGAAGAACACACCTCCGACCACAAATTGATAGACACCCATGAAGAATGCAGGAGTGTGCCTCACCGAGTCGACCCTCTTCTTTGTTTTCAGCCTGTCACCGAAGACGCAGGGAGCATGGAACAAGGCTCGTTCTCTTGGGCACTCCAACGTTCGGAGGACGTGACTACAGAAACCTCAGGGATTCCCCAGGCTCCAGAGAAGACATCACCAGAGGTCGCGAGCCAATAGAAAATGCATAAGGTGTGTCAGGGGCGGAGGTGGATATTGAGGAAGGGAAGACGCCGAGGTGAAGAGGGACTGTACGTCACCGGGAGAACACTATCTGAAAGAAACACGTTAGTGATAGATTCCTTACCTTAGAATTACCCCCAGGCGTCAGACTGGATCCGGAAAGTTTTCGTCAGCAGTACCCCTGCGCGTCGGAAGGTGGCGTCGTGCGGCTCCGCGTCCGTTGTTGGCGTCGTGGTCGCCGAGATGACGTCGCGGCAGCTACTTGGACGCCGCCCTCGCGCGCTGACGTCAGTTCTTTTTCCGCGCCAGCAAGCGCAGATCCGGAGAAAGCGGTACCCCCAGTCACTTTTTGACTGAGTTTTTTCGATGCTTTTTGTCTCTATTTTTTGAGTCCATCGACTCCTGGTGCAGTAGGGATGCTCAGCTTCAAGACCTGCAGGGACTGTCATAGCATGATGTCGGTGATGGACCCGCACCACGTGTGTCTTTACTGCCTGGAGCGCGACCACGACCCCAAGTCGTGCTCCGACTGCCGGGCCATGGCGCCGAAGACTTTGCGGGAGCGGTCCCGAAAGTTGTTAGAAGTCGGGCAGTCGGCTCCGCGCCGCTCAAGGTCCTGGTCCCGTGGGAGGTCGAGGTACCGGTCGTGGAGCCACCACCACCGTTCATCGGGATCGAAGTCTTTGCACTCGGGGTCAGGTATGACGAAGCGCTCAAAGAAGTCGAAGAAGCGCCATCGCTCTCCGACTTCCCGTCGCGCGACGCGGCTGAGGGTGCGGGTGGTGCCTCCCCCGCGGCTCCGGCAGAGCCTACGCAGTCGCCGCTGGCCTACCCGCCCTTACCGGGTCCGTCGGCGACTCCGGCCCAGCTGCAGGAATTTCTGTCAGCCATGGCTTGCCTCTTTGGGCCGTCGGGCCCTGCCGGTGCGCCTTCGGGCCCTGCGGGCCCGACTGGGGGTTCTAGTCCTTTACTGCCGGCGGCTCCAGCTCCGGCATCGCTGTCGGCTCTGGCCCCGGCGCCGCAGGACCACCATGGATCCGGGCCTGGATCCCGGTCGACGCCGGTTGACCTTGTGACACCTTCACCGACGTCGACCTCACCGGCACCACCTCTAACGTCGCCCGGCCCACCGGAAGACGTCGCCCCCGGTTTGTCGCTCGCGCCGATTCCGACGCCGATGGGGGATTTCTATCCCTATGTCCGTCCTCCTTAATTTCGGCCTGTTTATCAGCCTTCAGAGGAAGGGGAGAACTGGGAGGGGTCTGAGGACCCTCTCACAGCACAATGTGAGTTTGACCCGGACTGGGCAGAGGAGTTGGGGGATGCCAGTGGTCTTGATACCTCTCCTGACCTTGGCATGCTGTCTCCTGCTGCTATGGAGGAGGGTGCACGTTACGCAGTGGTGTTGCGTAGGGCGACCGAGGCCCTACACCTCGAGCTCCCTACAGCGGCCGTCAGGACTAACCTCCTGACAGAAGTGCTTCAGCCGGCGGCTACCTCTTTGGAGCCACTGCTGCCTTTTAACGATGCACTTTCGGACGTTCTTTTGGGCACCTGGTCCAGGCCCAACACAGGGGCTCCTGTGGATAGGAACGTGGCCCGACGCCATCGCCGGCCCCGGGCGACCCCCTTTTCCTTTCCCAACACCCCACCCCTGAGAGCTTGGTTGTCCAAGCCTCTGCGTCCCCGAGCGCATTCCCTACCGCACCTCCGGACAGGGAATCCAAGAAACTGGAGCATTTCGGTAAGAAGATTTTTTCTTCCGCCAGTTCAGAGCTGCGGTCTGTGAACACCGCATGCCTCTTGGGCCGTTATTCCCACTCTGTGTGGGATACAGTGGCGTGCGTGCTGCCTCAATGTCCGGAGGAGGCCCGGACAGAGCTCTCTCAAGCTATTGCTGAAGGGAGGGATGCAGCCAAGTTCACTATTCGTTGTGGCCTTGACACTGCCGACTCGCTGGGCAGGGCGATTTCCACGACGGTGGCGCTCCGTTGCCACGCCTGGCTGAGGACACCTGTTTTTGCTGGGGATGTCCAGAACACTTTGATGGACATGCCCTTTGATGGCTATCGCCTTTTCAGCAACAAAGCAGATAGTGCGTTGGAGCGCTTTAAGGACTCGCGGGCTACGGCCAAGTCCATGGGCCTTTCCGCCACGCGCCCTCCTCCGCCTTCTGCTTTTCGCTCCTTTCGTGGCCACAGAAGGGGCGCCCCGACACGTTCGTTTCAGAGCCACAGGCCTGCGCAGCAACCGTCTCAGCGCGGGTCAGGGGGCCAGAGGGCGGGTCAGTCCACCTCCACCCCAGCCACAACTGCCTCCAAACCTTCCTAGTCTGGTTTTTCAGGCCCATCAAACGCCAGTGGGCGGCAGGATTCGCCATCACCTCCCCCACTGGCGCACCATCACTTCGGACAGGTGGGTTTTACAGATAGTCCGAAGGGGCTACTCCCTCCCCTTCGAGACTACCCCTCCAGCCATGCCACCCGAGTACCTCCGCATGTCGGGGGATCACTTGGTACTTCTTCAACAGGAAGTCGCGGCCCTCTTGGCCAAGGGGGCCATCGAGCGCGTTCCTGCGCCAGAAGTAGGACGTGGTTGTTACCCCCACTACTTTCTGGTGCCCAAGAAGGACAAGGGCCTGCGTCCTATCTTGGACCTCAGGGACGTCAATCGCTTCCTCCGGAAGAAGTTCAAGATGTTAACTCTAGCTCATGTCTTGTCTGCCCTCGACCCTGGAGACTGGATAGTAGCGTTGGACCTGCAGGACGCATATTTCCACATTCCCGTCCTGCCGGCCCACCGGCGTTACCTGCGGTTTACGGTAGGCCACGAGCACTTTCAGTTTACCGTGCTCCCCTTTGGCCTTACCAGCGCCCCTCGGGTGTTCACGAAAGTGATGGCGGGGGTCGCAGCTCATCTGCGCAGATCAGGGGTTCCAGTCTTCCCCTATCTCGACGACTGGCTGTTGAAGGCGGGCTCGCCCCGGAAAGTCGTCTCCCACCTCCAGACTACGGCCGACCTCCTGCATTTGCTGGTGTTCTCCATCAATGTGCCGAAGTCGCACTTGATTCCCTCTCAGGAGCTCCTCTTCATCGGAGCGGTTCTGGATACGACGCACTTTCGGGTCTATCCTCCCGAACGGCGAGTCCAGGATATTCAGGCTCTGATTCCGATCTTTCAGCCTCTATCCTGGGTTTCGGTCAGGATGACCCTGAGGCTGCTGGGCCTCATGGCCTCCTGCATCCTGCTGGTCGATCATGCCAGATGGCATGTTCGGGCTCTGCAGTGGGACCTGAAGTTCCAGTGGGCGCAGCATCAGGGGAACCTGTCCGATTACGTCCAGATCTCGGAGGGCACTGCTCAACAACTGCAGTGGTGGCTCACGAACCGGCATTGGGTCAATGGCAGAACCCTCTCCCTTCCCCAACCGGAGCACACAGTGGTGACGGATGCGTCCCTCCTGGGATGGTGCGGCCACATGGGAGAGGCGGAGATCAGAGGCCTCTGGTCTCCGGCGGAGTCCAGGCTCCATATCAACCTTCTGGAGCTCCGGGCGATCCGACTTGCACTGAAGGCATTCCTTCCCTCTGTCAAGGGGAGAATAGTGCAGGTGTTCACAGACAACACCACCGCCATGTGGTACTGCAACAAACAAGGTGGGGTGGGGTCGTGGACCCTATGTCAGGAGGCCCTGCGCCTCTGGACATGGCTGGAACGTCAGGGCATTTCCCTGGTGGTTCAACACCTGGCAGGTTCCCTGAACGCCAGGGCGGACGAACTCAGCCGCAGGTGCATGATGGATCACGAATGGCGTCTTCACTCGGAGGTGGCGCAAGGTCTCTTTCAGCAGTGGGGAGAGCCTTGGTTAGGTCTATTCGCCACCGAAGAGAACGCGCAATGTCAGCAGTTCTACGCGTTGGAATTTCCAAGGCGGCACTCGCTAGGCGACGCTTTTCGTCGCGAGTGGCGTTGCGGTCTGTTGTACGCCTTTCCGCCTATACCACTTCTGCCCAGAGTGCTGAAGAAGATCAGGCGCGACCAGGCCCAAGTCATTCTTGTGGGTCCGGACTGGGCTCGAAGGGTTTGGTATCCCGAGCTACTCAGTATGACCATCGATCCCCCGATTTGACTGCCTCTTCGGGAGGATCTTCTGTCGCAGTAGCAGGGGACGGTCCTACACCCGAACCTGTCCAGTCTTCACCTCCTTGCGTGGAGATTGAGCGGCGGCAGTTGATTCCTTTCGACTTGCCTCCTGAAGTCTGTGATGTCATTCTGGCAGCCAGGCGTCCCTCCACTAAGTTGGTATACGCCAGCAGGTGGAACAAGTTTGTGTCATGGTGCACAGCAAAGGCTGTGGATCCCCTTTCTGCCCCTCTTTCAGAAGTCGTACTGTTCCTTCTTTCATTGGCCCAGCAGGGTTCTGCTCTGGGCACTATCAAGGGCTACCTTTCTGCTATTTCAGCCTTTCTTAGGATTCCTGATCAGCCCTCTCTTTTCAAGTCCCCTGTTGTCAATAGATTCCTCAAGGGCATTACTCATCTTTTCCCTCCTATTCCCTTCGTAATGCCTCAGTGGGACTTGAACCTGGTTCTCACATATTTAATGTGCGCTCCCTTTGAGCCTCTTCACAACAGTCCTCTTCGTCTGTTAACTTTGAAGACTGCTTTCCTGGTTGCCTTCACCTCTGCTAGGAGAGTGAGTGAGCTCCAGGCTCTTTCTTGCAAACCTCCTTTTCTGTCTGTCCATCCGGACAAGGTTGTGCTCAGAACACGTCCATCTTTTCTGCCAAAGGTTGTCACTGCCTTTCACATCGGGCAGACCATCACTTTGCCCACCTTTTTTCCGCCTCCGCATCCTTCCGGAGAGGAAGAGAGGCTCCACCGTCTGGACCCAAAACGTGCGCTCTCATTTTACCTGAATCGCACACAACAGTTCCGGGTGGATGACCAGCTCTTTGTTGGCTACGTAGGCGCCAAGAAAGGTCAGGCCGTACACAAGCGGACTATCTCCCGATGGGTCGTCTTGTGTATTAAAGCCTGTTATTCTCTGGCGAAAAGGAGCCTCCGGTGGGGCTGCGCGCCCATTCCACCAGGGCGACGGCTGCCACTACGGCATTGGGACGTGGTGTCCCCTTACAAGACATCTGTCAGGCAGCTACGTGGGCCTCGTTGCACACTTTTACTAAGCATTATTGCCTGGACAGCCAAGTCCGGAGAGACGGCTTCTTTGGCCGTTCTGTTCTCCGGGACTTCCTGGTGTGATCTTGGTTCGCAGACCCACCACCGGGGTTGGTATTGCTGGGGTATCTATTCTAAGGTAAGGAATCTATCACTAACGTGTTTCTTTCAGATGCACAAGTTACTTACCTTCGGTAACGATATATCTGTAAGAAACATTAGTTAGTGATAGATTCCTTACCGCCCCACCCATCCTCCCCTTTCTGCGAACTGATTTCTAGGGTTAAGGTCATCCCTTTTAGGGCCCTAGTTTCTATGCACCAGTGGTCAGTATCTTGCATGGCTCTGCGTTCCTGGCGCGGAAAGTCGTGTTCAGAACTGACAGCGCGCGAGGGTGGCGTCTAAGTAGCTGCCGCGACGTCATCTCGGCGACCACGACGCCAACGACGGACGTGGAGTCGCACAACGCCACCTTACGACACGCAGGGGTACTGCTGACAAACTTTCCGGATCCAGTCTGACGCCTCGGGGTAATTCTAAGGTAAGGAATCTATCACTAACTAATGTTTCTTACAGATATATCGTTACCGAAGGTAAGTAACTTGTGCGACAGGAGGAGAATCTCCACTGACAGCCGACCCGAGAGCAACGACAAGACATCAAGACTCCCGAGGGACCAGGACCGAACGGCAAAACGCCAAGAGGCCAATGACCCGAAGAAAGCTTCTGGAGGAGTGTGGGTTGCACAGGTATGTGCAGGTATCTGGGCTATAACCAGGAGGAGGGAGGGAGCGACAGACGAGCCCCACCGAGCAGGCGCTATATAGTTCACTAAAGGGCATTGTAGAACGCACTACCAGTGTTGCAGCGCGTACAATAAAAACTATCCTCCTCCCAGGTTACTTATAGGTCATCCAGGGGCAAACTATATTTCTCATATCCACATGACGATGGGGCCCATAAACATCGCCTAAACACACACACACTCCTGGATTTCCTTTTACACCTTTATGAAATTCTGTACTCCTAGGAGAAGCATGAGAACTAAATGGAGAACACCATTTTGTGTACCGCTGGAAGAGCAAGGATATCTATTTACCTTAATTTGTCACTTTCTTTTAATTATTTCTTAAGATATTCCTGCTCATTGTTTTGTCGATGAATCATTCATTTAAGAAATTAGTTCATAGTGATTAAGACCAGCTGAATCACAATCAACCAATTACTCATGTCACAATCATTTAGGAAAATAACCACTGAGTCATTTTGGTTTTTAAAGAATCTTAAATTTTATATAATTTTAAAAGCATGAAAAGATTTAATACTTTATTCAATTATTCATTTTTAAATTCACAATTTTATTAAGCATAATCAATTTATTGCAGAAAGGAAATTTTGTCATGAAGCCAAAAACCTTAGTTACCTGCCTAGCTTCCTAATTTAGCCTAATGATTTCTAACCTAACTTTGGGATTAGAAATAGCCTGATTCTCATACTCAACTGTAAAGTTAAGACAGCAACAGCAACTTCAGCTCGTCAGCATCAGCTACCTGCAACCCGTCTTCTCTACTGCAACCACGACTCTCGAACTGCTTGGAACTCTGACTGGAACTCTCTGGAACTTCCCTGGAACTGCACTGGAACTGACCCCCTCCCACTAAGAGTAGGCCCTCTTATACCCCAATTCTAACTTTGTTAACTAACTGTTGCAACCTTAATATCACGCTTTTCTCTCATTGGTCCATACATGTCAGCTTATTCATTCTTTAATCAAGTTCTTTTGGATTCAAGGGTCCTTGGATCATTTCCTTTCCCATACGCTTAAACATTTCCATCCGATTCGATCAGTCCATTTGTATCTTCTTTTGACACATTCAAGAACTCCGCAGTCATTGTCCTTTCTCTTGGGCTCCTTTCCCACGGACTCTCTCCTGATCATCACGGCACACTATCAGTTCAATTAGGTCACACCAGCCTTGACCATTTCTTGCATCCTAGCCTCTCAGAGACATCACGAGGCTCCAGATTTCATCAATCTCATCCCGTACCACGTGTCCCCTTGCGCCTGCGCACATCTTCCCACTGGCGGCCATTTTATCTCGCCACTCGGTTCTATTTTAGAAGCACTAATTTGAGGCAAATAAAACATAATTAAAATAGAGAAAAATATCCCTTTCGTTTCCCTCCCGCGTACGTACCCCAATTAGTTGTTACCTAGCAAAAAGCGACATTTAAGCTGCTCCTTACTTACCATCACTATTGTTTTTGCAACGACACATTTTATTTCTATGAAGCACAAACATGCATTTATTTTATTTAGTACGCTTTTTATTCTTACGTTATGATTAGACACACGGACATTCATTAGTAGATTATTTAGCACATACATTGGCATATTACCATTCCCACATATACAATGTTGATTAATACATTTAAACGAACATTTTTAATTAATTAATTATATAATTTGTTAGGGGTTAACATTTTTATTTTTACTGCTCCATCAATCCCCCCTTTGGTGATTTTTAAATCACCACATAAAACCAAGTCATACTTCTTTTCAGGCAGCATGTCTTTCATCCTTTACTTTCTGTTATTCATATCTCTGTCTCTTCTTCATCTTGCCTTTTAGTCTCTTTATACATGCTTTCTTTCATTTTCTCCAACTCAATTTCACCCATTTCTCTCTCTCTTTCTCTCATTATTCTGTTATTTCTTCTTATCTTATTCTGTCTTACTTTTCTCTTTATACATGTTATTACTATTTTCAATATCATTGCTAACAATATCACTATAGTTGCTACTATTATAACTTTCCCTATTACTAGTTTACTCATCCTAGTTAACCAATTTGCTACTGAGGAAAACCCTCTACCAAGTTTTCCCAAAACACTTTCAACCTCCAGTGGGACTAATTCTTTGTGCAGACTTGTAATATTTGTAATATACTTCTGTATATTTTCACTGTTATCCGGAATGTAAGTACAACAATGTTGGACTTTCAACATTCCACAGACTCCACCCTCTTTTGCCAAAAGAATATCAAGGGCAAGCCGATTTTGCATCACCATAGCTCTCATGGCAACCATTTCGGTATTTACCATTAAGAACCCTCCCGCAGTATCTGTAGACAAACGATCTACTACTGTGGATAACTTCCGAATTTTAAATGCATTCAAAGATATTCCCACTGCTGGTATCAATGCTCCAAAAATATCTCCTACAACTTCTGAAAAACTTTCCCTCTTTCTACGTTTAAATCCATTAATCATCTTGTATGTTCCCTTTTCTTCTCTGTCCATGTGAAAGATTTTTGGAAAGACCAGGCCTACATAGCAAGTTCCATACCAATGGTCCGGTAACCTGTAATAAGCTCTATTCCCACAAATATAATAGATACCTGGAAATATTGGATCCTTTCCACCTTTGAATCCCCAACCTCCCAGAATTTGATAATTGTCATGGCAGACACTGGAACCTACAAAGTAATTGTCATAGACTGTCTTATTTCTCCTAATGCACAACTTTCCTGTTTGCGGCCAGTCTAATGTCATTGCTGCATTTATCTTTTTCCCTTCATGATTTCCTTCCTCAAACGTCCATAAACGTTTTCCTTCCTCTTTTATTGCTTCTTTTTGAAATTTCATTCTTCTTTCCTCAACCATGTCTAGAAATACTTTTTCTTCTTTCTTTAACTCACAGGTAAGGTTGTCACTAACTATTTCTTCTAACGTTAATTTTCTATGTTCTAAAAGAATTCTCCTAAAACCTTTGCTGGTTTTACTTTGTTAAGTTCTGGCACTACAGGAATGTTTGCAAATATCTTATCTATATCAGTATAATAAGATTCTAATCTACCTGTTTTATAAAATAAACTTGCTATTACACTACATGTTATTCCATAAGTCAAAGGTAAGTGATGATAAGTCACCCCTTCAGATACTGATGCAGGCAATTGCATACAAACATAACAATCTCTCACTTCCATTGTTTTTACATACTCATACAACAATTTTGTAAAAACATTCTTTGAGAAATCTGTTACTGACCTATCCTTATGCAACTCTGCACTACTTCTTAAAACAACTTGTTCTTTAATATTAGTTTCTTTTTCTTGTTTAGTATCATTCTTTGCTTCTATCACAGCCACGCTAATTGGAATTGTGATTGCTAAAACTATCCATATGGTCATTAATAACCCTGTACAAAAGCAGCACATTTTGCACCATCTCTTTACAAATTCACATTTATTTCTTCTATTCTCATTATTCTCCATTTTTCTTTTTCTATTTGTTAAATTTTCAGAAAATTGTGTCACTACACCTCAAAATGACTTAGACGCCACTCTGCTTTCAAAAAGTCTTTGCTTGGTACTTTCTTTAATTCTCTCCAGAATTCTTTCGTTGTCACATCCGGTGATTTGTCACATCCAGTAAAATTTGTCACGTCCGGCAGAAGCACTTTAAGTCTTTACTTCAGTCCTTTTGTTGCATCTCACCTTTTCCCATCCGACTTCTCAGTCTCTGGTTTCCGTGAGTGTTTTCTTCTTCTCCTTTGTAATCTGTTAGTGCAATATACAGCCACTCAGGTGACTTAAATTTTGAATTTATTTTTCTTGTCCTTTTGGACTTTTGTAATCTTTTTCCACTTGGTTTTTCTTGTCCCTTTTGACTTGTTACTTCATTTACTTGTTCAGCATCTTCATCTTCTGCTCTTATTATTCTATATCTCAATTTTCTTACATAGCTGTTGGGCCAATTATCTCCTTTTCTTGGCCTTTTGACCTCACCCTCTCTTTCTTCTCTTTCCGACCTCCAATTTCTTTTTCTTGATTCAGTCTTTGCTTTTTCCTCTCCTCCACTTTCTTCTGTTTCTGTTTCAACTGTCTCACTATTGTTTCTTATTTTGAAACTTATAATCTCGTCATCTCCTACTGGTGGATCTATCTTCTCCTTTTCGTTTTCCCTTATCACTGTCCCTCCTCGGGGTTCTTCCGATTTGGTGTTTTCCTCCTTACCTGTTTCTAAATTTCCCTGTTCTCCTGTTTTTCTATCTATCCCTATTGCTCCTCGGGGTTCTTCTCGATTTTCTAACTTTTTGTGTACTTCTTTCCCTACTTCATCTATTAATATTGTTTCTGAATGATTTCCACCATAACTTGTACTTGGTTGTTCATCTAACTCAATTTCTTGCTCAGTTTCTTCTCTAATTGGTTTATAACCCCAAGTTCCCTTTCGGAATTCTTCCCAATTTGCAGCTGAATCATCAGATCCTGAAGTTGTGTCAGATATTTCCAGATGTCGACTTACAGGTCGATCTTCAAGTTCTGGAACTTCTGAATTTCTTTCTTCTTCTTCTTCTTGTTCCTCTTCTTCTCTAGAGGTGTTTTCCGTTGGGGTCTCCAGATGTCGACTTTCAGGTCGATCTTCAAGTTCTGGCACCCTTTCTTTTATCTTGGTTGTTCCCGCCGTTAAACTTTTATCCCACACTTCCAGACGCCGACTCACATGTCGATCTGTAGGTTCTGGAATTCTGATTGTGTGGCTGGCATGAACCCAGTTCTTTACTCCTGCACACTTGACAGCAGTCGTTGTTACTAGGATTACCTGTCTTGGCTCATCCCAACGCGGAACTAGACAGTTTCTTCTCCTGTGGACTTTAATACGGACCCAGTCTCCTGGATTCAAGTCGTGGGCTGGTTTTCTTTCAAGAGTGGTCGCATCCGGTCCAACCTGATGAAACACAGAACGCACCACATCAGCCAGTCCTTTGCAATAATCCAGTATTAGATCATCAGTTATTGTCAATAACTTGTTGACTGGTACGTGGGCTTGTCTCATTGCTCGTCCCATGATCATTTCATGAGGACTGAGTCCCGTTTTCTTTTCAGGGATGCTTCTGATGGTCATCAGAACAAGAGGCAGTGCATCTGGCCATTTGAGTCCTGTAGCTTGACACATTTTTCCTAATCTGTTTTTAATTGTTCCATTTATCTGCTCTACTACCCCAGAAGCTTCGGGTCTGTAAGCACAATGTAGTTTTTGTTTAATACTCAATGCTTCACAAATCAATTGGATCAACTCATTTTGAAAATGTGTTCCTCTATCTGTCTCAACTGTGACTGGAAAACCATACCTCGGAATGAACTCTCGTAGCATAAGTTTTGCCACTGTTGTTCCATCATTCCTTCTTGTGGGGTATGCCTCCACCCAACGAGAGAACAAACAGACGACCACCAGAACATATCTTAATCTGTTACTAGGGGGCATCTCAATAAAATCCATCTGTATCCTTGTGAATGGACCTCCTTCTCGTCCTATTGTTCCTAGACTCACTACTGTTTTTCTTCCTGGGTTAAATTGTTGACAAATAAGACATCTTTGACAAAGACTTTCAGCAATGGCTCTGAATTTTGGATTATACCAAGTTTGTCTAAAAAGTCTGATCATTGCATCTCTCCCAATATGAGCTTGTCCATGGTACATCCGTGCCATGTCTGCAATCATGCTATCAGGCATAACTGGTCTTTCATCTCTGTATACCCACACTCCATTATCTTCCTGTCTTCTACATCCTGCTTTAATCCAGTAATCCTTTTCCTCATCTCTTGCTGTTTCTTGTAACTGCCTTACTTCATCCCATGTTTCGACTGCATTAGTGAAAAGCAAAGGACAAGAGACATGCTCCCTTTCTCTATTTCTGTTCAGGGACGCCATGTTTTCCGCACAATATCTAGCGATCTCGTCAGCATAATTATTGCCAACCGCTATGTAATCTTCGTTTTTCTTATGCGCCTTGCACTTCACTACAGCTATTTGTTTAGGCAGCTGTATCGCCTCAAGCAGTTTTTTAACATAATCTCCATTTCTGATAGGTGTTCCTGCAGATGTCAAAAATCCTCTTTGTGACCAAATCTGGCCAAAATCATGTACGATGCCGAAACCATATTGGCTATCGGTCACAATCGTGATTCGTACATTTTTCCCCAATTTACATGCTTGAATCAAAGCAATTAGTTCCGCAACTTGGGCAGACCTAACTCCTTTCAGACAAGACGCTTCCATTACAGTTGCCACTGTGCATACTGCATAAGCTGCGCTTAACACTCCTTCCTTTGTGCGTAAACATGAACCATCTACAAACATGACATAATCGGATTCCTTTAACGGTTCATCTTTTATGTCAGCTCTTGGTTTTGTGCAATATTCCAGCACATTCAGACAATCATGATCTACTTCATCTTGTTCAATTATACTCTCTTCATCTGGCAATGAAGTCGAAGGATTTACATTTATGCATCTATCTATGGTCACATTTTCTGCACTCAAGATGACTTTTTCGTATTTAGTCAGCCGACTATGTGTCATGTACTGTGTTTTTGTTCTTGTCAAAAGAATTTCTACTGAATGGGGAACATATACTCTCAGTGGATACCCCATCACTATACCTTCACTTTGTTCCAGACTTACACAAGTAGCAGCAACTGCTTTCAAACATCCAGGCAATGCCTTTGCTATAGGATCTAAAACAGCTGAAAAGTAAGCTATAGGCCTCTTCATGGTGCCATGTTTTTGTACTAGTACTGAAAATGCACATCCATCTCTTTCACTGCAGTATAACTCAAAATCTTTCTCATAATCAGGCATGCCTAATGCAGGGGCCTCACACAGTTTCCTTTTCAATTCTTTGAAAGATTTCATTTCTTCTTTGTTTAACTCAAAAGGGTCTTTTACATCTTTCTTTGTCAATTTTTGTAATGGTTTTGCAATCAAAGAAAATCCACTTATCCATTGTCGACAATATCCAACCATTCCTAAAAACATTCTTACCTCTCTTTGAGTCATTGGTGCTCTCATTCCTTGAATCATTCTTACTCTTTCTGTCGCTATTTTCCGCACTCCTTTCTCAATTTTATGTCCTAAATACTGGACTTCTTTCTGACAAAACTGTAATTTTGAAGGGGACACCTTATGTCCTCTTTTCTCCAAATGGTTCAGTAAAGCAATTGTGTCACTTACACATGCCTCTTTGGTTTTCGATGCCACCAATAGGTCATCGATATACTGCACCATCACTGATTTTTCTGGCATTTTTAAATCTTCCAGAGATTTCTTTAGAATCTGATTAAAAATTGAGGGGCTCTCTGTATACCCCTGAGGAATTCGGCACCATGCCAAAATACGCTCTCCAAAACGGAATGCAAATAATGGCTGGCTATCTGGATGCAAAGGAATAGAGAAAAATGCATGACACAAATCTATCACAGTGTACCACTCAGCTTCATGCGGAATTTGATATAGAATCACTGCAGGGTTTGGCACTATTGGACAGCATGGTACAACTATTTTGTTGATCTTTCTCAAATCCTGTACTATTCTGTATGTTCCATTTGGCTTTTTCAGTCCCATAATAGGTGAATTACATGGACTGCTCATGATTTCTTTCAGAATTCCCTGTTCAATCATCTTATTTATCACAGGAGTTATTCCTTCAATTATTTCTGGAGTTAATTTGTACTGTGGCGTGTTTGGATAACTTATCCCTTCTTTCACTGTCACTTTTACAGGATCAACTTCTCTCATTAATCCAATGTCTTCTCCTGTAAAATCCCACACACTTTCTTTCACTGCACTTTTTAACTCTTTTGGAAGTTTTCCTGCATCAAATGCAGGAAACAACCCATTCATTTCAGGTTCCTGATTCATCAAAGTTACTTTATACAAAGCATCTTCATCTGAAGTCTGAAAACCAATTCCATCTGGTGTACAATAAATTGTGCAATTCATTTTACACAAGAGGTCACGACCTAGAAGATTTACTGGACTACAATCGCACACTACAAATTTATGCATTTTCCTAAAAGAACCAATTTTTACTTCTACCAATTCAGTAAGTGGGGTTTTAATCTGCTGATTGGCAACTCCTACCACTTGGATGCATTCACCTGAGAGAGGAAGGTTCGGAATTTCCACTGACCTAACAGTAGAACGGGTAGCTCCAGTATCGACAAGGAATGTTACGTTTGCTCCATTCACTTCTCCATCCACAAAGGGACCAGACTGATCTACCTCTAGAGTTGCGCCAAGCACGCACTCTTTCCCCTCTCTTGCGCACCGTCAGAAACTTTCATCCGGGTCATCCTCACTCTGATGCAACCAATACTGGGAAATGTTAGCTGCTCTCGGCAACTGTGTTACCTGCTCTCCTCCGTAGAATCCTGTTTCTGTACTGTATCTTTGCTGGTTAACAGTGTTGGGAAGTGGTGGTTGTGGCACCTGACTTTGTTGTACAACTACCTCATTCTGCACCTGTGGAGTTAATGATTGATGTTCCGGATTAGGTTTAGGTGGGAACTTACACTCATTTCTCCAATGCCCTAATTTTCCGCAATTATGACATGGCCATTTCTTCTTTGCCTCTTCTAGACTCACTTGTCCTTTTCCTTTACCTATATTTGGTCGCATCTTATTTTGTCCTGATTCGTTTCCATTATTATTATCCAATTGAGCTTCTTGTTTTTCTGCCACTTTCACTTGTGCCCACATTGCTTTTTCTTTCAACTTACGCTGTTTACTCTCTATTTCATCACTACAATACTTAGCATACCTCAGCACCTCATCTACACTTGCATTCTGCCAGTTTATCATATGTTGCTTAATCATATCACTTATTTCTTGTTTCAAGCCAAATACAAATCGGTATACAAAATGACTCATATCCTTCTCACTTAATTCCTCATAACCACTATACTGTTTGAAAACCAACAACAATCGCTCATAATATGCATGTACACTCTCCTTGCTTTCCTGTGTAGTTCTATCAATCTTAACCCAATCTGTCTCTTTTGGAGGAATCTTATTTTTCAAAAAGGTAATCACCTTGTCATATTTCTTCATCACATCTGGTCCTGGAGCTCCTGTCTTAGGATCTCTTGGATATTCTGTAGTTGGCCAGTCAACTGTAATCTTACATTCTGACCATAGATCCGTTGGTACCACTATGTCAAACAATCCATCCAAATCTATCCACAACACTTTCGAGACCTTTACAAACCTTTCTACCTGTCGGTACCACTCAACTGGCTTTTCTCTTAATTTTGGAAAGTCATTTGTAAATGACAGGATGTCCTGCCTAGTCCAGGGAACATGCACATAACTACCACCTGGAGTTTCTCTCATAGGGTACTCTTTAACAACATGTTCCTTTTCTGTTATCATAAAAGCCAATGAACCTTTGTCTACACTTTTCTCATTCTTCTTTGTCCATCTAACCTTCCATCTGTCCACATCACCCCATTTTCTCAACAAAACAATCAACTCTTTTATCTGTGTCAGCCTTCCTGCTGTATTCAAATTTTCAATATCTTTTTCACAAAAATCTACTCTGTATGGTTTCTGCAACGTTTTTACTTTTGCAAAATCTATTCCAATCTCACCGGCCACTTCTTCTAGTTTGTCATGTAAATTCTTTGCCCTCCATGTTATACTTTTGCACAGAAACATTATTTCCTCATCCTGATAATTCTTTATCTTTTCTGTACCAATCGTTCCTAGAATTAATTCTTCCATGTCAATCTTCAATCTGATCACATCTAATGGTTTTTCTTCCGTTTCTTTTATTTTAAAAGCTTTTATCCACTCATTTAACTCATCAGGAGTCGGACCTATAGGAGTACTATTTATTTCTGTCCAATTTCCACTCTTTTCAGGTGTCACTGTTGCAGATTCAGTTACCATAGGCATTTTCCTACCGCTACACTCATTCACTGTCAAATTTTCAGGTGGACTTGGTCTGTAAGCACTAGTCAAATTGCTCGTACCTGGACTTGTTTCTATTCTTTCCTTTTCTCTTTGGAATTGCGAACTCAAGGGAATCACCAAAGATCGTTCATCAATTTTCTGATTCTCGAAAACTGGTATTACTGGACCTATTGTTACGGGTACGGTAACTGCTTCCATATTCTTTGTTAATTCTCTAATTTTCTCAGTTAGTTCTTTTGTTGTCCTTGCCAATTCTCTTGCACTATCATTTTCTATTCCCTCAATTTGGGAAGTTCTTATTTGTTCTTGTGACCTATTTATTTCTTGTCTTTTTTCTGGACTTTCATTTCGCATAGCTTCTATTGGTGGCGCATTTGGTGTCACCACTGTAGAATTCTGCTGATACGGAGGTGGATTTTTATTTAATATATCTTCCAGCAACTCGTCATCCGTTTCGCTCTCATGCATATACTTTTCTCTCTCTAAATGTTTCTTTTTCTCAGTCCGTTTTTTCTTAGTCCCTTCCTCAACTGTAAAAGCTGGAAACAAACCTCCTGTCATGTTAGCACATCTCCATCGTTTTATTCTGTCCTCATGATTCATTCCCCACATTCTTCCGGGCACGAACTCATAACCTTTCATACCTCTGAATCTTTCTTTCTCGTACATCTCATCTTCCCATTCTGTTAAAGCCTCAAACTGTGTCGGTCTAGGTCTAGGTTCCAATTTAAGCATCTTTTCTTTTAAATTCCGTAAAATCGCTACATTAAAAGAACCATTTTCAGGAAAAGCCAATGCTCCATCATTCTTTGTATATTTTACCCAATTATCCAACCATATGCACGTATGATATCCATATTTCAGCATCATATGTGAAGCTGCTGATTTTGGCGGAGGAATTACTTGTCCCTCTCTAGTCACAACCTTTTTGTCTTTCTTAAAGAAATTCTTCAATTTCGTCGTCCATGACGTTCTCTCCCTTTCATACTCGTAATATGGCATGTTTTCTATTTGTTTTCTCTTTACTCTAACGCTGTTTCTGTGTACGGAACTTCGTCCAATTACAGCGCGATTCACACTAACGTACCAATCAGAACAATTTCCACCGTCCGCGAACCAACCAATCCTAGCGCGGCACTTTTCTACGTCACTCCTGCTCTGTATTCACGTGACTAGTGCACTGACCAATCCTAGCGCGGCACTTTTTCACGTCACTTCTACTCTTTACCCCTCCTTTACAAAATTTATCGGCAATTTTTCTTTTTACAGTTTTCTTCGTTAGTTACAACAAATAAACAATTCCATAGTCTGATTCGCTAAACAAAGTGACAGCTTTGTCCTTTTACACAAGAATCCTGTTTTTCCAGTAGGCAGCGCTTACCTCTACCCTACCACAGAATTATTTGCTTTCGCCGATAAAGTAGCACTTCCCTCTACCTTACCCTTCTTTCAAACAAACAATTTACTCGTTTCTCTGGGGATAAGACACATGTGGAGACTAGGCTCCTGAGAATTAAGGCCAAAGTTTCACAAGTAAACGTGATTTGCTATTTCATTTACACATTTTTCACACCGAAATCCCTAACATAACACAACCTGCGTTATAACCAAAATGAATTCAGACCATGTACCAAATTCCATGTGACTTCTCTTGCCACACGTGTTCCACTTCCTACATCCCAGAAGCGTGAAAACTTACATATAACATAACGCGACTCAACATATAGTGTTAGTCATCAAATAATCAATAATCAATAAACAATAATCACTAAACTAATCTATAGAAAACCATAACTCTGCTACCAAGAAATCTGTTGCAGCGCGTACAATAAAAACTATCCTCCTCCCAGGTTACTTATAGGTCATCCAGGGGCAAACTATATTTCTCATATCCACATGACGATGGGGCCCATAAACATCGCCTAAACACACACACACTCCTGGATTTCCTTTTACACCTTTATGAAATTCTGTACTCCTAGGAGAAGCATGAGAACTAAATGGAGAACACCATTTTGTGTACCGCTGGAAGAGCAAGGATATCTATTTACCTTAATTTGTCACTTTCTTTTAATTATTTCTTAAGATATTCCTGCTCATTGTTTTGTCGATGAATCATTCATTTAAGAAATTAGTTCATAGTGATTAAGACCAGCTGAATCACAATCAACCAATTACTCATGTCACAATCATTTAGGAAAATAACCACGGAGTCATTTTGGTTTTTAAAGAATCTTAAATTTTATATAATTTTAAAAGCATGAAAAGATTTAATACTTTATTCAATTATTCATTTTTAAATTCACAATTTTATTAAGCATAATCAATTTATTGCAGAAAGGAAATTTTGTCATGAAGCCAAAAACCTTAGTTACCTGCCTAGCTTCCTAATTTAGCCTAATGATTTCTAACCTAACTTTGGGATTAGAAATAGCCTGATTCTCATACTCAACTGTAAAGTTAAGACAGCAACAGCAACTTCAGCTCGTCAGCATCAGCTACCTGCAACCCGTCTTCTCTACTGCAACCACGACTCTCGAACTGCTTGGAACTCTGACTGGAACTCTCTGGAACTTCCCTGGAACTGCACTGGAACTGACCCCCTCCCACTAAGAGTAGGCCCTCTTATACCCCAATTCTAACTTTGTTAACTAACTGTTGCAACCTTAATATCACGCTTTTCTCTCATTGGTCCATACATGTCAGCTTATTCATTCTTTAATCAAGTTCTTTTGGATTCAAGGGTCCTTGGATCATTTCCTTTCCCATACGCTTAAACATTTCCATCCGATTCGATCAGTCCATTTGTATCTTCTTTTGACACATTCAAGAACTCCGCAGTCATTGTCCTTTCTCTTGGGCTCCTTTCCCACGGACTCTCTCCTGATCATCACGGCACACTATCAGTTCAATTAGGTCACACCAGCCTTGACCATTTCTTGCATCCTAGCCTCTCAGAGACATCACGAGGCTCCAGATTTCATCAATCTCATCCCGTACCACGTGTCCCCTTGCGCCTGCGCACATCTTCCCACTGGCGGCCATTTTATCTCGCCACTCGGTTCTATTTTAGAAGCACTAATTTGAGGCAAATAAAACATAATTAAAATAGAGAAAAATATCCCTTTCGTTTCCCTCCCGTCTACGTACCCCAATTAGTTGTTACCTAGCAAAAAGCGACATTTAAGCTGCTCCTTACTTACCATCACTATTGTTTTTGCAACGACACATTTTATTTCTATGAAGCACAAACATGCATTTATTTTATTTAGTACGCTTTTTATTCTTACGTTATGATTAGACACACGGACATTCATTAGTAGATTATTTAGCACATACATTGGCATATTACCATTCCCACATATACAATGTTGATTAATACATTTAAACGAACATTTTTAATTAATTAATTAATTATATAATTTGTTAGGGGTTAACATTTTTATTTTTACTGCTCCATCACCAGCTTTCACTCAAGAACAATATCCTGAATGCTGACCTAGGGTTCTATATAAATCTGGCAACATAAAACGCACACTTAGTGACGGTTGGGTGAAACGTGGCGATCTCCCTCACACCCTCCCCTAGAAAAGAGTTAAGTGTGAATGAAACACTTACCAGTGCCATTTCTTTTGTTTGAGGTGGAAACGGCGTTGGTACTCCAGAAACGCAGGACGCCAGAAGAGCCTAAAGAAGAAGAGACAAGTAGACTTATCACTATTGTCTCAAAAGAAATATACCTGGAATAAAGTAAAGAAGAAAATAAATATGCTTGAGTTAGACTGTTCTATCCCCAAATCCTCTTACAGGTCCCCAGGCGGACGTTTACTTATAATTAGCGCTATACCTCTGGATAGGTGTCATCCAGATAGGGTTCTTATTTGTGCTTTAGAAATCCTTGTACCAGGCTCCCACTCTTACTAGACTCCTATATCATTTGGTTTTTATATATTGCCAAATAGCCTCCTTAATATTAGTTATTGTTTCCCCATTAATCACCATGGGACCCTCACAAATTATATTGAGTTTCAGCAGCTTTAAAGTGCTGCGAACATGGTTCTACCAGGGCGTCCCGGGCAGTCGGGGATAATGGGCTTACCTCCCTTATGACAGCCAAATAAATGCCCGCTAGTCTGTTTCTCTGTAGGGAAACCCAATAAATCTTTGTAACTAAGGCAATAATATTGGAAATAGGTTTAATGTCCAGTTCTAAATATAGTGCTGCTAAAGGCGTGCCTGGACCCAACAGGATGTTGCTCTCCGAAACCTGTGCTCGATTTTCTGGAGCATAGAAGAATCTGTATAACCCCAGATTTCTGCTCCATATGTTGATGCTGTAACTCCCTTTGCTCTATAAACATGTAGTAGTGAACTTAATGACTGCCTCCTCCTATTATTTGCTACCAACCAATGACTGCGGCGGCTGCTGCCTCTTTTAAAATTGAAGCTGCTTTTTCCCTCTGCTGTTCCAAGTCAGTTTAGTGTTGTACCGAATCCCAAGATAGTAAAAAATATTTACCTGTTACAAGATCTTGCTGTTCACCGAAAAAGAGCACTTTAACTCAGTGCTTGGCTTCAATATCATAGATGTCGTTTTGGAAACAATGATGGTCAAATGTTTCCTTGTACGGTTGTCAAGGACGGCCTTAATCAGTTTATGCTTAGAAAGCTTGGTAAGAGAAAGGAAAACTGTGTCATCCTCATATAACAAAACGGAAATATACGTATTACTGAGCTTCGGGCAGTCAAATTTCAGACTATCTAGGTAAGGTCCAACATCATTCAAAAATAATGAAAAGAGCAGAGAGGCCAGCACACACCCTTGCCACACGCCAGTAGTTATTGGTAAACTCTCTGTGCCTTTTCCCCTGGATCCATAACGCACTTGAGCAAATGTGCCTCTTTGCAAATTCTGCAAGGCTATAATCCAATTCTGGTGCAGACCCTGCTGTTATAACGCTATTCCAAAAAGTCCATGTGTACTAAATCAAAAGCTGATTTCAAATCAATAAATGTTAAAAACAATGGGACTTTCCATTGTCTGGTATATTTTATACATATGGATTATAATCGCATGGCCTGTTCCACCGTTCCAATGCCCCTTCTGAAGCCTGCTTGGTTGTCAGCTAATATTTTCCAATCTTGTATGCGGTTGGAAAGCACCTTCCCATAGATCTTACCCACCACATCTAATAATGAAATTGGGCGGTAATTAAATAGGTCCGTTCCAACACCTTTTTTATATAGTGGAAGAATTATAGCCCCACGTCATAATTTTGGCATATCTCCAGATCTCAACACAGCACTAAAAACCTTAGTAAGAATTGGGACCCATAATGAAAAATCAGCCGTATATAAATCTATGGGAACAAAATCAGGGCCTGGGGCTTTGTTAGGCTTTTGTAGTAAGATGGCTTCTTTAACCTCAGATTTGGTGAAATCTCATTCATCCGCTCCCCAGGAGTGGTTGCTTAAGCATAGATGTAACCTGTTCCCTAGTCGAGGCATAAAGACTGGAAAAATGTGTAACCCATTCCTGCACCTCTAGGCACATTACCTTCTTGTCCCTGCACTGGTTACATCCCCATGTAATGAGTGCCCAGGAGTTCCTGGAATTCTATTCTTTTGCCTTTTCTCTTGCCTTGCCTCTTGCCTGTATGGCCTTGTCCCAGATCTTGAGTCTCATTTCAAACTTCTTCCTCCGGATCAATTATTTATATTCCCTTCTCATTCTAATAAAAATGCAGTCCGAGGCTGCGCTGTCATGGTGCCTCACCAAGGCATATGAAATGCCTTCTTTCTTGTCCAACATTCATGGTCAAACTAATTACCAATGTGATTATTGACACTTATATGCCACACTCTTAGTAGTCGCCATAAAGGATTAAATCTCAATGGTTTGCTCAAATAGGGCCAGTACCCTTCTGTCATCCAGCTCTTTGTCCCCTCTCATGAACAACTCCTCAACACTAGACTAGATTAAATTCCTCAAATCCTGCACAAAGTAATTATATTTTTCAGGATACCACCTAACTGTCCTTCTAAAACCTCCTCCCTTGGATGCTCTTTCGGCAGTGCAAGCTTCAAAATTGAGTCCTACATAAAGGGATACAACAAGTGGGTTATGTTCCACTATCTGGGCAGAGTGCAGCCCACATATCCCTCGCCACTGACCAGGATTCAATGTTAATTAAAACAGAATCAGTGATGGACAATCCTCTATTACCATGGAAGGTCTCATTTGCAGGGGTGTCAGAAGGGGTACGGCCATTCAGTTGTCTTACACTGTAAGACAGGAACATTCATCTGAGCCTATACCCTTCCTCTGGGGGTTTGCTCACCCTAATATTTCCCATAAATGCTTCAAGTAAAACCCACACAAGATCTTCCTCAGGGAGTGCACTACCTTCTGTTTTGCCTTTCACTGGAGTATTAAAATCTCTGCATACTAGTATAGTATGCTGTGATACTTCACTACCGGCCAATCAGGCCAATAACATTGATTCCTCAAAAGCATCCAGCACAGGTTTACCTCTGCCCTTCCTCCCTGGAAGTACATACATAGACAGTCAAGATATTCACGACCCCTTCCATTAGTAGGTTTCCAACCAATCTAATATGCACTATTATGTTCGTAATGCGTATTGGGCGATAGGACTCATGAGACAAGACAATTTAGAGGACACTCCTATCCCTAGGCTCCTGATGGACGACCCATGTTATAACTACTTGCAGGCACGTAATACGTATTTTAACCCTCCAAGGGGATTTCAGTAATTGCCCATGTCTCCTGAAAGCAACATATATCATTGGATCGATAAATGCCAGCCACTCCCTATCCTCAATTTTGTTCGATAAAGCATACACATCCCAACTAATAATTCTCAGTGTGTTGGAATCTCTTTTCCCCATTGACACAATTGATAATCTCTCCCTATTACTGAATGGACTGGAGGGAAATTTTATGCTAAACCCTCCAGGTCAGTTGTTGCCGTTTGAGCAGCTGTTTTGCTTGTTAAAACTGCAGAAAGCCATGCCCAAATGCTGATCCCTAGGAGGTCAGGTTGACTTTGACTGTCTTTGATGCTCCTAATGGATCTGTCGTGCACTACCCTCACTCCCTCATTCATCGGAACTATAAGCTGATTAGCATTGCTTTAATTGCTTGTAGTAGGGTATGATTAAACTGTCAGGCGCATATCAGCAAGGACATTCTCAGACACTCTTCAGGACAGTCCTACATCAATCCCCATTCTATGCAAGCCCTCAGCGTTGTCCATAATCATTCTAACCGCTTGCAGCGAACTAAATTCAGCATGGGTAAAATAATGACCATGGGTCTCGACGTGGATCATGGTATTCACAGAAATCATGTCACCAGATGAGTAATCCCGACGGCGGAATCAAACAAAAAATATCTCATAAGCCTGATCTATTCAGTGGAGACCTACCAGAAACATTAAAGAATGTCTTGATGAAGTCCAATACAAGAGTGTCACAAATTGATTCCGTCTTTATGCAAGCTTCATGCCACAAAGCATTCTTCCATTCATCTTCGTAGTTCGCTGGCCCATTCTGCGCAAGTGACTTATAAGGCCTGCCAGCAGATTCAACATCCCTAGGGGTAGGAGGAACAGTAGGAGGGTATGGGGTAAAAAGGATAGGTGAAGTGGGGGCTGCAGGCCCTCCCATAGGTTGGAGGGAGACATCACCAGATGGCATAGAAACCATATCTGTCCCCCTGTTTCTCTTATTTTCTCCTTCCTGGGTACAATCAAACCTCACTTTACGTCGTCCCATTCTCAAAATCCTTTTCTGCTTCTTCTTCTTCCTCTTGAAGACATTATCTTTTTTGAACCACCAGGTGTAGGCTATTTCCCGCATGCAAATATAGGCTATATGTCTGTTGGTGAGGCGTCCGATAAAGTACTGGTAGTCGCCTTTGATGGAGCTTTGCCACATGAGCCCACGCATCCTGTTCTGCTTGCTGTTTCACTCTCCTCTTTAAATAGGTACTTTAGAGAATAGACTGCATTATCCACCTTTTTCCTTCTGGCCCCTTTTGTTGTTCCAAAATGATGCATATCAGGGTCATAAGGAACACCACCAGTCGGAGATGGGTTTCCAATCTCTTACTTCCCAAATCAGGCGGCCCTTTATAGCATGATTCTATTTGCTCTAGCAATTTTTCTGAGGTTTTATTTGATGGTTTATGCTTTGGCTCATTATTTATAAAAGTTGTTACTCCATCGGTCTGAGATGCTGCCTCTCTTGAAGGATACATCCTGTGGCAGAGTCCTTCTAACTTTGTTGGTCAGGGTTTGCAATATCTCCCAACATGATCGAAGAAGCATGGTCTGAGCCCACTACAAAGTTCTCCAACAGGGCAAGTATAGATGATGATATCCTTTGCAGGGCCAACAATGATTCTGAGAAAATATGATCCCCATTAGGAGCAATAGCATCGTATAAGTCCTGGATCAACAGGGTATCTGACCGTCCAAGACTGGGGGACAACCCATTTTCGACATTCTCTTGGCATCCCGTTCCCAATGGGCTATTAGAGGGATTGTTGCTGCCCAATGCAGCATGCTTACAAAGAGAGACATTCTTGGTCACAGTTGGCACATCGGGGAGGGTATATTCACTAATCTAAAAAGAAGAGGAGGTAAGTGGCTTCATGGTTGCCACTTTGTCCCCTATCTTTTCTCCCTCGGGCACCAAGTTGTCCCACCGATCCCTGTGTCATCTCAGACAGCGCAATAACCCCTACTGTTGTCATCACACTTGCCCAATTCATGAGTCCCGGCCTGGGGTGGCAAATGGGAATTAGAGTTAATCACCTTGCACTCCCAGTGGTTCCTTGAAAAAGACGCACTGAGGGCACCAGTATTCTTGCTATCCGAGCTGGTAATAGACTGTTTACTAGTTGTGTAATGCGAAATTGGGTACATACTCTCACAAGAATGCATACTTTCAAGCACCGATCCCTTCATTGGCTGGATGTAGGCACCCCTTGCGCTCTTAGGTAGAGTAGCCTTTAATTTATTAAATACTCTCTGTGAGCGCCTTGGGATTATAGTGCAGGAACGTTGTGCTTTTTATCGGAATTCTGAGGGATATATAACTGCTATACGATTGTTGCAGCTGTGACCTCTCAATAAAACCAAAGGGGTCACAAATTCTTTGCGGGGAAGCAGAGCAATCACTGATATGCAATATATAGCAGCTGATCAAAACAGATAGCAGTATAAATGGTGTTTCTGTTTAGAGAGCTTCTAAGCCCAATAGAATAATAGCACCTATGCTCACCTCCGCTTCCTCTGGACCTCCCAGCTCCTCACCCTTGCTCCTGGTTTTGTTCCGCACTTTGCTCCACCGTGGCTCAGGTTGCGTAATGGCTCCTCTCCGTCAAAGCCCTTGCTTACTGGGAGTTTCCTAGTGGTGGAGCTGCATGTTGGTTCCACGGCACCCCCAGAGAGGGACAAGCCGTACTTGCGGTACAGTGTGCCGGTCGAGAATGGCCAGGTCCCTTGCTTGCCTGGACCCCGCCTAAGCCACACGGGAGACCAACCTGGCATGACAGGTAGCGGCAGTTTCTGCCTTAGGGCGTGGGGGCATTGCCCCACTCATTATTTTGCCCCCCACCCCCCTTATAACATGTGAATATAACCTTACGTTGTTCACTTAAACAGAAACTTTAAATTACTTGAAATCACGCCACGACCGCGAGTCAGCATTCATACTGGTGCTGGTGGGTGGCAACGAGCGCACGGCACCTAGACCACTAAGTGCGCAAGTCGAGTTGGACGGCTGCCTTTCTCGGCCAGCCCGACACGCGCACTAGAGGCTTCTCTGTACTGCACATTAGTGAGTGGAGGTTGCTCAAAACCGCAGACCCCCAGTCACCTAATGAGCGGTGAACTGGCCTGCCCAAGCCAATTCTGGCACTGCTCTCTGTTATATCTAAGGTTTTATATTTTGCATCTTCCCTGTTTCTCTACCTCTGCTGCTCAGCCAGTGTGAATGTGTTGGGTAGAATGTTGGTGTGGATGGTGATGTCATTGGAATGTGAGGATTGCTGTGAGGTGGAGTGTCAGTTGGATCCTGGGCTGAGCAGCAGAGAGACTGCTCCTGGTGGGGCCTTATTTACATCTTTACTGGAAAACCTACTTAACATCTAAGAACAATAAACGTATTCATCTGTAACCTAACCACGTCTACTGGAACTCCTTACCACGACACAACACTCTCATTCTGTGTAACAGCTAGTAAGCAGCATGTGGATTGGTCCTTACCACGACACAACATAAATTGGAGACGAGGATGGGATTAAAACTATGCGTGATTACCTAAAAAAAGAACCTACCTAAGGATTTTGACGCCCTCCCGCCCCACCAGTGTCCAGATTCACCGGACAGCCCATTGACAGGGCGTATTGCTTCCTGCTTCAGGTCACATCCATTTCAAGTCAAAAAGCAAACCTTCAGATTTTTCCTACCAAGGTGTGGGCCTAGCATCTACTAAGAGAGGCACTACACCAAACAACCCACTGACTGGGCATGAATTGAACTGAAGTAGTTTGAGCCAACTGCCTGATCATGCAGCTACCACGTTGTGCCTCATCTTGTAGCTACCGTGTGGTGATGTACAGTGACTGCTGAGAGTTGCTGCGCGTCATTGGTGCCTTGTGTTCTGCTACTTTATATTGATTTTGTTTTGAGGCAAGCAGTAAACCACGACATGCAGCTGTGTACAGGTGGGCATGATTTATATTGTGGACTGAGTACAGCTTTGCTACAATGTCCTTTGATGCGATGTTCAGTGGGAATTTGTTTGCTACAGTCGCGCATGGATACCGCAAGCTCACAGGCTACTCAGTTTCTATGTGAGTCTATTTTTGTCTGCCGTTTTGTTTTAAATCTAGACCAGTTGGGAGTCTGGGCCGTTGCAGCACGTGCAGTCTTTTCAAAATGAGCCACGAGTCAAGCTTTGCACATGCGATCTTACCTTCTGCTTCGAGTCGCATGGAGCCTTCTTTTCTTTCGTCATCGTTGCTATGCGGCTCGCAAACTGGTGTGGGGCGCTTGTGTGCTGTAACGTGCCCTGAGCCATCCGGCGCAACGTCACTGGCGTGCCGCCATCTTGCGGTTGTAGTCATCAAGATAACTCCGGGATTACGAACTACATTGTAGGGTCCAACCTGCTTCAGCTGTCTGCCAACCACGTGTAAATTCCAATAAAGCTGATGTCGGAGTACTTTTTGTGAAGCTGCGACAGGTTGGACCTACATCGTTTTCTGCTTTGTTTGCCATGTCCCTATTGTGATGCCACGTTGGACACCCATCGTGTTCTACTAGTTTGCTGGTAATAAGGGTACTTACTTCCCACTTTTACGTCCGTGGAGCCTTATTTGTGTGAGGTATTTCGGGGACATTTATTTTACTGTCCACAGTCTTACCGCCTTCGGATTAAAGACGCTTTGCAATTCCTCCTTGCTTCACCTTTAGGTGCTGAACTTTAGTTTATACTGGGTACTTAAGCAACGTGTTTTGCTATCTCATTTGGCTCCCATTACTACGCCGTTTTACTATTATGCATTTTTCTGTTTCTTCTCATACCTGCATTTTCTCTCTATCGCTATTTCTTGTCATTCCACTTATGTTATTTAATGTTTCTCTTATTATACAATGTGTTCATGCTCATTTGTTTCTTATAGTACTGCCATTATATTTCTGTGTTTTTACTACATCGACATCTACATATGACAGTACTGTTAACATGTATCTTTCCTGATTTGCAGGTTTTTCGTTTTTCTTTCTCTTTGGTTGTCAGTGGGTATCTTTTCCTCCTTTACTTGATCTACTTTTACTATGCATTTTTGCTCTTGTGTACTACTGGTTGAATGGGCATTTCTCTTCGTTTTCTTTCCTGTGTGGTCTCATTTTTGGTGTGTCTGCACCAGTTATCTTTTGTGGGGTGCAGTCCATCTAGATCACTTTCTTCTTTGCGTGTTCTGTTTGCAGATTTTCCCTTACTTCTGTGGGGCGTAGATCTCTTTTACTTTATGGTTGGGTGTATGCCACCCGTTGCGCGCTTTTTGGTTGGGTGTCAGTCACCTGTTGCTTGCTTTCTGTTTGGGTGCTAGTCACCCGTTTCTTACTTTTGGTTGGTTGTTAGTCTTTGTCCTTTCTTCTTCCTTTTGCTGTTTTCCATGTTTCCCATTTTCTTTGCCAGTCTGGCCAGCCGTTGTGGTTGTAATTCGGAGCACTCTTTCCTTGTTTGGTATACTTCTTTCATATCTATGTATGCCTCCTTCTCCTTTTGCTTTTGTGTTTTTGGACAGCTTCCTTCTTTTTTAAATCTCCTGGTTTCAATTTTGCTCTGCTAAGGAAGGAGATGTGTGTCCTATCTTTCATGTATTCCATTTTCTCCTTGCATGTTTCAGCATTTTTATGTATTGCCGCTATTTAAGTGCCTTGTGTAGTTCACGAAATGCTGTTTGTATTTTTTCGCATTTGCGATATCTTCTTATGCAAGTTCTTTTTTTGAAACTGTAATTTTTCTACTTTATTCTAGCATTTTGCGTTTCTTATATTATGCTGTTTTCTACTTGTATTTTGCGACATTTTCTCTTGCAAGTTTCTTTTGTATCATTGTGATCTTTCTTCTTATATTTGCTATGTTTTTTGTGCATTATATAAAGGGGGAAGGTGTGTTATATCTAAGGTTTTATATTTTGCATCTTCCCTGTTTCTCTACCTCTGCTGCTCAGCCAGTGTGAATGTGTTGGGTAGAATGTTGGTGTGGATGGTGATGTCATTGGAATGTGAGGATTGCTGTGAGGTGGAGTGTCAGTTGTATCCTGGGCTGAGCAGCAGAGAGACTGCTCCTGGTGGGGCCTTATTTACATCTTTACTGGAAAACCTACTTATCATCTAAGAACAATAAACGTATTCATCTGTAACCTAACCACGTCTACTGGAACTCCTTACCACGACACAACACTCTCATTCTGTGTAACAGCTAGTAAGCAGCATGTGGATTGGTTGAGGGACGCAGTTGCCAGGCCTAGTGTAGGCCTCTGGTGCAGAGTTTGTGCACATGACACAGCAGGGTGGGAGGCTCTGCCCAGGGAGCAAGACCAATCACGGCATTGGCTTATTGTAAAGCCATGCAGTGATTGGCCATTGCTGGGCTGATTGTCCAACCTGTCTGTCTCTACCCCTCTTGGTGAGTAAGATGGAGTCAGACCACATCCTCACCTCATGCTGCTGTGGTCAAGACAGGCTCGAGTCACAGATATCCGGAGTTGAGGAGGAGTGGAGTGAACACTACTTTAGTCTTGAGTCACGACTAAGAGCCAGCGACTTCTAAGCAAAGGTAGGTCGCACAATAACGTGGGCAGTGGGGCTGGATAAAGGAAGAGACTGCCTCTGAGCTTACAATTTCTATGTTGGTCAGTCAGTCTACCTGCCTGTCGAATGGTCTGTCTATCTGACTGTCAGTTTGACCGCCTGGCTTTCTTTTGGCTGGTCTATATGTCTGCCTGTCCATCTGTTGGTTTCCCAGTCCATCTGACCACCTGCCTGGCTGCACGTTATCCAGCCTTTCTCTGTCGCTTCCTTCACAACCCCCTCCCAAAGATACCCAGGCCACAGGGGTGGGTTTTCTCAGTTTGTACTGAGAAAGTCCAGTCGGAAGCTGGCGGCCTGCTATCATCACATCTGCAGAATTTCCCACAGAGTATATTGAGCTCCGTTCCCCCATCCTCCTTAAAGCACAGAAATGCTTGCACTGGATGGGCCAAATCGTTTCTAAAAACAGGGGCCTGCAGAGGGCCGATGCTGCCATTTTTTAAGTAAAAAGAAAAAATGGAGAATTCGTATAAAGCTATCAGCCAAAGTTAGTCACGAGCAATAACTGGTGCTTTGACTTGCTCTCAGCTCCACTCTCCTCGGCTTTCGTCTCCTCTCAAAGTCTCTTTTCCTCTCACACATCCAGCTTGACTGGCTCGTTCCTTCCTCCCCAGCAGCCGGCCCCTGTAATGCACAAAATAACTTAATTAACGTTATTTGACCATAAAGGACCTCAAAGTCATTCAGTAACTTGTAATGAGTTCCTCGTTCCCGTGAATGACAACATTTATTTGATATTGAAACTGAGTACTAATGAGTGCTCCCATGCATGGAATACAGAAGCTTGTTTACCAAGCCATGCGCATGCGCGTGCATGCAGACACACGCGCGCACACATATGCACAGACGCGCAAACTTGTTTTACGATGCCAGGCGCGTATGTGCGCATGCACACAACCACACACGTGCACATATGCGCAAACTTGTTTACCATGCCAGGTGCATGTGATCACGCTCGTCGTGCACACAAACACACTGACCTGAAACGGCCTGCATTCTCCCTTTTGTTCGGCCTGCTCCCCCTTCGGCCGAGCTCGCACCTGTCCGTGTCTTTTAGAGGCCTTGCCAGGGTACACGGTATAACTTTGGATGCCAAGGAGGGCTTGCACAAGTCATAACATCTCCAAGAACGGATGAGTACATTAAATATTACTACTTACATTATGTTCTGCTCTTGTCACTCTGAAACGCATTGAAGAAATTAAACACAAATAGGCAATCCTGTTGAGCCTGACTAAGCAACTCACCTTCTTTGGTAGGCACTCACAGTAAATGTGCAAATCTTTCCGCAGCATCCTCCAAATAGCAGTCATCGGCGAGATCATGAAATCTCTTTATTGATGTCATAACTACACTTTCACAATTGCTTTATTAACCTTCTTGCTTTCTCAGATTTGCTTGAAAATGCACCATTTGCCCACTCTTTTTTCAAAATTTTCTGGGGGGAGAACCAGTCAGGATCACTCGCTGCGCTCGCTCACCACCGTGCACTCAGCCACAACTTTCGCGCCTCACCTCTTTCAAATGTTAGTAGCCGCCACTGATGGCAGTCAGGAATAAACTGCTGGGAAAACAGTGCCCTGCCAGTCAATACCGCTGCTGATCACGGTACTGAACACCGCACTACACCTGCACGGACCGACCGCTGTGGGCTCGTGCACGACAAGCATCAACAGCCAGCCGCTTCCTTCTTACCTCTCCTCCAACTGCTTGCGTACAGTAGAACTGCATCAGGTCGGCAAAGCAATGCCAGTTAAGCCATATGTTGGCCATTTCTTCACTTGATGTCCAGATAGGTTCATAAACCACATCTATTTTTTGTGGCTTACAGCAGTGGAGTCTTTCTCTGATAAACAGTCTGCTGGAACAAGTAGCTATTAAAAGAATTTAGAATGCCTTTTATGACAAATTACTCGTTTTCGCCCCTTCTTCCCTATTCGGAGGATGGAAATAAGAATGAATGTATGTATAATTTTAACTCCTCCATCTTCTCATTTGCCTCTGTGGTGCCAAAAATAGAAGCAGAACTAATGTAGGGGCAGCACCCTTATGGAACCTAATAGTCCCTTTCATGTAACACCTGCGCTGATTGCCTACTGAAGTTGTTTGTGAACCAGTTGTATACCAATATATTGATCCTCTGTTACATAGTGAGTCACTACATAATCTACCACTGCATTGCATATGTGAGTATAACACTATTTTTAACACTACATCATTAACCAATACATGGTCCTTACCCTTATTTACATCAACTTTGTAATTGTTGTTTTACTAATTGAATTATATTTTTATTTTAAACCCTAACCTTAGATTTAGGTATAAATTGAAAGTTTCAATTTTTTTAAATAATTAAAGTAACTCTCACCAGGGAAATGTATGCCTGTGTGTGTGTATATATATATATATATATATATCTATCTACATATTATCTACTGGCGGTCGTCAGTAGATAGTTATAGTTAGGACCTATTTTCCATAGGAAATCCGCAACATTCTATTTGAAATAACTTTGGCGCCGGTTGACGAATCTTCGCAAAATTTTCAAACTTTGTGGCCCGCTCCGCTCCTATCTTGAAAGTCTCGGGGTGATTCGTCAAGCGGGGGCCGAGAAAAAAGGGGGGTCCCAAAACGTGTTTTCCCCATTCATTTTTCCATAGGGACCTTTCATCGCAGCTACAGCCCGAACTGCTGAACGGAATTACACCAAATTTGCCAAAAAGGTAGCCCTTGGTTCAGTGTCGTGCCTTTTGCTTAAATGGTGTAAATCCGTTCAGTAGTTCCTGAGAAAATCAAAATTAAAATCACATATATATCTATGGCCGAGTAGGGTCCGCGTACCCTCCTGATCACGAGCTGTATGCTAATTGGCTGTCAACACTCCAAATCAGGAAGTGTTGGCAGCCATCTTGTTCCTCGGTAGAACCGAGGCACAAGAAAAGATGAAAACAGACGCAAAAAACGCAAAAAGGGGGCAGGGTAGAAACACCCTGACCCCCCCAGGATTTTTTTAAATCTGCAAAAAACGCGCTGGGTGCGCGGATCCTGCCGATAAAAAAAAAAACGAAGCGCGGTCTCCCACGCTTTGTTCTTAATTGGCCCCCGGGTGGGCCAAGTCCCGGGTGCATGCGGGGGTTAATAAAAATGATTGGGGGGGCCTCTAAGGCCCCCCCAAGCCCCGGGGACTGCCACCCCCCGGGGCTTTTATTTCAAAATGGTGCGGGAGGGCATTAGGCCCTCCCGCAGCCCCGGGGACCGCCACCCCCCCGGGGCTTCTTTTTATTTAATTTAATGAACCTGTGTGGGGGGGCTCGAGCCCCCCCACATGCCCCGGGGACTGCCACCTCCCCGGGGCACTAATAATGTAAATGCGGGGGTCCGTTACGGACCCCCGAGCCCCGGGGACCACCACCTCCCCAGGGCTTTAAAGACATGGGAGGGGGGCCGCGCGGCCCCCCTCCTGGAGCCTGTGGTGGCCCTGGGGACCGCCACTTCCCAGGGCCGGCTCCTGTAGTGTCCCGGGGTGCCTACCCCCGGGACACTGCTGTTTGCAATGGCAGGACGGGAGCCTCGCGGCTCCCGTCCTGCCATTGCAAACTTGCTTTGCTTCATTGAAGCGAAGCAGAATTGCTTTTCCATAAGGGGAGCTGCATGTCAGCAGCTCCCCTTATGGAAAAGCAATGCCGGCTCCCGCAGGACGCGGGGAGCCGGCGGGACCGTGGGGGCATTGGGGACCCCCCCACGGTCCCCAACGGAGAGGGCCAGCCCCGGGTGATGGGGTCCCCGGGGCTAGAAGTGGCCCAGGAGGGGGGCCACGCGGCCTCCCTCCCCAAAAAACAATAAAAAAATAATAATAAAAAAAGGCAAAGGCCGGCCCCGGGGGATGGGGTCCCCGGGGCCATTAGAGGCCTCAGGAGGGGGGCCACGCAGCCCCCCTCCAAAAATAAAAAATAAAAAAATGGTGGCATGCCCCGGGGGATGGGGTCCCCGGGGCCGGAATAGGCCACGGGAGGGGGGGCCCACGCGGACCCCTTCCCGTTTTCAATTTAAAAAAAAAAAAGGGTCAGGCCCTGGGGGATGGGGTCCCCAGGGCCCAAAAAAGGTTAAAAAAAGGGGGGCCACACAGCCGCCCTTCTTGGGGGCCCATTAGGATGTCGGGCGGAAGCACTACCGCCGTGCTGTCGGAGGCAAAAACCACCAGTTACCGTCCGGCCGCCGCAGCCCACACGCCCGCCCAATTAGGATGTGTAAAATCAGCCAAACACCGCCCGGAAGCCCGCGACGCCGCCCGCCATCAAAGTGCGCCCGTACACGTAGCGGCGCCAGCCAATGGAGGCACACCGTCTGACGAAATCACGTACCGCCCGGTGTACAAATTACGATGCCGCAAACAAACAGCTCCCCCGGCTAAGAGACACCGCACGAGATACCAAGGCGGAAACTCGACCGCTCGAGTACAGACACCAAAAAGGCGGCCCACCCCGACATGAATCCTGCACTCCAGGCCATCCCCATGCTGTACCTGATGCAGCACCCAGGAGGCAACGCGCCGCGGCGACGCAGGTAGGCAGACACACAACAAGGGCACGCAAACACCGCACACAGTGCAAGGTGCGGAAAAACTGTACATGGCCCCCCCAGACACCCCTGTGTGGACAGGACACATCCACCACTGCACCCACAAATGTCACACCGGGCAAAATGAAACAACTCGCAACAACCGGGCACACACTACCCGGGACCAGGAACTGACGTCCCCGTCACGGCAACGCAGCGCAGCGGCGATGACGCAGCTACACATGCGCACAACGCAGAGGCCAACTACAGCGCCATGCATGGGCCGCACACAAATAACACAGGCACAAAACTACACACACAACACACCAGCCCCACCCTGAACGCACATGTCACGTGGCATTCCGTCATCAGTCATGTCCCCAACCGGCAACTCACAGGTGCCAACATGACGCCACACAAGTGTACCGAACAGGGCAGTGACGTCACGCCAAAATAGGACACACCCTTGTGTGCATGACATGGCGAAGCACACAGCGGCTGCGACATCACGCCGCAGAATATGTACCTCGTCCGCAAAAGGCACGCCAGTACCATACAAAAATACTAATACCATCCTGCACCCAATACCAATACATGCAATACGTAACATGAAAAAACCTGGGTGCCTGACAACAGGTGTTACCAATTACAACACACACACACAAGGCCCAACGCATAGCGGAAACGCAGCGTGCCGCCCACACACGGGAAAGCAGATAGCACTGAATGGCCTTCCATTCCCACTCTGAAACCACATATCGACAAAACAAGCCGGAGAATACAGCCATTGTCCCAACAACAAGCCAAACAGAGGCATGCCGAGGAAACCGTCCAATGTGCAGATAGCGCACAACATGAAAGAAATTTCTGACGACAAAAAAGAAATAAGACCACTCATCCATGTGGTTCACATGCAAGTAATCTGGAAGGAGTCAGACACCACTGACCTTGACCATTCATAGAAGCATGTGGGATGAGGACCTGTGTCCTCCGCACAAGCTACTATAACCCAAACCCTGCCTCCGTACGACTATTCCAGATTTCCCAGCATCGTCGGAGGGTGCACTCTGCTGACTGCACAGCCGGCTGGAGCACGCCATCACATCGCCCTGTAGCAAAATGGCAGTCGCACCACACCTACCCAACTACGCCGGACAGATGCAGCTCTACATGGACAGCCTGCTACAGATAGTGGGCTGTGAAAACCTGGCCATGCTGAACGTAAGTTACCGAGTAACTTACCGCATCGCAATGTTCAGCTGCGTCATCCCCGTCTTCTACTGTCGGAGGTGTCCCTTCCACTGTCCTGTGGATTTATGTCTCTCCAACCCGGCATGTCCAAAGGTGGACCTGGTACAACTGTTCGCCCCCCTGGACGCACACAACAGGATCTGTTCAGTCTATGGGGGTATGGCGTATGTGGCTGCAATCGGACACACACTGCAATGGGACATGTGTGCCTCCACACAACGGATTCTGGATCACAGTTTCATCGAATGTCATCCAACATGTCCCATCAGGCTCCTACAAGGGACAACTTACGATGAACACATTGACAGCCACCATCCGCTTCATTGGATGGCATCCATGTATAACACCAATGCCATGGAAGCCCTGCTGGAAGGTATCGCATACCTGACAACTTGTCAATTCGTCGGGCCCCGACGCAATACCCCCAATTGAACAATGATGTTCAACACCATACCTATGCTTGGCTTACGCACGGACTGGGCAGTCACCTGTACAACAACTATACCATACAACCTGCAACAAACACCACACTATCAACTCCACTGCCATGACATCGGACATTTTCGGGACATTCTCTCTGTTCCCCACCACATCCAATATCTCTGCATGAACAGGGGGAGGCAGAGGTATGGGACTTGTGTACAGTAACCACATGGACAATACTGCACGAACAACTATGCCATAATATGTATCCTGCGCACATGAACATATGCACCGGTCAGTGCACACTAATCTGTCAGCTGTATCACGTGAGAACTGTCACCTCACCTTTGTCTGTACTTCCGTGCCAGGACTTTTGCATGGACAACAAATGCATCCCCCAACAACATGACCCCAGTGAATGTGACATGTTCAGTAGCCACCACATTGCAACAACTAGTGACACGCTGCTGCATGCACGTAGGCTCATGCTCTGATGTCACCCCTCACGCACGTGTGTCGCAGTAACTACTGTAGTAAACCTGTACCATGGAACTGAGATGTACTGTACCTATGATGTCAAGCTGTCCCGTAGGCAAAATGATTACTGCCTGTGTCAAAGTCGAGAGCTCCTCAGTAACTAGCAAATGTACATTAGCATAGCAAGGGCAAGGCAGTTGTAACTCTGAAGCCCTCATTCCACAGTCAACAACTAATCACATCTACCCCTAACCCCTTTTGTATGTGTAATCATGCCAAGTACATCCTCCACATGCATTTCGCTGCCAGTAGTGTCCACTATACTGCATCACAGAGGACGTAAGTCCAAATACATGGCTTGAAGCAAAAATGTGACTCCGGTGAATCATTTCACAAACACAAGTACGAATGAGAGAGGATGAGAGTGTGTGAAGTACACGACAGTCGTGAGATGACCATGTAGTCCACTGTCATTGGATGTCAACGCAAATGAGTAGCCGCAACAGTGGCCACAGTGCAATACCACAGCTCCTGGAGCAGGACTTGTCAGACTCTGAAGGTGCCCGAAAGATCATCACATCAACACTGACGGCCTGGTCACTACAAAGCACAGTCTACAATTTCCTACACAGTCTGACCACACACTCCGCAACCAAAAGTAGGAGCCACGCAAAAGCATGCCACAGCAATGCCTGTCAAAACACACACACAACATCAGTTTGGGTGGGCAGCATTGCACAATGAGTAAGAACTGCAGAAAATCTGACATGCACAATTGAACTAGGCACAATCTTGACAGTGACACACCCTGCACACACACAACGTCTGAACCATAACAAGTAGGAGTCATCCTGAATTGCAAGGACACACCCACACACTGCATACCGTGCAACATACAACACACACATCTCATCATATACACAGACCTCAACACGGTTACAAACATCCACCATGGGCCGGGGAAACGTGTGTAGTCGACATGGCCACAACACACACACACACCAACGCCACCCCAAACTCACACCACCCACACCACCCACCACCACCGCCCAAATGCACACATTGAGAGTAGGCCATGTGCCCAGGCACAATGCACATCACAAGACTAACATACACCTACACCGCTGGCCACACAGCAAGTAAGCTCACACATGCCCGCATACTCAGCGCATGCTGCCAGTCCACCTGTGGCTAGACTCACACCCTGTGCATTGCGTGCACGCAAACATGACACGGATACATTTACCCAGAAATAACACCAAATACATGCAGTCAATCCGTTGCACAGAAAAGCAGATTCATCACACACACAAGTAGCAGAGTCTGAAATAAGTGAAGTCCCTGCCACGTGTACAACACATTGGAATGTGAGACCAGACATTGCAATTGCTGAGGTCACGTACACGGCATGTGCCCCACTTAACCAAGCACACACTGCAACAACTGCAATCATCAACTACACAGATACAACCGACTACAGGAACAACAGCATCCAGTCTCAGATTACATCGACAGGCGGCATAACTCATCAACCCCAGGGACAGTGCCCAGTTCGATGTGCCGAGTAGTGACACGTAGTGCCGCGGATGCAATGTGTGTGAGTGTGCCCTGCCATGGCCAGCCCACACTGCCATGGCAGTCACAATATCCATCACACCCACCACTGTGTCAGAAGGAGATGTGTGAGTGTGCCTACCAATCTAACAGGATGCCAGTACGACTCGGTGCTGTGTGTGTGCTACGGGACAGGTGCAGGTCCGGCCCTGAGAGAGTAGCACAACTGTGGAAGACACACATGTGTCATGTGAAGCGGGAGTTACGCTTGGCCCAGGTGGGTGGGTGTGACGGGTAGGTGCGCACATGCAATGTTGAAAAACACTGTGTTGGGAGGATTTGGGAGCACTAGATTACCGCTGTCTTGGGCATTTGTAAAGACCACCTGTCTGGGGATGAATGTGAACACGTGTGCGCACAACAGGCGGCCACACGAAAGATGCTGCATCAGGTGTAGACGTCAGCCCACCCTCTGTGGACATGCTGGATACTGCTGTGCGTCCGCCAGGCCCTTGCCAAGGCACGCACATCCCCTGTCGACCAGGTGTACCCCCAACATTGTCCACCTGCACGGGCTAACCAGGGCACGGGATGGCAGTGGAGCATGGTGGGTGAGAGGTCATGGCACGCTCCTCCTGGTCACATCACGCAGGCAACACATCCTCATTGTGCAGCATGGCACAAGTCAAATATAAGTAGTGGGGACGCACACATCGCGCCCGGGAGTGACGTCACGGAAGGTGGCTCGCACCATTGCACTCATTGCCTATTTCCCCACACACGTTACATGCCATTGCAACAGAGAAGCCAGCGCGTGCACAAGCAGCTCCAAGTTCGCCCCAGAGAGGCCAAAGAGTGAATGTGTGGGTCCATTAGCTCCAGTTGGACGCGGCCTGGGCCGCTAGGGCAGCTACAGCCTCTGTGTGTTGCAGGTGGTGTATCCGGACTGCGGAGCCTGTCATGCATTGTCAATGTTGTCCAGGTCTCGAGTCGGGGTACCACGCAGGTGGACGGCGTCCCGCCAATGATTATACCGCGAGACAGACAACTCGTCTGTTGCATGTGTGAGTGATGTCTTGTGTACTGGACATGGGGGTGTTTGTCCCTCGGAGCTATGGCATAGTGGTAGTGCATGTGAGTACATAACGGTGTGCTGGTATACATTTGTTTGTACTTACCAGCCTCCACTCCCCCTGGTATTCCGGTGAGACTCTCCGGATGTAGGATGCCTCGCACCTTCTCCTCCCACGCCTTGAAGGTCTTAAATAGTGCAGGATTTCCTCCGCCAGTCCTGTCAGCCAGCTGCCGATTCTTGGCCTCCTTCTTTTGACCACTCTTTTAATGTCGTGCCACCTCTTGGTGATTTCGGCTCTGTTGCGTGGCACGTTCCCGACTGCATTGACCTGGTCTACGATCCTGATCCACAACCGGTTTCTGGTGGCTAGTGGTGTCTGTTGGACCTGGTTCCCATAGATTTGTGGGTGCACCTTGATGATCTCGTTGACCATGACAGTCAGCTCAGTGGAAGTGAACTTGGGCATTCTCTGTGCTGCCATGGTGTGTGGTTTTGTGTTTGTGGTGCTGGTGCGGTGTGTGTGTGTGGTGTGTGATGTGCAGGGGGTTTGTGGGGCCGGTGTTTGGTGGTGGTGGTGGTGGTGGTGATGGGTGCGTGTCTGTGGTGTGCTGCTGTCCTTTCTGTCTCGCTGTGTTCTGTGCTCTCGTCCTCAGTTTGTTGTGTTGCAAGGGATTGTGGTCTGTGAAGGGGCTGCATTTGTACTTACCTATGTGGGTGTGTCATGATGTGCTGTTGTTTTCAGGTGTGTTGTGGCTGGTGTTCTGGGATTTGTAGTTTATTTGTTTGTCCAGGGGGATGTGTTTTCGGGATGTGTACTGTGTTTGGGTATTTGGGCGTTGCTTGCTGTGTGGACTTGTTGGCCATGTTGTGTGTGTTTCTTAGGTCCGCGGATGGTTTCTGTGCAGGGACGTGGCCGCCAGGGCTTCCGCCGTGTCCATTTTCATCACTGTTGTTTACGATGGCGGGCGGTGTATTTCTGGATTTGCCGCGCTCATGTCGGGAAGATCGTAATTTCACGGCCGGTGTCTCGGTAGTCAGGGCGGGCGGTTTTGGGTTGTCGTGCGGGTTTGCGTCCGTGGCGGACGGATGGATTTCGACTCGGACATAGACGGGCGGTATTTTGTGTGTTTTTTCTGCCGCGGGCGGTGTTCGCTTCGCGACATCGTGATTGCTCGGTCGGTATTCAGAAGGCGTAGGCGGGCGGTTTTTTACCGCTATGGTAGATGGTGGATTTTATTGCGCCCGGTATCGTAATGGACACCTTAATTTTTTATTTTTAAAAAAAAGACCGGCATCGTGCCGGAGGCCCTGCCCCCTTGCTGCAGCAGTGTGCAAACGCGCCCCTGGCGCGTTGTAAGAAGGGGAAGTAACTCCCTTGAATACTGGGGGTCCCTGGAGGCCAACTAGCGCACCAGGAATCTCCAGTATGCGCTAGGGGCTGCGTTGCAGAGAGGTGTACAGAGGCCACGCCCCTTTTTACACCTCTCTGCAACGCAGCTCTGTGGCGCTTTGGAGCTACATGGTGGGCTAGTTGGACTCCAGGGACCCTCAGGATTCAAGGGGACTTAATCCCCCAACTTAAAACGCGCCACGGGCGCGTTTGCACAGTGGTGAAGGGAGGGGCGGGCTTCAGGTGACATGTGTGCAAACAGGCCTCGTGGCGCGTTTTAAGATGGGGAATTAAATCCCTTCAATCCTGAGGTCCCTGGGGCCAACTAGCCCACCAGGTACCTCCAGTAAGCGCCACAGAGCTGCGTTGCAGAGTGTTGTAAAAGGGCGTGGCCTCTGAACACCTCTCTGCAACGCAGCTCTCTGGCGCATATTGGAGGTATCTGGTGGGCTAGTTGGCCCCTAGGGACACTCAGGATTGAGGAGGAATTAATTCTCCAACTTAAAACGCGCCACAGGGCGTGTTTGCAGACATGTCACCTCAGGCCCCACCCCTTCCTTCACCATTGTGCAAATATTCCTCTAAAATTAGCCGAACTACGAATTCCGATTTACTCACCTGTTATCAGGAGAGACCTCAGTGCTGCATCTTTGAGCCCAGTACTGATCCTGAAAAGTAATTTTAACCGTACTTACCAGTAACGTGAATTTCCTTCCATAGGCTAACATTGACTGGTTCACTTGGAAATTCTTCTAAGTGTCGATTTTTGAAACATACAAATATTCCGCTAAAATCAGCAGAACTACAAATTCCGATTTACTCACCTGTTATCAGGAGAGACCTCAGTGCTGCATCTTTGAGCCCAGTACTGATCCTGAAAAGTAATTTTAACCGTACTTACCAGTAACTTGAATTTCCTTCCATAGGCTAACATTGACTGGTTTCACTTGGAAATTCTTCTAAGTGTGGAGTTTTTGAAAAGTAATTCTAACCGTACTTACCAGTAACTTGTATTTCCTTCCATAGGAATCCATTGTCTGGTTTTCAGCAGAAAAGTTTCAAAGTGTCGATTTTCACAAACTACAAATATTCCTTAAAAATCGCCTGTATGACTTAAACGCATTCTTTCAACTGTTTACAGGAGATGCACCAGTGCTGGATCCAGGATCCACCACTGAGTAAGAAAAAGTAACGATAACACTACTTACCTGCTAAGTGAATTTCCTCCCATAGGATAACATTGGTGATTCTATGTGAAAAAGTTTGTCAACTTTTAAAATACAATATTATTCCTTAAAAATCACTACTGTAACCAAAACGCTTTTACTCAACTGTTTACAGGAGATGTCCCAGGACTGAATCTAGGATCCAGTCCTGTGGTTAGAAAAGTAATCCATAAAGTAACTAATTGCATTTAACTAGAAATTCACATTGAGCACAATGTTGCATTGTGTTTGAAATTGTGTTGCCCATTGCAACAACTGTAACTACTGTACTTAAAAGTCTATTGCCTATTTGCAAAGTATTTAAACTAAAGTAATTCATTCTGAGAAAGTATATTTTGTAATGTAATGTATAATGTAATTACAATGTAATTTAAAAAATAAAATATCTAAAAATAAATAGTTTAAAAAAATGTAGTAAATCAGTATCAAAAAAATAAATATAACAATTAATACATTTAAAAATTGTCATTTACAAAACCTTTGAAATTCACTGAAAAAACCCATAGGTTTCAGGCACGTTATAGTTAGAAATTAGCATTTAAAAAACCTTACAAATTCACTGAAAAAACCATTGGTTTTAGGGACAGTTATAGTTAGTTGGACATTGCACTCGTACAAAACCCGTGAAATTCCCCCGTTATAGTTAGTTCAGTTAACTATAACTCGCGCCCCCGCAATGCACTGCTGATGACGTCACATATTACATCACTCATGACATGTGTTTTTGTTGGATGTTTAATTGGTGGGTTGCTCCGTACCCATCTTGCTGAAGCCGCCCTGCAGGGTCGGGGGCTCCTTTGGATTCGGAGGACTGTTTTGCATTGAATCAGGAGCATGACCCGCTGCCTCCTCACAGACATAAAGAGGATTTCCCAATACAATGTACCGAGGAGGTGAGCAAGGGATTCAGTGAGGAGTTTCTCCTCACGATCTTTCCAGTAGAACACGTGAGTTTTTACCACTATGGAGTAAAGAGCACAATGCTTTGTTTCTAACCAGACTGCCTGTGATACAAGAATTGAACTATAAACTCGAGTGCACTTTACTGAAAAACAATGGAAATAAGATATTTGCATTTTTAACATCGTATCCACTTTGGGAGAATATCAGTGCACTTTGGGAGATGTATTTTTGAACTACATCACGTGGCAAAGAGGTTAAAGAGCACGCACAACGCACTTTGCTAATGATACTCTTACCTGTGAACAAGGCTGTCTTCCCAGCTGAAACGCGTCAGGAAAATGAAATAAAAGAATGTGCTGCTATCACACGGTTTGTCGTGGAATTGGGCTCAGCGCTTTTTGTTGGATATATATATATATATATATATTATCTACTGGCGGTCGCCAGTAGATAGTTATAGTTAAAACCTATTATCCATAGCAAATCCGCGACATTCTATTTGAAATAACGTTGGCGCCGGTTGACAAATCTTCGCGAAAGTTTCCAACTTGTTGGGGCGCTCCGGTCCGCTCCTATCCTGAAAGTCTCGGGGTGATACGTCAAGCGGGGCCGAGAAAAAGGGGGTCCCAAAACGTGTTTTCCCCATTCATTTTTCCATAGGAACCTTTAGTCGCAGCTACAGCCCGAACTGCTGAACGGAATTACACCAAATTTGGCAAAGAGGTAGCCCTTGGTTCAGTGTCGTGCCTTTTGCTTAAATGGTGTAAATCCGTTCAGTAGTTCCTGAGAAAATCAAAAGTAAAGTCACATATATATCTGGGCGGAGCCTAACCACACATGTCATCGTGAGATCTGATTGGCTGTCAGCAGTTCATCCTGGAATTGCTGGCAGCCATCTTGGGACCAATATAAATGATAGTACCTCATTGAAATGCATTGTAGTGAATAGAAGATTTTGAGGGTCACCAAAAGGAGAACTATAAAGGGTGATAACAGGCTTTAGTTACATTAGAATTTATTTGTTGATGGTACCATACTAATTTTAGGAATTGTGGTGTATTCTAAGATGATTTTACTCATGTGAAAAACCTTCTGCTGGGATATCATGAATCATGTTTGAGAGAACACTATTTTCTCATGCTTGTCCCATGGAGGTTTGGAAGGTGCTCCAGAAGCTAAAATGAGAGCATATTTTCTGTAAATTCACATTATCTTTCTCACTCATGTGAGAATGAAGTCTGACATTCTCAGTAAAACATGTACATCCAACAAGGGCAGAGACTGTCAGTTGATTCCTTTGTGTTCTACTGCAGCTTCCCAGAGTGTTCTAAAGAACAACTAGAGTGCTAACAGCCTTACTTATGACAAAAGTATGGCACACCTGAAGCCATCTTGATTGGAATAAACTGGTAACACTTAAAACATTTAATTTAAAAAGGAACAAAATGATGGGGTTCATCTTGTCATAGAAATTATGGTTAGTGCTCTGGAAAGAAAAATTAGGACATGTTTCAAGTGTGATCTCAAATATCTTCCTGTTATATTTCAACAGGAGCAGCCTGTCAGTTGATGCCTTTGTGTTCTACTGCACCTTCCCAGAGTGTTCTAAAGAACAACTAGAGTGCTAACAGCCTTACTTATGACAAAAGTATGGCACACCTGAAGCCATCTTGATTGGAATAAACTGGTAACACTTAAACAATTTAATTTAAAAAGGAACAAAATGATGGGGTTCATTTTGTCATAGAAATTATGGTTAGTGCTGTAGAAAGAAAAATTAGGACATGTTTCAAGTGTGATCTCAAATATCTTCCTGTTATATTTCAACAGGAGCAGCCTGCCAGTTGATGCCTTTGTGTTCTACTGCAGCTTCCCAGAGTGTTCTAAAGAACAACTAGAGTGCTAACAGCCTTACTTATGACAAAAGTATGGCACACCTGAAGCCATCTTGATTGGAATAAACTGGTAACACTTCAAACATTTAATTTAAAAAGGAACAAAATTATGGGGTTCATTTTGTCATAGAAATTATGGTTAGTGCTGTAGAAAGAAAAATTAGGACATATTTCAAGTGTGATCTCAAATATCTTCCTGTTATATTTCAACAGGAGCAGCCTGCCAGTTGATGCCTTTGTGTTCTACTGCAGCTTCCCAGAGTGTTCTAAAGAACAACTAGAGCGCTAACAGCCTTACTTATGACAAAAGTATGGCACACCTGAAGCCATCTTGATTGGAATAAACCGGTAACACTTAAAACATTTAATTTAAAAAGGAACAAAATGAGGGGTTCTTTTTTAAATAGAAATTATGGTTAGTGCTGCAGAAAGAAAAATTAGGGCATGTTTTAAGTGAGATCTCAAATCCTCTTCTATTTCATTAGAAAATTCTGACATGCAGACTGAAACAATCACTTTCAATACCAGCAGCAGACTATCAGTTAACTCCCTGGTGAGCAGTAGCTTTACTCCAGTGATCTAATGAGCAACTAGAGTGCTAACATTCTGAATTTATGGCAGATGTGAGACACATCTGAATGCCTTCTTGATGGAATCAAAGTAAAAAACTGAAAGCATTTCCTACTGAGGAGACTGCAGTAAATGAAGAAATTAGGAAACTTCATAACAAAGAAGTCTTCCAAGATGGCCACCAGTGAGAAAAGAGCCCAAATGTAGCACAAATATTACCCAGATGTAGCCCACATATAGCCCAATGACAAAAGTGTGCAAAACACTTTTTATTTTTAGTTTTTTTGAAGTTTTATGTAGTGCAGACTGGTCAGGTATTGGAGCATTGCATCTTAAAACATGACCCCCTACACTACAAAAACACCACTGCACTATCCTAAACCCTAAAACACTACCCCCAGCACGACCCCCTACACTACCCAAACACCACTGCACTAACCTAAATCCTAAAACACTACCACCAGCACGACCCCCTACACTACCCAAACACCACTGCACTACCCTAAAACATGACCCCCTACACTACACAAACACCACTGCACTACCCTAAACCCTAAAACACTACCCCCAGCACGACCCCCTACACTACACAAGCACCACTGCACTATCCTAAACCCTAAAACACTACCCCCAGCACGACCCCCTACACTACCCAAACACCACTGCACTAACCTAAATCCTAAAACACTACCACCAGCACGACCCCCTACACTACCCAAACACCACTGCACTACCCTAAAACATGACCCCTACACTACACAAACACCACTGCACTACCCTAAACCCTAAAACACTACCCCCAGCACGACCCCCTACACTACACAAGCACCACTGCACTATCCTAAACCCTAAAACACTACCCCAGCACGACCCCCTACACTACCCAAACACCACTGCACTAACCTAAATCCTAAAACACTACCACCAGCACGACCCCCTACACTACCCAAACACCACTGCACTACCCTAAAACATGACCCCCTACACTACACAAACACCACTGCACTGCCCTAAACCCTGAAACACCATCCCCAGCACGACCCCCTACACTGCACGAACACCACTGCACCGCCCTAAACCCTGAAACACTACCCCCAGCAAGACCCCCTACACTGCCCGAACACCACTGCACTGCCCTAAACCCTGAAACATCACCCCCAGCAAGACCCCTACACTGCCCGAACACCACTGCCCTAAACCCTGAAACACCACCCCCAGCAAGACCCCTATACTGCCCGAACACCACTGCACTGCCCTAAACCCTGAAACACCACCCCCAGCAAGACCCCCTACACTGCCCGAACACCACTGCACTGCCCTAAACCCTGAAACACCAGCACCAGCACGACCCCCTACACTGCCCGAACACCACTGCACTGCCCTAAACCCTGAAACACCACCCCCAGCACGACCCCTACACTGCCCGAACATCACTGCACTGCCCTAAACCCTGAAACACCAGCCCCAGCACAACCCCGTACACTGCCCGCACACCCCTGCACTGCCCTAAACCCTGAAACACCAGCCCCAGCACAACCCCGTACACTGCCCGAACACCACTGCACTGCCCTAAACCCTGAAACACCAGCCCCAGCACGACCGCCTACACTGCCCGAAAACTACTGCACTGCCCTAAACCCTGAAACACCACCCCCAGCAAGACTACCTACACTGGCCGAACACCACTGCACTGCCCAAAACCCTGAAACACCACCCCCTACACGACCCCCTACACTGCCCAAACACTACTGCACTGCCCTAAACCCTGAAACACCACCCCTCAGCACGACACCCTACACTGCCCGAACACCACTGCACTGCCCTAAACCCTGAAACACCACCCCAGCATGACCCCCTACACTGCCCGAACACCACTGCACTAAACCCTGAAACACCACCCCCTGCACGACCCCCTACACTGCCGGAACACCACTACACTGCCCTAAACCCTGAAACACCACCCCCAGCACGACCCCTACACTGCCCTAACACCACTGCACTGCCCTAAACCCTGAAACATCACCCCCAGCACAACCCCTACACTGCCTGAGCACCATTGCTCTGCCCTAAACCCTGAAACACTAGCCCCAGCATGACCCCCTACACTGCCCGAACACCACTGCACTGCCCTAAACCCTGAAACACCACCCCCAGCACGACCCCCTACACTGCCCGAACACCACTGCACTGCCCTAAACCCTGAAACACCAACCCCAGCAAGACCCCTACACTGCCCGAACACCACTGCATTGCCCTAGACTCTGAAACACCAGCCCCAGCAAGACCCCCTACAATGCCCGAACACCACTGCACTGCCCTAAACCCTGAAACACCAGCCCCAGCATGACCCCCTACACTGCCCGAACACCACTGCACTGCCCTAAACCCTGAAACACCAGCCCCAGCACGACCCCCTACACTGCCCGAACACCACTGCACTGCCCTAAACCCTGAAACACCAGCCCCAGCACGACCCCCTACACTGCCCGAACACCACTGCACTGCCCTAAACCCTGAAACACCAGCCCCAGCCCCACCCCCTACAATGCCCGAACACCACTGTACTGCCCTAAACCCTGAAACACCACCCCTGCACCGCCCCCTACACTGCCCGAACACCACTGCACTGCCCTAAACCCTGAAACACCACCCCCTGCACGACCTCCTACACTGCCCGAACACCACTGCACTGCCCTAAACCCTGAAACACCACCCCCTGCACCACCCCCTACACTGCCCGAACTGCACTGCCCTAAACCCTGAAACACCACCCCCTGCACCGCCCCTACACTGCCCGAACACCACTGCACTGCCCTAAACCCTGAAACACCACCCCCAGCATGACCCCCTTTACTGCTCAAACACCACTGCACTGCCCCAAACCCTGAAACACCACCCCCAACCTGACCCCCTACACTGCCCGAACACCACTGCCCTAAACCCTGAAACACCACCCCTGCACGACCCCCTACACTGCCCGAATACCACTGCACTGCCCTAAACCCTGAAACACCACCCCCTGCACGACCCCCTACACTGCCCGAACACCACTGCACTGCCCTAAACCCTGAAACACCACCCCCAGCACGACCCCCTACACTGCCCGAACACCACTGCACTGCCCTAAACCCTAAAACACCACCCCAGCACGACCCCCTACACTGCCCGAACACCACTGCACTGCCCTAAACCCTAGAACCCTACCCCCAGCATGACCCCCTACACTACCCGAACACCACTGCACTACCCTAAACCCTAAAATACTCCCCCAGCACGACCCCTACACTACCCGAACACGACTGCACTGCCCTAAACCCTAAAACACTCCCCCAGCACGACCCCTACACTACCTGAACACCACTGCACTGCCCTAAACCCTAAAACACTCCCCCAGCACAACCCCTACACTACCTAAACACCACTGCACTGCCCTAAACCCTAAAACACTACCCCCAGCAGTATCCCCTACACTACCCAAACACCACTGCACTACTCTAAACCCTAAAACCCTAAAACACTAACCCCAGCACGACCCCCTACACTACCCAAACACCACTGTACTACCCTAAACCCTAAAACACTCCCCCAGGACGACTCCCTACACTACCCAAACACCACTGCACTACCCTAAACCCTAAATCTACCCCCAGCATGACCCCCTACACTACACAAACACCACTGCACTACCCTAAACCCTAAAACACTACCCCCAGCACGACCCTCTTCACTACCTAAACACAACTGCACAATTTGTTACAGGCGTTGCAACGCAGGCCTGTGGTGCTTACTGGAAGTACCTGGTGGGCTGGTTGGGCCCCAGGGACTCCCAGGATTCAAGGTGACCTAATCCCCCAACTTAAAACGCGCCACGGGGCGCGTTTGCACAGTGGTGAAGGGAGAGGGCGGGGCCTCAGGTGACATGTGCGCAAACACGCCCTGTGGTGCGTTTTAAGTTGGGGAGTTAATTCCCTTTGAATCCTGGGGGCCAACTAGCCCACCAGGTACCTTCAGTAAGCACAACAGAGTTGCGTTGCAGAGAGGTGAAAAAGGTGCGTGGCCTCGGAACGCCTCTCTGCAACTCAGCTCTGTGGTCCTAACTGTAGGTACCTGGGGGCTAGTTGGGCCCCAGGGACCCTCAGGATTCAAGGGGACTTAATCCCGCAACTTAAAACGCGCCATGGGGCGCGTTTGCACACATGTCACCTCAGGCCCACCCTCCCTTCACCACTGTGCAAACGCGCACTGGCTCTGGTTAGTCAGAGTCAGTTACCACCAGTACCCGTCTGAAAAAGTTGTGGGCACAGGATGATTTTGCAACAAGGCCTCTTTCTGCTCCTCTGTTGCTTCTTTCTGCACATCTTTTGCTTCTTTCTGTGCGTTTTTTCTTCTTTCTTCACAAGTCCTACCTCTGTTGGCATAGTTAGAAACTAGCATTTAAAAAACCTTTGAAATTCACTTAAAAAATCATAGGTTTCAGGCACGTTATAGTTAGAAATTAGCATTTAAAAAACCTTTGAAATTCACTGAAAAAAACATAGGTTTCAGGCACTTTATAGTTAGAAATTAGCATTTAAAAAACCTTTGAAATTCACTGAAAAAAACATAGGTTTCAGGCACGTTATAGTTAGAAATTAGCATTTAAAAAACCTTTGAAATTCACTGAAGAAACCATAGGTTTCAGACACGTTATAGTTAGAAATTAGCATTTAAAAAACCTTTGAAATTCACTGAAAAAACCATAGGTTTTAGGGACAGTTATAGTTAGTTGGACATTGCACTCGTACAAAACCCGTGAAATTCCCCTGTTATAGTTAGTTCAGCTAACTATAACTCGCGCCCACGCAATGCACTGCTGATGACGTCACATATTACATCACTCATGACATGGTCAGTGACATCACTGATGACATCACTGATGACATCTCAAATGACATCACTGATGACATCATCCATGTGATAATTTCATGCATCTTCTCACACCTAATATAACTTTTGATACACCCACTCTAAATTACAGACTGCCATTCTCAAAACCATAGACACTCCAACACCAAAAACTACATACCCACTCACTGATTCTTAGGTCTACACACACATCCACTCACTCACCTGTACAGTCACTCATACTTACAGTCACTCAGTACAGGACTATCATATGCACTCATACACCTATATAAACACTCACACATCGCCACTCATCCATAGAGGTACTCACACACCTAGTCAGTCATGCAAAAAATTAATCACACACCCATTTACTCACCTATACAGTTATACACACACCAGCTCACTTACTCATACAAATACTAGCACATTCTTACGCTCTTATACAATAACTGATACAAGCACACAAGCATCCATACAGCCACTCTCACAATAACACACTCTCACTTATAGCCATTTAAATACTCTAACACACATATATACTGCCTTTTACATATGTAGTTACTTGCACATGTACCACTGAGATATACATTCACTCACTAACACACCCATACACACACTCACCAACCCAAGCAGTCCATCACAGATGCACTCTTTAAATCTTGCACCCAGTGAATCACCCACTCACACATCTATGTATAGAGTCACACACACCCCACCCACACAAACACTCAGGCAGCCATACAGATACTCAGAGAACCAATCAATAACCCATATAGACACTCATGTAGCTATTCGCAAATCCATGCATCCACTTACACACCAACAAACAGACGGATACAGACATTCACACAGTTTAGTCACTAACCCATGCATTCAGTAAGATACGTTTAATCACTCACTTGTAGAGTCAGTCACTCACGTACTAAATCATCCATTCAGACACTTATACACCCACTCATTCTTCAATACGCCTTTCCCTATATATATTAAAAATATTTAAACTTTACAGAAACACACAGTCACTGGATGATGTCATCAGTGATGTCATCAGTGATGTCATTTGAGATGTCATCAGTGATGTCATCAGTGATGTCACTGACCATGTCATGAGTGATGTAATATGTGACGTCATCAGCAGTGCATTGCGGGGCGCGAGTTATAGTTAGCTGAACTAACTATAACAGGGGAATTTCACGGGTTTTGTACGAGTGCAATGTCCAACTAACTATAACTGTCCCTAAAACCTATGGTTTTTTCAGTGAATTTCAAAGGTTTTTTAAATGCTAATTTCTAACTATAACGTGTCTGAAACCTATGGTTTCTTCAGTGAATATATATATACATATATATTTGTGCATATATATGTGTGTATATATATATATATATATATATATGCATGTATCACTGAAAAAACAAACGTTAAAGAGATGTTATAGTTAGGTGAAAATGTCAGTTAAAAGTTAACCATTTCTATTATAAAAACAATTGAAATTTACCAGTTATACTTAACTGGAAGTAACTATAACTCGAGCGCTTGACATGCACAGTTTTGTCATCAATAATGTCATTTCAGATATCATCAGTGATGTCCAGAACCGGGACGTGTGAAGCAGCTGTTTGCGCTGTACAAAAGGCAATTCATTCATTCAATTAATTAATTCATGTTACCAATGATGTCATAGCACATGTCATCAGTAATGTAATATGTGAGGTCTTAAGCAGTGCATGGCAAGAGTTATTTTAGTTAAATATAACTGGTGAATTCTTTTTTTATTTGGAGTTTAAAATGTTAAGTTTTAACTGACATTTTCACCCAACTATTACAAAATGTTATCTTTTGTATTTTTTGGTGGATTTCTGAGGTTTTTTTTATGTAAAGTTGGATATTATTACCATAACTTTCTATAACGTCACTTTAATCTTTATAGAGGCCTTCCTGGACATGGTAGCTTAGAGATCTTTTCCACCTCCACAATGAGTCTGTGACATTCAGCTTATGATCCCAATCTTTCGGACTTGTGCCTTGGGTCCAGCTTGGATGATTATGAGCCATCTTGGTATCTGGCATTGTATATACTGCTTGTGCCTCATGTGGGCACAGTAGTGGAACCTTCGCCTTGAGTGGGCTCAACACTGGTGATGTCTCTCGGACAACATGCTCATATTGGAATTTTCAGTCCAAGACCTTCAATGGTGGATGACTGATGCCAGTCTGCAGCAGACCATTCTGCCCACCCATCGAGAGCTGACAGTAGTGAAAGACGCATCTTCTCTGGGCTGGGGACGTCACCTGGATGCTGTGTAGATGAGAGACATCTGGTCTTCATTAGAGTAGCGTCACCATATCACCCTTCAGGAGCTACATGCCATTCACCTGGCTCACAAGGCATTTTTGCCTTCCATCAAGAGCAAATTACTCAAGGTACTGACAAACAACAAAACCACCATATGGTACTGCAACAAGCAGAGCGGAATGGGGTGCTGTGCTACGGATCCAGAGGCTCTGAGTATGTGGCTGGGCCCACACAGAATATCTCTAGTGTTCAGGCAGCTCGCAGGTTCCCTGAACATCAAGGTGAACAAACTCAGCAGGCGTCATCTTGCCAATCACAAGTGGAGTCTGCTCCATGGCTTAGGTATATTTGTGCAGTTGAGCATGCGCTTACTAGATCTGTTCACTACCACCGGGAACCCTCAGTGTCCATCTTGTGTGTCTGGAGGTCCCTCCATTGAGCTCTGTGGGAGACTTGTTCCACTTTAGGTGGGACTCTGAATTCCATTATGCATTTCCACCTCTGTCACTGATCACACGGGTCCTCTAGAAGGACCGGAGGGGCAGGCCCATTTCAGTTATGACATTTGTACCCTGACCTGCATGATCTCAACATCTATCATCCATTTTGGCTGCCTGCTAGGGATGATTTTCTATACCAATAGGCGGTCAGAGTCCAGCACCAGAACGTCCACAAGCTGCATATCCATGTGTGGAGTTTGAGCGGAAACAACTGAGAGGCTTTTACCTCCCTCTGGAGGTGGTAAATGTGATTTTTGCAGCTCGCACAAGTCTCAACTGCTATGGCAATTTACTGCTAATTTATCACGTGGTGGGTGGACAGACTTCTTGATACTCTTCTGATGAATGCTTCTACCTGCAAATTCCTCACCTTCTGAATATATCCCCAGGTGCCAGGCTTGATCAGGAAACTTTTCAGATTCCTCTTACAGTGGTAGGTGGTGCTGGCTCCATATGTAAGATAAGACATCGTTGTAGTCGTATAGCTCCTGCCCATTGCACCAACATAATTTCCCTTTTTTCCATGCCCTTTGACATTTCTTCAAAGTTTTCTCACAATTCAAGTACAGTGCGTAGGGATGTCCAAACTCTGCCATTCCTGCAGTGGATAGATGTGCATATGTGACCCACACAAGATCTTCCTGGGGCCAAAGCATGACTCAAACGCATGCAACAGATACACCCATTCAAGCAAGGCCATTAAGGAACGTAAGGCCAAACATTTATGGCCTCTACGTGGGACAAGCGTGGGAATTGATGATATTCGACCTTGAAGTCATGTTTCTTGACATCCTGTAAGGACAAAAGAGGAAACACAAGGAGAGAAGACACGGTGATGGCACCCATTAACGTCGCTCGAGATCGTGCTGTAAGTTGTGCCGACGCACTCTACCTCCACTGGTGTCCTTGGTGCCAGAGCTTGTCAAGATCATTTTGCCTGAGGATCCCCTCCCAGTGGCGTCACCTACGCCAGCACTCACCACAGATCTGTACCAGCCTGCTACTTCCTCTACAATGCATGATGCTTGCACAAATGCCAGCCTATCTGGAGGGTCTATTACCTGGGGCCAACTAGGCTCAATTCATCAACACCAGGATGGAGTTATTTAGGGAAGCTTTGGTCCTCTCTGGTGCATTGCTGGCCCCTGGGAACACGTCTGGTTCCTTCTGGAGCAACCCCCACACCTAGGCCCTCTACAGTAGTCCTTTCATCAATGCAGGCACCAATGCAGCCGCTGTCACCAGTACCTCCACAGACACAACCCTCGAATCCCCAAGCAATCCTGATGAGGTCAAGGGATGGAGGCCAGGTATAGAGCAGAGTCTCAAACTGACCATTCATTGGGCCCGCGTTACCAGCAGACCCTAGAGGACTTTTTTGATTCCGAATCTGTCCATATTCACAGTCTTATGACAATTATGACAGCAGTGAGGCAGCTAACTTGTTGCCGCCCCAATCTTCAGACACCATTGACTACCAGGCATCACTGACTGGTAGTGTACAAGACACACTCAAGCCCTCACTCCCTCTCAAGAGAGATGGCCTCTTTCCATATCAACCTAGGGAAGGTGGCAGAAGTGTTGGATCTACATTTACCAACAGTAGAAACCAGGTCTAACATATTGACAGAGGTCTGATGCCCCACTTCACTTCGGTAGTGTCAATACCTTTGCTTCCTTTTAACAAGGCACTGTTCAATCCTATTAAGTTGGCCTTGAACAAGCCTACCTCTGCTCCAGCCATAAACCATATTTTTACAAAACTATGTAGGCCATCGCCTGGAGACCCAGCTTTTCTCTTGGTCTGTCCAACAGTCATCTGACAGTTTGGTGGTCAAGATCTCTTAATGTAACAAAGCCCAGAGGCTTTCCCTACATCCCCACTGGAGTCCCCAAAATTGGAAGCCATAGGCAAGAAGGTATTCTCAGCGGGTTGTTTAGCCCTTAGGTTGATGAATGACACTTACCTGCTTGCTACGAATACTCATGCTTTGTGGGACATGGTGGCCATAGTAGGGCCAAATCTGCCCGACCACTTCAAGAATCATCTCACTGGGGTATTAAGTGGTCATGATGATTCCAGTCATATTATAAGGGTCCCTTGCTCACTTTGCCACTGGATTCAAGCAAGCCTGGCTGATGACGGCTGGAATGCCAGAAACCGGTCCTAGGATGCTTGTTTCCGGTCCAGGGAAGACATGGCTTGGCAGTTCGGGCTGGACTGTTCCCATGAGGCACAGGGTCAGACTGATTTGCATATGGCCATGTCTGAACTGGGGTGGTGGAGTGAGCTAAAGAATGATGATGGATTAAACCCAGATCAGTTGACTGGGGGTGAGTGTTTGATTGGCTCAAACGTTCCGTCCATCATCCCCTTTTGTATCGCTTTGTTCGCCCTAAGTTGGCGGGGGTATGCCCAGACGTGGGTCCCTTGCTCACTTTGCCACTGGATTCAAGCAAGCCTGGCTGATGACGGCTGGAATGCCAGAAACCGGTCCTAGGATGCTTGTTTCCGGTCCAGGGAAGACATGGCTTGGCAGTTCGGGCTGGACTGTTCCCATGAGGCACAGGGTCAGACTGATTTGCATATGGCCATGTCTGAACTGGGATGGTGGAGTGAGCTAAAGAATGATGATGGATTAAACCCAGATCAGTTGACTGGGGGTGAGTGTTTGATTGGCTCAAACGTTCCGTCCATCATCCCCTTTTGTATCGCCATATTATAAGGGAAGGCCTGCTTACAGTGGATTCTGGAGCCAGGGTCACGGGTCCTTCAGTATCTCTGCGGAGGTATGCGTGTGTGGTTAATGTCGACTGGGTTCTCCAGTAATGTATTGGTGACGCTGATGGAAATGCCCTTCAATGGAACACGCCTGTTCAGAGATCAGCCTCTGAATCTTTGGGTTTTCAGTCCCCAGCACAGAATTACAGGCAATACCAAAACTATCCTGGCTTCATCAAGGGATTTGTCTTTTGCCAGCATCAGCCCTCCCTGCTGGTCCAGCAGACACATCAACTTCTGAGGCACTACATGGACAGAGGCAGTCAAACTCAGCAGCCCTTCTTCCTGTTATCCAAGCACCTCCCGGAAAGCTGTATTAGCTCCTCTGTAACTGAGCATATGTGGTAGGTTGGAGGGAGGGTATCGTCCTCGCTGAAAGCTTGGAAAGCCATACCTTCAGATCAGTGGGTCGTACGGATAATAGAAACAGGCTATTCCCTTTCCTTCTAAAAGGCTCCACCACACATCCCGCCTTCTCCACCACACATCCCGCCTTCTCAGTCCCTTTAATGGAGGATCATCTGTGGATACTGCAGCAGGGGGTGTCAGCCCTACTGCAGAAAGGAGTGCTGTAGTTTGTCCCAGAGCAGGAACTATTCTGTGTACTTCCTAGTCCCCAAGAAGAACAGCAGTCTGCATGCAATCCTGGAGATCAGTCTCTTGAATTTTTAATTGTACAAGGAAATGTTTAAGATGCTCTCCTTTGCTCAGATTCATCTAGCACTGCAAGCAGAAGACTGGATGGTGTCCTTCGACTTGCAGGATGCGTACTTACACATAGCGATCCTGATGTTGCACAGCAGGTATCTGCAATTCATGGTAGGGTCTACCCACTACCAGTTTGTAGTCCTCCTGTTTGGACTGACATCGGCACCCTGGGTCTTCACAAAGGTCTTTGTCTGCTCAGGTCAGGGATCCCAGTCTTTGTAAAACTTGTTGCTCAAGGTGGGCACCCCACAGCTGGTATCAGGCTCCCTAAGTGTAGCAGCGTCGCTGTAGTTTGACTTGGGGGGGGGTTCCATCCATGTGTCCATGTCTCAAGTATAACCCTCACAGCACCTTCTTTTCATGGGGCTGTACTGGACACAGCATCCATCATAGCCAACCCTCCTCAAAGAATTTCTGGCCTTTGGGGTGTGATTTTGATGTTTCAGGAAGGAGCTCAGGTTCCAGTCCTGATGGTGCTTTACCTGCTAAGTCTGCTGGCTGCCTGCATCCTTCTGGTCAGATGCACGTGCTGGCACGTGAGGGCTGTCCAGTGCTGTCTTTGTTGGCAGTGGTTCCAGCACTGGTGAGATATGCGTGCCTCATCATGATCTGCTGGGACACTGCTATAGACTTGGGCTGGTTGTCGGTAGAGGAGTACCTTACACAAAGGATGTCCTGTTGTTCCCCTCTAGCAGTGGCTGCAGAGGTAACAGACCTATTTTCTCCTAGGGTGTGGTGCACATCTAGAGGAACTGTAGATCAGGGGCCTTCGGTCTCGAGAGGAGCAGGTCCTTCACATGAGCCTGCTTGACCTGCAGGCAATTTGTCTAGCCCAAAAAGCTTTCCTCTCTTTTGTTAGGGACTGGACAGTCGAGACCTTCACAGATAATACGACTATGATATAGTATGTGCAAAAGCCTACAGGAGTGAGGTTTAAACTCTCTTTCAAGAGCAGCTGAGACTTATGGCCTGGGCCTGGGCACATGTGCATGGGATCTGGCTGGAGGCAAACTATCTGGCAGGCTCTCATCACCAAAACCGACTGCCTGAATTGGCTTCATCTTGCCAACCACAAGTGGCATTTCAACCTAAAGGTGGCCCAGAATATCTTTGCCCTGTGGAGTATCCCGTAGGCTGAACTCTTCACCACTTGTGAAATAAGTATTGCCTACAGTTCTGTGGCCTCCAGTACCCATAGCATGGAGCCTTGGGGATGAGTTTTATTTGAGGTGGAATTTTCCACTTTATTATGCTTTTCCCTCCAAACCCTCCATTACTCTTGAGATTCTCCAGGACTGGCCCAAGCCATTCTTATCTCCCACAACTGCCAAAGGAGGGACTGGTATACATTTCCTGTGTCCCCTGCTTAGTTTACCTCTCAGAGCATATCTCCTCTCCAAGTCACAGGGACAGGTGCTGTCGCCCAACCTCCAGAGCCTCCACTTTCATGCCTAGAGATTAAGCAGGGACACCTGAGCTCCTTCGAGCTGCCTCTGTATTTGGTTGACGTCAGCTCATCATACCTCCATAAAATCTGTTTACTCTGGAAGGTGGATTTGATTTTTTGCATGGTATGCGAAGCAGAACGTGGAACCTCTGAAAGCACATCTATTGGTGGTCCTTTGTTTTGCTCTGTCACTGGCTTATCAGGGTTGTGCGATGAACACTGTAAAATGGTACATTGCAGTAGTCAGCATTTATCTGGTTCCAGATTAGCAATCTTTGTTCAAATCCCCAATTGTGATCAGGTTTTTGAAGGGTCTTACACGTTTTTCCACCTACACCCTTTATGAACTCCCAATGGGATCTGACGAATGCTTTGCCCTTTTTGATGGGGGCTGCATTTTAACCCCCTTACAGTTGCCAGGTACGATTACGAACATTCTGATAGACTTCTAGTCGCAGATCCCTCACCTTTTGAATATTCCTCGGGCATCAGACTGGATCCGGAATCTTTTCAGCAGTACCTCTACGTGCCGGAAGGTGGCGTCTTGCGGTTCCGTACTAATGCTATTTCATGCCACAGATTTTGTGCGGGGCCTATACAGGCGCTACTACCACATGCTGATATCAGTTCCTTTCTTTACACACCACCAGGCGCGTATCCAGAGCTTCCTTTCATCTCTCGAGACATTTTTCCTCTCATAAGAAAACCCAGCACCAGGACCGCTCCTAGTCCCGCTCTGCATCAAATGTTCATTCCCGGTCCCGCTCCTGGAGTCAACAGAGCCGCTCCAGAGGCCGTTCTTCATCATGCTCCAAGTCTTAAGAAAAGCACAAAAAACACAAGTAATTGAAGCAGAGTTCTGCTCTTTCACGCCGCTCGCATTCTCCTGAACAAGGACGATCCCGCTTTCGAAGTTGGCCAACTTGAGCCGATTCTGCAGCTGGTTCCGGCACAACCCTTATTCCTGGGGCCTCTACAACGTAGCGCCAGACCAAAGAGGTCAGCGCAGGTATGCTCTGGCTCTTTGGATCCTTACCGACTCCCTCTGGCACGCCTGAGAAGCCGAGAGCCTTCTGTCTGGAATACCGCAGCTGGGTTCGCTTCGGCGCCATCTAGTCCCTCTGAGCCTATCTTGCCTCTGGCTCCTGTTCCAATGCCGACCCCATTGCCCAAAGCTGCGCTTGGCCCAGGTACTTCAATGCCGACCTCGCTGTCCAAAGAGGTGACCCAGATTGTCTTCTACAATGCCAAAACGATGCCGATCTTACTTCAACTAACGTTGCACCGAATCCGACTGAGATGTCCATTTCTGCATTCTAATCACCACAGGGTAGAAAACATTTTTTGCATTCATTTTTTGGGACCAATTCTGATAATGATTATGACCCAGGTGATGAATTTGCTCAGCCCTCTTAGAATGATAACTGGTATGAGGACTTGCAGGAGGCTAGTGGGCTGGACAGCCCTCTCTTTTCTCTACTCCCGGACCAGCAACAGAAGAATCTGCATCCTGTGTTATGGTCATGCGTAGGGCGGCGGAAGTCCTTGACCTGCAGCCTTCCACCCTGGAGGTGAAAACTAATGTTCTCACTGGGGTCCTGCAGCCGGGGCAGACTTCCTCTGAGCCCCTCATGCCTTTCAGTGAAGCACTGACAGACACCCTTCTTGGAACTTGGGCCAAGCCTTGCTCTGGCCCATCAGTCAATGAACAAATTGCCGCATGACAATGCCCTGCTCCAGGAGACCCGACTTTCTTATCCCAGCACCCTTCACTGGAAAGTCTTGTGGTGCAGGCCTCCACCAGTCGTTCCAACCCAAACACTTTTCCTACCTCCCCTGATAGGAAGTCGAACCGAGTACAGACATTCGTAAGCGCTTCTATCATCCACTAGTTTGGCCCTGCGTTCTGTTTATGCCTCCTGTTTGTGGGCCGTTTTACTCACGCTCTTTGGGGTTCAGTGGCACAGGTCATCCCTGGCATGCTGGAAGACCTGCGCACTGTACTGTCTAAGGCAAACCAAGATGGTATTGATGCGACTAAGTACACAAGTTGTTGTGGCTTCAACACCACCAACTCCATTGGGTGGGCCATAGGCACTAGCGTTGCCATTCGCAACCATGCGTGGCTGCGTTTCGGTTCTCTGGTGATGTCCAGTCCTCTCTGATGGACATACCCTATAATTTGTTTTTAGGAACTCGCCTGTTGGGGGACAAGGCTGACTTCTCCCTCTAATGTTTCAAAGAGAGTAAGGCCACCGCTGTCTCTATTGACCTTCCTGCCCCATCTCGCCAACAGTAGCATTTCCTTCGCACCTTTCGTGGCTTTGGCAGATGCATCCCTTACCACCAGCCTGTCCAGCCATAAAAGGCACCAAGCAGTTTAGCTGGAGAGGCCGGGGTGCCCACTGCCCCCATAACCAAGGTCCTTGTGCTGCCCAGTCCTCTGCCCCTCCTTGCCACACTCCTTTAGTGTATTCTATTCTGATGGATACATCTGCCTGTGGATTCCTCATCTTTTGAATACCCCCTGCGCCAGCATTCCGCGGAAATTCTTTTCCTATCTCTCCCACGTCGACGAGGACGTCATAATAGCATGGCTCCGCTCGCGACTCCGTATGACATCATCGGAGCCATAAGAAGACCTCGTCGGCGTGCTGACGTCAGTTCCCTTTTTTCCGTGCCGTCGACGCGTAACGGTTTTTTCTGGGACTCTCCATTTTCTTAGTGATTACTTTGTTTCTTCGAGTATCTTGAGAAATGGCTACTTCTAAGAAGTCGGAATTCAAGCCCTGCAGGGAGTGTGGCAGTCATATGTCGATGACTGATCCCCGCGATGATTGCCTTTGGTGTTTGTCTTCCGATCATGACGTCGAAGGGTGTTTGTGCTGCAGAAAAATTAATCCCAAGGCTTTAAAAGAGCGTGAGGCGAAACTCTTCATGGCTAAAGCGAAGAAGAAGAGGGGTCGTAAACGCTCGAAGTCGTCAACCTCGTACACTTCAAGATCTAAGAAGCACAAGAAGTCGAAGAAGAGACATAGTTCTCGACGTCGCTCTTCGAAGGGCAAGGCTTCGAGGTCGGCTTCACCAGTTCAGCGGCGTCAGAGAAAGGACTTTGTGTCTCCGTCGCCTTCACCTTCTCCGCAGGCGACTCCGATCCACTCACCAGCTCCGAGGTCGCCGGCGTCAAGGGGCTCTTCGATGCCTAGAGGTACTGCGACGCCCAGGGGGTCTCCGACGCCCAGGGAGTTTTCTCTTGTTCATGGGGCTTCGCCTGTACGGGCGCCGGCTCCGCAGCCTCCAGTTCGGCCACAGGTAGATCCTGTTCAGGAAGGTACAGATTCTTATCCTCCTTTTCCGGGCCCTGGAGCGGATCCCACGTATTTTTTAAATGCGATGTTTGGCATGTTCGCCAGGGCCGCCCACTCTACTGGTGCACCTTCGGGCCCCGTGGGTCCGTTGGCCTTTAATTTGGGTGTTCCCCATCAATACGCCCAGGCGCCTTTCATGCCGACGGCTCCGGCTTGGCAATTTCCGGCGCCGAGGGCTTCCACTCCAAATCCTCGGACTCCATCTGGTGTCGATTCGGCGCCGCCTCGGATTCGATCGACACCGATGCTTGATCCTGAAGGTCCTCCTTCGACGCCGGTGCCGTCATCACCGGCGCCGCGGCTGGCGCCGCCGATCCTGAAGCAGCGCTCCAGGAGGGATGCGCAGAGACTGCTTGAAGAGGAAGAATATCGGCAGGAGGAGGGGGAGATTCTCGACTCTGTTGATGAATTTGAGGGCCTACAAGAAGATAGTGGGTTGGATACTTCCTCAGAATGGGAACTCTCCTCACCAAAGGCTGGAATCTCACAGGATATTGCTCCTTATCATGTAGTTGTTAGGAAAGCCGCTGAGTTGCTAGACCTGCAGTTGCCTTCAACAGAAATTAAATCTAATATTTTGACTGAGGTACTCAATACATCTTCAGTAAGTGAGCTTCTTCTGCCCTTCAATGAGGCTTTGACAGAACCAATTTTAGAAGTTTGGCAGAAGCCCTTGACTGCTCTGGCTGTTTCCAGGTCTATTGCGAGGAGGTACAGGCCGGCTCCTGGGGATCCGGCATTTCTGTCTACTCACCCATCTCCTGAAAGCTTGGTGGTTCAAGCTTCTTGCTCCAAACAGTCATCTGGTTCCTTCCCTACCATCCCGTGGGATAGGGATTCTAAGAAGATGGAGCAAGCAGCTAAGAAAGTGTTTTCCTCTGCAAGTATGGCATTGAAATCGACTAACGCTACCTGCTTACTTAGAAGGTATATCCATGCCCTTATGGACTCTGTTAAACAGTTGGCCCCCAAACTACCTGAGGATGATCGGGTTAATTTTCTTGAAGCTCTTTCAGACTCTCAGGCGGCTGCCCGTCATCTTATCCAGTCAGGTTTGGACACTGCTGACTCGGTGGCCCGAGTAATGGGTTCTTCTGTTGCGACGAGGAGACAAGCTTGGCTCAGATCTTCTGGATTTTCGCCTGATGTTCAAGCAACTCTGCTGGATTTGCCCTTTGATGGTACAAGGCTGTTTGGTACAAAGGCTGACTCTGCTATACAGCGCTTTAAAGATAGTAGAGCGACTGCAAGATCTCTGGGCCTTCAGACTCAGTCTAGAGGGTATGACTACAAGCGGTATCGAGGATTTGGAAGGGCGGCTTCCTTTCGTGGCCGCCAGCAGCCTCAGCAGAATCAGCAGCAGAACCCTTTGTACAAGTCGTACAGGGGTAAAAATAGAGGCCGTCTTCGAGGAGCCACTCAGCAGCAGTCCTCCTCCTCTTCTCCTCCCCCCACCGTTGGTGCCACAGGAAAGCAGCTCTAGATCCCCCATCTTAGAGCATGTTGGTCCTGTAGGGGGCCGGGTGTCCCATTTTCTACAAGATTGGAAATCGATTACTTCGGACCGTTGGGTTTTGAATCTTGTAGAGAATGGGTACACCATCCCTTTTCTAGAGTTTCCTCCTCCTTACCCTCCTCGCCAGGATTGGTGTTCAGAGGACCATTTGCTGCTTTTGCAGCAGGAGGTTCTTGCCTTGCTGCAGAAAGGTGCGATAGAGGTGGTTCCGGAGCAGGAAAGGGATCAGGGGTGCTACTCCCGGTATTTCCTGATACCCAAAAAGGACGGTCGGTTGAGGCCGATCCTGGACCTCAGGATTTTGAATCTTTACCTCAGGCAGGAAAAGTTCAAAATGTTGACCTTGGCTCAGGTTCTTCTCACGCTGCAACGGGAAGACTGGATGGTGTCCATCGATTTGCAGGATGCGTATTTTCATCTTCCCATCCTGAGGTCGCATCGGAAGTATCTCCGGTTCACGGTAGGGTCGCAACACTACCAGTTTGCGGTCCTCCCGTTCGGTCTGACTTCCGCACCTCGAGTCTTCACGAAGGTGATGGCGGTGGTAGCGGCACATCTCAGAAGGTCAGGGGTTCCTGTTTTCCCCTATCTGGACGACTTGCTGTTGAAAGCCAAGTCTCCGGAGATGGTGTTGCGCCATTTGCAAGCAACAACGCAACTGTTGTTCAACTTGGGTTTCTCGATAAATGTACCCAAATCTCACCTGGTGCCTTCTCAGCGCAGTCTGTTCATAGGGGCAATACTGGATACTACTGTATGTCGGGCAATCCTGCCTCCGCAGAGAATTTTCGACATTCAGGAGATGATTCCTTTGTTTCACGATGGAGCGGTTGTTCCAGTCCTGAAGGTCCTTCGCCTGCTCGGTCTGTTCGCTTCCTGCATACTGTTGGTCAGTCATGCACGCTGGCACATGAGGGCACTCCAGTGGTGCCTCCGCAGGCAGTGGTATCAACACAACGGAGATCTCGGGGAGAAGGTCAGAATCTCCAGAGACGCTGCAGCGGAGCTGACTTGGTGGAGTGTGCAGGGCACCCTGTCTCAAGGAAAGCCCTTTCAGCCTCCTCCGCCGGTGGCCACAGTGATTGCGGATGCCTCCACTCTGGGTTGGGTGCTCATCTGGGGGATCTGGAGGTCAAAGGTCTTTGGTCTCCAGAGGAAAGGTTGCTTCACATCAACCTTTTGGAATTGCGGGCGATACGTTTGGCACTAAAGGCTTTCCATCCTTCCCTTCGTGGTCAGTCAGTTCAGGTCCTGATGGACAACACTACCGCGATGTGGTACATCAACAAACAAGGAGGGGTGGGGTCGAATCATCTCTGCCGAGAGGCTCTGCGACTCTGGTCCTGGGCTCAGGGACATCAGATTTGTGTGTTTGCAAATCATCTAGCCGGTGTGTTGAATGTTCATACGGACAGTCTCAGTCGGCATTACTCGGCCGATCACGAGTGGCGGCTTCATCCGGAGGTGGTCCATCACATCTTCGAGCTGTGGGGGTCTCCTCGGTTGGACCTGTTTGCCACTCACGAGAACGTGCACTGTCCGTTGTTCTGCAGTCTCCAGTATCCGATGCAGGGAGCGCTGGGGGACGCGTTTCAATTGGATTGGAGCTCGCAACTCCTTTACGCGTTTCCTCCCATACCCTTGATTCCTCGGGTTCTGAGGAAGATTCGCCAAGACCGGGCCCAAGTTATATTGATCGCTCCGGATTGGCCAAGAAGGGTGTGGTACACAGATCTACTTCACCTCTCATCGCACCCTCCGCTCCGTCTCCCTTTCAGGGCAGACCTCCTCTCGCAATCGCTGGGGCAGGTTCTACAGCCCCACCTCCAGAGCCTGCACCTTCATGCCTGGAGATTGAATGGGGCAACCTGAGTTCCTTCTCTCTCCCACCGGATGTGGTGGATGTCATTTTATCATCCAGGAGGCACTCCACCAAATCTGTGTATTCCTCCAGGTGGTCCAAATTTGTAAAGTGGTGTGGAGAGAGGACCATTGATCCTTTAAAGGCTCGTTTGTCTGATGTGCTGAGTTTCTCTCTTTCCTTAGCCCAGCAGGGTTGTGCTGTGGCTACAGTTAACGGTTATTTGTCGGATTTGTCGGCTTTTATTTGTTTGCCGGACCAGCCGTCTTTGTTCAAATCTCCTGTAGTGATGAGGTTCATTAAGGGCCTTACCAATAAGTTTCCTCCTACTCCTTTTATTATGCCTCAGTGGGATTTAAATCTTGTTCTTACTTTTCTAATGGGTTCTCCATTTGAGCCTCTTCATAGTTGTCCTTTGAGGCTTCTCTCTTTTAAAACGGTTTTCTTGATCGCTATTACCTCGGCCAGGAGGGTAAGTGAGCTTCAGGCTCTTAGTTCTAAGCCTCTATTCTTGACCATTCATGCAGATAAGTTGGTTCTTAGGACCAGGGCTGCTTTCCTTCCTAAGGTGGTTACTCCTTTCCATTTGGGACAGTCCATTACCTTACCTACCTTCTATCCTCCCCCTCACCCTTCCAAGGAGGAGAAGAGACTTCATCGCTTGGACCCAAAGAGGGCGGTCAGTTTTTACCTGGACAGGACCAGGGAGTTAAGGCTGGATGATCAGCTCTTCGTGGGCTACATTGGTCGGATGAAAGGAAGAGCTGTACACAAGCGAACTCTTTCCAGATGGATCATCTTGTGTATCAAGATCTGCTACGCTCTAGCCAAGAAGGACCCGCCTGAAGGTATCAGAGCTCATTCTACCAGAGCTAAGTCATCTTTTTCTGCTTTGGCTAGAGGTGTTCCTGTTGTTGATATTTGTAAGGCAGCAACTTGGGCCTCCCTCCATACCTTTGCGAAGCATTACTGCTTGGATTCGGAGGTTAGGAGGGACGGCCATTTTGCACGTTCTGTTCTGCAAGATTTTTTGGTCTAGTCAGGTGGACACCCTCCTCCGGGAGAGGTACGGCTTTGGGATTCTATTCAAAAGGTGAGGAATCCACAGGCAGATGTATCCATCAGAAGAACAAGTTACTTACCTTCGGTAACACTTTTCCTGGTGGATACAGTATCTGCCTGTGGATTCCTCACTGTCCCACCCGCCTCCCCGTTGTCCACCTGTTTCTACCAAAAATGCTTAACTGTTTGACATGAATGTTTTTAATATGTCTTTTTCATGCTTACGGTTTGATACTGAAAAATGCTTGGTTTGTTGCCCTTTTTCCATGCTATTATTGGTTATACTATGTGTACTTGCATTTGTATATATATTTTGTATACTGTGTATACGTGTGAAAATGTTGTCGGTCCGCCCGTTTGCCTCGAGGGCACGGAAAAAATGGGTGGAACTGACGTCAGTACGCCGACGAGGTCCTCTTATGGCTCCGATGACGTCATACCGAGTCGCGAGCGGAGCCGTGCTATTATGACGTCCTCGTCGACGTGGGAGAGTTAGGAAAAGAATTTCCGCGGAATGCTGGCGCAGGGGGTATTCAAAAGGTGAGGAATCCACAGGCAGATACTGTATCCACCAGAAAAAGCGTTACCGAAGGTAAGTAACTTGTTCTTCAGGTTGGTAAGTGATCATGTGTGACAGGTAGGTCCTAAAAATTGTTCGCAAAGAATACACCTTACCCTTACTTTCTTCTTCGCCGCTCCTTCCACTGCCCACTCAATGACTGACAGAGGACCATCTCTCTGTTTTGCTGCTGGAAATGCAAGCTCTTTTGGCCAAAGGGGCTGTTGAGAAAGTGCCAGAAGTAGGGCATGGTTGTTATTCCCACTACTTTCTGATGCCCAAGAAGGACGGAGGTCTTCGGCCTATTCTAGATCTACGCCCTCTCAACGCCTTCCTCTGGATGGACAAAGTCAAAATGCAGGTCTTATCTGCCTTCGACCCTGGAGATTGGATGGTAGCATTAGATCTGCAGGATGCCTGTTTCTATACCCCCGTTCTGTTGGCCCATAGGCGTTACCTGTGGCTTGTGGTGGGAGAAGAGCATTTTCAGTGTGCTTTGGTCTCGCCAGCACCCCTTGAGTGTTTACTAAAGTGATGACATTGGTGGCAGCCCACCTTCGGAGGTCAGGGGTGCCAATCTTCCCCAACCTCAGTGAATGGCTGTTGACATCGGGCCTGCCTCGGGGAGTAGTCAGCCACCTCCAAACTGCGGTGAACCTCCTGTCATCTTTGGGTTCACTATAGATGTGCCAAAGTCACACCTGACTCCTTCTCAGACACTCTTTTATCAGAGCCATTCAACGGTTCTGTTTCGTGCCTTTCCCCGGGAAAGAGAGTTCAAGACATTCAGGCTAGGAACCCAATCTTTCAGCCTCAGTCCTAGATCTCAGTGAGGTTGACTTTGTGGCTGCTGGGACTGACCAGGTGGCATAAGCGTGCTCCGCAGTGGGATCTGAAGTCCCAGTGAGCCCAACATCAGGGGCACCTCTCTGACAACGGTCAGATTTCGGAGGAGACTGCAAAAGATCTGCAGTGGTGGTTACTGGACTGTGATTGGGTAGGTACCAGACCCCTCTCACTTGCCCAGATCTGATGGCGGTGACCTATGCATTGCTTCCGGACTGAGGTGGCCATCTGGTAGAGGTGGAGATCAGAGACCTCTGGTCTTCGGTGGAGTCCTGGCTCCACATCAACCTTCTAGAGCTGAGGGCCATCCGCTTAGCGTTGAAAGCCTTCCTTCTGTCCATCAAGGGGAGGCTGGTACAGGTGCTCATTGACAACACCACTGCCATGTGGTACTTCAGCAAACTGGGAGGGTGGGATCACAGACCCTGTGCCATGAGGTCGTGCGCTTCTGTATCCACCAAGGAATTTTCCTGGTGGTGACTACCTGGTAGGATCATTGAATGCCAGAGCGGTCAAGCCCAGTTGTCGATGCCAGACGGATTACGAATGGCAGGTACACCGGGAGGTGGCGCAAGGGTCTCTTTGCGAATGAGGAGAATCTTGGCTTGATCTGTTCGCCACCTCTGAGAACATGCAATGTCAGGGCTTCTGCGCATTGGAGTTTCCAAGGTTGCTCGGAAACTTGTTCCGCCTCAGTGGTACTCTGGACTCCTGTATGCCTTTCTGCCGATACCATTCCTGCCCTGACTTCTTGACAAGATCCGAACAGACCGGGCCTAAGTCATCCTAGTGGCTCCGGGTTAGGCATGGAAAGTATGGTATCCAGAACACCTGGGATTGAGCATCAGGCTGCCCCTCCGGGGGACCTGCTGTTGCAGCAACAGGGCAGGATACTATACCCATGTCATCACAGCCTCTACCTTCATGCATGGAGATTGAGCGCTGATGGCTGAACACCTTCTGCCTTCTGCCAGAGGTGGTTGATGTCATCTTGGCAGCCAGTTATCCCTCGATGAAAACTGTATATGCCTGGCGTTGGGAGAAATTTGTGTTTTGGTGCGACATTCGCCAGATTGAACCCCTCTAGGCCCAATTGTCTGCAGTTCTGTTATTCCTTCTGTCTCTTGCCCAGCAAGGCTTTGCTTTGGGCACAGTCAAGGGTTATCTCTTTTTTATTTTTATTTTTATCTTTTTATTAACTTTGCTCAAATGACCATACTTTACAGAAATCACATGCGCTTGTACACAGTTAAGCTTTAGCATCACAACAATTGTATGTGAGAGAGGTATGAGGTTATTTACCTTCAGTGGCTCCAAAGGCGCAGATTTGCAACGGGACACATGCACGGACAGCAGACAAAAGCCCAATCTATTGGTCCCTCCCCCCACCCTGGCAAGATGTAACTGATGCGTATCACTCCTCCCCCAACATCGCTCTATGTTGACGCCATGGTGTCCATATTTTCTCCCACTTTTTGACACATCCCCTACTTTTATACACTGTTTCCTCCGCTCGGCACCAGTCAAGATCTCTTTCCCACTCTCCCAGTGACAGTGGTGAAGGCGCTCCCCATCTGCTTGTGATGTTTCTTTTGGCAATCCCGCTGCAAGGGCCAACCATATTCCTATATGTCTGGGCCAGTCAAAGTCTCCCCGAATCATCAAGAGATGCCATTTGGCGTCCATTGGGACCGTCACTCCTGACACCCTAGACATTGCATCTGTGACCTTCTGCCAAAACCAGGCAATCTCCTGGCATTCCCATAGAATGTGAAAGAACGTCCCCTCCTGTTGACAACCCCTGACGCAAAGCGCTGTGTGTGCCTTACTCCATTTATATAAGTGCGTACGTGGATAGTAGGTATGGTGCAATATCTTGAGTTGTACCAGCCTAAATCGTGTACGGACTGCAATCTCTCTTGGGCCCTGTATTGCCTCTTGCCATTCCTCATCATCTATATTCCCAAGACGTCAGTCCACTTCGCACGCAGGGTCACCAGGCGGTCCGGCACGTTATTTATTAATTTGCGATATATTGTGGATGTCGCTTTTTCAGGGATGAGGTCTAATCGTAATCTATCCTCCAGGGGGGAGTGGTCTGGAATAGGGGTACCACATTGGATATATCGCTGCAGAGCATGCATCAGTCTTAGATAGTGGTATCTCTGCATCTGGTTTAAATTATATTCCTGCTGTAGGTCTTCAAAGGCGAGAGGAGCCTCTCCCCTCCACACGTCTCCCAGGTGTTCGATTCCTATCAGCTTCCACCCTCTGAAGCCCGTTAGGGCGGCTACTTCTTTCAATGGATCACCTGCCCACAGTGGGGTCCGACTAGTCAGTTTCCCCATCCAGCCCAGAAATCTATTGGCCTCCCTCCAACACCCCACCGCTGCCCCTGTGTGTGCCGGCCACTCCGGGCCTGTTTTCCAGGTGTATAAGAGCGGTTCGCAATTTCCTCCCGGCATGCTGGCTCTGTCCACTCTATAGGCTGGCTCATTCATGTCTGCGTATACCCAGTCGTTTATAACCAACAATTGCGAAGCCCAGTAGAATAGTTTAACGTCTGGGACCGCCAGGCCACCATCATACACTCCTTTTTGTAGCTTGTGAAGTGCTATTCTGGGAGAGCCACCCTGCCACAACAGCATTCTGACTTCCTGGGTTACTCTTTTAAAAACTGCCGGGGGAACTGGGCATGGGGTGTTCTGGAGAACATACAAAAGGCGCGGCAAAGCCATCATTTTAAAAAGGGCCGCCCTGCCCATAAGAGATAGTGGGAGAGTACGCCAGTGACGTACATCACCACTGAGCCGATCTATCTGGGGCTCGAGGTTCTTCTTCAGGAACGTCCCGTGGTCCGTCGTGATGTATGTGCCCAGGTACCTAAGTCCCTCTTCCACCACTGGGGCCGCACACCTCCCCGGTACCCTAGGCAGAGGGCCTGATAGCGGGAAGACCACTTATCTGAAAGAGACACGTTAGTGACAGATTCCTTACCTTAGAATATCCCCAGGCGTCAGGCTGGATCCGGAAAGTTTTTTGCGTAGCAGTACCCTTGCGCGTCGGTAGGCGGCGTCGTGCGGCTCCGCGTCCGTCGTCGGCGTCGTGATCGCCGGGATGACGTCGCGGGCAGTACTTAGGCGCCGCCCCTGCGCGCTGACGTCAGTTCTTCTTTTCCGCGCCAGTAAGCGCAGATCCGGGAAGAGCAGTGCCCTAGTCACTTTTTGACTATCTTTTTGTGAAATTTTCACTGTTTTCTTCAACGAGTCTTCACGACTCCTAAGGTGTCGTAGGGATGCCCGGCTTTAAGCCCTGCGAGGAATGTGGTCGTATGATGTCCATCACGGACCCCCACCTCGAGTGTCTCTTCTGTCTCGGCCGAGACCACGACACGAAGTCGTGCCCTGACTGCCGGAAACTTCATCCGAAGGCTTTGCGAGAGCGGTCTCGAAAGCTCCTTGAAGTCCGGCAGTCGGCTCCGCGCCGCACCAAGCCCCGGTCCCGGGAGAGGTCGAGGGCCGGACGCGGAGTCCCCGCCGTTCGTCGGAATCCAAGTCTTCGCGCTCCTCCGGTAAGTCGAAGCACAAGAAGTCTAAGCGGCGTCATCGCTCTAAGACTTCGCCTCGCCGGTCGCGCGACTCGGCTGAGGTCCCTGTCGGCACCGTCCCCGCGGCCCCGGACGTGCCTGTCGAGTTGCCCCCGCATTACCCGTCCTACCCGGGTTCGGGGGCGACTCCGGCCGAGCTACAGAAATTCCTGTCGGCCATGGCCCGCCTCTTCGGGCCTCAAGGTCCCTCCGGTGCGCCTTCGGGCCCCGCGGGCCCTGATGGGGTTGCTCCGGCGTCGCCGTCGACTCCGGTCCCGGCGTCGCCTGTCCCACCAGCCTTCGTCCCGGCCTCGGCTCTGGCCCCGGCCTCGACCCCGGTTCCGGTGGTGCCGCAACCCCCATCGACGCCGGTTGACCTAACCACGCCTCCGCCCGATGTCCCCGGTGCCGTTTCCGACGCCGTCCGGGGCTCCGGGCGGCGTCGTTCCCGGTTCTCCCCGGGTCCGGACATGGAGCCGGACCGGCGTCGCCCGACGCCGGTTCCGGCGCCGATGAGACCTTGGGTCCCTTATGTCCCTCCTCCTCCATATTTTCAACCTGAGGAGGACCAGGAGAGCTGGGAGGGGTCTGACGACCCTCTCACACAACAGTGCGAGTTTGACCCGGACTGGGTTGAGGAACTTGGGGATGCCAGTGGGCTGGATACCTCCCCCGACTCTGGCATGCTGTCTCCTCCCGTGGCAACGGAGGAGGGGCTAATTTTGCAACGGTGTTGCGTAGAGCTGCTGGAGCCTTAAATCTCCAGTTGCCTACAGTGGCCGTCAGGACTAACCTCCTGACTGAAGTGCTTCAGCCGGCGGCCTCCTCTTCGGAGCCTGTGCTGCCGTTCAACGATGCACTCACTGACGTTCTTTTGGGTGCCTGGTCCAAACCCACCACAGGGGCTCCTGTGGATAGGAACGTGGCCCGACGCCATCGCCCGGCTCCGGGCGACCCCCTGTTTCTCTCCCAACACCCCACCCCTGAGAGCTTGGTTGTCCAAGCCTCTGCCTCCCAAACAGCCTTCCCTACCGCCCCTCCGGATAGGGAATCCAAGCGCCTGGATCACTTTGGGAAGAAGGCTTTCTCTTCCTCCAGTGCTGGCTTGCGGTCTGTTAATACCGCTTGCCTCTTGGGCCGATACACCCACTCCCTGTGGGATTCGGTGGCTGATGTTTTGCCGCAGTGTTCTGAGGAGGTCCAGACACTGCTTACCCGCGCTATTGCGGAAGGGCGTGATGCGGCTAAATATACCATCCGCTGTGGCCTTGATACCGCCGACTCGCTGGGCAGATCGCTTGCAACGACGGTGGCGCTGCGTCGCCACGCCTGGCTGAGAACCACTGGTTTTTCTGGGGATGTCCAGAATACTCTCATGGACATGCCCTTTGATGGAGTCGGTCTTTTTGGTTCGAAGGCAGACCATGCGCTGGAGCGTTTCAAGGACTCACGGGCTACTGCTAAGTCCCTGGGCCTTGCTGTTGTGCGCCCTCCGCAAACGTCTGCTTTTCGCCCCTTTCGTGGCCACGGAAGGGGCGCCCAGTCACGTCCACAGCCCGGCCAACGGCCCGCGCAGCAAGCGCCTTCGCGTGGCCGAGGACGTGGATACCGCCGTGGCGGTTCGGGCAACCAGCGTGCGGGTCAGGCCACCACCTCCAACCCGTCCGCGGCCTCCAAGCCCTCCTAGTCCCTCCTTTCAGGTGCACAGCACGCCAGTCGTGGGCAGGGTCCGCCATCACCTTCACCACTGGCGTCCCATCACCTCGGACAAGTGGGTCTTGGACATTGTCCGAAGGGGCTACTCCTTCCCCTTCGAGACCACCCCCCCAGCCATGCCACCTCAATTCCACCGCATGTCAGGGGATCACTTGGTGCTTCTACAGAAGGAAGTCACGGCCCTCTTGGCCAAGAGGGCCATCGAGCATGTTCCGACCCCAGAAGTAGGGCGTGGTTGCTACTCCCACTACTTTCTGGTGCCCAAAAGGACAAGGAGGACATGCGTCCTATCTTGGACCTCCGGAACGTCAATCGCTTCCTCCGGAAGGAGAAGTTCAAGATGCTCACCCTAGCTCAGGTCTTGACTGCCCTCGACCCCGGAGACTGGTTGGTAGCGTTGGACTTGCAGGACGCCTATTTCCACATCCCCGTCCTGCCGGCCCACCGGCGTTACCTTCGGTTCACGGTAGGCCTCGAGCATTTTCAGTTCACCGTGCTCCCCTTTGGCCTTACAAGTGCCCCTCGGGTGTTCACGAAAGTGATGGCGGTGGTCGCAGCTCATCTGCGCCGGGCAGGGGTTTCAGTCTTCCCCTACCTCGACGACTGGCTGTTGAAGGCGGGCTCGTCCCAGGCAGTCGTCTCCCACCTCCAGACTACGGCCGGACTCCTGCACTCGCTGGGGTTCTCCATCAATGTGCCGAAGTCGCATCTGATTCCTTCTCCACAGCTCCTTTTCATCGGAGCAGTTCTGGACACGACGCAGTTTCGGGCCTATCCTCCCGAACGGCGAGTCCGGGATATTCAGGCTATGATTCCGATCTTTCAGCCTTTATCCTGGGTTTCGGTACGGATGACCCTGAGGCTGCTGGGCCTCATGGCCTCCTGCATCCTGCTGGTCAATCATGCCAGATGGCATTTGCGGGCTCTGCAGTGGGACCTGAAGTTCCAGTGGGCGCAGCACCAGGGCAACCTGTCCGATCACGTCCAGATTTCGGAGGGGACTGCAAGACAGTTGCAGTGGTGGCTCTCGAACCGGCAATGGGTCATGGGCAGATCCCTCTCCCTTCCCCAGCCAGAGCACACTGTTGTGACGGACGCGTCCCTTCTGGGATGGGGCGGTCACATGGGAGAGGCGGAGATCAGAGGCCTCTGGTCTCCGGCGGAGTCCCGGCTCCATATCAACCTTCTGGAGCTCCGGGCGATCCGACTTGCACTCAAGGCATTCCTTCCCTCTGTCAAAGGGAAGGTGGTGCAGGTGTTCACCGACAACACCACCGCCATGTGGTACTGCAACAAACAGGGCGGGGTGGGGTCGTGGACCCTTTGTCAGGAGGCTCTGCGCCTCTGGACATGGCTGGAACATCAGGGCATGTTCCTGATGGTTCAACACCTGGCAGGTTCCCTGAACGCCAGGGCGGACGAACTCAGCCGCAGGTGCATGATGGATCACGAATGGCGTCTTCAGTCGGAAGTGGCGCAAGGACTCTTTCTACAGTGGGGAGAGCCTTGGTTAGATCTATTCGCCACCGAAGAGAACGCGCAATGTCATCAGTTTTGCGCGTTGGAATTTCCAAGGCGGCACTCGCTTGGCGACGCTTTTCGTCACGAGTGGAGTTGCGGTCTATTGTACGCCTTTCCGCCTATACCACTTCTACCCAGAGTGTTGAAGAAAATTCGGCACGACCGGGCCCAAGTCATTCTTGTGGCTCCGGACTGGGCTCGAAGAGTTTGGTATCCCGCGCTACTCAATATGAGCGTAGATCCCCGATCCGTCTGCCTCTTCGGGAGGATCTTCTGTCGCAGCAGCAGGGGACGGTCCTCCACCCGAACCTGTCCAGTCTACACCTGCTTGCGTGGAGATTGAGCGGCGGCAGTTGATTCCTTTCGACTTGCCTCCCGAAGTTTGTGATGTAATTCTAGCAGCCAGGCGTCCCTCCACTAAGGTGGTATACGCCTGCAGGTGGAACAAATTTGTGGCATGGTGCACAGCAAAGGCTGTGAATCCCCTTTCTGCCCCTCTGTCTGAGGTCCTTCTGTTCCTTCTCTCTCTGGCCCAACAGGGTTCTGCCCTGGGTACCATCAAGGGTTATCTTTGTGCTATCTCGGCCTTCCTCAGGCTCCCTGATCAGCCCTCCTTTTCAAGTCCCCTGTTGTTAACAGGTTCTTAAAAGGCATTACTCACCTCTTTCCTCCTGTTCCGTTTGTGATGCCTCAGTGGGACTTGAACTTGGTTCTTACCTTTTTAATGTGCGCTCCCTTTGAGCCTCTACATAACTGTCCTCTTCGTCTTCTGACTCTAAAGACAGCCTTTCTGGTGGCCATCACCTCCGCTCGGCGGGTGAGTGAGCTCCAGGCTCTATCTTGCAAACCTCCCTTTCTGTCTGTTCATCCAGACAAGGTTGTTCTTCGGACGCGTCCGTCCTTCTTGCCAAAGGTGGTTACTGCTTTCCATATTGGGCAGACCATCACTTTGCCCACCTTCTTTCCGCCTCCGCATCCTTCCAGAGAGGAAGAGAGGCTCGACCGTCTGGACCCAAAAAGTGCGCTCTCCTTCTATATTGACCGCACAAAACACTTCCGGGTGGATGACCAGCTCTTTGTTGGCTACGTGGGCGCCAAAAAGGTCGGGCGGTGCACAAGAGGACCATCTCCCGCTGGGTTACCTTGTGCATCAAGACCTGCTATTCTTTGGCGAAGAAGGAGCCTCCTGTTGGGCTGCGTGCCCATTCCACGAGGGCAACGGCTGCTACCACGGCCTTGGGCCGCGGTGTTCCGCTGCCGGTTATTTGTCAGGCAGCTACGTGGGCCTCGCTGCACACGTTTACAAAGCATTACTGCCTTGACAGTCAGGTCCGGAGGGACGGCTTCTTTGGCCATTCTGTCCTCCAGGACTTCCTTGTCTGATCTTTGTTCGCAGACCCACCACCGGGGTTGGTATTGCTGGGGTATCTATTCTAAGGTAAGGAATCTGTCACTAACGTGTCTCTTTCAGATGCACAAGTTACTAACTTGTGTAACGATATATCTGTAAGAGACAGTAGTTAGTGACAGATTCCTACCGCCCCACCATCCTCCCCGTTCTGCGAACTGATTTCTAGGGTTAAGGACATCCCTTTCAGGGCCCTAGTATTTTTCAGACACCTATGTCAGCTTCTTGCATGGCTCTGCGTTCCTGGCGCGGAAAGTCGTGTACAGAACTGACGTCAGCGCGCAGGGGCGGCGCCTAAGTACTGCCCGCGACGTCATCCCGGCGATCACGACGCCGACGACAGACGCGGAGCCGCACGACGCCGCCTACAGACGCGCAAGGGTACTGGTACGCAAAAAACTTTCCGGATCCAGCCTGACGCCTGGGGATATTCTAAGGTAAGGAATCTGTCACTAACTACTGTCTCTTACAGATATATCGTTACACAAGTTAGTAACTTGTGCATTTGGACCAATTGATAATGTACCATGAGTAACTCCCAAACAGCTCAATAATATGGAGTACTCTTGCCATTGAGTAGTACAGTCTTGCTAGGTACAAGAGTATGTCATCTCCATAGAGCTAAATTCGCTCCTCCCACCCCCCTGGTGCCTCTATACCCCAGATCATCGGGTCCCTCCGGATCCAATGCGCCAGCGGCTCCAGTGCAAGGGCGAACAGCAGTGGGGACAGGGGCCAACCCTGTCTAGTGCCTCTCCATAGCTGAAAGGGTCTGGACAACGCTCCATTAACTCGCACTCGGGCCTGAGGTTTCCTGTATAGCAGCCTTTCCCAACTTCAAAAGTTAGGGCCGAAGCCCATCTTACGAAGTACCATAAACAAATAGGGCCATTCTATACTATAAAACGCCAACGATGCGTCTAACGCCATCAAAGCCGTCTGCTGGGCAGCGGGGTCGCACGTCATATGGAGCACCCTGTATAGCCTCCGTAGGTTGTGGCGAGTGCTTCTATTTGCTAAGCTGAGTGCGCAGCAACCTGCGCACTATGTTGAAGCGCACTACGCAATGACCCCAAAGGGTTCAAAAAAACCCAATCAATTAATCAAAAATAAACATTTTCGTGTATAACTCAAAGACAATATCTAGTTCACATTCAAATATATTTTTCAATGCAATGTTTCAAGAAATAAATGAAAATCAACACGTAATTGAAGATTCACTTTAAATTAAACAATTGTATCATCTAAAAGACATTAATGTTCGGATGGAACAGTATCCGCGAGCGTGTTTCTTTTGAAGTTAATCTTCAATTACGTGTTGATTTTCATTTATTTCTTGAAACATTGCATTGAAAAATATATTTGAATGTGAACAAGATTTTGTCTTTGAGTTGTACATGAAAATGTTTATTTTTGATTAATTGATTGCTTTTTGTTGAACCCTTTGGGGTCATTGCGTAGTGCGCTTCAACATTGTGCGCAGGTTGCTGCGCACTCAGCTTAGCAAGTATTTTCCCTAGGGATAGTGGCAGATCCCATGTATGAAGCAGCACACACTGATTAATTGCAACAGTAGAGGACTAATAGTAGAAATTAATTATCAGGGTGTGCAGGTTGAAGCAATTCATCTTAGTGCTTCTATTTGGCATGAAGCCCGATTGATCTACATGTATCACCTCTGAGATGACCGGCACCAGTCTGTTCACCAAAGCCTTGGCTAGCACTTTCGCCTCCACATTGATCAATGAGATTGGACGATAGAAGGCGCATTGGTCTGGTGGTTTCCCCACCTTGTGTATCACCGCAATTGTGGCCGCCAGCTGGTCTGGCGGGAGTTGTTCCTGTGCATCTAACAGCATGTTTAGTAACGGTGGTACTATTATGGAAGCCTGACATTTGTATATCTCGACCGGGAGTCCATTTGGACCCGCTGCCTTCCCTGAATTGAGGAGTCCCAGGGCTCCTCCCAGCTCTTCCTCTGTGAGGTCAGCATCTAATGTCTCACGCGCTTCTTTGGTTAGCGTGGGTAGGGAGAAGTCTCTTAGTAGTTCCTCACAGTCGCTTTCGGGTCTAGTGCAGACAGGTGCATAAACCCCCTCGAAATGTGTGGCAAAGGCTTCCGCTATGTCTGTACCCCTTCTTTGTCTCGCACCTCAGTCACCCATGATCGTTCCCTATCACGCTCCTCCAACCACGCTAGGAGTCTTGATGCTTTGTCGCCCACGTCATATAAGCGATGCTGAGTTGCCAGAGCGTATGCTCCCGCTTCGCTATCTGCCATGGCGCGTAGGTCGCGCTGCCGCAGTGCTAGTCTGTGATGTAAGTCGTTAGTGGTGCCAACTGTCGCCTCCCCCTCCATCTGAATTATTTCCTGCTCTAATGACCTGATTTGTAAAGTCTCTTCCTTCTTTTTGGCCCCAATTAGCGCCTGTGTCTGCCCCCTCAGCACCGTCTTGTAGGCTTCCCATAAGGTTATGTGTGAGTCTAAAGTCCACCCATTCTCCTTAAAGTATAGTTCCGAGCTCTCTCTGATTTTGTCCCTGAGTGCCGGATCTCGCAGGTGCCAGAGGTCAATCCTCGGGAATCCTGCTCTGTTAAGGAATGGGCCCTTAATGACCACACCCACCGGGGAGTGATCTGAGATGCCCCTTGCCATATGCCTTGGGTTTGTAAATTCTCCCACCTTATCATTCCGAGTGAAGAGGTAGTCAAGTCTAGAGAAGGAGCCATGGCGCGCGGAGTAGTATGTATATTGTAGTGCAAGCGGGTTGTACACCCGCCACAGGTCCACTAGGCCCATGGCCGTCAGGAAGCCCGACAGGTCCTGCTCTCCTGTTACGGCACTCACCCAGACGAACGCTGTCATGCCTCCAGACCGCTCGGAGAGCCGAGAAACGAGCTGGAGGAAGTACGCAGCGGTCTATCATGCGCTGCAGGCAAGGTGGCCGGAAGAAACCATGGCGACGACCATGACGCGGCTGTAGGGGAAGAAAAACTACGTTACCCAGAGGCCTGTGCAGCGCGCCGCGCGCGCGTCAGGAAATGACGCGTTTTGTGACCCGGAAGGCTATGAAAGCCATCAAAGCCGGAGGAAACACCACAGATTATTCCGAGCATTTTGGTGCTCCCAGGAGGAGGGAGTTTGGTGTTTCTGTGGGTCCGGTGCGGTAAGGGTGTCTCTGACACCACCTACTATGTCTCTTTTCAGTGGTTAAGACTGGTGTTGTATGCTGTACAGTGTTTTGCAGCATACGTTTTGGGAAAGTCCACGAAGGAGGTAGGACCAGGAACCAAGGGGCTTTAGTGTAACATTTGAAGTTATGGAATGCCACTACGAGTGTTCATGTCTGCCAGAGAAAAGCTAAGTCTACAGAAATACCAGGTGGTATAGAACCTGCACTTACAAGGCTATACTATTTAATTTACTTCAACTACTTATACAAACGAAATTACAGGATGGGTTATGTCTATTGATAATGTACATACCAAAAGGAATGTTACCCAGAATGATCGACCATTCGCCCACAAAGAGTGCTTATTAAGTGTTGTGTGTTTCTTGCTCCTGTTTCTAACAGGGGGACAGAGAGAGGTTGAAGCTAAGCCATATCCTTCCTCCCCCTGTGACGTTAGACATTTTACCAACATAGGTGGGTACACGCCAGCCTAATAGCACCTGTATCTCCTTGTGTTAAGTAAGATAGACCTAGTGGTAATCTTCTTGTTTCTGTTCACAGCACATTTTCGAATGGAATCTGGGTGTATATATATATATATATATATATACATTTATTCTGCTGGAGATGCTTTAGCCATTAAGATGCTCTCGATGAATGCCAATCGTCCTTCTTAATACTACTGCAGGATCCTTGTTATTTTTCTTTACAGGTAGTAGGGAGAGATGAAATATATGAATGCATTTTATAGGTGTTTAGCTTATTGCTTAATTCAGTACCTAAACAACTCCTTCTCTCCACAGGTCTCCTTCCCCGCTGTTCCCTTCTTTTCCTTCCCCCGATTGACCACCTTAACCTTCCGTGCTATAATAGCAAGTCGGAATTGAGGGTGTCAATAGGTGGACCAATCTGAGCAACGAACCGATCCTGAGAGGCCGCTGAGGTGCCCGTGACATCTCCTTTCCGACCCACTCGAGAGCCAGACCGATCTAATTCCGGGTCCATGACTGCGTTTGTGTCTCCACCCACCAGAAGGGTGCCCAGGGGCAGTTTAATCAGGAACAAACTGATCTTCGGGAAGGCAATATTGTGAAGCCCCGGGGGTATATAAACGAGCATAATATAATTGAGTGCCCCTCCCATTTACCCGCTACTGCAACACAGCAGCACAGCAGCCTGCATCGTCTACCCAGGTATCTGTTATAACCAGGGGTAACGTACTGCGAATCAGGATTCCCATCCCCGATCGAATATCCCGAGTGGGCCACCAGTCTATACCCAAAATGATCTAGAGCTTTACATTTGCTCCCCTTCAGGTGTGACTCCTGGTTAAATACTACGTCCAGGGAGTGCCTCTTAATGTGTTGGAGGACCAATGTGCGCTTGATTTTGTTCCCCAGACCATTTACCTTCCAGGTCCATACCTCCATACCTGTATATTAGCTAGGTCTCCCATGATTTCCGGTTGAGAAATTCACTCTTGTTAATCCTCCCCTCCCTCGTGATGGTCTGCTGTACTGTCCGGCTGTGATGGTCTTGAGCGCGCATGCAATCACACATAATAAAACTAAACATTTTACCCAACTCCCCCCTCCCTGCAACCCGGCTAGGTGAGTAACAAACCTCCCACCTCCCAAACACGCAGAGTGCCTGTCGCCCAAACTGTGCAATGACAAACATTAATGAGGGGCGGTGGGCGAGCCTCCAGCATGAAGTAGAATTATCTGCTGTTGGATACATCCAAACCCTTTTAAAATGTCTTGAGAGCAATCTTGTCCATCTGCTCACACTCCGTACCCCTGCAGTGGACAACGATAGTCACAGCACCACGAGTGTCCTTTTGGCGCCCCGCATCAAATGGGTCCTTACCCTTATAGTGCCTCCCCACTTCCCCCCTATGGTGACCCTGGGAAAGGACAATTAAGTTTCAATACTTGGGGGAACGTCCCTTTTGTCACTTATCTGTTCGTTGTCGCTGGTCTAGGCTGTTTGGCGCTTGCTCCAACTCTCGCCCTTCAGTGGTGTGCCCATTTCTAGGCGGTGTTTGACTTTTGCCCCCTTTTCGTTTGACAGTTCGCCAGCCCTCCAGCCAGTCGCTTGCCTTGGTTGGCGAGTCAAAGAAGTACACCGTCCCCTCGTCTATTAATTTGAGCCTCGCCGGGAATAGCATCATGTATTTCACATTTTGCTCGCGAAGGGCCCTTTTGATTACGTCGAATGTACACCTCTGGTGCTGGACATGAAGCGTGAAATCCGGGAAAAAGCGGATAATGGCATTCTCATGATGCAGATCGCCATGCTGGCGCGCCGCCTGCAGGATGGCGTCTCTATCTCTGAAATTCAATATCCGGGTTATGAACGTGCGTGGGGGCGCCCCTGGGCGAGGTCTACCTCCCAGAGCCCGGTGTGAACGTTCTACGGTAAAGAATGAGGATAGGCGTTTGGTCTTCAATTTATTCAGGATCAAGTCTTCCAAGAAGAGGTCCATCGATGGTCCTTCCATTCCCTCTGGCACACCCACCACCCAAATGTTGTTCCGTCGGGCTCTCCCCTCCTGGTCTTCAAGACGGGCGAATATTTCGGATTGGTTTTTAGTGGGCATTGAGACCTGCTCTTCTAGATGTTTGGTTTTGGACTGTAGACCCCCAATACCTGCCTCCACCATGGACACCTTCTCAGACATTTTCCGGAGGTCTGCTCGAAGCAAGTTTACCTTCTCGGTGACAGAGTCCAGTTTCGGTTCTAGGGTCCCACGCAGTTCCTTGATCGCCTTCATGATGTCTTTCAGGGAGGGATCCGGGGACTGGTCACCGTGCTCAGGCAGTGGTTCCCCTCCCGTCGCACCTCCTTCACGGCCCACTGCCACAGTGTATTTATCAATGTGGTTGGCCAGTCCTGGCCCCACCACCTTGTTGCGGCCCATAGCTGTAATCTGTAGGGCTTCACCGGTGGGCTCGGGTTCTGAGATCTGCTGTGTCTCAGGCTGGTGTATTCAGTACTGGCACTGGTGTCTGAGGCCTCCACTCTATATCTCTCTTCCTTGTGGGCACAACACGAGGTCTCAGGCGCACTGCAGCCTCTAGCCGCGCAATAAGCGATTGTCTCGCAGACCCGGCTACTCAAGAGGGGATTTCACCTGCTTCCACCCAGCCGGGGCCGCGCCCGGAGTGCCCCAGATTCTCCAGATGACTTAAGTGTGGGACTCTCTCCGCGCAGGTCAAATCTCTCGCTTCCCGGCTTGCTGCAGTCCTTGCACCTCCAGGTTGCTATGTCTCAGCCCAGGTAGCTCCGAGGCGGCTCTCCACTTGTACCTGCGGGGGGAGGGGGAACGTGTCTCCAGCTCCCAGTGCGCCTCTCGATCACCCTGCCGACGGGCCTCACTTTCAACGTCCTCCCTCGGCCCCACACCGGCTCCCAATCAAGTCACCTCACCGGCACGGCTGCAGTCCGATGGGTCGGGTGCGGAGCACAGTTGCGGCCCAGCTGGTTCCCTGCTGTTCGAAGCACTCCGGCTCTCCCGATCTCCGCTCCCTATCAGCACCAGCGGCTGTACTCGCACCAGAGGTGGGCACTCTGCGATGGTCTGTACCGGGGTCGTCAGCAACCACACGCTGTGCGGCCACGTGTTGCCCTGTCTTCTCGGGCCTAGCGCCGGGTTTTCCTCGCTCCTGGAGCTACGAGGGCGGCGCCATCGTGCTTTCACTGGCCGATCTTACTTCACGCCGCTTTCCGGTCCTACATCGTCACTCAGGGGCCGTTTCACACTGCTGGGCAGCCACCCCGTATCCAGTCAGCTTCGTACTTCTGGTTACCCTCCGAACTGCGGATTATGTCGGATTTATATGGCTTGTTCGCTGGCGGCGTGCTCAGCTCACTCAAATGGCGGCCATCTTCATCGGCTGCTGGTCACGCCCCCCTTAAGAGTTATCTTTTGGCCATTTCAGCCTTCCTATGGTTGCCAGATCAGCCCTCTTTGTTTAAATCACCAGTTGTGATGCGTTTATTAAAAGGGCTGGAACACATGTTTCTCCTTTTCCTTTTGTCATGCCCCTTTGGAACCTTGATCTAGTCCTGACTTATCTGATGTGCACTCTGTTAACACTGCTTCCTAGCTGTCCCTTATGGCTACTCTCCATCAAGACTGTATTCCTCATTGTTATCGCCTCGGCACGGGGTGCGAGTGAGCTTCAGGCCCTCTGTGTTAATCCACCATATACATCCTTCTCCTCAGACATATTTGTTCTGCGGACGCAGGCGTCCTTCCTGACAAAAGTTGTGACTCCGTCCTGGCCTGTCAAACCATCACCCTGCCTGCATTCTATGCACCGTCTCACCCCTCTAAGGTGGAGGAGAGACTTTATTGCTTGGACCCCAAGAGAGCGCTGAGCTTCTAAACAGATCGTACAAGATACACCAGGTGGACGATCAGCTTGTTGTGGGGTTCTCTGGAGCGAAAAAAGGCAAGGCAGTGCAGAAGCAAACCATCTCTTACTGGATTGTGTTCTGCAATACGATCTGCTACGCATTGCCCAAAGGCAGCCTCTGGAAGGACTGCATGCTCATTCTACCAAGGCCAAAGCTGCCACCACTGTGTTGGCACGTGGAGTCCCAGTTCTAGACATTTGCCAGGCAGCTACGTGGGTGTCCCTTCATACGTTCACTAAGAAACACTGCCTAGGCAGCCAGGTTCACTGGGTAGGGCATCTTGGTTGCTCTGTCCTGCAAGATTTTCTGGTTTGAGTCCTTTCAGAGACCCACTTCGAAATGGGTATTACCTTGGTCTCTATTCAAAAGATGAGGAATCTGCATCTAGAAGTCTCTATCAGAAGAACAAGTTACTTACCTTCGGTAACACTCTTTCTGGTATAGACTCTATCTAGCTCCAGATTCCTCACCGGCCCTCACATCCTCCCAGGTTTTGTGTTTGGACTCTATCCATTAATAAGATCTTAAGTCTATGATGCTGCACACTGTCTACCAATTTCTTTTTGGGCTCTGCTCTGGGAGCGCGGACATTCACGAAGGCAACTGACACCAGCTCATGGGAGAGGTGCCTATATGGGCTCCGCACGTCATTTTCAGAGCGGAATTACATTGTTGCAGAACTGCAAGGCGCCACCTTCCAGTGCGTATAGGTACTGCTGAAAAGTTTTCAGATCCAGTCTGATGCCTGGGGAATATTGAAAAGGTGAGGATCTGCGGCTAGATTGCGTCTCTACCAGAAAGAGCGTTACCGAAGGTAAGTAACTTTTTCATTTAAAACTGTTCTTGTGGACATTACTTAGACAAGGCGTATCAGCGAATTGCAGGTGCTCTGTGTCCCCCTTCCTCCTTTCTTACCTCGCACATGTGCTCCAATGCTGTCAAACTGGTCTTAACGCCTAAAGCACGGAAAGGCAGTCCAGAAACGTAACTTATTAAGATTGATTGTTCTTTGTATTAGGCTGTGCTGTGCTCTGACCAAAAAGGATCCTACTTTAAACTCCTTCCACCAGTGTGAATGCCATGACTATGGTCCTCGCTAAAGGCCCTCCATTGTTGGACATCTGACATGCTTTTGCATGAGCATCTCTCCATACCTTCCTCGGGCACTACTATATCGACTGTTATGTCCTCATTAAGGGTCATTTCAACCACTCAGTCCTGGAGGACTTTCTGGTGTTAAGTCCACTCCTCAGGCCCCACCTTTGAGTAAACACTGCCCTGGTATCCATTAAAAAGGTGAGGAATCTGCATTTAGAAATATCCATCAGGAGAAAAGTTACTTACCTTTGGAACGATCTTTCTGGTGGATACTCTGCCTAATTGTAGATTCTTCATTCCCACCCACCTATCCTTTCTGTGGAGTTTGCTTCTGGCAGGTTATAATGTTCCAAGGTAATAATCATGAACTGTTAACATCCCAATTTGTCAGTTCTTCCACCTCTGAGAGTGTGGAAATAATTGATTAATAAACTAAGGTCAGCACGCAGGTGTGTCGTCACTACTAGAGGTGGGACAGAGCCACTGCAGATTCACATGGTGAAACCTGTGTCCAGTTGGTCACGATGTGCAACTAGTTCCCTGGGCTGTTGTCAACCACTCAGCATATCAAGGCCTTCAAAGAGGCCATTCTACAAATTTTCAGTGTGCTTTCGGCACTCTCCACAAAGAAAGGCAGGGTTCTCCAGTCAGAATATTGATGATTGATCCCTCCACAGCGCCAACTGTCCACGTAGGACTTGTTTCCAGGCCCTTACCAACTCCGGTACAGACTTCCTTTCCGACTCCGAGATCATTGCCGGTTCCTGATGCCACTAGCACAAGTTGTGCTACGAAATTACAAAAGTGCAACAAGCTCCATTATCTTTTTGGTTCTGTTCATGTGCCAGAGCAAAGTGCACAACAGGATATTGATGATGATGATGATGCTGAGGGAGATAGCTTACTTCCACCTCATTATACTAATGATTCCATACTCCTTGAATCTGAAAGAGACATCTAGCCGCAGATTCCTTAACTTAGAATATCCCCAGGCGTCAGTCTGGATCCGGAGAATTTTCAGCAGTACCTCTGCGCGCCGAGGGGCGGCATCGCGTGGCTCCGTCCTGACGTCGTCCCCGGATATGACGTCAATGGAGCCATATAAGTCCCTCCCGGCGCGCTGACGTCAGTTTCCTTCTTTTCCGCGTCCCAACGCGGATCCAGGAGAAGCGGTTCCTCTAGCCTGTTTTTGTTTTCAGGCCTTCTCGACGCCTTTTGGCGTCCGGGAACAGTGTGTCGATGCCTTCGGGCTTCAAGCTGTGTGAGTCATGTACGTGGCAGATGTCGGCGACGGATCCACATGCGATCTGTATGGGGTGCTTAAGAGAGCACCACGACTCCGAGGAGTGCAACGCCTGCCGGCAGCTGAAGCCGAAGTCCCTGCGGGAACGTCGCATGAAGTTATTGTCTGCCCAGATGTCCCGTTCGGAGTCCTCACGCCGCATGTCTCCCTCTCGTGCTGGGGCGTCGGTTCGGGACAGGTCATGGAGTCGTTCCAGCGGACGTCGCTCACCTGACGCAGGTAAGCACAAGAAGAAGACGTCACGGAGGTTGTCGACCTCACGTACACGTGACCTCGGGGCCCGCTGCTCCTGGTCTCCACCAGACACGGGCCCTCAGGAGTCGACCCCCACCTACCCACCATTTCCTGGGGCTGGGGCGACTCGGACCCAGATGGAGGCCTATTCTCTGGCCTTACTGGCCATCTTTGCGTCGCCGCCCCTCTCCCTGGCATGCCTTCGGGCCCCACAGAGGGGGTAGGGACTCAGATCAAGGCTTCGCCTGCGGATTCGCCCTTGGCGCCGGTCGAGTACCCTGACTCTGGCTCCGGAGTCACTACGACGTCGGAACACGGCCCGGAGGGGCATCCTATTCACACATCGCAGCCTTCTGTGACATGTCCGCACAGCCCTGTGAGGCTCCCTGCGCCGACGCCGCTGTGGCTGCACCGCAGTTCTCGACTCCAAGTCGACTCCGTTCCTCTCCGCAGGTTCCCATCTCGGGGGAGGTCGAGTCGACGCTGGTCCGACACGGGGCGGCTTAGGCTCCTTCGGGGGTCATCGATGTCGAGACGACGCCGTCTCGACGACGATCGACGCCGGTGTTGCCCCCGGCTGTGCCTCTGTTGGTGGCAGATGATGAGGCCACAGATGATGAGGCCCCTGTGGGTCTGCCACCCCCAGGGTTGTTTCGCTGCCCTTCAGGGCAGGTACCCATGCATTGGCAGGGCCTTGGTTGTCCTCGGGCTATAGAGCCCCCACGGTTTGGTGGACGGATTAGCCTACTGCTGTTCCCTACGGATGACTTGTTGTCGCCACCTAGGATGGCCACGGTGGCTAGTGCGGCGTTTGCGAGGGCGGTTCGCAAGGCTACCGATATTTTACAGATGCAGCCTCCCTCAGTCTCTCTGCCCTCTGATCCATTGTTGGATCTACTCCACCAGGGCACCGTGGAAGTGGAGCCTTTGTTGCCTTTTGGCAAGTCGTTATACAACACTCTTCTTGGGACTTGGGCGAGACCCTCTTCGGGGGACCCGGTGGATCGTGCTATTGCACATCGACATCGCCCGGCTCCAGATGACCCTGTCTGTTTGTCCCTCCATCCTAGGGCTCAAGGGCTGGTAGTCCAGGCGGCCTCAGTCTTGCCGCCTTCTGCCCCTCCTCCGTTACTGCCTCCCACTTGGGAGTCTCGATGGTTGGAGTCGTGTGGCCGCCATGTCTTTGCGTCCACCAGTGCGGGCCTTCGATCCCTGAACACGTCTTGCGTGTTTGCATGGGCTACTTCTGCCCTTTGGGACTCGGTCGAGCATCTCCTTCCATCGCTTCCAGAAGGCCCTCACACTGACCTGGTTCGGTTGATGCATGATGGCTGGAAAATGGCACAGTTTTCCATTCGGTCGGCCCTGGACACCACTGACTCTGGGAGTCGGGCTATGACCAGGTCAGTTGCTCTGCGTCGCCATGCCTGGCTGCGCGATGGCTGTTTTCCTGCAAATGTTCAGGAGCGTCTTAGGGATTTGCCCTTCAATGGGGTCACTCTGTTTGACAGACATGTGGACTCAGCGGTCCAACGTCTCATGTCTGGGTTTTCATGAATTCCGTGGTTTCTAGTCCTTGTTGCGGACTTTGCAGTATTGTCACTGCTTATCTGGTCTCCGTCTCTGGGCTCAAGACGTTGTCTCCCGGACGGTCTGTACGGCTATTCAGCTGTTTTTGTCTTTATTTGGTACAGCTGGTCAGCTGTTTCTGCATTTCTTTTTGAGTCCTCTGTCTACGAGCTCGTCTCAAGAGGTGTTCCTTACCTTTTGTAGGGATGTGCCATACCCTATGTGGGGCATTCGTTGGTTATTGTATAGCTGCTCCCTCTGGGGAGTTGTCCTATGGGCCATGCTGGCTTCTCCGTTCGTCCCTGTTCTTCCTACTGTTGTAGGCCGTCCCCTATGGTGCGACCCACAGGATTGGTGTGCCTTTCTCCTGGGGCTTATGCGTGGTCATCTACGGTTGATGCGTAGCTCTCTCCTGCCTCTGCGGCTGCAAATTCCCCCAGAGTGTTGCCTTCCATGTCTGGCTTTCCCCGACGTGTTCTTTTAGCTTTCGCTGTGCTCTTTCTGCCTACGTTGCCTGTCTCGTACGCCAGTATCCCTTGGGGGCATGTTGTTCTGTTCCACTCCGGAACTGTTTCTTCCGTGTTCGGTGCGGACTTGACCTGTGTATACACTGGGCATGTTCGCGGTCAGAGGGTGCCTGCGGTATGCCTTGCGCCCCTATATGGCTGCGCTCTATTCTGATGGTATTGTCAATTCTTCGATTCCTGGTGTGGGGAAGTGCTTATGTTTTCTCTCATGGCTCAGACCCTGTGTGGTTTTTGCCTATGGACAGTGGAGTTTCTGCCAGCTATGTCACTGCTGCATGTTGCCTTGTGCCCTATCTCTCTGTGCACTTCCCTGGCACGGACTCAAGTCCCTCTACTTATTGCCGCGCTGGGGTTCAGGTGCTTCTGCTCCTGGCCTCTGCTGAGGTGTTATGTCTCACTGTGGCCTATTGGTTAAGGTCTATGTAGGTGTATGTCTCACTTATTCCTCGTGAGTATAGTGGTCAGTGTCCCCACCTGTTCTGCGGGAGACCAGGGCTCCTTCCCCGACGGGGGGGATGCTGTTGCTTTTTAAGTGTCTTGACATTGTTATGTCCTGCTATGCTTCACACCGGTGCTGTTGGTGCCTATTGTGCCGCTTCCTCCTACCTAAGGCATGCTCTTCGAGTTCCTCTTTGTTTTTTAAAAATTTGTCATATATATGTCTATGTCTATATGTATATATGTCACGAGCTGTACACACAGCGAGAGAGCACGCATGCTAGGGTTTTTCTTTGCTCTAGTATCTGGGATTTTTGGCCCAGATTCATTCTCATTCTCTCTCTCTCTCTCTCTCTCTCTCTCTCTCTCTCTCTCTCGCTCTCTCTCTCGCTCTCTCGCCCTCTCTCTCTCTCTCGCCCTCTCTCTCTCTCTCTCGCCCTCTCTCTCTCTCTCTCTCTCTCTCTCTCGCCCTCTCTCTCTCTCGCCCTCTCTCTCCCTCTCTCTCGCCCTCTGTCTCTCCCCGGCTTTTTTCCCATTTTTCCCCTTGCCATTGTACCTCTGTGTATGGCTGGCTGGTTGACTACCTGGCGCTGCGCCCGTCTCTTGTCGACGCACGCGTGCTGTTGATGCTGCAAATCATTGGGCTTTTGCATATGTGGGGGTGGTTCTTACGGTTCACACGGTCTTCTTATGTGTATCCTGTCATCCCCATACTGGTCTCTCCTGCATGGTGACATTTGTCCCCTCACATATCATTTTTTGGCATCCACTGTGGTGCATGTTCTGTTTGTATGCTCTGACGCTTTCATACTGTTTTGTCCCTTCTCTGGGGCTTTGTCTTTTGCGGATCCATGGGATCCGGAGCTCAGTTTAACTTCTTTTTGCAGAAGTTTATGGAACTTCTTCCATTATGCACTGACCATTCCAGTTCTGTGTTTCCTTTCATCCCTGTCTGGACGAGGGAGGTCTTGTTCCGTCCTCGGACAGATGGTGGTGCCTTTGCCTCCCCTTGTTCATGCTCCCTTACAGAGCTTCATGGGTCTGGTGCCAGCTGCTGGCATTGCTGTCCCCACGGTGTTTCGTCAATGTTATTGACGGATACGTTCTCTTTGGAACTTGGTGGGTTTCAGTCGCAGACCCTCCTCCACTGGGGTATGGCTTTGGTATCTGTTCTAAGTTAAGGAATCTGTGGCTAGATGTCTCTATCAGATGAACGAGTTACTTACCTTCGGTAACGATGTATCTGGTAGAGACACAGTCTAGCCGCAGATTCTTTAACGCCCACCCATCCTCCCCGTTCTGCGAGGACCTGTTCAGGTTGGGTTCTACCCACTTGCCCCCCACTTACAGGTGGCCTTTGTCTTCCTGCAGGGTGGTCTACTTCACCTTCCTCTGGGGCAGGATGTTTCATTCTGTTGCTTGTCCACCCCTCCTTTTGATTGGGTGGTGGGTTTCTATGTCCTTCCACGCTCCTCCACCCTGTTTCTTCCAGTGTGGGGGTTGCTCATATTCTTTTACCCTCCCTTCCGCCCTCATCTATTCTCTACCCATTACTTTGGGGTCTCTTTGACTATACTACAGTCCATTGTGTTGGGGGGCTATTTGACTGTGCTACAGTCAATAGGTCATTTCTGGAGTGTATGGTTGCACACTCTGTTGTTGCTGAATTGTGGTCACTTACCATGGGTCATGTTGTTCCGGTCTTGTTGCCCTACCAGTTACATCCGGTGGTTGAAGACTGCCTATCGTATGTCATGGTAGTTACACCCTGTGGTTGCAGACTGCCTATTGTTTGTCATGGTATTCATTTCCAATACCCTTTTTGCCCCCTAGGAGGGCATGGTTCTTCGCTTCTGCGAGACTCTTTCTAGGGACGGGTACTCGGCTCTTTCCCTTCAGTCCCTTACGGTATAAAGTACTCTTTCTCTGTCATGCGGGGTGATGTTTCTCATCATTCTCTGTTTCTTGTCATTATTGTTTACAAGATTTTTGATCTTTTTTGGCACAATGTTCCCACACTCTCACAGATTTTGTAGTGGCTCCGCGTTGTGGCGCGGACAAGTTTCACAGTGAAAAACTGACCTCAGCGCGCCGGGGGTGCGACTTATATGGCTCCATTGACGTCATATCCGGGGACGACATCAGGATGGAGCCACCCAATGCCGCCCCCCGGCGCGCAGAGGTACTGCTGAAAATTCTCCGGATCCAGACTGACGCCTGGGGATATTCTAAGTTAAGGAATCTGCGGCTAGACTGTGTCTCTACCAGATACATTGTTACCGAAGGTAAGTTACTCGTTCTTTAAGGAACACCAGTAGGCTTGATACTGCCCCTGCGATACAGCGCTTGCCTTGCCACATCGACCACGAACAGAAGAAAGTGCCTCATTTGCAGTGGTGGTTAGGAGGAAAGCCAGAGTGATAGAATTACAGCAGCCATCTAATGAGGCTGAAACAAACCGAATGACAGACATTCTGCAGCCTGGGCCAGCAACATCAGAGCCCTTGCTCCATTTTAAAGATGCCCACACAGATGTTGTGATGGCTTACTATGTCAAAACATGTTGTTGCTCCTCTGTGAGCCAGCAAGTGGCCAGAAGTTACCGACTGGTGTCAGGTGATCCGACTTTTATCACCAAGCCCCCTACTCTGGAGAGCATCATTGTACAGGCCTTGACCAGTAAATTAAAGCCTGAATCCTCCAGGTAGAGAATCCAAAAGGGGGATGTCTTTGGCAAACATACTTTTGACCCTGCAAGCCTACTAATATGATCTGTAAATGCAGTCTCTCTGTAGTGTCGATACACACATGATCTTTGGGACTTGGCCTGCAAGATCTTGCTGGCAATCCCTGAGGATCTTAGAGCATTTCGGGTTCAGATAATCCATGACAGATGCTGTCTAGTATGTTATCAATGCCAGTTTGGATACCATGGACTGCACTGGCTGAGCAGTCGGTACCAGTGTTGTCCTTCAAAGACATGCCTAGATGAGGTCCATGGAATTCTCCTGCTATTCAATATGCCCTTTGATGGGTCTCTCCTCTTCGGACAGACATCAGACTCTGCTTTGAATCGCCTTAATGACAGCAAAGCTACGGGATGTACATTTGGGCTGTTAACCCCTATAAAACCATTTCTGCACCAGTTCTGGCAATTTAGGGGTTATTTTTGAGGGCTGGCCTATAGACAGAGACTGCCTTCCCAGCCAGTGATGCCGCACACAGCCCAGTCCTTTCGGGGCAACAGTAACAAGGTGCTGGATGGAATGCTTGAATTAATCTCAGCCACTGGCAACCGCTTGGGGCCTTATTTCGATCCATCTTTTTTCACCCACCATGTCACCTCAGTTTGGACCCAGTCATATGCAAATCAGTCTTCACCCTGCTTCTCATAGGAACAGTCCAGCCAGACCTGCCAAACCGGGCCCTCCCTCAACCAGAATACAAGCAACCTAGGACCGTTTTCACCCTGATAAAGGCTCATCACCCCAGGTATAGCTTAATTCCAGTGGCAGCACAGTGAGCACAGGACCTACATCTGGGCATACTTGTCACACCTACAGCATCAAATGCAACTACAAAAAGGTGATGGCTGTAATGTTTGAATTAATCTCAGCCACTGGAAATTTCTCATGCCCCTTTCCAATGCAGCGTTTTTCGACCACCATGCCACCTCAGTTTGGAACCAGCTATATGCAGATCAGCCTTGACCTTGCTCCACATGGAAACAGTCCAGCACGAACTGCCTAGCCAGGTCCTCCCCGAACTGGAATACAAACAACCTAGGACCGGTTTCGCCCTGATAAGAGCGCATCAGCCAGGTATAGCTTGATTCCAGTGGCACAGAGAGCACAAGACCCATGTCTGGGCATATCTGCCACACTTAGGGCGTCAACTGTAACAACAACAAGGTAATGGATGAAATGCTTGAATTAATCTCAGCCACTGGAAATTGCTCAGGCCACATTCCAATCAATCATGTAATGATGAACTGGGATGCGACCCCGAGTAATTACCAGTGGCGGAGATTAATTCAAGCATTCCATCCATCACTTTTTGTGTGCTTTAGTATGTCACTGTAAGTGGGACGGGTATGTCCAAACGTGTCTCCCGTGCACACTGTGTCATTGGAACCAACTTATACCTTTCCGATGAGCCCAAAACAAGGGTGAAACCCATCCTGGGTTGCTTGTGTCCTGGTTCAGGCAAGACCTTACTTGGCACTACAGGTTGGACTGTTCCAGTTGGACCAGGATCGAGACTGATTTGCATATAGCTGGGTCCAAACTGAGGTGTCATGGTGTGCAAAATAACAATGAACTGGGATGCAGCCACTAGTAATTCAGGCCTTGAAAATTATAAAAATTTTACTGGACAAGCAGGTTGAGGGACTTGAGGAATCTACTCGACCTAACTGTAATGCACTTGACCCATAATCTGGTCTCAAATTGTGTGATCCTAGGCAAATATTTTATCTCATCGAATCACCTTTTTTTTCATTATCAAAAATGAGAGCACCTTTGAATATGTGAGTTTAGCATGTCTCCTGTACAAAACATATTTTAATTGATTTAATAGACTAAACGTTTGCTGAATGTATAAAAAAAATCTAGCCCACATAAAGGGTACACATGACTCCGTTACTTGCCTCTTGGTTCATCAATAGCATTGTCATCAGGGCAGGGATGTTTCCAAGTTCTTGTTTTAAAACTCTCACTTTTAATAAATATATTACTAAAGCATGATATGGTGGTGCACTGTCATTTACAGACACCACATTTCCATTGAAAGGGTCACAAACTCTCCCACTGACATGCACTTTTACTGTACAAACGATAATGTGGAAATTGGGTTTCATTAAATATTTTGCATGTGCACATCACCAAATAAAGTGTTCTGATTTTTATTTTAACCCTATTAAAATATTTGTTTCCATCACACATCAGAATTAAAAAGTGGGTTCCCAACTACTGAAATATTTTGAAATCTTTATACTGTTAATTTACAAGCTATTTAAATGTGTGTTAGAAAACAACTGACATCCTGTAGCCTTTCATTTCACACAGCACAATGGACAGACAGTTCACTTTACTTTTCTTTCTCTGACTGCAAAGTTAAAGGATTTTGTAAACAGGATCTCCAGGATAAAATAGGGAACAGTTTGTAAGAAGAAGCACAGCAAATGGAGCAAGATTTAAAACCATCTTTATTGCTCTCTCACTTTCTGAATTGAAAGAACACCTGTTCTTTGTCAGCTGGAGTCTCTCTCCAGACAGAGCCAGTATTCTCTAAAAATAGCCTGCCCTGATAACATCTGACTTGCCATAGCCAGTGAGCAAGTAGATTTCTTGAGGCCTGTAATTACCAGTGACTGAGATTAATTCAAGCATTCAATCAATCACTTTTTGTATGCTTTGTATGTCGCCGTAAGTGGGACGGGGATGCCCAGACGTGGGTCCCATCCACACTGTGTCACTGGAACCATGCTATACCCTTTTGATTAGCCCATAACAAGGGAGAAAGTGACCCTGGGTTGTCGTGCTCGAAGTCTGGGAGGATCTGGCTTGGCAATTTGGGCTGGACTGTTCCCATTGGAGCAGGGTCAAGACTGATTTGCTTATAGCTGGGTCTAAACTGAGGTGGCATGTGTGCAAAATAATGATGGACTGGGATGCGGCTCCAAGTAATTACCAGTGGCTGAGATTAATTCAAGCATTCTATCCATCACTTTTTGTATGCCTCAGTTCTTTTAGTTTTTTGAAGAACAAGGGGCAACCCAGTAACCTTGGAACCTGGGTAATACAATAATAAAAGGAAACAATGGTCCCTTGAGAGGGGAAGTGTTAACCTCAAATTCCTTGGTAATGATACATAACCATTCAATGATTGGACAATATGTATGAAGGAACAATTTTATTCAATTAATTATAGTCAAACGAAAAAATCGTAAAGCTTTTTTACTTAAAGGTTTTCTAAAGTAAAGCGGTGCTCCCAATGACGCAACGGCGCAGTTATAGTGGAATAGGTGAGTATAAGAGTGTGCAGGTGCTATACAGTATATGTACATGAACAGTGACTGATAAGGATACAATGGTATTTAATACACACCCACGGCCCACCTTCAGTGACCTGACCTGAATATGCAACTGTGACCAAGTATCTGAGTAGGTGCTTACTTTACACATGGCTAAAAATAGAAAAATGGTTCTGTCGGGGTTTTTTCAATTTCTTAGGATAAGTAGCGACAGCTTACTTCCAACACATATTAATGATTTGAAAAAGAATAATAAATATGTAGCACACACCAAAATTAGAATTCAATTTTGTATTCTGAAAAAAATAAATCAGACAAACATGGCTGTCGCAATTTACAATTTCAATTGCAATGTGAAATACGTGACTGTGGTGAAAAAGTGACATGTGGTGATTGGTGATAAAGACAGTACACTATATACAGAAATAATTGAACGTGCAGTAGAGGGGGGGAGAAAAATAGAACTGTGATCCTGGGCGTTGTGTGGACATATACAGTACGCCGACGTTTCGACCCTAAAAGTTCTCGAGGAAAGCCACAGACGGACGGATGTTTCTCTGCCAGATCACGAAATTCACCGGACTGGCATTTAAAACAGGACTTCAAACGACTGGTGCAAGTCATTTACTGAATAAGCGCTCCAACCGGCTGGTGGAGGTACATGTGGATTTTTCGCAAACCCATATTTTGAGTTGGAGGCAATTGATAATCTGCCTTTTGGCTCCCCATCCCCCCCCCCTGCCTTGAAGAAGACCCACCCTGACGCATCCCACCTTTGTGCAACTTTTAGGGTCGAAACGTCGGCGTACTGTATATGTCCACACAACGCCCAGGATCACAGTTCTATTTTTCATTGGGTCCTGCAACATATGTGCAAAAATAATAAGGACATATGAAAAGATTTTCTCCCCCTCTACTGCACGTTCAATTATTTCTGTATATAGTGTACTGTCTTTATCACCAATCACCACATGTCACTTTTTCACCACAGTCACGTATTTCACATTGCAATTGAAATTGTAAATTGCGACAGCCATGTTTGTCTGATTTATTTTTTTCAGAATACAAAATTGAATTCTAATTTTGGTGTGTGCTACATATTTATTATTCTTTTTCAAATCATTAATATGTGTTGGAAGTAAGCTGTCGCTACTTATCCTAAGCAATTGAAAAAACCCCGACAGAACCATTTTTCTATTTTTATACGTATACCCAGGTTCTGAGGGACACTGGGTTGCCCCATTACGTTTGCTACTTTACACATGGCAGCAAGGTGAAGCTTTCAGCAATTTCAAAGATGTAGTTATTCTCAAATTGTGCTTATGAACAAACTGACTTGCTTCTCTTTTGGTAGCTTCATCAACAGACTTTTACATTGAGGAGCTTCTCACTGCAATTATATGATAATTAATCTGGTATATCATTTACGTATCATAACATAACTCACCAGTGAGAAATTTATGGGCAACATGAGATGACTTCTGGCATTTAGCTGTCTCCACATATATGGGACTGTAAAAAAATTCTGTGACATTTTGGAACTGAATATTGGGCAGGGGTCTAACACTTTTGATCGTTATTGTTCTATTCTGTAGATTTGTTGTCCTATTGCCATATGTAGTCCAAAGTTCAAAGACCCACATAGTTCATACGCATCCAGTGCAACCTTCTAACTAGTGAATCATAACTTGCACCAAGGACACTATTATTTTTGCAGTTACTTTGTGTGACTCATGGGCCGTCATCTCGTTACCTGCTGTTGATGCACACGGTCTGATCTCTGCCTTCCTTACACTACTAAAGTCATTCTTGCACACGAATCAAAGAATCGTTGCATGACCACTGTAAGCACATGCAAGTATAAAATATACATAAATAAGCAATAGCGAAAACCACAAAAGATCACAGTGTACGCAAAACATGCATGATGTTGGATCTACTGACAGATACTGAACCCATGAACACACAAGGCATGCGCAATCACATCAATAATGTACACGGCGCATGTTTGTTGCATTCATACCTACTGACTCTGTCAGACTCACCATTATCCTTTGCAGCTCAGAGCTGCCACCAGTTCTGTCAGCTAAAAGCAAAAGCTTCAATCCTTGTCAGATGACAACTTTTTTCACCAGTCTAAATATGGTCACAGAAAATTACTCCTCTCATGTGACCACCTGGCATCATGCTGGGCACTGACGTCAAGTCAGCTGATCTATGAGAAGACTGTATCTAGAGAGAAGCAAAACAAGATTTACAGCCCTGTCTACAGCGGAGATCAGAGCATGTTGCAAACAAGGCACAGAAGACAGGAAGCATTGTATCCCGCACAGTACCCCCGAGCTAAACATTGTATAGCTCACATTGACTCACAGGAGCAGCAGCATTTGTGATGGGATAATGTCGTGTAGTTCCCACTAATCCATAGGATCTGCGCGTTTGTTGGACAACATAAACTTTGGGTGAGTTGCCTGGACTAATTTCATGCACCCCCACAGGATATGTTGACCTACAGACCAGCTAGCTCACAGTGCCACCATAAGCCCCCCTAACCTTACCAGGGAGCGAATAGTTTCTGGCAATCACTCAACATGACAACCCAGACCCCTCAGGGATCGTGGTAACAGATCAGAACCTTTCGCTCAGTCACTCGTGCTCCTTGCTCTCACAGAAATATACCGAGAATACACAGTGGGACGTTTTCAATATATTTAGTGAACTAACGTTAATCTTGTATAAAATACATGTGCTGCGATAATCAGTAGACAGAAGCAGATGAAAGTGATTACAGGCACCAAAAGAGTAAATAGTAGATATAGTTCTACCATGATGCTAAAACACTGCATATATGCAGGCATATAAAACAAGGTAGTAATCAGGCGTACTCCTACTATGCAGACCCTACTCTGATTGTACCTAGAGTGTGTGTATGTGTGAAGCCAAGAATCCCCCCAAGGGACGATCCAACCCCATTACCTGGCGGGAGAGAATGTAGGACTCCGTCTTGGTCACGAACTGGACACCCCTCACGAGATGGCAGACTGCTGCGTGGTGACGTCTCGGCATACAGGGATCCTCGGTGTCAGCTGAAGTGCCTCCTCTGCTAATTCTATGAGATGCTGATTATTTATAATAAAAGCATCCATGCGATGTACGTACCGATTAGCAATGTTATGGATATGTAGATAGCCCTGTCACCCCGTGGATGAAGACAGAGTGACATTTGTGCATAGAGGCCTTGTACTTGGTGTTTGAGGCATTGTGGTAATGTTATGCGAACCCAGATGTGTCTACAGAAGTAGTTTCAGAGAAACTTATCTAACATTGTCACGCATGTGATTATGTGCAAAAGGTCACAGCCAAAATGTTATTGTGAAAATGAGGACAATGTAAGAAATGAGCAACTTCACCACATGGGCCTAACCTGGGCACATAACACCCACTCCTCATACTAAGGGTCGATATGTAAAAGCTATATAAAACAAGCATTGGCATAGCCAATAGGTCTCGCCTTTGGGACCTTATAAGTGTTTAGCCATGCAGCACATTATCACCCACCGGGCAGATTTCTGTAATGGAACCAGTACTTATGTAAAGTGCTTTGATACCTTCAGTCGCGCTACATAATGCAAAAAATAAAAAGGAATGAAAGTAGAAGTGCTTGCAGATTTCTGAGGTGGGGGAGCGAAAAGATAAGTTAAGATTGCATTATATAATGCCAGTACCAAATCAGGAAGCGAGCACAGTAGAGCAAATCAGGAGCCGAATTGAAAGGAGGCGAAAGTGAGTTATTCCAGTGTGCAAGTGAAGGCGGGGCTGGAGTATGCTGCATCTTGGTGCCGAGTAACAGATGTTTATTGCCAACCAAATGAATGTTAATTAGTTTGTCGGCCTCTAGTAGGATGAAAAGCTGAGCAGACGCGCTGGGGTTCGAACCTGCGGTTGTGAGGTGAAACATAAGATTAATAGGGTGCTTGCCTTAAAGTTAAGATTGCATTATATAATGCCAGTACCAAATCAGAAAGCGAGCACAGTAGAGAAAATCAGGAGCCGAATTGAAAGGAGGCGAAAGTGAGTTATCCCAGTGTGCAAGTGAAGGCGGGGCTGGAGTATGCTGCATCTTGGTGCCCAGTAACAGATGTTTATTGCCAACCAAATGAATGTTAATTAGTTCGTCGGCCTCTAGTAGGATGAAAGGCTGAGCAGACGCGCTGGGGTTCGAACCTGCGGTTGTGAGATCAAACATAAGATTAATAGGGTGGAAGCGTCAGCCCACTGAGCCAACAGAATCGGCTTGGACCAGAGCGGACCGGGCAGGCTAACTGAGTCTGGCTTATTGTCGGTATTTTCGTGCTGCTGGTGTTTCTAGAGAAGCAGCGGCTGAAATGCAAGGTTTTCACGTTCAAGCGGACACTGGAGTCTGGAGTCATTTGAAAGTAGTGTGGATGGACATAATAAGCTTATTTGTAACTTCCCGTGAGGCTCTGGCCAAGGCCCGCTCATTAGACGGTGCTGACGATTCCACTGAAAAGTAAGATGTCACCGTAATTGATTTCGTTTCTGTTCCTTTGTGTTTTAGAGAAAATGAAAGCGCACTCTTGAAGAGGTGGGGTGGAGGGGACGCGCCTTCTAATAAAAGCGCACGGGTCTGGAAATGAAACCTGACCCAAAACAGATGGCAGCCTGCACGCCGCTGCTGCTGGCTCCCGAGAGCAAAACGCTCTGGGAGTAAACATTTCCCGAAAAGCAAAGAATGGCGCGAGAGAGAAGCGGGGGCGAGTGAGCACGGCAGCGCGGCGAACGCGAATGCGCTAATTAAAAACAGATGGTGACATGACCCCGAACAGATGGCGCCCCTGCTCGTAACTGCAAGCCGTAGGCGGATACATTCCCTGGGAAAGGTGGGACATGCACCCGCCTTTGCCCAATTGCATGCTGTCTTTTTATAAAGACGCACGCAAAGCCCAATAGAAAAAATGCTAAAAAAAAAAAAACACATGCACGAGCGTGTGAAAAGTCCAGAGTGATTCCAAGAGGTCGTTTTCTTAGAGCAGCGCATGCGCGCTGCGCTAGGCTCGACCTAAAAAGGGCTCCATGACATAATGAAATGTAAACTAAAAAGGTCTAAAACCATTTTTAAAATCATCTAAAAGCAAGCTACTCTTCAAAATATTCATAAAAGCCATTAAAAGTCAGCATACCGTTTAAAATCCCAAGAAAACAGAAAGCCACCGTGCCTAGAAAAGCAGAAAAAATATTGTTTGAATCATTTTGTTTAAAAATAGGCAAAATCATTCCCACCACAGGGAAAAGCCAATCGTTTATGTGTTCTGAGAGATAGTCGCAACATCGCTGTTGCAAGCAACCGCAGACGGCGTTCCCGGGGGCGCACCTCGAAGCAGGTTGGAGCAAAGGTAGTTCCATCCAGTTCCCTCAGCAGCCGCTGAGGGAGGGACTGCATCACTGTATCGCAGAGCCGGGATCCAGTTCACTAGGAGCCAAAGCATCCCAGGGTGGCTCGAAGAATGCATTCATCAGCAATGGAATATACTGGGGAGAACAATGCCCATGGGCTTTTAAGGGGTCCATCAGTACTTCAATGTTCGGTGGCGCAACCGATTGTGATCAGAGGCATAGATCCAATTCATGGCTACAAAGCAGGCAGCAGAATACAGATTGTACGCAGTGAAGCCAAATAGGCCTGAAAGACAAGAACCAGTGCTGTCTCCATTCTGGGTTGAACTGGTACGTCCATTGCGGAACAGAAAAATTTTAATTAAAATTCTCGCAACAAGTAGCAAGACAGGTGGGAGACCCCAAAAACGCTTCCCAACACGGTGCAAACCAGTCCACAGCCAATACATTTTAAAAAGTGTGCTATTCCCTTCGTATGAGACATATTAAAGACACAGTGGACCAGCTCCCCAGAATGCAGTGGGAAATTAGTATGGAGTAGCATCTGTATCTCGGACGAGGACCTTGCAACCTGGAAATCAAATGTTTCTCTGGCTGATATCTGAAAGAGACAGCTAGTTATAGATTCCTTACCTTAGAATTACCCCCAGGCGTCAGACTAGATCCGGAGTATTTTTCTCTCAGCAGTACCCCTGCACGTGCGTCGTAGGTGGGGTCGGTCGACTCCGCGCCCGTATTCGGCATCCTGATCGCCGGGATGACGTCACGATGTCTACTTAGCCACCGCCCCTGCGCGCTGACTGATCCGGAGAGAGCTACCCCTTAGTCACTTTTTGACTAAACTTTTTGTCGACTTTTGTCGACTTCTTTTTGAGTCTATCGACTCCTGGGGTATGAGGGATGTCCCATCGTCGGACTGGGTTTAAACCGTGCGAGGCCTGTAACCTACTGATGTCGGTTATGGACCCCCACCTCGTGTGCCTTTGGTGCCTGGAACGCGACTACGACCTGAAGTCGTGCTCCGACTGCCGGGCCATGAACCCGAAGTCTTTGCGGGAGCGGTCACAAAAGTTGTTGTAGGCCCGGCAGTCGGCTCCGCGTCGCTCGAGGTCCCGGCCAGAGGAAGGTCTCGGGACCGGTCACGGAGTCACTACCACCATTCGCTGTCTAAGTCTTCGAAATCTTAGGGTAAGTCGAAGCACAAGAAGAAGGCGAAGAAGCAGCGTCACTCTTCGCCTTCTCGCCATCGGTCGGCTGACGCGACGCAGGACCCGCAACGTCGTCGCTCCTCAGCTCCGTCTTCGGAGCCTGCTCCAGGGACGGCTCCGAGTTTCCCTACCTTTCCTGGTGCCGGAGCGTTCCCTGCCCAGCTTCGAGCTTTCTACGAAGCGCTTCACACCATCTTTGGGCAGCCCGACTCTGCCTGCGCACGTTCGGGCCCCCACGGACTCGGCTGGGGGCCCAGGGCCTTCGATGCCGGTGGCTCTGGTCCCGGCGCCGGAGGGCCCCCAAGGATCCAGGCCTGGATCCGGATCAACGCTGGTCGACCTCGCTGTACCTTCCCTCACGACGAACCCGGCGACGACCACCCCAGCGCTGGTCGTGCCCTGACCGGCGCCGACCCCAGCCTCACTGCCGACTTGGACATGGTTCCGGACCGAAGTCGGAACCGGCGCCGGAAGGTACGTTTGTGCCTCTGTTTATCCCTGGTGTTCCTTTCAGGCCTGATTGGCAACCAGAGGAGGGTGAGGAGGACTGGGAGGGGTCTGTGGACCCTTTGGCTGACCAGCTTGAAGAGCTGGACTGGCAAGAGGACCCGGGTGATGCCAGTGGTCTGGATACCTCCCCAGACCTTGGCCTGGTCTCCCCTTCTACCGTGGCTACGGAGGAGGGAGCCTCATACGCAGTGGTGTTGCGTAGGGCGGCTGAGGCCTTGGGCCTGGAGCTTCCTACTGTGGCAGTCAGGACTAACCTCCTGACAGAGGTGCCTCAACCGGCGGCGGCCTCTTCGAAGACCCTTCTGCCTTTCAATGAAACCCTCACCGACGTCCTTCTGAGCACTTGGTCCAAGTCCAGCACAGGGGCTCCTGTGGACAGTATGATTGATCGATACCACTGCCTGGCCCCGGGCGACCCACTTTTCCTCTCCCAACACCCGACCCCTGAGAGCTTGGTGGTCCAAGTCTCGTCCTTTAACGGCGCATTCCCTACTGCTCCCCCAGATAGGGATCCAAGAAGCTGGACCATCTTGGGAAGAAGATGTTTTCTTCCTCCAGCTTGTCGCTGCGGTCGGTAAACACCGCATGCCTCTTGGCCTGTTATACCCATACAGTGTGGGATACGGTTGCGCAAGTGCTGCCACAGTGCCTGGGGGAGGCCCGGGCCGTTCTCACCCGCGCAGGGGCAGAGGGTAGAGACGCAGCTAAATTCACCATCAGATGTGGGCTGGATACCGCCGACTTACTGGGCAGAACGGTTTCCACGTCAGTAGCCTTGAGGATGGTTGAGGATGTCTGGTTTTTCTGGGTATGTCCAATCCACCTTACTGGGCATGCCCTGTGATGGCCGTCGCCTTTTCGGTGACAAGGCAGACTCGGCGCTCGAGCGCTTTGAGGATTCTAGGGCTACGTCCAGATCCTTGGGCCTCACGGCGACCTCTCGCCCCACGCAGTCTGCTTTTCTCCCCTTTCGTGGCTATGGAAGGGGTGCCCCACCGCGTTCGACCCAGTTCATGCAAGCTGCCCAGCCTGTGCGTGGCCGCGGACGTGGGGCCCAGCGACGCGGGTCTAGGGGCCAGCGGGTGGGCCAGACCACCCATAACCCCCTGCAGCAACCTTCAAACCCTCCTAGTCCGACCTTTCACGGCCACCAGAGGCCAGTGGGCAGCAGGATTTGCCATCACCTCGCCCACTGGCAAAACATCACGTCGAACAGGTTTTTTTTGCACATAGTCCGAAGGGGCTACTCCCTCCCCTTCAAGACTACCCCTCCCTCCATGCCACCATCCTTCCATTGCATGTTGGAGGACCTTCTCCGCCAGGAAGTTGCAGCTCCCTTGGCCAAGGGAGCTATCAAAAAGGTCCCTGTGACAGAATTAGGTTGTGGTTGCTACTCCCACTACTTTCTGGTACCCAAGAAGGACAAAGACCTGTGTCCTATCATTGACCTCCGGGCCCTCAACAGCTTCCTCCGGAAGGAGAAGTTCAAAATGCTCACGTTGGCTCAGGTCCTGTCTGCCCTCGACCCCGGAGACTGGATGGTAGCGTTGGACTTGCAAGACGCACATTTCCATATCCCCGTACTGCCAGCCCACAGGCGTTATCTGCGGTTCACGGTAGGCCACGAGCATTTTCGTGGCCTACCGTGAACCGCATTTTCAGTTTACTGTGCTTCCCTTTGGCCTTGCCAGCGCCCCTCGGGTGTTCACGAAAGTGATGGCGGTGGTCAGAGCTCATCTGCGCAGATCAGGGGTTCCAGTCTTCCTCTATCTGGACGACTGGCTGTTGAAGGCGAGCTCGCCCCAGGCTGTCGTCTCCCACCTCCAGACTACGGCGGACCTCGTGCACTCGCTGGGATTCACTATCAATTTGCCGAAGTCACACCTGATTCCCTCTCAGAAGCTCCTTTTCATCGGAGCAGTTCTGGATACAGCGCAGTTTCAGGCTTATCCTCCCGAGCAGCGAGTCCGGGATATTCGGGCTATGATACCGATGTTTCAGCCTCTATCCCGGATTTCGGCGAGATTGACTCTGAGGCTGCTGGACCTCATGGCCTCCTGCATCCTGCTGGTGGATCATGCCAGGTGGCCTATGCGGGCTCTGCAGTGGGACCTGAAGTTACAGTGGGCGCAGCATCAGGGGAATCTTTTTGACGTCATCCAGATCTCGGAGGGGACTGCACGTCAATTGCAGTGGTGGCTTACGACCAGGATTGGGTCTGCAGCAGATCCCTTTCCTTCCCCAACCAGAGTTGACAGTAGTGACGGATGCGTCACTCCTGGGATGGGGTGGTCACCTGGGAGAGTTGGAGATCAGAGCCCTCTGGTCTCCGGCGGAGTCCAGTCTCCACATCAACCTTTTGGAGCTCCGGGTGATCCGTCTTGCACTGAAGGCATTCCTTCCTTCTGTCAAAGGAAGAGTAGGGCAGGTGTTGCCAGACAACACCACCGCCATGTGGTACTGCAACAAACAGGGCGGGGTGGGGTGGTGGACCCTATGTCAAGAGGCTTTTCGCCTTTGGACATGGCTCGAACATCAGGGCATATCCCTGGTGGTTCAACACCTGGCAGGTTCTCTGAACGCCAGGGCGGGCAAACTCAGCCGTCGGTGCATGATGGATCACGAATGGCGTCTTCACCTGTAGGTGTTGCAAGGTCTCTTTCAGGAGTGGGAGAGAGCCTTGGTTAGATCTGTTCGCCACCGAAGAGAACGTGCAGTGTCAGCCGTTCTGCGTGTTGGAATTTCCAAGGTGGCACTCGCTCGGCTACGCTTTTTGTCTCAAGTGGAATTGCAGCCTCCTATACGCCTTTCCCACTGTACCACTTCTGCCCAGAGTGCTGAAGAAGATCAAGCGCAACCAGGCCCAAGTCATTCTTGTGGGTCCGGACTGGGCATGAAGAGTCTGGTACCCCGAGCTCTTGAGCATGGCCATCGATCCTCCGATCAGACAGCCTCTTCGGGGGGATCTTTTGTCACAGCAGCAGGGGACGGTCCTCCACCCGAACTGTCCAGCCTCCACTTCCTTGCGTGGGGATTGAGCGGCGACAGTTGACAGCTTTCGACCTTCCTCCCGAAGTATGTAACGTCATCTTGGCAGCCAGGCGTCCCTCCACTAAAACGGTATATGCCTGTACTTAGAACAAATTTGTGGCCTGGTGCACAGCAAAGGCTGTGGATCCCCTTTCTGCCCCTCTTACTGAGGTACTCTTATTCATTCTGTCGTTAGCCCAGCAAGGCTCTGCTCTGGGCACTCTTAAAGGCTACCTTTCGGCCATATCTGCCTTTCTTTGCTTTCCTGATCAGCCTTCTCTTTTCAAGTCCCCTATTGTAAATAGATTTCTATAGGGCATTACTCATCTCTTTCCTCCTTCTCCGTTTATAATGCCCCAGTGGGACTTGAACCTGGTCTTAACCTATCTTATGTGCACTCCCTTCGAGCCTCTTCACAATTGTCCTCTCAGGCTCCTCACTCTGAAGACAGCTTTCCTTGTTGCCATCACCGCTGCTCGCAGAGTGAGCGAGCTTCAAGCTCTATCCCCCAAACCTCCTTTTCTGGCTGTTTATCCGGACAAAGTTGTCCTTCGTACTAGGCCCTCTTTTCTTCGCAAAGTGGTTACCTCTTTCCATATAGGGCAGACCATCACTTTGCCCACCTTCTTCCCGCCTCCCCACCCTTCCAAGGAGGAGGAGAGGCTCCACCGTCTGGACCCAAAACATGCACTGTCTTTTTATCTCGACCGCACGAAGGATTTCCAGGTGGATGATCAACTCTTTGTTGGCTATGTGGGCGCCAAGAAAGTCGGCTGTGCAAAAACGTACCATCTCTTGGTGGGTTGTCCAATGCATTAAGATCTGCTATTCCCTAGCAAGAAAAGAAGCTCCAGTGGGACTGTGTGCCCACTCCACCAGGGCTACGGCAGCTACTACTGCCTTGGGACGTGGAGTCCCACTAATTGACATCTGTCAGGTGGCCACGTGGGTGTCACTGCACACATTTACTAAACATTATTGCCTAGACAGCCAAGTCCGGAGAGACCGCTATTTTGGCCGTTCTGTTCTCCAGGACTTTCTGGTGTGAATTTAGTTTGCAGACCCGCCTCCAGGGGTGGCATTGCTGGGGTATCTATTCTAAGGTAAGGAATCTATAACTAACTGTCTCTTTCATTTTTTTTTTTATTTTTTTTTTATTTTTTATTAGGTTTTTTTCACAGCACAGCAGATAAATCACATATTTATAAAAAGCAAGGTTTAGCTTAATTCAAATTATACTTTACAATACTGTTATCATAAACTCATATTGCAGCGACATACATCAATTTAGCTAATTAACAGAAAAACCCAAAATAAACCAGAGGGAGGGCACCTACAATGAAACTTACTCTACTAAGCGTTATCCTTCAGTCTATATATAGGGCCCCAGATACATCTACCACGTTGCCTGCCCTTTTTCCCCTTTCTTTCGTATATATTTTTTCCAAATTAAAGGTAGATAGCAATCTGTTAAGCCACTGTTGAAGCACTGGAGGATCTCTATCAAGCCAGGCTGTTGCTATACAAATTCTCAACACCGACATTGCAACAAACATAAAACTCCCATTCGTATTGAGCCTATCCCCACTTATAACTCCCAGCAAAATCAACGATGGCGTCAGGGAGACATTGATACCCAAATGGATACCCAAAAACTCTGAAATATCATTCCTTAATTTTTGCAGCTGGGGACAGGTTGCAAACATATGTACAATCTCAGCTTCTAGACTATTACACCGTGGACATCTAATTCCTGATTGTCACCCCCACTGCGCAATCCTTGCCGGTGTGTGATACAAAGAGAATACAGTCTTGTAATGCTGAGCTTGTAAGGCGGCTGAGCATAGTAGTGTTTGACCCATTTCTAGAGAGTCCATTACCATGGATTGCTCTATATCAAGTTTAACTGCCCATTTTCCACCATGTTTCTCAAGATCATCCGATTTCAGGGAAGATAGCTCCGTGTATAACCTCCGTATAGTGCAGTCTTCCCCTGCCCTAATGATATCAATAATTTTATTATCCTTAAATTCAGCACTCCCCCCTGTCTTACTACTAAAAAAGCTACGAATTTGTAGGTACTTAAAAAAATTGCTGCGACCTATATCGTAGGTCTTCTGTAAATCGGTAAATTGTGCTATACCACTAGGTCCCATTAGATCCCCCACCCTCTGTATCCCCGATCTTTCCCACTCTGCCATCGTTGAGTCTGCAAATATTTCCCCTGGTAATGTCGGGTTTTTATATAATCTCGTGTAGGCATTCAGACGGCCCAGACCAATTTTTTTACGGAATATTCCCCAAATTTTATATGCTGCTTGTAGTGTCTTGAAACGTGTTCTTTTGAAATAATTTGGGTCAGTAAATTTCACCAAACAGCTCTGAGCATTTTCTCCAATAAGATATGTATACAGATTCATTGAGCCGTCCCCAGGCCCTTCCGCTATGCCCTCTCCTCCCAGTAATCCCCGCATGTGTTGGAAAGCAGTGGCCCAGTAATATAGTTTAAAATCCGGAATGGCCCAACCACCTCGTTCCCTGGGTAGTGACATGAACCTTGCTGCCCTTCTAGTTTTCCCGTGAGCCCAAATAAATTTGTTCACTAAGTTCTCTAATGCACTAAACCACTTTTTCTCGACCTCTAGTGGGATACCCCTGAATAGATAAAGAATTTTTGGGAGAAAAACCATTTTTACAACATTACATCGCCCTACTAATGATAAATGGAGATTGTGTACCCTATCAAAGTCTTTCCTGGCTTTGTTGATTATTGGTGTCATATTTTTCTCCACTATGTTCCCCAGATCAGCTGTAATTTCTATCCCTAAATACACCGCAGAGTCAGTAACTCGAGTATCTGCACAAACTGCCACCGTGTTCTTAACTATTTGGGTTTTTTGTTTGTTCAGAGCGTAACCTGACACCCGACCGAAATTCTGCGCTTCTGTCTCCATTGCTCTCAAAGCCATAACCGGGTTTGGGGTGACTAACGCGATGTCGTCTGCGTATGCTAAGGTTTTACATTCAAGTGCATGAAATCTCATAGGGGGAATGTACTCGTTTGCCTCCATCTTCCGAATAAGAGGATCAATATAAATTGCGAAGAGCAATGGAGAGCAAGGGCAACCCTGTCGGGTGCCACGCCTAATATCTAATAAGGCCGTATATCCTCCATTAATCTTCAGTCGAGCTGATGGAGAGTCATACATAACCTGTACCGCTCTTATAAACCCCTCCCCTAAACCATACCGTCTCATAGCAGCCCAGAGGTAGCCCCAGGAGACCCGATCAAAGGCCTTTTCTGCATCTATAAATAGCACCGCCATGGGGTCTCCTGAGGCTGCCGCGGCATCGAAGAGCGTTATAACCTGACGGATATGTTGTATCGTCCCCCGCCCGGGAATAAAACCGTGTTGAGTCGGACTAACCATTCTGGAAGCTATCTTTCCTAACCTAGAAGCTAGAATCTTAGAAAAGATCTTTGCGTCCCCATTCATCAGTGTGATGGGTCTATAAGACCCGGGCTGCCTAGGGGTTTCCCCTTTTAAGAAAGACCACAATGTCTGCCCCCGCCCAAGAATTTGGAGCCCGGCCCCCGGTCTGTACTTGCTTAATCATCTCAATAAGTTGAGACCCTATGGCGTCAATAAAGACCTTATAAAATTCTAAGGGTATTTGATCGGGGCCAGCCGCTTTGCCCGATGGAAGACTAAATAAAGCCTCAGAGATCTCCTCCGACGTAAATAGGGCATCTAATGCCTCTCTGTCAATTACATCCACCGGATCTATGATAATCTCGTCTAAATAACTTTGAATATCCAAGGGGTCCTTATCCTGATCTTCATAGTACAATTTGCTGTAGTAACTCCTAAAGGCCTCCTGGATCCCCACTGTATCATTAATCAGTTCCCCATTTCCATCTTCAATCTCCCTGATCTCTGCAGCTGCCTCCTTTTGCCTTATACGTATCGCCAAGGTGTGCCCTACCCTTTCGCTGAATTCGTGACACTGCTCCCTTTTAACCAGAAAGGTCGTGGCCGCTTTGGCTGCCAATCGGTCCTGTGCTTCTGCTTTAGCGAGGGCCAATCTAAGTAAAATACCATCTAGGTCTACCCCAAAGGTAATTGCCTGGCAAAGCTCCTCCTCTACCTCTCTTACTTTATTACTTTTTATAGAATCCAGCAATCGGTCTTGTTTCTGTCGATGCAGACAATAACTTAAAGTTTCCCCTCTTACTCCTGCTTTAAAGGTATCCCATACTATCCCCACACTGGCGGTACCACTATTGATCTCCCAAAATTCAATCATCCAGTCTCTCATATATTTTATATATGTGTTGTCCTTCAAAAGTCCCCTCTCAAATGTCCAACATCTCACAGGCCTTCCCAACCCAGCCATATCTAATGTTAAAACTAAAGGGCTGTGATCTGACATTACCCTGGGAAGTTTTTCTATCCTGCATCGAGAAACTAAAAACTTAGAAGCAAGAAAGTAGTCCAACCTGACTACTAATTTATGTGGGGCTGAATAAAATGTACTACCGGGATCATCCGGCTTCAATGTATCCCAAATATCAACCAATGCATTATTGCGTACCAGGCTAGAGAGTGCTCTAAATACTTTTTTCTTCCGGCCCTGATACCTATCTCCTCCTTCATCCCACAATCCTCCCAAGCCGTTAATGTTAAAGTCACCACACATGATAACCAAGGGAGACCAGGAGGCCAGCTCTGTATCCAGGAACTCAAAGATATCAGGGTCGTCTTCCGTGGACCCATATATCGAACATATAGTAAAAATCTCAGCCGGCATCCCACACTCTACTAATACCCATCTGCCCCATTTATCCTCAAGTTTCCGTCTTACTGTTATATCCTTTCTTTTCGTCAGGATAGCCACCCCACGGGTTTTGGTCCCCTGCCTAGTACATGCCAAAAGACGAAAACCTAGTTGCTCCAGGAGCCTGCCTTTCATCCCCTCTATGTGTGTTTCTTGCACACATAGAATGTCAAGCCGCATTGTTCGTAACATTAATGCGACTCGTTGTCTCTTACCTGGATCATTCAGTCCATTCACATTCATTGTAGCTATTCTCAACTCCATTTATCCGGTTTGGGAATGAGACCCCATACAGTACCCTCTCCGATCATCTTGCCGACTCTTTCTCCCAATTTTGCAAATTCCATCCTCTTGTATCCATTACACTGTACCTTTTATCCCCTAACCATTCTGCTGTGCTGTGTTAGACCCCCCCACCCTGACTGTCCCTACCACTCCCCCCTGCCCAAACCCCAGACCCACCCCCACCCCCACCCTTCTTGTTGGCAAATAGGTCACGAATGACCTATGTGTGGCAGCAGAGATCCGAAGAGGGCAGCGCAGCCGCCCCTTCCCTGCCTTTTCATATGTCATATTGCACATACTATTCATTTATCATAATACTAATCCATATATAGGCCATATCTATAATTTAAAACGATCCTAGCCTACCTATTTCTTATCAGACATTGCTCTAACAAAACAACCATAATACCCATTCGAGAGTGATCAGGACATGTATTAGTGTTAGAGCGCCAGTCAGTGTAAATTAACCTAAACTACCTTACATACCCCCCACCGTTAGAACCACAATTCACACCAACCGTAAAAGGAAGAATACCACCCAAAATTAACACCCCCTTTGTGGCAACATTATTAGGAAGTCAGTTTCAAATATTTGATAACAGCTCAAGAAGTGCCATCTGCTCCTTTCTTAGGTAAAAGTTCCGTTAGATAGATTTGCGCTTTGATCTCAGAGAAGAACATGCGGACTTGGCCGTTGGTGATAACCTTTAGGCGGGCAGGGTATAGCAGATAAGCCTCACTTTTTGCCTCCTGAAACGATCTTATCATTTGCCTAAGACGCCACCTCCGCTCAACAGTGGCGTGGCAAAAATCGGGGCGGGCAAAGAATGTATTCCCATCAAACGTGCGTTTGGCCTCTGGCTTCGCCTTATCCATAATAGCTTGCCTAAGGAGGTAATTACCAATATACACAAGCATAGCCCTTGGGTACCCCCCCTGAACCTCTGCCCCTCTTCTCTTTTGGGTCAGTGGGAACCGATGTGCTCGCTGGACCTCCGCATCCCAATTCCACTCTGCAAGATCCGGAAATGCCCCCTTCAAAAGGGCAACCACAAATGTTCTTGCATCCCTCCCCTCAACGTTTTCGACCAAGCCCAAAAGTCTAACATTATTTCTTCTCTGTCTATTTTCAAAGTCCTCAATCTTCCATAGCAGGTCTTCGGAGATCTTTTCTTGTGTATTCTTGAAAGTCTGCCATTCATTGGCCTGATCCTCCAGCCTCCCAGTCCGATCCTCCACCTGGGTAACCCTGCTCTCTAGGCCTTCGTAGAGTTTATATATTTTCCGGAGTGAGCCTTGCAATTTCTTTGTCGCCATTTGCGCCCTGCGAGACTCTGATCTAACTTCTCCCTGCATTTGCTTTAATGTAGTGTATATCAGTTCTATCGTAGGAGCTGACGTAGGGCTAGTGGCAGGAGCTGTAGTGATTACCTTCAGACCGGTATCCTCGTTAGAGTTAGGGTTGGGTGTCGTACCATCTTCAGGATATAGTTGGGAGGAGGCTGAATAATCCCAGGTGAGTCTACGAGCTGCTGCTGCACCCTCGGGGGCCGTCGGACTCCCTTTACCTTTGGACTTTGTTCTTATCCTGACTCTTGCCACTGTTGCCCTTGATGCCCTTGATGCCTTCTGCCCCGAGGAAGTCTCTCCCGAATCTGTATCATCCGTAAAATTGTCTTCGCTTGTGTGAGGGATATCAGAGTCATCATTTAAAGAGAAAAAACACTCTCCATCTGGCGAACCGGTAGTCTTTTTCGCCTCTCCACCCCCCGTGTAACTAACTTGAATTTGTTCATAACCGCTCGATTGACCAATACATGAGCCAGTGTCTATTATTTCACTTTGATGACTCGCAGCAGGCCCAACAAATTCAAGAACGCAGGGAGAAGGGATAGATTTAATTATCGTTTTCGCTTCATCGCTACCGGTCTTTGTCGTTACCTGTGGGAATCGCTGTGCACCACCGTCAGGCAAGATCGTGATCTCTTCGTTCGGCTTCTCACCCCTGCAGGCTGGCCCAGGGAATGTTTGCAGCGTTACCACATTCGCCGTCAGTGTGAGAGCAGCTGACGGCTCTGTCACCGGCTCTGTCAACGCGTCCTCCGTTATTGCCGTAGCTGGTGCCTGACTTCCCTCCAGCAGCGTTGAGGTTTCACCGGTAAGGCTCGCGGCGTGTATGAAGTGCTCTGCCAGTGTTGGTTGTCTCAGAGAGATACTAGTCCGAGCATTGTTAGCGGGGCCGAGGTCACCGCTGTTTCGCTGCCAGGCATTCAACCCGGCTTCCACTAGCTTCTGCGGTGCACGCCGCTGCTGCTGGCCGATGCCACGTCCCGATGCGGATCCCTGCAGTTTCAATGGCTCCCTGGGGTTATCTTTCAGATCCTTCTGACTTTTGGGATCCTTCTGCTTACAGGTCCGGGGGGCCATCCTGATCGCAAGCGCTACAATGTGGTGTTTAAGCGCTATCAGCTGCTTGCCGTTTCCGATGCTTCTACGGTTTATGTGTGATGATCGGGTGATGCAGACAGCGCTCCTGCGCCTCTGTATTTCCCCCCAGCTCGGGGTGCGTGGTGGATCTTGCTGTTGTTTGAGATCGCCTGATACTTGCCAGTCCGCCAACAGTATGGTCAAATGTACCGGATATGTGCAGAATAACATGACCATCCGCGTTATCTGTTCATTTTAGCTCTCCAGGGAAGGGGAGCTCAAGGCTACAACTGCCACTACAACCTCTCGGCGGCCATCTTTGCCACAAGCAACTAGAGTCCTGGTTCTCCCTAACTGTCTCTTTCAGATGAATAAGTTACTTACCTTCGGTAAAGATGTATCTGTAAGAGACATATGTTAGTTAAAGATTCCTTACCACCACACCCATCCTCCCCGTTCTGTGAACTGACTTCTAGGGATAGGGACTCCCTTCCAGGGCCCCAGTTATGTATTCCAGTGGTCAGTGTCTTGCATGGTTCTGCGCTTCTGGCATGGAAAGTCGTGTCAGAACTGACGTCAGCGCGCAGCAGCGGCATCTAAATAGACATCGCAACGTCATCCCGACAACCACGATGCCGGCAACGGATGCGGAGTCAACCGACGCCACATACCGATGCGAAGGGGTACTGCTAAGAGAAAAATTCTCCGGATCCAGTCTGACGCCTGGGGGTAATTCTAAGGTAAGGAATCTATAACTAACATATGTCTCTTACAGATACATCGTTACCGAAGGTAAGAAACTTGTTCGTTAAGGCCACATCTTTTTGAAAAAGCATGGCTTTCAGTTTACTCAGAGAATCAAAGCGTATGTTGGAAACATTTATCGAAGGCCATAGCATTGCCTCCCTAACTGTGCAGGCAGGTGTAAACAGTACTTGTGTGCAACAAGTGACTATGGAGTTAACCATTACCAGATAAGTGATGCCTGGTTCCATTCCGCAGCAACCTTGATCATTCAGCATCAAATAGCTCCCATTAGAGAGTAGCTTAAAAACCGGATGAATCACGGCAGCCGGAGAACCCTTCAGACAACAGGACAAGTTCGCAACTGAAGCATTGTATTCCCCATGAAGTGAAATGTCCTTGTATACTAAGAACCCACTCAAAGCATTCTCACAGTCTGAACTGCCTAGAAAGACTTCTCTGTCCCCATTCCTGAATGGTAATTCCTAGTATTCATGCACATAACCTTCGCCTAGCGCTTCATATCTACCTACTTGGTTGTATTGCAGACAATATTGGAATTGAAAAGTTGTGACCGGTAGGGTAATGTAACCATGGATTATCTAGTCTGTGGATGGTGTCTTAGCCACGGTGAAAGGTAATTGGTCAAAATTTTCAATGTGCAACATGGTATATTTTGCATCTCTTCATGCCATTAATATCCATCTTTCAATTAGATCGTATGCCGAAAACAGACTCGTGCTGTTGATGTAACGCCACGGCATGTGGCCAGAACGTAATGTCTGAAGTACATTCAATAATACAATGGACCACAGTTGTGATTGTCCATGCTGTAAAATAGACATATCTTGTTGTATTATGTCAATTGCAGAAGATACTATGTTGCCCAGTGAATATATTCTGGATGTTGATGTTGTCATACCGTTGTCAACCACTGCCAAAGCTTTTTCGAAATTAACCCTATCAATCTCGCGCACTCTCTCAGCAGCTTCCTGTTGAGAAACTTTCCACAGCTCATTGTATATTGCATGCAAGAAGCGCTCTTGACGTGGGTTTCAGGGACCTAACAAGAATTCCCTGAGATCCATGTCACCAGAAAGAAGGGACACTTGTTGTTTCACCTGTGAAAGTGTTGAAGTTTTTAGCCAATCAGGCACAATTTCCCAACACTATATGAAATCACCACACCCGAGTGTTCTGATTGTACATATCGCTGGTCAGCCCTATCGAGTCTATATCCTTCTGTATTACCTGGAAATCTAGATTGACATCCATTAGTGTTCACAGGCCAAACCCGCCATCCCTTCCAATTGGGGTCTGATGAATTATACTAACCATTTCGTATCATGGCATCTAATTTATCCTCACTGTATTGTGAAAAATGCGGCCAGTTCTCAAAATGAGAAAATGCGGGAATACGTGGTGTGTTCAAATCCTTCATCTTGGCTATTCCAAGACAGGAAGTTTGATGCACTGTTTTATTCAGGAAAATCATTTGATGTGGTATTCGGCACGCTCTAAACATGGCCTCAGTTCCCTTAACCTGCCAATCTTTTGTCTCCCAGACAGATTTTGTGTCTATAGTGTCTTTCCAAAAGCCGAAACCCTGTACAGACAGCTGGGAAAGAAAGGAAGCAGAGTATGTCAGCTTGATGTTTGTTAGCATACTTTTCTTTGCAGGTGTAGGTGCAAACCTCTAATAAGAGGCCGGGTCTGACGTGCCAAAACCAGAAAAATAACCAAACTTTTGTACAAATGTTTTTGAACTACCTTTTGGAGGTGTAGGACAGTGTTCCCGTTGAGTATAATTATAAACAGCACGTGGGATACTAGCTTTGTGTAAAAAATGGTGACCATAATGTTGATAGCAAAACATCAGTAGTTAGATGTACCATCATACAATTCATCAGAAGAAACTACAGTAGATTGCTATAGATCTTCAAGCATATTATGTTCTGTATCAATGTCCCAATCATCAGGGAGAGTACTAGAGGTGATGATATAATTTAAGGAAATTTTAAATATGGTATTTGTAAAAGTTCAGTAGGACCATACGCATCATAGGATACCCTGTCCCACACAATTCCTTCCAGAACTGCTGTAATGTTCACCAGGGACAGGTCCCTTTGTTCACGGTGCGATGATGCATGTGGTTTCAGTACCAGGTTTACAAGTTCTACTGCTGAGCATTCTGGGAGATAGTGTCCATTCAGAAGCAGGAAAAAGACAGTCACCAACCAATCCAGATGACCAGGAAAAGTAACCCTATTATAATCCAGAGGTGTAACCAAAGAGTAACAAATTATGTCTTTTTCAGCCGAAGATAGATAGCATGCACTTGTAGCTTGAAAGGAAGAGACGGTGGCAATGGTGGTTCAGGCCCAGATGAATCTGATGAGTAATCGTCATAGTCCATGAAGTAGCCAGATGCCGTTCGGTCTATTTTTGGCAGCTCAGCAGGTTTTGTAGAACTGGGAGATGACTCAATCTGCGGCATGTTCCTGAAGACGTCGTCAATTTTTCAGATTGAAATTTATGTTTCTGTACTCATTGACTGTACAGTTGTTGTTTCAACAGGAAGGAGAAATACTTCATTGTTGTTTACTGTTTCTCTTTGGAGAGGGTAATCTTCTTTAGTTATTAAAGCTTCCATCTGAACTTCCTGAACAGTAGTGAGAGGAGTTTGGCGGCTACCCAGGAGCCGTCGCGGCCTACTGTTAAGAATCGGCCACATAGTGTGGTTTGATCAGATCAATTGAGACAAACCTTTTGTCCCGGCGGCCTGCAAGAGGCAGAAGAAGTAAAGTTCTGTTACCTTCGACAGCCAGGACAGGTACAGGCACTCTGTAAGATGGCCCAAATTCTTTCTGGTCCACAGTTTTTTCCCTCACCAGATCATCGATCTTCAGGACCCAGCCAGGTCATGCCAGGTACAACCTTCACTTCTCCAGTGGGAGTGCGTTTTACTTGGACATTGCATTGTGTGCCCCAGAATTCATTTAGTTCCTGTAACACAGCCAAACGTTCATTGATGTCAAATTGTGTTTCTGCCACTACTGCTCTGACATTATCGAGGTCTGGGACCTACATTCTCACTCCAAACCGGATTTCATATGGAGTACGACCACCCAGGGATTTTCTTGGCATGTTATTGAGTGCCCTCTGGACCCCATATAAGTGATTGACCCAACTGCAACCCGAGCCTAATACCCTAGCTGTTAAGGACTGCTTTAAGTCACGGTTTTTCCTCTCAACTATCTAATTTCCCTCGGGATGATAGGGAGAGGAGTACCACAAGGTCACACCCAAACTTCCCATGGCTTCTTTGTAAGCTTGAGAGCTTAAACGCCGGACCCTCATCAGTTTCATCCCTAAGTTCAGGGCAGGTGCTGCACCGTACTCATTCATAAGCTGTTTCAATACATCAGGTAAGACAGCCAGTGAAAGGATACCATGGGTTCTGGTGTAAACGGCAGCGAAGGGTGTACCCCAAGTGGCTCAATCTTCCACCGGGGGAGCCATCCCCATTGGCAAGCAAATTATTAAAATTCTGTGTTTTTCCTGTGGGCCCGTATGGGGAAAAACTGCTTCAAGCTGGCTTATTTTCTGTGATATCCAGAATGGAATTTGCTCCTGACTGGTGGGAACTTTTCCCATGACGGCATTCAGCGTTAGCGGGCTGATACCCGTGGTAGCCAATTGTGGTTGTGCAGCCTGAGCGTCCGCGCAGGGTTAATTGTGAGTGTTCTCATTATGAACTGTGTAATTTTTCTGTAAATCTTTACTTGATCTTCGTATAGTTTGCTTAATCCTGCTATATCTAAATTAGCAAAATTAGGTTGCGGTCTATAAGCAGCTAAGACCGGCCATGTCACTCCATCTTTACTAAGCGGTCCGGGTCTCACATTTTCTATGGTGTGTGGGAGGGCGCCTTTAAACCAATTTATATGTTCTTGGTAAGTTAATGGAATTTCTATGTCCACATATGGAATGTATTCCTCTGGTGTTTCATTTTCAATGTATATGTGAAACAATTGTTTATTGGCTTTTGCAACCTGGAATTTAACCCAAGAATAGAATACCTCTGTTCTGAATGCTTCATGTGCCTCAACCACAAAGGTAACGTCTCCACCCGGTGGCGGGAGACCTAATTGTAGTAATTTCATAGTAACTGCATTTCTGCAATTTTTGTGTAATTTTTAGAGTGACTTTTTCTTCTCCATTGTTATCTCCGTGTTCGGTCATCGTTTTTAAAGAAGGAAATTAGCAAATGAATTTATGGAGATAGGGTATGCATAATGTGGGAAAATTTCATCTACAAGCTTGAATGACCTACAGCCAATACATAGGGTATACCTACTAAGCTGAGGAGGATTTCACTACCATCACGGACGTCTCCAGTTTGGAGGTGAGTAGGGGTCTCTGAGAAAAGAACAACTAAATTACTGAGGTAGACCATTAAATAAGAACACAACCAACGTTGGCAGCGCCATGCCGTGTAGTTCCCACTAATCCGTAGGATCTGCATGTTTGTTGGACAGCATAAACTTTGGGTGAGGTGCCTGGACTGATTCCATGCACCCCACAGGTTATGTTGGCCTAGAGACCAGCTAGCTCACAGTGCCACCATAAGCCCCCCTAACCTTACCAGGGAGCGAATAGATTCTGGCAACCCCCCTCAGGGATCGTGGTAACAGATCAGAACCTTTCACTCAGTCACTCGTGCTCCTTGCTCTCAGAGAAATATATAGAGAATTACACAGTGGGACATTTTCAATATATTTTTTTGATAAACAAATTTTTGTTTATTGATTAATAAAATAAAGAGAAAGAAGAACAAACAAAACACCAGCCTTACAGTCCAACACCATAAATGTCCAGGACCTGGAAAGGAAAGCAGCACCACAAAGTTTACAGACAATGATAAAAACAAATACATAGGGGTATTAAATTAGGCGTTCCCTCTATGACTACTCCACCTCCCCCAACCATTTCCCCCAAACCCTACGGTACTTCCTAGGGCACCCACGAGCCTCGTACATAACTTTCTCCTGCGTGGCACACCAGTCCACTCCAGTCCTCCAGCGTCCAGCGCACGGAGGTTCGGAGAGCTTCCAGGAGGCCGCAATGTCTCTCTTAGCAACCACCATTGCCGTAGTGTAAAACAGTTTTTCGTTCCGTGACCCATCCAGCCCATCAGTGATACCCAGGAGTGCGTGCCTTGGGTCATGGGGGACCTCCAGCCCAAAACCTCAGTGAGTTCCTCCTCAATCTCCTCCCAGAACCGCTCCAAGCGGGGACATACCCATACCATATGGAAAAAATCTGCAGGGTTGTGACCGCACCTGGCACAAGCAGAAGTTGGGCTAAGTCCGGCCCGGTGAAGGCGCATTGGGGTAAGATATGCAGCATGTAAGTAGTATAATTGCACTAAGCGTAATCTGGCTGAGGCCGTGACCGTCCTAGGAGCCATAAGGGCGTCGCGCCAGTCCTCCTCGTCTAAGGTGCCTACCCAACCCTCCCATTGAGCCCGATGTCGGTCTAAGGAAGTGGGGGCATTGTTGATCAGTGTACGGTAGATGCGGGAGATGCTGCCTCTCCCCAGGTCACCAAACATTATCTGGGCCTCAGGCGGACTGTGGTCATGAAGGCGCGTGCCAGTCGTTAGGTGGGTGTGAAGGGCGTGGCGTAACTGCAAATACCTATAGAATTGTGACTGGTGTAAGGAATACCTGCTTTGAAGGTCGTCGAAGGACCGCATGTGGTCCCCCACCCACACATCGCCTAGCTGCGAAATGCCTATCGAATCCCAGGCTCTAAACCCCTGTAGTGCGTTGACTTCTTTGAGCCATGTCCCTTGCCACAAGGGTGTGCATTGGGTTAACGTACGTGTCCATTTGGTATGTCGCAATGCAGCTCGCCAGGCCAACAGCACAGAGCGTGTCACCTCTGGCAAGCGGGAGGGAATAGGGGCCCCATATAGCATAGCCTGGATCTTGGCGAAACCCAATTCTCCGACCTCGAGCCTGTACGCCGGGTCCGACCAACCCCCATTGAACCAATCGTGTATGGAGAGGAGCCGCGTGGCCAAGTAATATAAATAGAGGTGGGTCATCCCCAATCCCCCGTCAAATGAGGGGATCCTACACACTGTGAGTGCCAACCGGGCCCTACCTTTTCCCCATAAAAACTTACTAGCAATGCTATCAAGTTCACGAAACCAGGCTCTGGGAAAGCCGATGGGGGTGTTTTGCAGTACATAGAAGAACCGGGGGAGCACCATCATTTTAAATAGGGCGACCCTCCCCATGGGATTCAGGGGCAATGACTGCCACTTCTGGAGGTCTGCCTTAACCCGCTTCACCAGTGGGGCCACGTTGAGGGCCCAGCTGAGCTCAGGGAGCAAGGTCATCCATATCCCCAAGTATTTGAAGGATTGACGGCGAAGAGGAATGTTGGATTGCCAGTCAAAACATTCGCGGACAGGTGTAGGGGAACCAAGGCCGACTTATCCGGGTTAAGCCGGAGGCCCAAAGCCCGCTCGAAGAGGTGTAGGATGCGGAGACAAAGGGGGCCAGATCTGGCGGGGTCTGCCAAATAGATGAGGACGTCATCTGCATAGAGTGCGATTTTGTCTGGTTCGGTGTTGGGCCACTCCCATCCCCGCATACTCTCGCACGACCGCATCATGGACGCCAGGGGCTCCATCACCAAGGCGAACAGCAGCGGGGATAGGGGACAACCCTGTCTTGTTCCTTTACGAACCGGGAAGGGCTCCGACAGAACCCCGTTCACCAAGACACGGGCGCGGGGGGAAGCATAAAGAACTTTTACCATGGCACAAAAACGGGGACCGAGTCCCATCCTAGCAAGGACGTCCGCTAAGAACCCCCAGTCCACTGAATCGAAGGCCTTTTCAAAGTCTACCAGAAGGATCGCGAGATAGGGAGTAAGAAGATGACGGTGTGCCAGGGCGACGTGCAGTCTACGAAGACAATGCCTAGTGCCACGTGAGGGCATAAATCCGCATTGGTCGGGGTGGACCAGTGTGGACAAGTGGGGTTTGAGTCGTTGGGCAAGGATCGTGGCGAACAGTTTAATCTCAGTATTGATGAGGGAGATGGCACGGTAGTCCGCACACCGTGGTGAGGGTGTTTGAGACTTGAAGAACTACGATGGTGGCCAGATCCACCTCCTGGGGAAAGGAGCCTTTTTCAACAGCTTCCCGAAACAGCCCCGCCAAATGCGGAGTGAGACTGTCCCGATAATGCATATAGTACTCTTGAGGGAAGCCGTGTGGGCCCGGCGTCTTACCGGAGGAAACGAGGGCAATCGCTCCCTCTATCTCCTCACGTGTGATGGGGCGCTCAAGGTCTTTCTGGCTAATGGGATCTAGGCTGGGGAAGGGGCCACCCTCGACCTTCAACATACCAGCGAGTGAAAGGGGTGGGGATCTGGCCATGTATAATTGCTGATAGTAGGACGCAAAGGCACGGGCCATCCCATCTGGGGACCGACATAACGAGCCATCCTGCGCTATGACCTCTGGAATTATGCGATTTGCCCTAGGGTATGTGGCAAGGCGATGGAGGAGCGAACCGTTCTTGTCGCCCCAGCCATACACCCTGGCCACGGATGAACGCCAAAGGAGTTTGGCCGCCTCCAGCGACAACTGCTTGATTTCCGACTGGAGCCGGGCAAGGAGTCTGGCTTCAGGGGTGTCTGGAGACTGAGCAGAGGTCTGCTCGAGGCGTAAGGCTTGCGCCTCACGACTGGTAATTTGTTCTGCCTGGGCCTGTCGCTGACGCTTGAGCTGGCCCTTAGCGAACCCCTAATCGTGGCCTTGCCCGCCTCCCACAGAACACCCGGGAGGAGACGGATCCGTCGTTGGAGAGGAAATAATGCTTAAGTTCCTGACCCACCGCCTTCCGGAACTCCCTGTCTTGGAGAAACCAGGCATTAAATCTCCATGTCTGCCGCATGCAGGTGGAAGGAGGGCCCGTGCGAATCACCACCGGGGAGTGGCCCGACATACCACGCGGGAGGATGGCGACGTCCTGGACCGTGAGACAATCTGTTGCTGGAACGAAAATGGCGTCAATACGCGCTTGCGTATGGTGCGCTGCCGAAGTGTGTGTGAACTGCTTAGAATGCGGGTGCCATGTACGCCAGGGATCACACAAGCCCAGGGACTCAGACTAGGTCTTCAATTGCTTTGCCTGAGCAATTCTACTGGAGGAAGGGGGGCCAGACGTGTCAAGGTCGGGTGAGGAGACCGCGTTGAAATCCCCCCCGAGATAAGTGGGGCCCAATGGTAAGGACGCCAGGAGATCTGTAGCTTTAGCTAATGTCGCCGCCAGCATTGAAGGAGGAGAATAGAGCGATACAAGGTTAATGGGACTCCCATGTAACTTACCGCTGATGGCCACAAATACCCTGGGCATCGAGGGCTGTCTGCACAATGACAAGGGGAAGAGAGCGCTTCACCAGGATCGCCACCCCTCGGGATCCCCGAGTGAACCCCGAGTGCCACGCCCTATCATATCCATAGCGCGCTAGGAAGGGGCAATGGTTACCCAGCAAATGCGTCTCTTGCAATAGTAATATGTCCACCCCTAGGCGGTGCGCGTAGCGCAGGGCAGCCATCCGCTTGAAACGGTCCAGGAGGCCATTAACGTTCCAAGATAAGATGCGTAGAGAAGTGCTCAATGGAGGTATATCTGGCATGGTGGCATGGTGGGATGGCATGGCAATTGGGTCCCAGAAGGGGGGCCCACATCAAAAAGGAGCGCGTGAGGGTGTAGTGTAGTGTCCAAAGGGAAGTCTATGTACGCCACCGGATGCAAGTCCGGGCATGATATGAGTACTGGTGAAATGCAGAGAAGTACCCCGCAGGGGTGTGTCAGGCGTAGTAGTGTATATAACATTGTGATTGTGGGTTCTGGGGGGGATAAGGCTTCCCAGCTGGATATCAGCAGGTCCATCAAGATATCTGAAAGGAGGTCTGCATGTCTCTTGAGGTACAAATTAGGGTGTCGTGTGAAAACTGGTGCAGCGGAACTAAAAAATAAAACAGCCAAAAGTAAAATCAAAACATGGGACAACGGTCCCACCCCCAACCCCTCTCCCACCCCCCCACCCCACACTTCGGGAACGGAAGCATCTGTCGCCCTAACAATAAACCAGTGAGTAAACAACCAAACTAAAACGCTTGGGAATGGGGAAGCGTGGAGGACCCCTCCTCATGTCCGGATGTGTGTTTACGAATCCATCGGGAAGGAAAGAAATGTTCAGAGCTAAAGCACCGTCTCCGGCCGCGGAGCCAGGCCCGGCGGGCAGAGACCAGTTCAAGCAGGGTCTTTCAGAAGTATTGGGCTACGGGAGAGGTCCGATTCTGGGAGGTCAATCGCCGCGGGCCCGGGCGTAGCACCACCGCCATCCAAACGGCCGGAGGAGCCAGAGCGCCTCCCGGTCAAGGGTCCCTCGGAGAGCGATATTGGTTGTCGTGAGTGGCCCGGTGGGGAATCCGAGCGGGCCCTCCTCCGCCCACGGCGCCTGCGGGAGCGGTTACGCTGAGGTTGAGGAGCGAAGGGGGCGAGGCGGCCAGGTCCGCTCTCCGCTCCCTCCAAGCCCAGGGCCCGGCCGTCGGCCCGCAGAGGGCGCTCCTCCGTTGCCCAGGCCCAGGCCGCCGTCGGGTTGTCGAAGAACAGCGTCTTGTTTGCGAACACCACTCGCAGGCGAGCCGGGAAGAGGAGCCGATACTGAATGTTAAGTGCCCTCAGCTTTTGCTTGACCTCCCCAAAGGAGCGGCGCTGGCCCTCGCGGGTGTAATCTGGGAAGATCATGATTGCCCCGTTTTCGTAGCGTAGCCGCTGTTGTTTGCGAGCTTCAGATAGGATGACGTTGCGGTCTTTGAAGTTGAGGACCCGCATTATGAATGGCCGAGGAGGCGCACCCGGCGCCGGCCTGGGGGCCAAGGACCGGTGGGCCCGCTCAATCGCGAACCAGGGAGAGAGAGGCCCTCCGGGATCCACGACCTCAGCCACCTCTCCAGGAAGTCCACCGCTCGGCCCTGCTCCGCTCCCTCCGGAAAGCCCACCAGGCGGAGGTTATTGCGTCAGGATCTATTTTCGGCATCCTCCGCCCGACGGTGCAATTCCTGAGTGTGCGACTGGAGACGGGCCACCTGCCCCTTAAGTTGCTGGACGTCATCCTCCACAGTGGAGATACGGGTCTCAGTCTCTGTAATCCGAGCAGTGGCGTTTCGGAGGTCCTGTCGAATGAGAGTCATATCTGCTCGCACTTCTGCAATCTTGCCCTCCACCGAGGTTTGTGAGGCATGGATAGCCTGGAGGATGGTGGTCAAATCCACAGTTGGAGGAGCCTCCTGTTCAGTCACACCCCCGGTAGCCCCCGCCTCCAAGGTGGTGAAGCGGTCCATTTTCGTCTGGGTGGCAGGGGTCTTCGCTGACCGGTCCGTTCTGCCCATGGCGACCCGAGGAAATCACGGGCTCAAAGTCCCCACAAATAGACCCCACAGTGGGAAGTTGACAGGCTAACACTGGTGGCCGAGGGTCAGCGGGGGCAAGCAGCAGACGTTAAGACTCAGTGCGAATCAACCTGCCGCCGCCCGAAATGTGCGGCCGAAGTAGAGGGAGAAGGAGCCACGCACAGGTTCCCCCACCCCAGGGCCACCAGGCACTCCGCCGGGGCGGCAACACAGAGTATCTATAGAGGTCCGGGGCACTGCGGGTCCAGGGCTGAAGGGCCGGTGCAGGCAGGTGATCCCAGGAATGCGATAGTGACCAGTGACCCAGGACAAGCCCAGGAAGAGGATTAGGAGGCCTCACAAGCGCCACCACACGAGGCTATGACCGGGGCCCCTAGGGAGCCATCAGACCACCATGCCCAGTTCAGGGACGCCCTATAGGGGGTCACCGCCGCCCGAAGTGGCGGCCGAGCAATTCCGTCCACACCCCAGGCCCAGAGAGGGGAGGCCCAGCAGGCCACGCCGCCGAAACCACCTCACGTGATGGGTTCACCTCCGCCGCAAGTCACCGGGGGGGCACATCAGGAGTGGGGGGGGAGGAGGGAGGGGAAGGAGGAGCCGTGTTGACCAGGGGCCCCCCCGCACCTCGCCTGCTGCCCGGTCGACAGCCGAATCCTCACCCAAACCCAGATGCCACCGCACCCCCACTCCTTACCTCCAGGTCAGTTCGCCGGAGCGCTCCGTCCGCCGCAGACCGCCCACCGCAGCAGCGGCTCAGGCCTCGGGCTCAGCCGGAGTGTTCAGGTCGTGTGCAGGCCTCTCCAACGCAGATACCACAGGTTCTCCACTCCCAGTGGACCTCAGTGCCGACGAAGGCCCGTGGATGCAGTGGCAGCCCACGACCCCGGCGATGTCTGTCCAGGCCCCAGGGGTGACGCAAGATCACAGCTCCGGCAACTCACGCAGCTAGCGGAGGCCCATGGCGCCGATGGTGTCCGTCCAGGCCCTCCGGGGGCAATGACGAGGTGCCGCTCCCAACAGCACAGCGGGCCCACAGCACCTGCACCGCCAAACCAGGCCCCGGGCCGATCAGGGAGCCCCGCAGCAGCAGGCCGCGCCAGCGATGGGGCCCGCAGCGCCAACGCCGTCAGTCCGGGCCTCGGGGGGCAGCAGGGGTGGGGCCTCGCCCACAGATGCGCACACCGCCAATGGGGGCCCACGGCGCCGGCCACGCCGACCCGAGCCTCAGGGAGCAACCCTGGATCTCCGTCCCCAGTGGACTGTACCGGGGACACAGGACCATCGCGCCGGCAAAGTCAGGCCTCGGTGGTTGCAGAGAAGGCTCCGACGTCCCACAGGTCCGACAGGATCACTGCAAGCGGCCGGCGGGCACAGGGGCACCCCGCCGAGCCGCGTCGCTGAGCAGGGCCCGCCTCGGAAGGGCCCCGGAAGGGCAGGCAAGCCCCGGACAAAGGCGCCAAGCACCACCACTCCTCCACCACTCACTCCGCGGCCGACGCTGCCGCTCAGGAGGGGAGACCGGCCGGGTCCAGCGATACGGGGGGGGCACCAGCCACAACAGGAGCCCCCTCGCTCAGTCGAGTGTCGCCGATGATGGGCAGCGGGCCGACGGCGGGACCGGGATCACCGCGACAGAAGCCGCCATTTTGAGGGGTGCCGCGCTGCGGGTCCAGGAGACCAGGACAGCCAACACGGTCCCAAGTCGGCACCCAATGCCCCAAACGGAGTTCCGGAGGTCCCCAGACAGCCAGGTACGTGGCGCCAGGTGTCGGGCGATCCCGATGGCAATGGGTGGCAGAGCGGATGACGGAGGGGTCCGGAGCACACCTAAGGTGCGACCGCCATCTTGACGCTCGTAGCCACGCCCACCCATTTTCAATATATTTATTGAACCAACGTTATTCTTGTATAAAATACATGTGCTGTGATAATCAGTAGACAGAAGCAGATTAAAGTAATATCTGAAAGAGACACGTTAGTGACAGATTCCTTACCTTAGAATATCCCCAGGCGTCAGGCTGGATCCGGAAAGTTTTTTGCGTAGCAGTACCCTTGCGCGTCGGTAGGCGGCGTCGTGCGGCTCCGCGTCCGTCGTCGGCGTCGTGATCGCTGGGATGACGTCGCGGGCAGTACTTAGGCGCCGCCCCTGCGCGCTGACGTCAGTTCTTCTTTTTCCGCGCCAACAAGCGCAGATCCGGGAAGAGCAGTGCCCTGGTCATTTTTTGACCAAACTTTTTGGTGAATTTTTCACTGTTTTTCTTCGATCGACTTCAAGGTGTCGTAGGGATGCCCGGGTTTAAGCGTTGCGGCGCCTGTGCTCGGATGAAGTCCGTCACAGACCCGCATTGGGAGTGTCTCTTCTGCCTCGGCCGAGGCCACGACACGGAGTCTTGTTCCGACTGCCGGGCCCTCAACCCGAAAGCTTTGCGAGAGCGGTCTCGAAAGCTCCTCGAGGCCCTGCATTCGGCTCCGCGGAAGCCCCGGTCGCGTGAGAGGTCCAGGGGTCGATCGCGGAGTCCACACCGGTCGTCGGCATCGAAGTCTTCTTCGTCCGGTAAGTCAAAACACAAAAAGTCCAAAAAGCATCGTCGCTCTAGGACTTCGCCTCGCCGGTCTCACGACTCGGCTGAGGCCCCTCCCGGCACCGTCCCCGCGGCCCCGGACATGCCTGTGGAGTCGCCCCCGCAATACCCGTCCTTCCCGGGTTCGGGGGCGGATCCGGCCCAAGTGCAGGAATTCCTGTCGGCCATGGCCCGCCTCTTCGGGCCTCAAGGTCCCTCCGGTGCGCCTTCGGGCCCCGCGGGCCCTGATGGGGTTGCTCCGGCGTCGCCGACGGCTCCGGCCCCGGCGTCGCCCGTGCCTCCAGCCTCGATCCCGGCTCCGGCCCCGGCCTCGATCCCGGCTCCACAACCCCCATCGACGCCGGTCGACCTAACGACACCTCCGCCGGCGCCAATGTCTCCGGTGCCGTTCTCGACGCCGCCTGGGGCTCCGGGCGGCGTCGTCCCCAGTTCCTTCCGGCTCCGGACATGGACCCGGACCGACGTCGCTCGACGCCGGTTCCGGCACCGATGAGACCTTGGGTCCCAAATGTCCCTCCTCCCCTTATTTTGAACCTGAGGAGGACCAGGAGGACTGGGAGGGGTCTGATGACCCTCTGGCACAACAGTGTCAGTACGATGAGGACTGGACAGAGGGTCTAGGGGATGCCAGTGGTCTAGATACTTCCCCTGACACTGGCATGCTGTCTCCTCCCGTGGCTACGGAGGAGGGAGCCAATTTTGCAACGGTGTTGCGTAGGGCGGCTGGAGCCTTACATCTCCAACTCCCTACTGTGGCGGTCAAGACTAATCTCTTGACAGAGGTGCTTCAGCCGGCAGCCTCCTCTACGGAGACTGTGCTGCCGTTTAACGACCCCCTCACTGACGTTCTTTTGGGCGCCTGGTCCAAGCCCAACACAGGGGCTCAGGGATAGGAACGTGTCCCGACGCCATCGCCCAGCTCCGGGCGACCCCCTGTTTCTCTCTGTCCACCCCACTCCTGAGAGCTTGGTTGTCCAAGCCTCCGCTTCCCAAACCGCCTTCCCTACCGCCCCTCCGGATAGGGAATCCAAACGCCTGGATCAATTTGGGAAGAAAGGTTTTTCTTCCTCCAGTGCTGGCTTGCGGTCCATCAACACCGCTTGCCTTTTGGGCCGATATACCCACTCCTTGTGGGATTCGGTGGCGAATGTTTTGCCCCAGTGTTCTGAGGAGGTCCAGACACTGCTTTCCCGCGCCATTGCGGAAGGAAGGGATGCGGCCAAATACACAATACGATGTGGCCTTGATACCGCCGACTCGCTGGGCAGGTCTATTGCAACGACGGTGGCGCTACGACGCCACGCCTGGCTGAGAACCACTGGTTTTTCAGGGGATGTCCAGAATACTCTCATGGACATGCCCTTTGATGGAGTCGGTCTTTTTGGGTCCAAAGCAGACCATGCGTTGGAGCGCTTTAAGGACTCACGGGCTGCTGCAAAGTCCCTGGGCCTTTCTGCTACACGCCCTCCGCTGACTTCTGCTTTTCGCCCCTATCGTGGCCACGGTAGGGGCGCCCCTTCACGTCAGCAGCCCAGCTACCGGCCCGCGCAGCAGGCGTCTTCGCGTGGCCGAGGACGTGGATTCCGCCGTGGCGGATCGGGCAACCAGCGTGCGGGTCAGGCCACCACCTCCAACCCGTCCGCGGCCTCCAAACCCTCCTAGTCCCTCCTTTCAGGTGCACAGCACGCCGGTAGGGGGCAGGGTCCGCCATCACCTTCCCCACTGGCGTACCATCACCTCGGACAGGTGGGTCTTGGACATTGTCCGAAGGGGCTACTCCCTCCCCTTCAAGTCCACCCCCCAGCCATGCCACCTCAATTCCACCGCATGTCAGGGGATCACTTGGTACTTCTGCAGAAGGAAGTCACGGCCCTCTTGGCCAAGAGGGCCATCGAGCATGTTCCGACCCCAGAAGTAGGGCGTGGTTGCTACTCCCACTACTTCCTGGTGCCCAAAAAGGACAAGGAGGACATGCGTCCTATCTTGGACCTCCGGAACGTCAATCGCTTCCTCCGGAAGGAGAAGTTCAAGATGCTCACCCTAGCTCAGGTCTTGACTGCCCTCGACCCTGGAGACTGGTTGGTAGCGTTGGACTTGCAGGACGCATATTTCCACATCCCCGTCCTGCCGGCCCACCGGCGTTACCTTCGGTTCACGGTAGGCCCCGAGCATTTTCAGTTCACCGTGCTCCCCTTTGGCCTTACCAGTGCCCCTCGGGTGTTCACGAAGGTGTTGGCGGTGGTCGCAGCTCATCTGCGCCGGGCAGGGGTTTCAGTCTTCCCCTACCTCGACGACTGGCTGCTGAAGGCGGGCTCGTCCCAGGCAGTCGTCTCCCACCGCCAGACTACGGCCGAACTCCTGCACTCGCTGGGATTCTCCATCAATGTGCCGAAGTCGCATCTGATTCCTTCTCCACAGCTCCTTTTCATCGGAGCAGTTCTGGACACGACGCAGTTTCGGGCCTATCCTCCCGAATGGCGAGTCCGGGATATTCAGGCTATGATTCCGATCTTTCAGCCTTTATCCTGGGTTTCGGTACGGATGACCCTGAGGCTGCTGGGCCTCATGGCCTCCTGCATCCTGCTGGTCAATCATGCCAGATGGCATATGCGGGCTCTGCAGTGGGACCTGAAGTTCCAGTGGGCGCAGCACCAGGGCAACCTGTCCGATCACGTCCAGATCTCGGAGGGGACTGCAAAACAGTTGCAGTGGTGGCTCTCGAACCGGCAATGGGTCATGGGCAGATCCCCCTCCCTTCCCCAGCCAGAGCACACAGTTGTGACGGACGCGTCCCTTCTGGGATGGGGCGGTCACATGGGAGAGGCGGAGATCAGAGGCCTCTGGTCTCCGGCGGAGTCCGGCTCCATATCAACCTTCTGGAGCTCCGGGCGATCCGACTTGCACTCAAGGCATTCCTTCCCTCTGTCAAAGGGAAGGTAGTGCAGGTGTTCACAGACAACACCACCGCCATGTGGTACTGCAACAAACAAGGCGGGGTGGGGTTGTGGACCCTTTGTCAGGAGGCTCTGCGCCTCTGGACATGGCTGGAACATCAGGGCATGTTCCTGATGGTTCAACACCTGGCAGGTTCCCTGAACGCCAGGGCGGACGAACTCAGCCGCAGGTGCATGATGGATCACGAATTGGCGTCTTCACTCGGAAGTGGCGCAAGGACTCTTTCTACAGTGGGGAGAGCCTTGGTTAGATCTATTCGCCACCGAAGAGAACGCGCAATGTCATCAGTTCTGCGCGTTGGAATTTCCAAGGCGGCACTCGCTCGGCGACGCTTTTCGTCACGAGTGGAGTTGCGGTCTATTGTACGCCTTTCCGCCTATACCACTTCTACCCAGAGTGTTGCAGAAGATTCGGCACGACCGTGCCCAAGTCATTCTTGTGGCTCCGGACTGGGCTCGAAGAGTTTGGTATCCCGAGCTACTCAATATGAGCGTAGATCCCCCGATCCGTCTGCCTCTTCGGGAGGATCTTCTGTCGCAGCAGCAGGGGACGGTCCTCCACCCGAACCTGTCCAGTCTACACCTGCTTGCGTGGAGATTGAGCTGCGGTAGTTGATTCCTTTCGACTTGCCTCCCGAAGTTTGTGATGTGATTCTGGCAGCCAGGCGTCCCTCCACTAAGGTGGTATACGCCTGCAGGTGGAACAAATTTGTGGCATGGTGCACGGCAAAGGCTGTGAATCCCCTTTCTGCCCCTCTTTCTGAGGTCCTTCTGTTCCTTCTCTCTCTGGCCCAACAGGGTTCTGCCCTGGGTACCATCAAGGGTTATCTTTGTGCTATCTCGGCCTTCCTCAGGCTCCCTGATCAGCCCTCCCTTTTCAAGTCCCCTGTTGTTAACAGGTTCTTAAAAGGCATTACACACCTCTTCCCTCCTGTTCCGTTTGTGATGCCTCAGTGGGACTTGAACTTGGTTCTTACCTTTTTAATGTGCGCTCCCTTTGAGCCTCTACATAACTGTCCTCTTCGTCTTCTGATTCTGAAGACAGCCTTTCTGGTGGCCATCACCTCCGCTCGGCGGGTGAGTGAGCTCCAGGCTCTATCTTGCAAACCTCCCTTTCTGTCTGTTCATCCAGACAAGGTTGTTCTTCGGACGCGTCCGTCCTTCTTGTCAAAGGTGGTTACTGCTTTCCACATTGGGCAGACCATCACTTTGCCCACCTTCTTTCCGCCTCCGCATCCTTCCAGAGAGGAAGAGAGGCTCCACCGTCTGGACCCAAACGTGCGCTCTCCTTCTATATTGACCGCACAAAACAATTCCGGGTGGATGACCAGCTCTTTGTTGGCTACGTGGGCGCCAAAAAAGGTCGGGCGGTGCACAAACGAACCATCTCTAAGAAGGAGCCTCCTGTTGGGCTGCGTGCCCATTCCACCAGGGCAACGGCTGCTACCACGGCCTTGGGCCGCGGTGTTCCGCTGCCGGTTATCTGTCAGGCAGCTACGTGGGCCTCGCTGCACACGTTTACAAAGCATTACTGCCTTGACAGTCAGGTCTGGAGGGACGGCTTCTTTGGCCGTTCTGTCCTCCAGGACTTCCTTGTCTGATCTTTGTTCGCAGACCCACCACCGGGGTTGGTATTGCTGGGGTATCTATTCTAAGGTAAGGAATCTGTCACTAACGTGTCTCTTTCAGATGCACAAGTTACTAACTTGTGTAACGATATATCTGTAAGAGACAGTAGTTAGTGACAGATTCCTACCGCCCACCCATCCTCCCCATTCTGCGAACTGATTTCTAGGGTTAAGGACATCCCTTTCAGGGCCCTAGTATTTTTCAGACACCTATGTCAGCTTCTTGCATGGCTCTGCGTTCCTGGCGCGGAAAGTCGTGTACAGAACTGACGTCAGCGCGCAGGGGCGGCGCCTAAGTACTGCCCGCGACATCATCCCGGCGATCACGACGCCGACGACGGACGCGGAGCCGCACGACGCCGCCTACCGACGCGCAAGGGTACTGCTACGCAAAAAACTTTCTGGATCCAGCCTGACGCCTGGGGATATTCTAAGGTAAGGAATCTGTCACTAACTACTGTCTCTTACAGATATATCGTTACACAAGTTAGTAACTTGTGCTACAAGCACCAAAAGAGTAAATAGTAGATATAGTTCTACCATGATGCTAAAACAGTGTATATATGCAGGCATATAAAACTAGGTAGTAATCAGGCGTACTCTTACTATGTGGACCCTACTCTGAGTGTACCTAGAGTGTGTGTAGGTCTGAAGCCAAGAATCCCCCCAAGGGACGATCCAACCCCATTACCTGGCAGGACAGAATGTAGGACCCCGTCTTGGTCACAAACTGGACACCCCTCACAAGATGTCAGACCGCTGCGTAGTGAAGTCTCAGCATGCAGGTATCCTCGGTATCAACTGCAGTGTCTCCTCTGCTAATTCTATGAGATGCTGATTATTACTAATAAAATGCATCCTTGCAATATACGTACCGATTAGCAATGTTATGGATATGTGTATAGCCCTGTCGCCCCATGGATGAAGATAGAACGACATTTGTACATTCATGCGTAGAGGCCTTGTACCTGGTGTTTGAGGCATTGTGATAATGTTATGCGAAGCCAGATGTGTAAACAGAAGTAGTTTCAGAGAAACTAATCCAACATTGTCACGCACATGAATATGTGCAAAAGGTCTCAGACAAAATGTTATTTTGGAAAAAAAGGACAATGTAAGAAATGAGCAGCTTCTCTACATGGGCCTAACCCGGGCGCATGACAATAACAAGATTTACACCCTTGTTTACAGTGGAGCTCGGAGCAACTGAAAACAAGATCGCTCATGTAAGTAAGTAATCTTTATTGTATATGGTTAATTAAAAGCATTACAAAATACATTGTAGATAAAAACACAGCTCAATTTTAAAGTCAGGCAAGCACGCAACCGTGTTTAAGCCCTTTGGTGGTTGGGATGCGCTTTGAGAGATGTGTGCCGTCACCCAATTTGACCTGCACCCAGGTGTCTGTGTGAAGATTTATTAGCAGGTCCAAGAGTGCTGGCGGAATTCCCCAGTGTGCCAATTTTCTCCAGAGTCTTGCTCGGTCTATGTTATCAAATGCTACCCTGAAGTCTATAAAGCAAAGATGGAGTGCCTGTTTTGTTGATTTTGCCATATCCATGAATGGCAACATGGTTAAGATGATAGTTGTACCTGTGGATTTGCAGAACGCAGTTTGATTGAATGGTACGATTTCATGCTCCGTTGCCCAATTCAGAAGATCATCTAATAGAGTGTTAGCAAAATACTTTGCCTCAATGTCAAGTAGGACGATGAGGCGATCGTTTTTCGGAGAAGATTTGTCCTCGGACTTGTGAATTGGAGAAATGACAGAGCCCTTCCAAGAGACCGGGTGTTGCCCCAGCTGTCTGATTCCCCAGAAGAGAGGATCTAAGGTGCCCACCCAAAAAGCAGAGTCTTGTTTGAAGAGGGCTGGTGGAATCCCATTAGGTCCTGGAGCTCCATCTCTCCTACATTTTGAGATGTGGTGTTTGATTATAGTTATATAGGATGGTCTATCCACTTCCTGATTGTTTGCTTTGGATTCGGGGGGTATGAGTTCCTGGATTATACTTGAGCTTGTCGTTGCACTTTCCGGCCCCCTCCCGGTTTGCTGATTGAAGTGGGTTTCCAGAAAGACTGTCCAGGTCTCTTCAGTAATGTGCGATGTCACCCCTCCTTGCGCTGAGCGCATTACTTTGTTCACCGTGGCCCAAATGCAAATGCTATTTTTGGCTTTGAAATTGCAGAGGAGTTTTGCCCAAAACACATCTCCTTTGGACTTATTAATGTCCCATTTTTGCTTTTTGAGCATGTTTTTCTGTTGGCGTAACGATAAACTGAGGTTCTGGTCTCCAGGTTAGTGCCTCAGAAATCTAAGGGTTTTGTTTATTGATTTCTTTTTACTGTTTTTAGTTTGATCCGCTGTGCACTGGGAACCCATCCTGCTTTTCTAACATCGTGGGACGGCCTGTATTTGACTATTGAAGAAAAAGAGCTTGATAGTTTAGCGATAAAGGTTTCCCATTTGCTGATAGGGCTGACTGTGAGCCCGTTTTGTTTCTGTAGCAGGGCCTTCGCAGCTTTAAGTACCTCCCCTGTGGTTGCTAGTGAGGATTTAATTCTATCTGAAAGAAACAGTTAGTTATAGATTCCTTACCTTAGAATTACCCCCAGGAGTCAGACTGGATCCGGAAAGTTTTTCGTCAGCAATACCCCTGCGCGTCGGAAGGTGGCGTCGGTCAACTCCGCGTTCGTCATCGGCGTCGTGGTCGCCGGGATGATGTCACGGTAGCTACATAGACGCTGCCCTCGCGCGCTGATGTCAGTTCTTTCTCTTTCCGCGCCAGTAAGCGAGGATCTGGAGAGAGCGGTACCTCCAGTCACTTTTTGACTGACTTTTTGTCGACTTTTGTCGACATCGTTTTTGAGTCCATCGACTCCTGGTGCACGAGGGATGCCCGGCTTCAAGACTTGCGGTTCCTGTAGCCGACTGATGTCGGTGACGGATCCGCACCGCGTGTGCCTCTTTTGCCTGGAGCGCGACCACAACCCCAAGCCGTGCTCCGACTGCCGGACCATGAACCCGAAGTCTTTGCCGGAAGGGTCCCAAAAGCTTCTTGAGGCCCGGCAGTCGGCTCCGCGCCGCTCGAGGTCCCGGTTGCGTAGGAGGTCGAGGGACCGGTCGCGGAGCCACCATCATTCTTCTTCCAAGTCTTCGCACTCAGGGTCAGGTAAGTCGAAGCACAAGAAGAAGTCGAAGAAGCAATGTCGCTCTTCGACTTCTCCCCGTCCGTCGGCCGACGCGACGAGGGATGCGGGTGGTGCCCCTCCCGCGGCTCCGCGTGCGGAGCCCGAAGGGTCGACTCTGGGTCCCCCCCCTTTCCAGGACCTGGTGCGGCCCTTGCCCAGCTTCGTCAGTTTTACGAAGCGATGCACGCCATCTTTGGGCAGCCCGACTCTGCCAGTGCGCCTTCGGGCCCCGCGGACTCGGCTGGGGGCCCTGGGCCTTCGGCTCCGGCGGCTCCGGCCTCGGCACGGCAGGGTCCCCTTGGATCCATGCCTGGATCGGCGCCGGTCGACCTTGTTACGCCTCCCCCGGTGCCGATTCAACTGGCACCACGTCCGCAGCCGGCATCGGCTGTGTCCCCAGCCGACGTCGACCCCGGCCTCCACCTCGAGGTAGACACGGAGCCGGACCGGCGTCGACGGGTACTTTTGTGCCCCTGTTCTACCCTGGCTCTTTGAGACCAGATTGGCAGCCAGAGGAGGTGAGGAGGACTGGGAGGGTCTGGAGACCCTTTAACTGACCAGTTAGGTTATGAACCGGACTGGAGAGAGGAACTGGGGGAAGCCAGTGGTCTGGATACCTCAACAGACCTTGGCATGTTGTCTCCTCCTACCGTGGCTACGGAGGAGGGAGTGTCGTACGCAGTGGTGTTGCGTAGGGCGGCCGAGGCTCTCAGCCTCGAGCTACCTACGGTGGCAGTCAGGACTAACCTCCTGACAGAGGTGCTTCAACCGGCACGAGCTCTTCGGAGCCCCTGCTGCCGTTTAATGAAGCCCTAATGGACATCCTTTTGGGCACCTGGTCCAGACCCAACACAGGGGCTCCTGTGGACAGGGTGATTGCCCGACACCGCCCGGCCCCGGGCGACCCCACTTTCCTCTCCCAACACCCCACCCCTGAGAGCTTGGTGCTCCAAGCCTCCACCTCCAAGGGCGCATTCCCTACGGCTCCACCTGATCGGGAATCCAAAAAGCTGGACCATCTTGGGAAGAAGATGTTTTCTTCCTCCAGCTTGGGACTGCGGTTGCTAAACACTGCATGTCTGTTGGGCCGTTACACCAACTCTGTGTGGGACACGGTTGCGCAAGTGCTGCCTCAGTGCCTGGAGGAGGCCCGGGCCAAACTCTCTCGGGCAGTTGCCGAAGGGAGAGACGCAGCGAAGTTTACCATCCGCTGTGGGCTGGATACCGCCGACTCACTAGGCAGGACGATTTCCACGTCGGTAGCCCTTCGACGCTACGCCTGGTTGAGGTCGACTGGTTTTTCAGGGGATGTCCAATCCACCCTTATGGACATGCCCTTTGATGGCCGTCGCCTATTCGGTGACAAAGCAGACAACGCGCTAGAGCGCTTTAAGGACTCTCGGGCTACGGCCAGGACCTTGGGCCTCTCCACCACCCGCCCTGCGCAGTATGCTTTTCGCCCCTTTCGTGGCTACGGAAGGGGTGCCCCGCCACGTCCCGCCGAGAGCCACAGGCCAGCGCAAGCTGTTCAGCCACTGTGCGGCCGGGGACGTGGGAACCACCGCCGTGGTTCTGGGGGCCAAATGCAAAAACAACAATTGATGGACAGAATGCAGAAAAATGTCATACATTCACCCCAGTACAGAGATCTGGGCCTAAATCCATCGTTGTTTTGCTCACCATGCCATTCCAGTTTGAACCCAGCCATATGCAAATCAGTCTTGACCCTGTGCCCAATGGGAACAGTCCAGCCCGAACTGCCAGGCCAGGTCCTCCCTGGACTGGAAACAAGCATTCTAGGACCGGTTTCGGGGTCTCACCCCTCATCAGCCAGGATAGCTTGACTCCAGTGGCATGGAGGACACGGGACCCACGTCTGGGCATACCCGTCCCACTCGGGGTGACAAATGCAAAAACAACAATTGATGGACAGAATGCAGAACAATGTCATACATTCACCCCAATACAGAGATCTGGGCCTAAATCCATCGTTGTTTTGCTCACCATGCCATTCCAGTTTGAACCCAGCCATATGCAAATCAGTCTTGACCCTGTGCCCAATGGGAACAGTCCAGCCCGAACTGCCAGGCCAGGTCCTCCCTGGACTGGAAACAAGCATTCTAGGACCGGTTTCGGGGTCTCACCCCTCATCAGCCAGGATAGCTTGACTCCAGTGGCATGGAGAGCACTGGACCCACGTCTGGGCATACCCGTCCCACTCGGGGTGACAAATGCAAAAACAACAATTGATGGACAGAATGCAGAACAATGTCATACATTCACCCCAGTACAGAGATCTGGGCCTAAATCCATCGTTTTTTTGCTCACCATGCCATTCCAGTTTGAACCCAGCCATATGCAAATCAGTCTTGGCCCTGTGCCCAATGGGAACAGTCCAGCCCGAACTGCCAGGCCAGGTCCTCCCTGGACTGGAAACAAGCATCCTAGGACCGGTTTCGGGGTTTCACCCCTCATCAGCCAGGATAGCTTGACTCCAGTGGCATGGAGAGCACGGGACCCACGTCTGGGCACACCCGTCCCACTCGGGGTGACAAATGCAAAAACATTCTGGGGGCCAGCGGGTGGGCCAGTCCACCACAGCCCCCTCTGCAGCAGCCTCCAAACCCTCCTAGTCCGACATTTCAGGGCCATCAATCGCCAGTGGGTGGAAGGATTCGCCATCACCTCCCCCACTGGCACACCATCACGTCGGACAGGTGGGTTTTGCAAATAGTCCAAAGGGGCTACTTCCTCCCCTTCAAGACTACCCCTCCAGCCATGCCACCTCAGTACCATCGCATGTCGGAGGATCATCTGGCCCTTCTCCAACAGGAAGTTTCGGCACTCTTGGCCAAGGGGGCCATCGAGCAAGTTCCTGTCCCAGAAGTAGGTCGTGGTTGCTATTCATACTACTTTCTGGTGCCCAAGAAGGACAAAGGCCTGCGTCCTATCTTGGATCTCAGGAACGTCAACCGCTTCCTCCGGAAGGAGAAGTTCAAAATGTTGACGCTAGCTCAGGTCCTGTCTGCCCTCGACCCTGGAGACTGGATGGTAGCGTTGGACTTGCAGGATGCTTATTTTCACATCCCCGTCCTGCCGGCCCACCGGCGTTACCTGCGGTTCACGGTAGGCCACGAGCACTTTCAGTTTACCGTGCTCCCCTTTGGCCTTACCAGCGCCCCTCGGGTGTTCACGAAAGTGATGGCGGTGGTCGCAGCCCATCTGTGCAGATCAGGGGTTCCAGTCTTCCCCTATCTCAACGACTGGCTGTTGAAGGCGGGCTCGCCCCAGGCTGTCGTCTCCCACCTCCAGACTACGGCCGACCTCCTGCATTCGCTGGGGTTTTCTGTCAACGTGCCGAAGTCACACCTGACTCCCTCTCAGAAGCTCCTTTTCATCAGAGTGGTTCTGGACACGTCGCAGTTTCGGGTCTATCCTCCCGAACAGCGAGTCCGGGATATTCGGGCTATGATTCCGATCTTTCAGCCTCTATCCCGGGTTTCAGTCAGGATGACCCTCAGGCTGCTGGGCCTGATGGCCTCCTGCATCCTGCTGGTCTACCATGCCAGATGGAATATGCAGGCTCTGCAGTGGGACCTGAAGTTCCAGTGGGCACAACATCAGGGGAACCTGTCCGATTGCGTCCAGATCTCGGAGGGCACTGCACATCAATTGCAGTGGTGGCTAACAAACCAGGATTGGGTCAACGGCAGATCCCTCTCCCTTCCCCAACCAGAGTTCACAGTGGTGACCGATGCATCACTTCTGGGATGGGGCGGCAACATGGGGGAGGCGGAGATCAGAGGCCTCTGGTCTCCGGCGGAGTCCGGGCTCCACATCAACCTTCTGGAGCTTCTGGCGATCCGTCTTGCACTCAAAGCATTCCTTCTCTCTGTCTGGGGAAGAGTAGTGCAGGTGTTCACGGACAACACCACCGCCATGTGGTACTGCAACAAACAAGGCGGGTGGGGTCGCGGACCCTATGTCAGGAGGCCCTCCGCCTCTGGACATGGCTGGAACATCAGGGCATATTCCTGGTGGTTCAACACCTGGCAGGTTCCCTGAACACCAGGGCGGACGAGCTCAGCCGCAGGTGCATGATGGATCACGAATGGCGTCTTCACTCGGAGGTGGTGCAAGGTCTCTTTCGCAAGTGGGGAGAGCCTTGGTTAGATCTATTCCCCACCGAAGAGAACGCGCAATGTCAGCAATTCTGCTCGTTGGAATTTCCAAGGCGGCACTCGCTAGGCGACGCTTTTCGTCGCGAGTGGAGTTGCGGTCTTCTATACGCCTTTCCGCCTATACCACTTCTGCCCAGAGTGCTGAAAAAGATCAAGCGCGACCGGGCCCAAGTTATTCTTGTGGCTCCGGATTGGGCACGAAGAGTCTGGTATCCCGAGCTGCTCAACATGGCCATCGATCCTCCGATCAGACTGCCTCTTTGGGAGGATCTTCTGTCGCAGCAGCAGGGGATGGTCCTCCACCCGAACCTGTCCAGCCTCCACCTCCTTGCGTGGAGATTGAGCGGCGGCAGTTGACATCATTTGACTTGCCTCCCGAAGTTTGTGATATTATCTTGGCAGCCAGGCATCCCTCCACTAAGACGGTATACGCCTGCAGATGGAACAAATCTGTGGCATGGTGCACAGCAAAGGCTGTGGATCCCCTTTCTGCCCCTCTTTCTGAGGTTCTCTTGTTCCTCCTTTCTTTGGCCCAGCAGGGCTCTGCTCTGGGCACTCTTACGGGCTATCTCTCAGCCATTTCAGCCTTTCTTAGGCTTCCTGATCAGCCTTCTCTTTTCAAGTCCCCTGTTGTAAATCGCTTCCTTAAGGGCATTACTCATCTTTTTCCTCCTGTTCCCTTCATAATGCCTCAGTGGGACTTGAACTTGGTTATTACCTACCTTATGTGCGCTCCCTTTGAGCCGCTACATAACTGTCCCTCAGGCTTCTAACTTTGAAAACTGCCTTTCTGGTGGCCATCACCTCTGCGCGCAGGGTGAGGGAGCTACTAGCTCTTTCTTCCAAGCCTCCCTTTCTGGCTGTCCATCTGGACAAGGTCGTCCTCAGAACTAGACCTTCCTTTCTTCCCAAGGTGGTTACTTCTTTCCACATTGGCCAAACCATCACTTTGCCCACCTTCTTTCCGCCTCCTTCAAAAGAGGAAGAGAGGCTCCACCGTCTGGATCCAAAACGTGCGCTTTCCTTCTACTTGTATCGCGCCAAACAATTCCGGGTGGACGACCAGCTCTTTGTTGTTTACGTGGGTGCTAAGAAGAGTTGGGCTGTGCACAAACGGACCATCTCCAGGTGAGTCATTCTGTGTATCAAAGCTTGCTATTCTTTGGCAAAGAAGGAGCCTCCAGTGGGACTGCGCGCCCTTTCCACCAGGGCGACGGCAGCTACCACTGCTTTGGGACGGGGAGTCCCCCTTCATGACATCTGTCAGGCAGCTACGTGGGCATCGCTGCACACGTTCACCAAACACTACTGCCTGGACAGCCAAGTCCGGAGAGATGGCTTCTTTGGCCGTTTTGTTCTCCAGGACTTCCTGGTGTGAACTTAGTTCGCAGACCCACCTCCGGGGTTGGTATTGCTAGGGTATCTATTCTAAGGTAAGGAATCTACAACTAACTGTTTATTTCAGATGAACAAGTTACTTACCTTCGGTAACAATATATCTGTAAGAAAAATAGGTTAGTTATAGATTCCTTACCGCCCCACCCATCCTCCCCATTCTGCAAACTGACTTCTAGGGTTAAGGACTTCCTTTCAGGGCCCTAGTTTTGTGCACCAGTGGTCAGTGTCTTGCATGGCTCTGCACTTCTGGCGTGGAAAGTCGTGTACAGAACTGACGTCAGCGCGCGAGGGCGGCGTCTATGTAGCTACCGCGACTTCATCCCTGCGACCACGACGCCGACGACGAACGCGGAGTCGACCGACGCCACCTTCCGACACGCAGGGGTACTACTGACGAAAAACGTTCCGGATCCAGTCTGACGCCTGGGGTAATTCTAATGTGAGGAATCTATAACTAACCTATGTTTCTTACAGATATATTGTTACCGAAGGTAAGTAACTTGTTCATTAAGGTTGATTGTGTGGCAGGAGTGGGATCCCCCTCGTGAGAGTTCCAATACTGGTATGATTACCTGAAATAGTACCTCCTGCGGTCGATGGTCACTGCCCCCCTTGTCCATTAGACGGAATGTGACCATGCATTGAAAGAGTGGGAGGGAGACCAATCTGTAATCTAATGTTGAGCATGCAGTATCAGAGTAGAATGAGGCTGTTGGTGGAAAGTCTTCTTGAAATCTGCCATTGAATGCCCTAAAGTTAATATGCTCTAGGTCTTCCAACAGGTACCTAGCCATGCAGGCTTCCTTTTTTATGAGGAATGTTCCAAAGCAGAGACTGGGCCAGCTCTTACTCATCGGTCGAGGATCCTAACAGATGTAGATTTAGGTCCCCTGAAAGGATGAGGTACGGGGTATCCTGTTTGCTTATGGTTGTCAAGAGGTGGTCCACGAGATGCCGAGATACTGGGTTTTTTGTTAGGGGTTTACATAGGCATTAAGGATTATCACCTCCTCCTTTTCCCCCTTGAGATTTAGGAAGATTTTGATTGTATTGACGGTCGTTGAGAAGGAGGGAATTTCCTTTGCAGTGGATATATTTGGTATTGACACATCGGTTGCCAGCCCGCCTGATAAGTGGATATATTGTGATTTTCTGACTGCTGGCGTGTGGTTGGTATGGATCAGCCATCCATGTTACCTGCAGCAGAACTATGTCAAATGATTTAATGTATGACATGAACTCGGGATCAGTTACTTTACTTCTCAGTCCGCTGATGTTCCATGAGCAGAGGCAAAGGGTTAATTTGCTCTGTTGAAGCAAGTTTTGTCATTGGGTATCCACGGACGCATTGATGATTCTAGAGATCCGCAGAATATCTGAGTGCCTGGTTGAATGCTGTGATTGGGGTTGGCTGTTATGGTTGCTTTAAACCCGCTCCCTTGCAAGTGATTGACCCAGCACTCCCCTGAGCACTGATTGGGTGTTTCACTGCTGCCGCTGATTTTCTTTATTCTTATTGATAAGTAGTGGAATGGGGTATCTAGCGCTGTGGTAAGATGAAATGCTTATTTCCCATGGCTTAAATATTTCGCATTCTTTTAGTACTTTATTGGCGAGCAGGGTTGATCTCCATGTTACCTTGGTGGTTTCTCTTCCAGAGAGTGTGTCTGCCCGATAGATTCTATTGAGAGGAGGTTGGTTGTGTTTGTCTCTTAGAGCTGGGATATTTGACAGTAGCTGGAGAATATTACTTCTGTTCAGGGTATCGTAGTTCCCTTTTGATTTGAACTCGGGTCTGAAAAGCAAAATGCAGGAATCTGGGTGCTGTCTGGTAGGGCTTTCCCTAGTGAGGTCTTCTCCCCTTAGGTGCCGGCCAGGCAGTTGCATATTCAGCACACTGTCACCGCTGGTAGCCTGGGTCATTGATGTGGGGCAGCAGTTGGTATGTAGTGGTTCCAACCAACGGCAGCTTGGGCCATTTGTGCCTTCCGTCCCAGTCTCTTTGCTCCTTGCTTTGTCAAGCAGAGGTAGAAGGCCAGGGCTAGATTCAGAATTGGCCACTGTCATTGTAGCAGGGCTCATAGAATTTGTCTGTATCAATTTTGGGGCTGAGTTGTCCCTGGCGTTGTCAGGTGTGGTCTCTCTGGCCACAACCAGGTGACTATTTGGGACTCCCTCCTGGAGCTGGACTTGCACGAAAGATGACTCGCTCGTTACTGTTTTTGATGTTCTAAGAGAGAGATCTAATGCCCCCTGGGGATGATTTAAGCTTCCTCCTTTTGTATCTGCTATAGGATTTTTTCTTACAGGGTTGACGTGGCTTGTGTGATAGCCTTACTGTGATCTCTATTGATACGATCAGCCTCCTGACTGGAGGCATCTAAATTGCCTGGTGGTGGAGGAATTGTGCTTAATTGGGTTTCAGCCGAGATCTGTTGTTTTGAGCAGAAGAGGGGGTATATTGCAGCTTGACTTGTGTTGGACCTTTTGTTGCTGCCTTTCCTCCTATGTTGACGCTTTTGTTTGGCATTATGGGCTGGGGCGTCTTTAGGCTGTGGTGTTGTTGATCCGGTGGCGGGGGCTCTTCCAGGTGGACTTCCAGTGATTGCTGTATATGAGGTTTTAGCAGCAGTCTGCGCCTGGCTTGGCATCTTAGAAGGTGCTGTTTTCAGATTTTTTTGATAATCAATTTTATTGGTTTTAGAACATGAAAAGCAAATCAGCAAAAACACGGAGGACAATAGATCAATTAAATCCATGAGAACATTGCATCCCACAGTTCCACACCCCATGAGATATACACCAGCAAAGTGAGGAAGCAAATCACTCCGGAACTTCCACAGTGCCCAGCCATTTACCCCACACCCTACGGTATTTCTTAGGGCACCCTCTTGTCGCGTACAAGGCTTTTTCTTGGGTCGCGCACCAGTCCACCCCTCTGCGCCACCTCCCCAGGTCCGGCGAGTCGGGACATTTCCATGCCGCCGCTATGTCGCGCTTGGCTACAATCATGGCTGTGTTGAAGAATATCTTGTCATTTCTGGACCCATCCAGCCCATCCGTGATCCCTAGTAGTGAGTGGCGTGAGTCATGGGGAACCTCCCATCCTAGGACCTCTGTGAGCTCTTCTTCAATGGCCCCCCAAAATCTCTCCAGGTGTGGACATGACCAGACCACATGAAAAAAATCAGCCGGGGTCTGGCCACACCTTTCGCATGACGCGTCCGGGCATAAGCCCGCTCGGTGGAGGCGCAGGGGAGTGAGGTAGGCAGCGTGTAGGTAGTATAGTTGGATTAGCCTAAACTTGGCGGAGGCGGTGATTGTCTTGGGTGCCATGAGGGAGTCACGCCAGTCCACTTCGTCCAGGGGGCCCACCCACTCTACCCATTGATCCCTCAACTTGTCCAGTGAGGTGGGAGTGTTATTGATTAAAGTGCGGTATATGCGGGAGATGCCCCCCTTACCCAGATCTCCTAACATAGTCTGTGCCTCACTAGGGCTGTATTCCGGGAGCCTAGTGTCATCGGTAATGTGCGTCTGGAGGGCATGTCGTAGCTGTAGATACTTATAGAATTGGGTGGGATGTAGGGAATAGCGGGCTCGCATGTCTTGGAAGGAGAGCATATGGCCTCTAGCCCACACGTCCCCCAGTTGCGTGATGCCGATAAGATCCCAAGCTTTAAACCCCCGCAGTCCACTGACCTCCCGGAGCCAAGCCCCATGCCAGAGGGGTGTACATTGAGTCAACTTACGCGTCCAGCCAGTGTGTCGTAGCGATGTCCGCCAGGCCAGCAACACGGACCGCGTCGCATCTGGAAGTTGGGACGGGATAGGCCCCCCATATATCATAGCCTGGACTTTGGGTAGTCCCAGCTCATTCAATTCCAGCCGATAGGCCGGGTCAGACCATCCCCCATTGAACCAATCATGGACCACCAGAAGACGTGCTGCTAAAAAGTAAAGGTATAGATGTGTCATCCCCATGCCCCCGTCAAAGGAGGGGATCCGGCATGTGGACAGGGCCAGGCGCACCCTCCCTCCGCCCCAGAGGAATTTGGTCACTAGGCTGTCCAGTTCCGTAAACCAGGTCCTGGGAAAGCAGAAGGGGGTATTTTGAAGGACGTAAAGAAACCTGGGGAGGATCATCATTTTAAAAAAAGCAACCCTGCCCAGGGGGTTTAGGGGTAACGTTTTCCATTTTTGAAGGTCTGCTTTGTCCTTTTTAACCAGTGGGGTGACATTGAGGGACCAGCCCAATTCGGGAAGCAGGGTGACCCATATCCCCAAATACTTAAAAGAGTTGCACCGAAGCGGTATGCTGGACTGCCAATCATAGCAGTCCCTCGATAAGTGGAGCGGGACCAGCACCGATTTCCCTGGGTTCACTCGAAGACCTGATGCTTGCCCAAATGCCTGCAAAATCCGGAGGCAATACGGTCCCGAGGAGGCGGGTTTGGCCAGAAAGAGCAAGACATCATCTGCATATAACGCGATCTTGTCCGTTTCAGTATTTGGCCATTCCCAGCCCCTAATGCGGACCTCAGCCCTCACCAGGGACGCCAAGGGCTCCATCGCCAGGGCGAACAGCAAGGGTGAGAGGGGGCATCCCTGCCTTGTGCCCCTAGCAATGGGAAAGGCTTCTGACAGTACGCCGTTGACCAGTACACGCGCGCGCGGCTGTGCATAGAGCACTTGGACCAGAGCCATAAACTGGGGTCCGAATCCCATCTCGGCCAACACATCCTGTAGATATGCCCAATCCACCGAGTCGAAGGCTTTTTCAAAGTCTATGAGGAGAAGAGCTAAGTAAGGGGTGAGCAAGTGGCGATGGGCTAGAGCCAGCTGCAACCTCCGAAGGCAGTGGCGGGTCGCACGCTTGGGCAGAAAGCCGCATTGATCCGGGTGGACCAGCAAGGGCAAGTAAGGCTTCAGTCGCTGGGCCAGGATGGTGGCGTACAACTTGATCTCCGTATTGAGGAGGGAGATGGGACGATAGTCCGCACAGTGACGGGAGGGGGGCTGAGATTTCGGGAGGACCACGATGGTGGCAATATCCGTTTCTGACGGAAAGGAACCTTTTTCCAAAGCTTCCCGAAACAGGCTGGCCAGATGGGGCACAAGAGTGTTGCGGTACAACGCATAATATTCTTGGGGAAGGCCATCTGGTCCTGGGGTCTTACCCGATGAGGTGAGGGAGACCGCTTCCTCAATTTCTTTCCTAGAGATGGGGCGGTCCAGATCTTTCTGGGCGGCCGTCTCCAACCGAAGGAGACGCACGTTACTGCGTTCAAGGAGAACATGGAGCGGTAGGTCGGGGGTTTGTGCTGTGTATAAACGCCGGTAATAAACGGCGAATGTGTGGGCCATCGCCAATGGGGCACTGTGCACCGTACCCTGTTTGTCTACCACCTCTGGAATTATACGATTCGCCCTGGGGTAAGTGGCTAACCTATGCAGGATCGTACCGTTTTTGTCTCCCCAGCCATATACTCTCGCTACCGACGACCTCCATAGGAGCTTGGCCGCATCTAGGGATAGCTGCCTAATTTCGGCCCGGAGGTGAGCGAGTTGCCGGCCCTGGGCGGCGTCCTCGGACAGGGAGAGTGATTGCTCCAAGCGAAGCGCCTGCGCTTCCCTCAAGGTAATTTCCCACAACTGTGCCTGTCTCTGTTTCTTAAGCTGCCCCTTCGCTATGCCTCGTATGGTCGCCTTCCCCGCTTCCCACAGGGTACCCGGGGAGGACACGGAGCCCTCGTTGGTAAGAAAATACTGTTCGAGTTCCGTCCCTACCACCTTTTTGAATTCCTTGTCTTGGAGGAACCATGCGTTCATCCTCCATGTTTGGCGGGCTGAGGGAGGGGGGGAGCCCCTGTACTAAGGAGCACCGGGGAATGGTCGGAAATTCCTCTAGGCAGGATGCGAGTGTCTACAATTGCAGAACAGTCCGTAGCGGGGACAAAGATCGCATCTATGCGCGCCTGTGTGTGGTGGGCCGCGGATCTGTGAGTAAAATGAGTGGTGTGAGGGTGCCACGTGCGCCACACATCACAGAGGCCCAACGACTCGGACCAGTTTCTTAGCTGTTTCGCTTGCGCCGTACGGGAAGCAGAGGGAGGGCCCGTTGTGTCTAAGGCCGGGGAGGAGACTGCATTAAAAATCACCACCAACGACGGTGGTGCCTAGAGGGAGAGTGTTCAGCAGGGCCGCAGTATGTGTAAGTGTGGGTACGAGCATCGAGGGGGGAGAATACACGGACACGAGATTGAGGGGGGAGCCAGCCAAGGAGCCACAAATTGCCACGAATGTGCCCTGAGGATCATGGGTCACCTGGGAAAGGACGAAGGGCAGAGTCCATGTCATGAGGATGGCCACCCCACGGGAGCCCCTGGAGAAGCCGGAATGCCACACTCTGTCGTACCCGTAGCGAGCCAGGAAGGGGCAACAATTACCCAGGAGGTGTGTTTCTTGAAGCATGAGGATGTCTATGTGAAGGCGTTGCGCGTAGCGCAGGACTGCCGTGCGCTTAAGCCGGTCCAGGAGACCATTAACATTCCATGACAAGACATGGAGAGATGCCCCAGGCGTGGTGTTCTCGGTCATGGCGGGCGGTATCTGGGTCCAGGATGTGTCATCCCACAGGGGTGTGTGAGTGCGTGTGGGAGCCCACAAATATATGGGTGATCGCATGCAGTGAGGACAAATTCAGCCCATGAGGAAGATGCAAATGTCGGTCCGTGGAAGCTGAAACAGCAAAACAAAAGGAACAACAACCTAGGGAAAAAACAATCCCAAACCTCCCCCCCTCCCCCTCCCTACACTTCGAGAACGGAAGCATCTGTCGACCCCCCCTTTAACAAGACCAAACTAAAACGCTCGGATTGGTTGCGTGGAGGACCCCTCCAGAAGAACGGATAAGCAGTGGATCAGCATTAAAACAATTTAAATGAACATAGAAGTCTACCAGTGTCAGAGGACCCCGCCGGAGAGGCGTCCCGCCCTGGTGGCGGGCATGCAGCACACCTGACCCCGCAGGCCTTTAGAAGGCAGGAGTGCGGGAAAGGTCCGAGTCTATCTTGGGTGAGCCCACCTGGGCTGGCGATGAGGATAATCCCGGCAAGTTCTCGGCAGAGCGGTGCCTACCACGGGGCGGAGAGCCAGATTGGCTGGAGGAGTCACGAAGGCCATGGGCCGCCACGCTCGATGATCTGAGTGCTGTTGCCTGTGACTGGCGCCCCCTACGAGACCTCATGCGGCGCCGGCGCTGATGTCCCGGCGACCGCGGCCCCTCAGGCTGGGAGCCCACGCGCTCCGAAGAAGGGTTGCGCCTGTGGCGGAGGGGGCGTTCTTCCGTCAGCCATGTCCATGCCGCCTGGGGTGAGGCAAAGAACTGCGTTTTGCCCTGGAATATGACCCGGAGGCGTGCAGGGAATTGGAGCTGGTACTGTAGGCCTAAGGCACGTAGCTTCTTCTTAACGTCCGTGTATGAGCGCCGGAGATCTTGGACTTCCCTAGTGTAGTCCGGGAATACCATAATGGTGTGGTTTTGGAACCTGAGGGGCCCTGCCGCCCGTGCCGCCCGCAGGATGGCATCACGATCCTTGAAGTTGAGAACTTTCAGGATGATAGGGCGAGGCGGGGCTCCAGGGGGAGGCCTAGGTGCAAGGGACCTATGCGCTCTTTCAACCACAAACCACGCCGAAAGGGTGTCTTTAGGCATCCATGACGTAAGCCAGTCCTCGACGAAGGTGGCCACATGGCCCGTCTCAGCCCCTTCGAGAAACCCCACCAGGCGGAGGTTGTTACGACGTGCACGGTTTTCCGCATCTTCAGCACGCCTGTGGAGCTCGCTGCTGTGAGTGCGAAGGTGGGCCACTTGATCCTTCAGTTGCGCGATATCGTCCTCTGCAGTGGATATACGGGACTCGGCTTCCGTCAGCCGCGAGGTGGCATTGCGGAGGTCTTGTCGGAGGTGGGACACATCCACCTTGATTTCCCCAATCTTCCCCTCAACGGACGCCTGCGAGGCACTGATGGCTTGAAGGATGGTGTCAAGATCCCTGTCTTGGGGGGGGGGGGGGGAGAGGACCCCCCGTCGCCCTCCCGGGATGTTCCGGGTCGGAGGTGGTAAACCGGTCCATTTTTGTCTGCGTGGGAGCCGGCGTAGATTTAGGGACCCTGTCCCTCCCCATGGTAGAAAATAAGTCCCAACGTCTCCCGGGTGGCAAGGGCCAGGTGCAGAAGGAGCCAGTAATCGCAAGAAGTCTGTATGGAGGCCGGGGACCCACAAGTGTAGGAAATGTTCAGGTCGCTACCCGTGGACCGCCCGAAGAGCAGGCAGCTGGGGGACACCGTCCACCGAAGAATCGCAGCACCAGCAGCGCTGACTGCAGGTTCGGGGGGGTGGGAGGCCGATAGACCATCAGGTTCCGTCAAGGCCCGGGACACGTAGACCCGGCCCAGGGCCACCAGTCGGCCCGCAGTAGTCCCGGTGCCCCCACACCGCAAGCGGGGCACCAAGGCGGCAGAAAGCCAACAGGCACGAAGGGTTGCCGCTAGCAGCCAGGCTCGAAGGATCCGAGCATCAGCCCAGAGGGCACCCCCGAGAGTGCTCCCCACCGCCACCCGATATGATGGCCGAGACCACCCGTCCGTGAAAGGGGAGCACCGTGCCGTGGAAACACAGTCAAATCAGCCCCTTCGGTGTCCTGAATCCGCAGACCTCCGTTCGTCAGTAAGGGCGGATGGGGGCCTCGAACACACGGCGGTACACCGTCGATAAGGAGTCAGGTGGTCCAGGTTCCCGCGCTCAGAGAGCGCCCTAAGCCACCCAGCGAGACTGCCGAACTCACCCGCGTCAGGCCCGGTCCCTCTAACACTTCAGGCCACGATCTAGGCCCCACGGACCCCACACAGCAGAACAGATGGAGGGAAGGCCCTCGGGTCGGCCTTGGAACAGGAGAAAGGGGGTGTATCTCCCCACGCGCACCGCTGCCTGACAGTGCAGCCGATCCCCCGCCCCGCTCACTGGAGGATAAAGAGCCGCCTAGTGTCCCGGTAGGAGGTCCACAAGCTCAGGGGATGATCGGGCCCAGCGCCGCCATCACTGCGGGCCGTACTGCAGGCCTCGCCGCTTCCCGCACCTCAGACCAGTGAGAGAAGGCCCACATAGTGTGCCAGGGCACGCCAGCCCCACAGTCGGCCTCAAAGCGGGAGGGAAGCACAGGACAACCCGAAAAGGCCGGACCTAGCAGGGGGGGCAAGTGTCCCTCTCCCGTGCCGCTGCCCGATCCGACAGCCGGTCCCCGCCCCACTCACCGGAGGAGTCAACGATGAGGCCCGCTTCCGGAGGCCAGCCCAGCCCCACGATCTATGGGCACTCCGCGCCGCAGCTGCAACCGCCCCCCGGGCGCCAGCCGACTCACTGGCCGATCCGCAGAAGACAGGCCGCCACCTGCACCGCGGGTGTCGGGACCCCCAGAGCGCCTCCGGGCCGATCTCGCCCGCCGATGGGGGCCTCGAACACACGGCGGTACCCCGTCGATAAGGAGTCAGGTGGTCCAGGTTCCCGCGCTCAGAGAGCGCCCTAAGCCACCCAGCGAGACTGCTGAACTCACCCGCGTCAGGCCCGGTCCCTCTAACACTTCAGGCCACGATCTAGGCCCCACGGACCCCCACACAGCAGAACAGATGGAGGGAAGGCCCTCGGGTCGGCCTTGGAACAGGAGAAAGGGGGTGTATCTCCCCACGCGCACCGCTGCCTGACAGTGCAGCCGATCCCCCGCCCCGCTCACTGGAGGATAAAGAGCCGCCTAGTGTCCCGGTAGGAGGTCCACAAGCTCAGGGGATGATCGGGCCCAGCGCCGCCATCACTGCGGGCCGTACTGCAGGCCTCGCCGCTTCCCGCACCTCAGACCAGTGAGAGAAGGCCCACGTAGTGTGCCAGGGTACGCCAGCCCCACAGTCGGCCTCAAAGCGGGAGGGAAGCACAGGACAACCCGAAAAGGCCGGACCCAGCAGGGGGGGGCAAGTGTCCCTCTCCCGTGCCGCTGCCCGATCCGACAGCCGGTCCCCGCCCCACTCACCGGAGGAGTCAACGATGAGGCCCGCTTCCGGAGGCCAGCCCAGCCCCACGATCTATGGGCACTCCGCGCCGCAGCTGCAACCGCCCCCCGGGCGCCAGCCGACTCACTGGCCGATCCGCAGAAGACAGGCCGCCACCTGCACCACGGGTGTCGGGACCCCCAGAGCGCCTCCGGGCCGATCTCGCCCGCCGACCGCAGGGCCTCGCTCAGGGCAGGGGCAGCAGGTGCGGCCCAGGCTGGTCCGGATGCCGCCGAGCACCCGGTGCCCTTTTCACCACCACTCGAGTGGCGCCACAACGCCGCCGGCAAGGGGAAAACAGGCCGCAGGCTGCAGATGGTCTCCGAAGCCCCGCGCCGGCACCGTAGGCACAGGGGAACGGCGCCACCGGTCCGGGGACTCACAGCGACCAGGTAGGAATCCCGGATGGGTGCCGATGTCAGAGAGATTCGAGGCGGATGACGGAGGGGTCCGGAGCACTCTTAGAGTGCGACCGCCATCTTGACGCCTCAGGCCACGCCTATTTGTGCTGCTGTTTTCAGATTTAAGGCCTCCTTTTTGTCTGCTCACTCCTTTTTCGGATCGTCTAGGAAGTTGGCCAGCATGGAGGGAAGGGATGATAGTTTCTTGATTATCGGCCCACAACTATAGATCAAGTTTGCCTCCAGTTGGTCCTGGTTTATTAGTGAATTTAAGTTCCCAAGTTTTTCATCAATCCCTCCTACGTATAGGACCAGGGTGTTAAGAAGCGTCAGTTGTATGTCCATCTTATCGTACTGGTACTGGAGAGTTACCACAGTCCGTTGCATGGTGTTCAGCAGGGAGTCCCACACATTGATGGTCTGAGGCGAAGCTGAAACGCTTGAAGGGGTCCTGCAGCTGTGGGCCACATCTGGAGTCTCTTCATTGCGTTGAGCTGCATTGATTTGAGGGGGTCTATGTGAGGAACTATGTGGAAAATCCAGTGAATAAGATGCAACCAGGTCGGCCCACTCCTGAGTGCCTAGATATGAAAGGGCTTCCTGGTCGTCCTCCTGGGTCTCAGGTACCTCTGCCCCCTCTATCCCCTCCGGATTTTAGTATGCTTCCTTTTGCCCAACGGTGTCTGCTGCAGCTTAAGCAATTTGAGGGGGCCCTGGGGTGGTAAATTTGTATTTTGTTCTTGCTAGCAGCCTGTTTTTGAGTGGGGTGGGTTTCTGGGTGGAATTCTGTGCTGTGCAGATGGAGGATGGTTTGGTGGGGCGGGTTTGCCTGTGTTGGTTCCAACTCCTGATGGCCACCTGCATGTGTGGATGAGCACAATCCATTATCTAGCTGCCTGGGAGGAAGTAAAGGAGAAGTTAAGGCTGGAGTGCCCTTCCCTTCTATGGTTCCCCCCATGCTTTGCAAATCGCGGGGTGCTTTACGAACTTGTCTGCCTGCTCTTCCACTGTCTGTGATGATTGCACAGGTAGCACAGATAGCGTAGGCTTTGGTAGTGGGTGGGTCGGTTGAAGAGGGTCCTGCAGGCCGTGTATTCCGCTGCTGGAGGAACATATGGTGGAGCCAACCAAATACATTTTTGGTTGAAAGAGGGGTGTAGAAAGACTCTTCCCTTGGACCTCCTTGTTGTCGGTACTCCTTGGTGGAATGCTCTGTGTCACTGAAAGGGGAGAGACTAGGGCCGTTGATGATTTCATTTGATCGCATTTGTTTGAGCTTCCTGCTGCATTTTACGCCCCTCGGTTTAAAGGGGGGTGGCTCCCTTGTTCTCTCCAACCTCATTATGTCTGTGGCTTTGTGCTTTGTCCAGCCTTGACCTCCCTCCTAGTAGTAGGTAGTTGATGGCCTTTGGCTAGGTTAAAGCTAGCGCTGGCTGGTTTAAGGTCCGCACAGGTCGTTCAGGTTGGACGCTGACCTCTTAGTGCCTGGTAATACAAGTTGCTGGTGTGGACTTTGGGCCTGGTGCTTTGAGTTTGACTCAGGCTGGATGGTGTTCTGAGCCACCACTGCCCTCCCAGAGGGCATGAGCACGCCAGAATTGTGAGGCTCCAGATGGGTAAGCTCTGCACTGGAGGCCTGGGCTGGTGCTGGTGTTCCTGGCTGCTTTTAAGGTCTTTTCTGTTTACCTCTTTAATGGGAACGGTGGAGGTGGTGGTAGTCTGAGTGTCTATCAATAGTACTACTGGCACCTGGTTTGACTTTCCCCACGTGGTTCTTGATAAATCAAAGGGTGCCTGCACCTCCAGTGTTCCCATTAACGTTGCTCCCATATTCAACCTGTCCAAACATACCCTCACGCCTGACGAGGTTGCCATTCTCAGCAGAGGGCTCTCCTTTGTACCTACCACTAGACCCAATTTTTTTTTTAGATTAAGCTTGACATGCAGAGGCTGTTCAGAAAGATTAGACTTAATCACTTATTCGCTGGCAGTCCATTCTATTCTAAATTTGACACTACGGTCCTAAGACCCCCTCTACATTCATGCCACCATCACACAAGAAGCCAAATGAAATCTTGGCTTTCGAGAAAATGGTGATGAAAGACATAGACTCCCTGAGCAAGGAGAAAAGTTATGTGAAATGAAACATAACATGCAACAAAGCCAGGCCATTTTTTCTCTCAAGAAGAACTCTGACATAGTGATCAAATCGGCAGACAAGGGTTGTGGGATTCTGATTCAGGACACGTGATTATTGCACTGAAATCCTTAACCAACTCGCAGACGTCACTTGCTAGATCAGTAGAGACCCCACTAGCGAGATCAGAATACTCATAGCAAACACCACATGTACGGGTCTGGATCAAAGTTTCCTCATTAGGAACAGGCATGGTTTCCTGAATAAAGAACATCCCCAAACACCGGTAAGCTATGCGTTACCCAAAATCCATAAGAAGCTAAAAAAATCCCCCTGGTATGCCCCATAGTATCAGAATGTGGATCCATCCTTGAGCCCCTTTGCCAATACATTGACTTTTTCCTAAACCCTTGGTACCCCTGACGAGATCCCACATAAGGGACAGTGTGCACTTTATTAAACTAATGGAAGGGAAAGAATGTAATCAAACCACTGATCTACTGGTAACCATGGACATTCAGTCCCTTTATTCTAACATTCCCCAACCTGCAGCCTTGAGAGTGATCTCTGACCTTATGGACTCAGGGGCCTAACCCATACAAGTACAAAGTTGGTTGACTCTCAAACTTCCAAGAATAGCAATGATAAGGCAGCAAATGGTCTGGGTCCTAGGCCTTTACAGAGAAAGTTCATGTGGTATACGCCCACAAGAAACCTTCGCTCGGCCACAGCAAATCTGGTTAATGCCCCTAAATTCAAGAGAGCTAGAACAGGAGGGAGAGCTTTTAGCTCTGCAGCCTCGCGATTATGGAATGAACTTCCATCTGACATCAGGAAGAGTAGAGACATAATGCAATTCAGGAAGAAACTAAAGACATGGCTATTCCCAAGGGAAAAGAACACCTAGACGTAATACCTGGATTCTCCAGTACTCCTCCTGCTGTCCCTCCCCCCTTAGGCTTCTAATTATCTGTAACTCTCATTTTCGAATATAGTATGACACATTACATCTATGTACACCTCAGCGCCAGGCTACCCGTTGGGTGATAGTGCGCTATATAAATACTGTCTACTACTACTACTACTAAATAACAATTTCGAATTCGACAACCATTTCTACTTCCAGAAAAAAGACGTAGCAATGGGGATTGGATTTGCTCAGGTCCTGGCTACTTTTTGTATGGCATATTATGAGGAACGCAAGTTTTCCAAGTCCAGAACCCCCACCTAGATAAAATAAGGATGTGAGTCAGATACATAGATGATGCTTTTCTTGTTTGGAGAGAGACAGACCAGGAATTACGTGATTTTCACTCATGGCTAAATACTCTGTCCTCTGACATATAATTTACCATGGACTCCAGTCATGTAGCTATTTCATTCCTAGATCTATAAGTCAAGATTGAAAAAGACCTTATATATGTTTCCCTGTAAAGGAAACCAACTGAGAGGAACTCACTGCTGCACTACTCTAGCAGTCACTCACTGAGCCTTAGGGACAATCTGCCCTTTGGGCACTTCCTGTGCATACGACGCAACTGCACAAAGAGGTTCGATTACTTCACCGAGTCAGATACATTAATCAAAGAACTGATTGAGAGAGAATATCCTAGGTGTCTGGTCAGGCAGGCAAGGAAAAAAAACCTGGTATAACCCCAGAGAAGTGCTCCTTGAACAGCGACAGAGGGAAAACAAATGTGAGCGCATTATTTGCGCAAGCACCTTTCACCCAGCAAGCAATTACATTTTTTTTTTTAATTGTTAAAAAGCATTGGAAATTGGTTAAGGATCACCTTACCTCTCAAACGTGATTTGCCAGAATCACAAATTGTTCAACCAACCCTGTGATTCAAACCTGGATCCCCAGTTCCCCGATCAGCATATCTGGGCGTTATGCCACATCCTTGCTTCACTTCAAAACTCCTCAACTGTTTCGCACTTTCACTTCCACATTTGTTCAGCAAGACCCCATTGACAATGAACAAGCATTGACAAAGCCGATAGATCTCGGCAATGCCCATGCTATTGGCCTTGTCAATGTCTATTAGACATGTTGTCTAGCAGCAAATCTGCGGAAAGTCACTGAAGAAAGTGCTATGATGCAGCCAGCGCATGCCACGTCATAGCGCTTTTTTGTGTTGGATGGGGCAGGACAATAAACTCAACATGGGGAGGTGAAGAGACTCGACATTGGCTCTACATCCTGTGATTCCGGGCTTTCAGTAACTTTCAGCCATGATGAACAGCAGATGTGCTGCTAGGCAACATGGCTAAAAGACATTCTCTTTGCCAATGCTTGTTTTATTTATATTTCCAGCCTACACCGATCCTCAACGGTGTCCACAAGCATCAGGGTAAGTTTGGGTACCCTTGATGTTTTCACACAATGCTGCTTAGTGCACTGCTGGGGGGCCCATACCAATCACCCAGTTCTTTTGTCCCCAGAGACACAGCATCTCCCAAAAACACTGATCCCTGATGGTGTTACTTTTGTACTGGGTGAGTTATTAACCCCTCAAATGCCATTTCTTGGCAGTCGTTTAATTTAATAATGCCCAATGTATTCCTCCATTCATCTTCATTTCAGAGCCATCACCTTGCCTAGATTTCCTTCAGGCAACTGCTGGAAAGTTCATTTTTACGAAGATTCTCGCTATACCTAGGTGAGTCCCCAGCACGGCCTCACTCAACTGGCCATGTTTTTGTGCACCATTCACAAGCCTCTAATACATGCAATTTATTGCTTTAGAATTGAGAATCGCCTCATTTAAGGGTATCTGACTGTCATGGCAAATCCCTTCCGCATTGTGCTTTCAGACATCCACCCCAGGAGTACCACCCTTTAGGTAGGTTACAGTATCTACCTTCCTCAGTATTCCAACACCTTACATATCATACGAGCCAACTGTCTTGTGGTTTCTCTATCCCAGAAGCTTCCCATCTTTTCTCTTCGTCCTAATGATGACCCTCCATGAATATCTATACGGGGTCGAAATGTTCCCACAATAATAGTGTACTGTTTTAATTTGATTTGCAGCCCTTCACTCTGTCCCAGGGTGTTTATTAAACACCATTGCATCCTCATCAGTCACTGTTCATGTACATATACTGCTTTCACTATTACTGCGCCGCTGCCTCGTTGGGAGCACCACTTTACCTTACAAAGCCTTTAAGTAAAAAAGCTTTTATGATTTTTTTCGTTTGACTATAGTTAATTGAATAAAATTGTTCCTTCATACATATAGTTCAATCATTGAAGGGTTATGTATTATTACTGAAGAAGTTGAGGTTCACACTTCCCCCTCAAGGAACCATTGTTTCCTTTTATTATCAGTTCTTTCGGGTGGTGGCAGATGCAGAAACAGCAGACAGCGTGCAGTGCAGGCCAGCCATGGCTTGAGTCCTCTGACTCCTCTTTCTCTGCCACAATGACTATCAAACTGCTTTAGTTTGCAATCAGGGAAGCTTGCCCAACCAATAGGAGGCAGGATCCGGCACTTACTCCTGGTTCGGCAATCCATCACGCCCAACAGATGGGTCTTGGAAATAGTTCAAAAAGGCTATGCCCAGTCTTTTCCCTCTTCCCCATCCAAAATCCTTTTTACACTAGAACACATTTTGAAAAAGTATCTGTCCATCCTGCTACAGGAGGTACACTTGTTGCTCTCCACTAGTGCAATAGAGAGGGTACAGGACTCGAAGAAAGGCGGGAGTTGTTATTTCGCTACTTTCTCATCCTGGAAAAGCACAGGGACCTCAGGCCAATCATAGACATCTGCTCCTGAAAGGCTTCCTGTAGAGGGACAAATTCAAAATGCTCACAAAGGCTCATATCCTTTCTGATCTTGACCTTCTAGATTGGATGGTGTCCTTGGACTTGTAGGACGGGTATTTTTCTATACCCATCCTGCAGTCCCACCTGCTATTCAAGATGGGCCAGAACATATCCAGTTTGCTGTGCTCCCCTTCGGCCTCAACAGCGTCCCTCGGGTGTTCACAAAAGTGATGGCTGTGATTGGTGCCCATCCTCAGAAGTAGAGTGTGTTCCTGTATTCCTGTAGCTAAATCACTGGATTGCTGTTGAAGGCGGGCTTGCTGCAGTTAATCTTGTACCACCTCCATACCACAGCGGAACTCTTATATCATTGGGGTTGACCACAAACGAGCCAATGTCTCACCTAATTCACTCACAGAGGTTTACTTTCATTGGGGCACTTATGAGCCCACTGGAGTTCAGGGCTTTTCCTCCACCGCCACAAGTCTAGAACATTTGGGCCATGATCCCGATGTTTCAGGCTCTCTCCTGGATCCCTGTGAGGGTGGCTCTGGGTTTTCTTGGCATCTTAGCCTCATGCATCCTCCTCATCAACTATGCTAGGTGGCATTTGCGAGTCCTGCAGTGAAAGGTAAAGTCCTAGTGGGCCCAGCATCAAAGCTACCTTTATGACACTATCCAGGTCTCAATAAGATGGCCCATGATCTGTAGTGTTGGCTGACTGGTCACAATCTATATTGCGGCAGGTGACTTTCCCTTCATCACCCACAACTGATAGTGTTGACGGACACATCACTGCTGGGTTTGGGGGTCTTCCGGTAGTGGTGGAGGTCCGAGTCCTCTGCTCTCGAATGGAGGAGTGGCTCCACATCAGTGCTTTGGAGCTACATGCTCTTTGTCTAGTCCTGAAGGTTTCCTGACATGCATCATGGGAAGGAAGGTGCAGGTTCTCATGGACAATACCACGGCCATGTGGTACTGCAACAAGCAGGGCGGTTTGGGGTCCTGGATCCTGTGCCAAGATGCTTTGTGTCTCTGGAGATGATTAAGAACCAGCATATCTTCCTGGTCTCCAACCACCTGGCAGGGTCACTGAATGCTAGAGCAGACAAACTGAGCAGAGGTTTGACAGATCACAAGTGACTTGTCCTTCCAGAGGTGGCACAGGGTGTCTTCCTCCAGTGGGGAAAGCCCTAGCTAGATCTTTTCATTACTGTCAAAAAAGCACAGTATTAGCAGGTTTGTGTGTCAGCATTTTGTTAGGAGACATATTCCACCTAGAATGGAACAAATGACTCTTGTATGCTTCGCTGCCACTCCTGAGAATGAGCATCTGTACTCCAATCAGGCTACCATTTTGGGAGGACCTTCTGTCTCAGCAGCAGGACAGGCTCCTCCACCCGAATCTACGGATTTATACCTCCATGCGTGGCGACTGAGCAGCAGCAATTTGCATCTGCATTTAATTTGCAACCTGAAGTGGTGGATGTAATCTTCACTGCCAGGCACCCCTCCACAAAATCTTTTTAGGCCGGACGCTGGGATAGATTTGTAACCTGGTGTGGTGCATGGACACTGACTCTTTACATACAAAAACAGTCAGATGTTCAATTCAAAGAGATCTTTATTCGGCCAATCAGGCCATAAAAATAAAAAATAATTTAAAAAGCATATGGTCAGATGTTCATTTGGTTGTTTTTTTTCTTTAGTTAAGCAACGCCTTGCAGAGGGAACTGTAAAAGTTTGTCCAGCCTCTCTGCTTATCTACGTTCGCTGCACCATCCATCATTGTTTAGATCATCTGTTATGAAGAGGGTTTATTAAAGGTTTGACACACATGTTCCATCCCAAACCATCTGTGATGCTACAGTGGGACCTTAACTTGGTCTTGACATTCCTCATGTATCAAGCCTATGCTTAGCTGCTGGCTGCATCTCCTGACCTTGAAGATTGTCTTCCTCATTGCGATTACATCAGCTTATTGTCTCATGTGAACAACAGGCACGTTCATTGCAACTGTAAAAATTGGTCCTGAGAACCCAGAAGGCCTTCTTACCAAAAGTCGGGGCTCCTTTCCATGCTGGGCAATTGATCACTCTACCAGAATTCTTTGCTCTCCCTCGCCTCACAAAAGAGCAGGAGAGGCTCAATCAGTTGGACCCAAAATAAGCTTTAAGCTTTTACATTGATCATACCAAAGACCATCGACTAAATTAACTTTTGGTGGTTTTTTTCTGGAGCAAAGAAAATGAAGGCAGTGCAGAAGATGACCCTGTCAGCGTGGAAAGTCCTCTGTTTTACGATCTGCTAAACACTGCCCAAAGAGCAGCCCCCTGCAAGGTTGGAGGGGCCAGTACCACTGCCTTGGCAAGAGGAGTGCCTGTCCTTAATATCTGCCAGGCTGTGTGTTAGAAACCACTGCAGAGCACAGGTTTCTAACTCATTGTGTGGTAGCTGAATACACCTGATCTTGGTCTTGGAAGCTTCTGTGTATTGTTCGGGGGGGCTATTAGAGTGGCTGTCATGCAGTGATCTGCACAAAGCTCTACCCCCTTAGAAGCTCTCTCATGGCTGGAGATGTAATGAGCTCAAGGCTCTGCTCCCTCTGAGAATTTGCCCCTCCAAGTTCCCTCCTTTTACACAATGAGGTTTTTTGCAGGTTCACAGGTCTGTCTTTGTGTCATTGGTTGCTAATCTGTGTGCATTGGTAGCTGCATGTCTGTTAATGTGTGTGCATGGGTGACTCCGTGTCAGGCTGGCTGGGTCTATAACGATCAGTGTGTGAATGGTGGTTTGTCTGATTGTAAGTCTGCTTTCATGGGATGCTGTTGGGTGGACTGTGTGAATGTGCATTTGTGAGTTGGTATCTGTAAACATTGGGGTTTTTAAAGTACTTGATGGAAGGGGACACCCAGGAGTGGAGCCTGCAGCTTAATTTGACTCAACATGGGAAACCTCATACGACCCGGACACGGAAAGGATTGACAGATAGCTCGTTCTCGGTTCTGTGGGTGGTGGTGGTGCATGGCCGTTCTTAGTTGGTGGAGTGATTTGTTTGGTTAATTCAGATAACAAATGAGACTTCTCCATGCTAACTAGCAACGCGACCCCCAGCGGTCAGCGTCCAACTTCTTAGAATGAGATGTGGCGTTCAGCCACACGAGATCAAGCAGTAACAGGCCTGTGATTCCCTTAGATGTACGGGGCTGCATGTGCGCTACACTGAATGGATCAGCGTGTCACTTCACCGAGAGGATTTAGGTAACCCGCTGAACCCCGTTCATGATGGGCATTGGGAATTGCAGTTATTTCTCATAAACGATAAAATTCCCAATAAGTGTGGGTCATAAGATTGCGTTGATTAAGTCCCTGCCCTCTGTACACACCGCCCGTTGCTACTACCGATTGGACGGTTTAGTGAGGTCCTCGAATCGGCCCCTCCAGGGTCGGCAAGGCCCTGGTGGAGTGCCGAGAAGATGATCAATCTTGACTATCTAGAGGAAGTAAAAGCCGCAACAAGGTGCGGAAGGTTCATTAACAGCGACTGATGGCGCCAGCACAAAACCCTTGGCTGCATCCCAGACGGAGCACACACCATAGGCACAGGGCCCAACCCTGCCCTCGTGCACCCTGGCCAGCGGAGCAGTCCGCAGCTGCCAGGGTGCTTGGGTGAGGACCGGGCATGGGGCCAGCTCCTCCACCCGGGAGGACCCGACCAACGTATGTGTGAAGGACAGGGTAGGCCCTCCCAAGCACAACCCCACAGGGGCAAATGGCAGTGCCTCCCCGGGCTAGGACCACCCCCTAGGACCACCCCCGAAGGCCCTGCCACCCCGGGCACTCCCAATCCCGGCCTGGCCCGACCGGGCTTTGGGCGACCAAGGAGTGGCCCTTCTTGGGCGGCAGGTCAACCAGGAAGCGGAGGAGTCGGGCCGCGAGGTGACCCCGGCTCCTCTCGGAAGGGGGCGTGCATGATAGGGAGCCACCCGGCTCTTCCATTCCGGCGCCTCTGACCAGGGTAGGGTGTGGGCTACCCGTCAGCCCATCGACATGGCTTGGGGCATCTACCCAAGCCGAGGACTCTTGACGCCGCAGGAGTCGAGGCCGGTGGCGGCCGGCCAACGTGCAGGTGAAACGATCCTCTCTCGTTGCCAAGTACCTGGTTCATCCCAGTCCTGTGCGAATGGCCTGAAAGTTTGAAGACTCACGCGGTCCCTACTGGTCCTCCAGGAGGGACCGGCGGCGGGCTGCCTGCTTCTGTTGCCCCTTGCCTGTGGGGAGACGGGGGCTCCGGGGCTGAGCGCCTGGAAACACTCTTCAAATCGTGGAGGCCGTCTCTCAGAGGGGAAGCCGTGACGGGGCACCAGACCGTCTTACCACGCAGGTGACGGCTGGAAGGACGGCGCCACCTTCCTTCCGCCTCACCTGCACCCGCAGGTGGGCGAACATTGCAAAACGTTGCTTGTGACTCTTGGCGGTGGATCGCTCGGCTCACATGTCGATGAAGAACGCAGCTAGCTGCGAGAATTAGTGTGAATTGCAGGAAACATTGATCATCGACATTTCGAACGCACCTTGCAGCCCGGGTTCCTCCCTTCATCCCCCCACAAGGTCAGACTCCTGATCGCCCGTCCCAGGATCCTTCCCCCCAGCCCTGTCACAGAGATACTCCTCCGGCGTGCCTAGCATTCCCTCCTGCTTCGGTGGGGTGCAGGCTGGTGACAGGTCCGCCCCGGGCACGTCCCGGGACACCTGGCTGCATGCCTGTCTGTGGTGTCTCGCGCTTGCCTGTGCCCACCGCCTCAGGCTTTCACCTATATGGACGGGTTCCGGGGAGGGCCACCCCCCTGCCAGGCCTGCGGATGCTTGCCTGCCCCCGCGAGCTTCGGCCTCCGATCCGGGGGAAAAGGGTGCGCTGCCGTGATCCATGCAGCTCACGTGTCAGTGTTCCCCGGCTCCCCCACGCTTCGACATCCAACTACGACATCAGATCTGACGTGGCGACCCGCTGAATTTAAGAATATTACTAAGCGGAGACAAACAAACTAACCAGGTTTCTCCCGGTAACGGTGAGTGAAAAGGGAAGAGCCCAGCCCAGTGGGCTGCCTCTTTTAACACCCTCACCAGGGATGGCAGCGGAAGCTCTTCTGCTGCAGCCCCAACCCCCCATCGGCAATATGATGCCGTTGGCGCGCTCACGGTGCAGCAAATGGCTTCCAGCGCTATCAGAGAGTGGATGCACTTACGGTGAGTCCTTTTCGGGGGGGGGGGGGTGTTTGTTTTGGGAAAACAGCCACAGGGGGACAAAGAAAGAGTTTTTCCTTTCCCCCTGTGCCTGTTTAAAGTGCATTCCTGCTCCAAGATCGCGGGTGAAGCTGCGATCGTGGAGCAGGAATCCAAACTCTAGACCACCAGGGATTTTTTTATCTGTTGTTGGGAGAGTGAGCCCTTAGGCAAGGGTCATACCCCTGGAGGCATATAATATCCGTGTTTCGGCCCCCCTGGGGGATAGATCGGCCATTTTTTCAGTCGATCTGCCCCCAGAGGGGCTGAAAACCAGCATACCACCAGGGATGTTTATTTAAGCATGAATTACGGGGAGCGGCCCCTGGAGCAAGGGTTGGTTCCCTTGGGGGATTTTTTTTGTGGTTATTCCACCTCCCCCAGAGGGCAGATCAGACGTTTTTAGGCCGATCTGCCCTCTGGGGGGATGGAAGCCCACTAAACCACCAGGGATTATTTTCTTTTTTGGGGAGTGACCCCTTGAGCAAGGGTTGCTCACCTTGGGGGAGAATTTTTTTCTCGTTATTCTACCCCCCTCCTCCCCCAAGGGTAGATCGTCCGTTTTTAGGTTGAACTGCCCTCTGGGGGGGGGGGGGGGTTTGAAGCCCACTAGACCACCTGGGATTGTTTTGTTGTTTGTGGAGCAGCCCGCTTGGGCAAGGGTCGCTCCCCTTGGGGGCCCATATTTATTTTTATGCCGCCCTCCGCTGAGGGCACATTGGGCATTTTTTGGCCCATCTGCCCTCTGGGATGTGGTTTTGCCCCCTTCAGAGATTTGTGAGTGGATTGAGCCGCAGAGTGGGTGGCAACACTTGAGTCACCTGGGAATTAGGTTATGTATGTGGTGGGAGATCTGCTTCTGGGGTAAGGTTTACGTCCGTCGGGTGGTGCTGCGCCTCCTTTCGGGGGAATATCAGTGTCTTTTGATATTTTGTTATCATTTTTCTTTGTGTATTAATTTTTTTTTCTTTTTTTATTGTAGAGCCCATCGTTTCCTTTGTCTTGTTGGTGAATCCTGTTTGTGGGTGCAGCTTTGGCAGATCTGCAGTTTGTTGTTATGGTGCGTAAGCAACTCATTTCGTAATCTTCATCTAATGTGTATCCTTCGCCTGTTTGTATAATTTATTTTGTTAGCTTTTTGTGTGATTGTCTTTCAAAGTAACATATTGATTTGTGCACGTTCTTTACTGCCTTGGGTGAAAAGTTATTTTTTTTCCTTTCCATTGGGACTTCTTTAGTGCTTGCTGTGTCTGTGCAGAGTAAGATCAAACAGAAACTACCGAGGTAGTATTCCCTCAAGACCTCAATTTCTTTAAATGGCGGCTTCTCAAGGCTCGAGATTAGGGCATAATAAACACACTTCTCCACACAAAGTGCTTATTTGTTATTACATCTTTTATTCAATTTTTCTTTCTTATTTTTAGTTTTCTTTCTTTTAAATTTTTCACATTTTATAAAAACATTGTTAGAAAGTACGTGTATGTATTCTTCAATTTACAACACAATAACTTTTTTCATTTATCATAAAGTACTACTCAATAAATACACAGTATTACAGAACTTATAAGATCACCTAAAATGAGATAATAATAATAGAATTCAGCAAACCCCCACACACACAAACACACCTCTCACAACTCCACAGTCATGTCTCTTATACTCAATGCATTCAACACCCCAGCTACCAGCACAGCAACCGAGGGTTGATTTCATCACCCGGCTTTTCCATCTGTGCATGCAGTGTTGTTCTGGGGTGTATATATGTTGAATGCATTGAGTATAAGAGACATGACTGTGGAGTTGTGAGAGGTGTGTTTGTGTGTGTGGGGGTTTGCTGAATTCTATTATTATTATCTCATTTTAGGTGATCTTATAAGTTCTGTAATACTGTGTATTTATTGAGTATCTGTGCGGATTAAAGAATGAAAATAAATATAAAATATTTTTCTATTCAATTGTATATATCATAATTGGGAGGGCATTTGGTTTTCAGGACTTTGTTCCTTCTACTGGTGACTTGTTAGCACTAGTTAAAATAATTTTTGGGCAGAGCGTTGTTGTCTGTTGTATTACTTATTTTCCCGTTCCCCTGCTCCCTCTGCCAGCTATCAGACTCAGGGGCCCCCTTCCGTGTGAGTGTTAAGTACAGTTGATCCTCAGTGTTGCTGTCTCTGGAAAGTGGGTGGTATCGTTTTGATGCAGATTGGTTTTTGGGTGCTTTGTACTGATTGGCTTTTCCTTCTAGATTTTCAGTAGCGGCCCGTCCCCTGCCAAAGTGACACAAAAAAAAGAATAAAACGTACCTTCACGCTGCAGTCTCCCGCCGCATAGCGCTCTTCCTGGTTCTGGGCACAGGCTCCCAGAATGCACTGCGGCAAATCCTGACGCTGCAGGAAAGCAGCGTCAGGATTGGCCTGAGCGCCAGCAACTTGCGCTCCCAGGCAGACTGGGAGCCTGCGCCTGCTCTCTCCAGCCCCAGGAACGCAGCTGAGGCTGGAGAGAGGTAGTAGGAAATTTGTGCTAGAGTGGTGATTCCACACAGAAATGTGAGGAAAATGTGATTTTTTAGCTAAATTTGAGGTTTGCAGGGGATTCTGGGTAAGAAAATGTTGGGGGATCCACACAAGCCACACCTCCCTGGACTCCCCTGAGTTTCTAGTTTTCAGAAATGTCTGGGTTTGGTAGGTTTCCTGAGATGGCACTGAGCCCTGGACCAAAAACGCAGGTTACTCTCTTGCAAAATCAGATCGTTTTGTGATAGATCATTTTGATGCCTCCTCGATACGTTTTGGGCCCTTCCCTGTCGCAGGCACTTGGCCCACCCACACAAGTGAAGTGCCATTATCGAGAGACCAGGGGAAAAGCTGGGTGATGGAAATTTGTGTTGGCCCGCTAATCCCACAACTTTCCTACACAGAAATGTGAGGAAAATCTGATTTGTTTTTCGTAAATGTGAGGGTTACAGGGGATTCTGGGTAAGAAAATGTTGGAGGATCAACACAAGCCATACCTCCCTGGACTCCCCTGAGTGTCTAGTTTTCAGAAATGTCTGTGTTTGGTAGGTTTCCCTAGATGGCTGCCAAGCCCGGACCAAAAACGCAGGTTACTCTCTTGCAAAACCTGGTTGTTCTGTGATAGATCATTTTGATGCCTCCACAGTAAGTTTTGGGCTGTTTCCTGTCGCGGGCACTAGGCCTACCCACACAAGTGATGTGCCACTTTTATCGGGAGACTTGTGGGAATGCTGGATGGGTAGAAGTTTGTGGCTCCCTGCAGATTCCAGAACTTTCCATCACAGAAATGTGAGGAAAATTTGTTTTTTTAGACAAATTTTGAGGTATGCAACGGATTCTGGGTAACAGAACCTGGTGAGAGCCACACAAGTCACCCCATCCTGGATTCCCCTGCATGTCTAGTTTTAAAATTTACAAGTTTGCTAGGTCCCAAAATCCACAGCTAGGAACATTGCAAAAAAAGGGTCAATTTTCAGTGGAAAAATGTGATGTGTCCATGTTGCGATTTGTGCCATACCCTGTTGCGGGCACTAGTCCTACCCACACAAGCGAAGTACCGTTTTTATCAGGAGACTTGGGGGGGATGCTGGGTTGGTGGAAGTTTGTGGCTCTTCCCAGATTCCAGAGCTTTCCATCTCTGAAATGTGAGGGAAATGTGTTTTTTTTAAGACAAATTTTGAGGATTGCTAAGGATTCTGGGTAACAGAACCTGGTGAGAGCCACACAAGTGATCCCATCCTGGATTCCCTTAGGTGTCTAGTTTTCAAAAATGTACAGGCTTGCTAGGTTTCCCTAGGTGCCGGCTGAGCTAGAGCCCAAAATCCACAGCTAGGCACACTGCAAACAAAGGGTCCGTTTTCAGTGGAAATATGTGATGTGTCTGTGTTGCGTTTTGGGCCGTTTCCTGTCACAGACACTAAGCCTACCCACACAAGTGAGGTACCATTTCTATCGAGAGACTAAGAGAACACAGAATAGTAGAACAAGTGTTATTACCAATGGTCTTTCTAGGCATTTCTGCCTTCCAAATGTAAGACACTGTGTAAAAAAGAAGTCATTTTGAAAAATGCCCTCTAATTCTCATGCTAATATGGGTACCTACAAATTCAGAGATGAGCAAATAACCACTACTTCTAAACTCCATATCTTGTTCCCATTTTGGAAATACATAGGTTTCCTTGATACCTATTTTTCGCTCTTTATATTTTACCAAATGAATTGCTGTATACCTGGTACACAATGAAAAACCTTTGTATCGTGCAGCTCAGTTATTGGCTCTGGGTACCTTGGGTTCTTGGTGAACCTACAAGCCCTATATATCCCCACAACCAGAAGGGTCCAGCAGATGTAACAGTATATTGCTTTTGAAAATCTGCCATAGATAGAAGTTACAGGTGAAAACATAGGCACAAATGGTTGTTTTTTTCAACTCCATTTCAATATTTTTTTATTTTAACTGTTACTTTCTACAGGAAAACCTTGAAGGATCTCTACACAAATGACCCCTTGCTGAATTCAGAATTGTGTCTACTTTTCAGAAATGTATAGCTTTCCGGGATCCACCAATGGTTTCACACCCATTTCTACCACTAACTGGAAGGAGGTTAAAAACACAAAAATCGGAAAAATGGGCTATGTCCCAGTTAAATGTCAAAACTGTGTTGAAAAATCTGGTTTTCTGACAAAATCTGCCTGTTCCTGAAAGCTGGGAAGATGGTGATTTTAACCCTTCATTGATACCATTTGCAGGGGAAAAACTGAGGCTTTCTTCTGCAGCACTTTGTCCCAATGTTCCCAAAAAAAACAAAATGTGGCTGTATTTTGGCTAATTTGTCAGTCCCCTCCATGGGAATACACAAATCCTGGATACCTTTAGTACCCCCAGTATATTGGAAAAAAAGGACGCAAATTTGGCGTGGATAGCTTATGTGGACAAAAAGTTATAGAGGCCTAAGCGCGAACTACCCCAAATTGCCAAAAAAAGACTTGGCATGGGGGTGGAGGGTTGAGGGGGGAGGTCTGGCAGTGAAGGGGTTAAGATAGGTTGCTGAGTCAGAGTATGTGCATGACCTATTTCAGTGGATACAGGCACCATCTACAAGCCAAACTAGCTTAGTCAGTGCTAGTTTGCAGCACATTCCATAGTCATTGTTAGAACAAGCCACCTTATCTCAAGAACTCTGTTCACAGATACCTTAATTTAAGATAGTCACGAAAGACAATGGATAGATGCATTCTTAGTCAGCAGGAGGGGTGCTGTATGAAAAAGAAAACCTACCTGGGCAGCATGTCCCATCAACACAAGAAAGGACTGGTCAGATCCTTTGCAGATAGTATTCCTTCTACAGTTAAAGCTGAATTTTACAAAGAGTCAATCCACTCGCACACACGCAGTTTTTAATTTCATCAAAATTGCCCGACTAATGTGTAATTTTTGAGGTGATATGCAACAGCACCCATTTAACCTTCCAAAATGTAGCTGTTTTTTTTCGTTTTTTCTGGCTAGACTAGTCTTTCTGATTTATTGTACTAGACAGTTTTCAACATGTAGTCAGTGTGAACCAATGTTCATTCAAGCCTAGTGACTTTGGTTCCTTACCTGCAGTGGCACCTAGAGGACACCAGCTGGAATGCGGTCCGGCAGAGAGCTTTTGGCCTTGGTGAGCTGGGCCCAGGCCCAGTGCGCCAATCTTCACAGGGGTTGCGCTAAAGTCCTAGGCACAGCTAAGTCCATCTATCTTGACTCCAGCGATTTTGTTTAGAGTTCTAATCATTCTTAATGTGTCACAATTGCTGTATTGAACCCCCTATCAGCCGCTTTATGTGTCCTTCCATCTACCTCTAACCCCTGCCGCCACACACCAACACCCCTCCCCACCCCAACAAACAACTTGGCGCCAGCCTGACAGAGCTAAGGCTATTCGTGTGTTTTGGGGGAGGTGCAAGGAGTTGAGTTCAGAGGCAAGGCACTTTTATAATATAGCCAGCCAGGGACTATCATGTGAAAATGGAACCCTGCTGCCTCAATGTATTTACCAACAGAAGTGAGAGAGGTATATTTATCTCCGCTCAGGGCCCCTCCAAGGAAGAGCCGGCAGCTATTACTGATCAGAAACAGGGCCGATCAAACTAAATCTCTCTAAATATATGTTGATGCTGCGCGCTGACATCCGGCAATATAAGGGGTTCACACGCATTCAGTTCAGTTCGCCACGCGAAGCTGTAGTCTCCAGAGGGGTGCAGCCCAGCAATAACACTCTGGCGGACATTACTGATTTATTTTGTCCGAGTTAGGTTCCTGCGGAAAGCGGTCAAACACAGCAGCACATCTGGAACCTTGCTTCAAAATTCCACAGAAATCAGGGGCACACCGGGGCGTAACTTCACAATTTTCTAAGAGGCAAAATGATTTTCAGACATGCTCTTGACTCAACTTCTTTGTATTAATGTGAACATTTGATTTATATTTATGTCAGTTACGTCTTTCTGAGTATGTGATTTACAAATCATGTATATAGCTCAGAATACAAAGTGAATGTTTTGCACACTTAATAAGTGTTTTCAAAACCCTACCTTGTAGGTGACGTTCAGACATTTTCAGTGGGCTCACAACTCAATTAACATTTTCGCTTGATTGAAACTCGTGCCCTGTAGGCTAAATAAGGCTCTCTGCAGCAAAAGAGTTAACATACGGAGCTATCTTGTATAAACTAAAACTCTGGGTCGCACAAACCTATGTAACTAATCAGACCTATGACCAGAGATTACACACACATTTCTCTAACAAGTGTATCAACCACCTTAAATATTTTGCCCATGTCATACCCTACAACTCAGCTCTGTGCTCCAGGTACATTAATCTTCTAAGAAGTCTTAAAATGCAGTGTATTTGTGACCAATGAAAGAACTCTGAATATCTTCATTATTATGTTTGTTAATAATTTATTTGGGGTTTCAGTTTGTAAAAAAGAATGCATTTGATGACAGTCATTGCACAGCGCCCCATGACGCCACCCCCTACCTGACAGAACATTCATGCTCCCAATGTTTAGGTTCCCGGAGTATTTCTTCTATATCCAGCGTTCTTAGACTGTGGGAAACATAAGCCCAGATGAGGAATATAACTGTTGGCGGGGTCACAAATGTTGACTGTGGGCACCGACAGATTGACGGATGTACTGGTAACACTGATGTTACTGCCTAATGGTGTTATGAGCACCCCCTCCACACACACACTCTAGCAGCTAAATTGTAGTTTGCCTTTGGGACCCATGGGCATGTAACTGAGACCTGCTAATCAATCAATCAATCAATCATGTCACTTATAAAGCGCACTACATACCCGCGAGGGTCTCAAGGCGCTGGGGGAAGAGGTGGGTGGTGCTGCTACTGATCGAAGAGCTTTGGTTAGTTCTTCATAGGCCTCATGTACCTTAAGTGAGAAGATAAAAGCTTATAAATAGCACTTTAAGGGTGTAGCATGATGTTGTAATCAAAAGAAGTCCAGTAGTCCAGGGTAGACTACGTAAGATGTTTATTTAAGTAGATGGTATGAAGAACCCCATCAGGAGCAGCCTTCCTGCTGCTCAGCCCATTCTCCAACTGCCTCACACTCAACCAACATTCCACAGCATCACCACACACCCCAACATTCCACAGCATCCCCACACACCCCAACATTCCACACACCAGTCACACTTGCTGGGCAGCAGGTATTACACATGACAGACGTCCATTCCCTAGAAGTTTGCTTGATATCATCCCTGATCTCTTTATGCGTCAATTAATTACAGTTTTGCTGCTCAGTCAAATAAAGTTATCACCACGGAAATACGTAGCTATTTTATTTTACTTAAATTCTTCAGCCACTTTCAACGAAGTTCTCATTCCCTTGTTTAATCCTCATTATTTGCAGAATGTATCTTGAATAAGCTATCTCTTTAGTCTATAAATAATTTAAATATTCAGAACTTAAAAAAGACTTGGTCAATCACGTGGTTAATAGAATTAGAAACTGCTCTTTAATAAATGTAAACAGGGCATGCCGTGTAGTTTTTACAGTGATTGACAAGAGATGAGGCATCTGGCAGTGAATAACATAGGAGGGCGGTGAAGGCTAGTAGTGGGAGGAGAGCTGCGAGCAGCCGCTGGGTGGGGGCTCGTTGTGCTGCAGAGGGGGAGTGAGCTGGCTCCCGGGCGAGGGAGGAGCAGGATGCGGCACAGCTGAGGGCAGGCGGCTTAGTCTGCTGTCGGAGGCGGCTTCACCGGACAGGGAGCTTTCGGGGAACGTGGCCCTAGTCAACAGGGACATGGCCTCCATGTCGGCCGCCATCGCCGCGGCCCGCACCGTCTCGGGCTCAGGGAATCGGCCGCTGGATGAGCGGGAGCGCAAGCGCTTCACCTACTTCTCGTCGCTGAACCCCATGGCCCGGAAGATAATGTTGGAAAAGGAGCGGATCCGGGAGCGCTGCGGACCGGCCTGGGAGCGGATGGAGCCCCGGGAGCAGGAGCAGCTCATCAACAGCAGCCTGGTGGACCCGCAGCTGGAGGCGCGCTACGCCCTCCACCGGGGACCCGAGGCAACTGCGGGAGAGCCCGGCACTTGCAGCGTCTATCCGACCCTGCGCCCGCTCACCGGGCAGAAAGTGGTGCACTTTGGGGAGGAGGTGAGTCCTATGCGCTTTTTGACCAGCCCAACCCTCAGTCGCTGGACGGGGGGGTTATGGAGGGTGGGGGGAGAGAGCGCTGCAGCACCCACCTCCCCCAAACATCCATGCTGGAGTTCAAAAAGTGACTAAGATGCCTTCAATTTTTGTTTTTATCTAGTCACATTTGCTGTGTGTTCAAAGACGGAGTTCAAATGTAAGGCTGTCTTCTGACAAATTGCTGCTTATTCGTTTACCACGGAGACTGATGTTTATTCTTCTTTCTCTAACCGTGACAGTCTTGTTGGTGTACGGGAAGTGTGAAAGGAAAGGCTGTATGTACAAAATGTTACAAAATATCAGCAGTTTGGAAAACGCACACGGAGCACGTTTTGGTCATTTTGAAGTGTGATGGAAGCAAAGATTTTAATAGGATCAAGACACAACTTTTCTTTGCGCAAAGGATAAACATTTGCTGAAACCCAATTCCCACACATTATTGTTTTCTGTGCTGTATTGTTTTATTATTTAAACTGCATATTTGTGACAATTTTAATGCAAATGTGCTGTCTGTAAATGACAGTGCACTATCTCGCTCTGCTATAGTATTATATTTGCGACTGTGTGCTCCAAATTGCATCATCGGCTACATACTACATCCTGCCCACCTATCCATTCTTCTTCTGAATGAGCGTGACTCATTTACTATACCTGCGGCCCCCTGCTGAAAGACCGCAATGGGCTGCTGTTCAGTTGCAAGAGCACTAATAAGCAGAAAATGTTAAATAAACAGGAACACATTTTATTTACATGATAACTGAAGTAAAAGAAAAGAAGCAAATAAGATGACTTGCACCACTTAACTTTAGGAGCACATTCAGTTTCTAGGACCTCTTGCAACAAGCATGTAAACATTTGATAAAGTCTCTTCAAAATAAAAACAAAAGTGTATTCCATAAACACGCAGAAGTATTTCACCTTATTACATCAGATTTATTGAGAAGTATTATTTTAAAAGTGATAGTTGAAAAAATAAGTAGAAACATTCAATCCTTCTCCCACCCTAACAACAAGACCAAGTGTGAACTAAGAAGCTAGTGAGTTGTCACATGGAACCCTCGGGGTGGCCTGGGTTATTATACACAGACATTATAGTTTCTTAAATCAGCCACAAGAAACCTTTTTGTACAGCACAAATCCTGAGCACATATTTCATGGTGCTCCTATATGTGATCATGAAGAAAAAGTGAAATAAAACAATTGCCTAGTATCACACCATTTGGTCATGTATTGATCCCATACTTCTGGTTTCACATTGTGCAATCCTATTTCATTCCAATTCAATAATCAAGTTTTCCTTTTTATACTTGACTCTCGCAAGGTAGTGATAGCAAACCGAGAAGTCTTACCCCAAGGTCCAGTGGAGGGATAGTGATTCAGATACAGCATAACGCAGTATTGTCAAATCTATGACTCTTACAGAGACTAGGGGCTTTATTTATAGGGCAGTATTAAATGAAACCCTAAAAATAACTCCATGACATACTGACACCATGTATATGCTATACTTCCCCTACTCCCACCTTACCCCCCTCTACCTCCTCTCCTCAAAACCCACTGCTAATCAGCTGGCATTAAAGTGGCCCTCGGGCACACCACAGACCATTCTTTGAGTCATCCCACCCACCCATTCTCATTGTTGCTTCCCCCCCCTCCCACCCACCCATTCTCATTGTTATTACACCCCCTCCCACCCATTCTCATTGTTGCTTCCCCTCCCACCCGTTCATCCACCCATTCTCATTGTTGCTTCCCCCTCCCACCCACGAGGCCTTGATGTTGCTTTTCCCACCGGTTCTCAATGTTGCTTTTTCCCCTTCCTTCCCACTCACCCTTTATCGATGTTGCTTTTGCCCCCTCCCACCCCTTCTCAGTGTTTCTTCTTCCCTTCTCACTCCCATGCTCCTGTTGCGTCTTCCCCTCCCACCCCTGTGCTGGCTTTCTTCTTATAAGGAAAAACCATATCACTCTGCTAATGTTAACAGCTCACAGCCAACAGACTGTCTCATCCAGTGAGAACAGTTCCCTGCATTGTCACTGCTTCTCGTTGATGAGATGACCTACCGTGCAGACACTGTGCCTGCCCCTAATTCAGCACAATGCAGCAACTCATGCTTTAGGCACTGGGCTTCCCACAATAATAACTAGATCAATATTCATTTTAGGCTTCACCATTCTGTGGGCACATTGCCCTGTGATGAACAGTTTAAAAGGTGCAGCAGTTTCGTGGGGCAAAAACTTCATCCGGTCCTTCCACTGCTTGCTGCTTTCAGAGGCACTTTTTTCCTTTTCCTTATATCCCCTTCCTCCCTCACCCCTCCCGCATTGTTGCTTGCCCCCCACTCTCCTTCTCCTTTGTTGCTTGTCCTGCCCACTCCTCCCCCTTCAATACTTGCCCTCTCCCATCCTGCCAGAAACAAATGCGCCCAAAAATAGCACCAATGGGTTTCAAGATGCTAAAAAGATGCAGTCAGTGCTTCCTGCTCTGCATGGCCTTTTTGGCGCTGTCTTCATGCTTGTCCAACACTGTGAACTTCTGCTTGGACGTAAGATAATTAAATATATATTTTTTGTGAAGGCAGAGAATAATCCCGAACATTCTCAACTAAAAACGTGCACCCTGTGATGCGATTTTTAGAGGTGGCACAAATAGGCGCACAACAACAGTTTGCCTTTGCTGAATTTTTGGGTTCTTTGCAGCAGAGAGCAGAAGTTGGTAAGTGAAAGCTCTCCAGAGTCATATCTCTGAACTACGTCGCAGAAAGTACTTGCATTTTTCAACTGGACACCCATTGAGTAGCCAAGCCTTCTTTATGTTTTTGTTGTTTTAACGAGGAATCTGTGTTTTGTTTCTTAGGGTGCATTATTCCCTTGCCATATTTTGACACCCAAGGTGTGCACCATGGCATGCATTTCTTTGGTTTCAGCTCAGAGGGTTGTAGCTCAATTGAATTTCCTAGAGCTTCTTTTCTGTGGAACATCACAACGTCCCCAAACACTTGAGTTGTTTTGCAAGTGCTCAGCAGGAATCATTTGGTCCAGAGGCACACGCTTATAAGCTAGATGTCTGATTGGTGCAGGTTGTTGCAGGTGATGGGTACCTACAGTAACCCTGGGCGGAGTTCGCTGAGTTGCACTACGCAGAGCTACGCGAAGTGCAAAAAAAACTCAGTCGCACTACGCGGAGCTCCGCAAGCGGCGGAGTACGGTAGGAAAATACAGTTCGCGGTGATTGCACAGTGCCGGATACTTGTCCACACTGTGCAATCATTGCGAACAGCACCATGCACAGCGCAAGCTTACCTTTTCTGCTGCACGAGTAGAATTTTACTCGAGCGGCAGCTTTCTCAACGCGAACGGGCAGTTTCTCAACGCGAGCGGTCGCGAGCATACGCGACCACTCGCAATGAGAAACCTGACCTCCCTGCGTTGAGAAATCTCGCCGGGAGGTTTATTTTCCACGCTCGCGCTCGTCAACTTGATGTTGGTGATCGCGAACGAGGAAAAATCTCGCCGGGAGGTGGATTTTCCTCGCTCGCACTCGCCAACTTGACGTTGGTGAACGCGAGCGAGGAAAAAAACTCCGCTCCGCAAAGCGGAGTTTTTCGGAACTCCGCGAGCTCCGCGTAACGCGGAGTGCGGGAAACTCGGCGAGCAGAGCGGAGTTCACTGCCCAGGGTTCACCTACAGTCATTTTTATGCCCTTTGATGCAGAGCAAGGCAGGAAAGAGACAAAGGAGGAGGAAGAGAATTTTAGGAAAATGTTGGCAAAGAGAGAAGGCAGGAATGACTAAGAACTTAAAAGATTGAGATAAAGCGACTGGGAGAGCAGAGAGGAGAAAAGAGGCATTAAGTGAAATCAAGAATAGACAGCCTTGGTTTTCAGCAGCACTGGGAGATATTCTGGGCCCTTGTACTTGTATTTTTATTTGGAAATGGTAAGTTGTCATAAAAATGTGATTGAGAGGAAATTTCAAGATCAACGCGCATAGACTTAATGTTTCTACAGCCTAATTTGGTTAGAAAACAGTCCCAAATGTAGCCATACAGTGGACCAGATGTAGACCTTGTTGTTGACATTATATAGACATCAGCTACTCTGAGTACTGTATATTACATTTTCATGAGGTTTCCTCCAGTTGTTTATATCTGTCATAATTGAAGGCTATCTTTTGACAATGAATGGCCTTTAAGTTAATAAATCTTCAGAGTGCTAGATTTAAAACTTGAGTGATTACCTTTGTCATACCGGTCAGTCGAAGAAGTCTGAATGTATTTACCAAGTTATTCAATCAGTGTGGGATCCTTTATTCCTAATGGCCCTGGGTTCAACGGCCTGTTCCTTGTAATGCCACCCCTCTCTAATAGAGTGTACCTCATTTCTCTTTTAGATTGCTTATAGCGTCAGCCCTTCTACCAGAGCGTTGAGAGGATGTTGGCATGAGCTGGCCGCACTAGAAGGTGGAAGAATATAGGCTCATTTGCTGCTCAGTGAGGACAGTCTTCTCTCTGATGTGACATTCCTTGTCAGGACCAATACAGTACCTCGCCCTCTGACCCAGATATGTCTCCTGGTGGGATTCTGGGGAGTGATGGTAGGGTGGAGAGTGAAAAAAGGCAAATTGTACTTCCGGCTTGACCGACTTCTTCTCTCATGGGGATATTGTCGCCACCTCTCGACAGGTGACATTTTATCAATGCCCATTCCTTCTGCTGTCTATTCACGAGCAGCTCATTTATTTGTTTCTACACTCCCTCCTGTACATGTGTTGTATTGCTATGATTCTTGAAGGGAGTGTGAGTAGAGCACATCTCTGTGCTTCCTAGAATGATGGTAGCTGCTGATTTCTCTAAAGTTAATAGGGACAAAGCTGTTTCGGTGTATGCTTTTTTAATTTATTTATTTTTATATTAAGCTGAAATGCTGGCTATTTATTTTGCATGCACGCATGGTGCCGAGTTAGATGGTAATCTATTTCCCAACTGTGTTATAAAGAGTTGAATTGACATTGTAACATTAGAGACGGCTGCAGTTTGATTTATTCATGCGTCCTTCACAAATCATAAAATGCATGCCACAACTGAAAAGCTTGTTTAATAAACTTCTCAAGTAAAACGGCCACATCAGTGAATTTATTTTTGAATTTCACATATTTTAATTGCAACCATGTGGTGGCCACGTTTAGGTTCTGTTTTGTTTTCCTATTTTTACTTTTTGTGGCATGTGCTGAGCTTGCCATGGACAGACTTAAAGACTTTAGCAATGCTTCTTTTAACTCTATTTATGCAAGTAAACAGTGTAAACGACCCATGCAAAACTTTTGTCCTAATTAGACATTCAAGTTGCACAGTAATTGCACGTTCTATAGCAGTGGCATTTGGAGCAGACTAGATAAAATGATACTTACATTACATACGATTCTTTAACACCAGAGTTACAATTATGCTGTAGTATATCAAACCAGAGTACATAACCTCCTTACCATGTTGCTTAGCCCTCACTGTTAGCCACAACATTGTCATTCCAAACCAGTTTAAGTCTTTAATATCGAGCATCACGTCTGTACTAAAATGGCCTAAAGTTAGTCTGGATAGCCTTCGGTTGTTCTTTGAGATGAGCAAGTTTTCCAAAGTGCTCTACTTCATCGTGGTATTCGTTCCAGTCCCTTACCATTCTGCAATTCTAAAAGGACCATTTCTCAGCCAACTCAAAGAAACCCTGTGTTTAGCAAGTAGTACCAGCACAAGCCCCAAGACATTTTCTTTTACACAGCTTCAATTTTTTGGAGTTGAACACACTCAGTACCTGTTGAAAACGCCCATAATTTACAATACCTCTTTTGGGACTTTGGAACAATATTCCAATGTCACCGGGTATTCCAATGCTCTGTGCAGACACCCTGCATCCGGGCATATGCAGTTTGGGCACTGAGGACAATGGCTGTGACCAAATGTACTAATGGAGTGTGGTGTGATATTACACCTAGTTAAACATTTGTACCGAACATTTGAATCTCATGTTCAGCAAAAGATCCTTGGTGTGGGCACATGCCCTTTCCCAATATTTCATGCTAATCAAATGTTCCTAGTCCTTGTTCTCACTTTTCCTCAGCCCTAATGTACTGAATGGCTATAAAATGTGGCTGTAGTGCCTTTATCCTGTCTCTTCGGAAGAATAAGAATAATGATTTACAAATGGAAAAGATTGCAAGAATTCCTTGAGTAATATTTTTTGATGGACTTATGCCAGCCTGAAATATGGACTGTTATTATTTAAGTCTGCTAAGGTCACACAAATCTGTATTATAACCCACAAATGTACATTCAGGCCTCAAACTCATATAAATGTTACCAGACCTGCAGGTCTAGTGACTTGGATAATTTACTAAACTTAACTGTAATGCTCTTGATCCGTAAACTTGCCTCAAATTGTGTGATCCTAAGCAAATCTTTTATTTCACCTAGCCGCCTTCTTCTGTCACACGAGCACTTTCAAATATGTGATTTCAGCATGTCTGCTGTATAAAAAAAAAAACCAGTTTTTGTTTGATTTAATAGACTAAATCTTTGCTCCATATATAATATAAGCTAGCCCACCGAGAGGGTACAGATGACCTCTGGCTTGCCTCTTAGTTCACTAATAGCATTGTCATCAGGGCGGGGCAGAAATGTTTCTCAGTTCATGTTTAAAAACTCCCAACTTGTAATAAATATATTACTAAAGCATGATGTGGTTGAGCCCTGTCTTTTCCAGACAGCACATTTTCCATTGAAATGGCTACAAAATTTCCCATTGTTATGCAGTTCTACTGTTAAAACTATATAGAGTACAAACGATAATGTGTGGAAATGAGGTTTCAGCAAATGTGCAAACGATGAACACCACCAAGTAAAGTGTTATGATTTGTTTTGATCCTATTAAAATCTTTGTTTACATGACACTTCAAAATTACAGAAAAGTGTGGTTTCCTGTAGATATATTTGTAGATTTGATTTACAAGCTATTTAAATGTTGTTAGAAAAAAATCCTGGCATCCTAAAGCCTTTCATTTCACGATCTCTCCACCGCACCCAGCATGATTGTCAGACAGTTTACTTTACAGAACCCCCTAACTCTGCAGATCACTTCAAGTAGGTGATAGCTGTGAAGGAAGATGGCTCTGTTGCTTGTGAGCTCCTGACATACCTTTGTTCAGTCGATGACTAGAGGCTTTCCATATGGCTCCAAGATTGGCCCCATGATTGTTAGTTATACCCAAGCCACACAAGGCCAAGAAGTTATTTGAATCTTACAGACCCATCCCACTACTTAACACTGAGACTAAGTTACTTGCTAAACTCCTTGCACTCCCTTTAGTCAAAGAAATGACTTCCCTAATACATGAGGATCAGACAGGGTTCATGCCGGGGAGGGCGACCTGGCTGAACTTCCGGAGACTGCATAACTGGCTTGACGAGATAGACATGAATGGAACCCAATGGCCATTTTGTCCTTGGATGCCAAAAAGGTACTGGACTCCATTGACTGGGTGTATTTGAGTCCGACTCTTAAAGCTTTTGGGTTTGGCCCTAAATTCAGCAGACAGGTGTCACTTATACAGGGCCCCAGTGGCAACAGTAAAAGTTAATGGAGTGCTTTTGGATTAGTTTGTACTGTGGAAGGGGTAAGAGGCAGGACTGTCGACTCTCTCCACTTCGTTGTATGTGTAGAACTCTTGGCGAGATTGGTTAGAGTCCATGCAGTCATAGAGGGATTCTGGGCAATCACTGGGGCAGCAGAAAAGGTATTGCTGTAAGCATACGATGTCCTCCTGTACCATGCTAACCCTGAGATGAACATCCCGACAGCCATGTCAATATTCCGGTCATTTGAAGATTATGTTTGCTGGACTTGAGTTGGTTGTGTCTAGAAGGGATATTGCCGAGGCATGGGGTAAGAGTTGTGCACATACAAAGCAACAATAGATGACTGGTAGGAACACATGGATGGAGGTGGAAAGGATGGTATATGAAGGGAGGGGCTGCCTGAAGAAGTTTGAGAAGACCTGGTGGGAGGCGAGGGTTGGAGAACGTATTAAAGGTTAGAGTGGAAGGGTAAGGCCCTGTTGGCAAACTTCACTGGATTTGGGGGCACGGGCAACAAGTGAGATAAATACAACACTGAGATGACTAACACAAAGTGAGTTTCAATTCTTGGTCTTATGGGAGGTGTGATGGTGAATATCGATGGGGCTGTGGTTGATGTGTCGTTATAGTACTGAAAAATTCAGAGCAACATTAACGTGTAATCTGAGTTATGTGATTTTGAAACTGTGACTGTAAAATGTTATAATGTTGCAAATAACTAAAAAAAAATACGAAAAAAGAGTGGCCATGTTGTGACCTTGGTTTGTGGAGCCCTCTGAGACCACTCTGCAGAGATAAAGTGGCCGAAGACCAAAACTGATCTGAGACTGACCAGCCTCCTTGTTGTGTAGTGAAGGAGTTTTTAAGGTGGTTGAGATTAATTCAAGGATTCCATTCATCACCTTGTTGTTTTTGCATTCACCCTCATTGTCAGCTCCTTTCTTGCAAAGGAAGCTTCCACACCTGGGGCTGTATTACATCAAGTGCCACGGGGGCGCAGCGGGCGTTCACGCCCACTTTGCGCACCCCTGGGGCACTTTGGTATTACAGAAGGGGCCGCAGACACTTGTGCGGCCCCTTCTGTAATACCAATAGCGCTGGCGCACGTAAAGCTCCAGCGCCATCTATCGTCAAGAGGGCGTTCCCTCATTTGCATGGGGGCGTGCCCCATTCAAATGAGGGAATCCCTTTGCCTCTGCGCTCGCCCCGTATTACTGACGCAGGGTGTAAACCGGGTCCTATGGACCCCCCCAGACATCCCCTTGCAGGCGGGTGCAGTCACTGACTGCACCTGCCTGCACGGGGATCTATATTCCCTTTTAAAAGTGCAGACGGGTTGCGCCTGCACAGTGACACACTGAGGGGCTATAAAGCAGCTGCTCTGTATTTCATGTGAATGCGCTGCCCCCAGGGCAGCAGGAGTTTGCGGCAGCCATGGGGGCAGCGCATTCCCCATAATGTGGCGCACTTTCCTTTATTGCCCCGGGCGCACTGTTTTAAAGGTGCGTCCAGCGCAATGAAGGAAAGTGCGCCGCATGTGTAATGCGGCTTCAGTTTGGTATGATTCTGTTGAAGGTGTGAGTGTAGAATGCAAAGAAATAGCATATTCAGTGGTCTACTGCAAAAAAAAGTTGCCACTAGGTGAGGAATTTGCAAATATGAAGATAACACTAAATGACAAAAAGTTAAGACGGCACAGAGGTTCTGAAAGGCCTAACGGAAGAGCTACCAGATCTGAAAGGAAGAATGCAAGAGAGAAATCTTGGCTCTGTCAGCCAGACATGCCTCAGTAAATAATACCGCTAAAGATAGAAGCATTCACTGCCAATTATTTATTTCTAACACAGGCGGATTTTGTGAGCATTTCCAAGATGCCATTGGCTCACATTGAGTTATCCTTTGTCCCTGTTAGAAAACTACCAAATCCGTCGGGCATCCACCAGATGTGCAGTCTGTCCTTTGCTGGCAAAGTGCAGAAAAACCCAGCTTTGCCGGCCATCAATATATGATCACTTGCCGATCATTGAGAAGGTAAACTGCAGACCCGTGCAATTAAATGCCAGTGTCTAGAATGTGAAGAGGTCTGGGGTGGAGCAGTCAGGGAAAATGCCTCGTATCCGAAGAGACTGGTGCTGCCAGTTTCTTTTTCTCTTGCTTATCCTCTTCTTCCGCAGAGGATGCTTTAGTCCAACGCAGTCTGTAACCCACCAGGATAATCGCATATTCCTTTGAAATTCGTGCACTAGGGGTTCTCCTTCTCTTACCACAGAAGGTCTGCAGCATGGTGTACATTCTAAAGAAAATTTGAACTTGAAATTAAAGTGAAGGAAAATGGCAGCTGTCTGGTGGAGACAAAAATAAATGCGTTACAAATACCTGAAGCGCCCTCCTTGCGCCCTCCTTGCGAATGTGTTTGAATTTAGAGTCAGAAATATTTTGTGGGTTCTCAGTGTTGGTGAAAATACACGTTGGTGGTAGTGCTGCTTGTGCATACTGCTGCTTTCGTGCCACACATCATGGATGGTCGATAAATCCTAGCATTTATAACTCGATGTTTCTAAGTGGTTAAGCAGCTTCATGGGGAGAGCCGAGCCACGAGCCTGATTGGTTCTGAGATCCAAAGAAGGATCCATGGACACTTTTATCATGGAAGTAATGCAACAGCTGTTCTGCAAAAATAATAAGAATAATTTTTAGAATTCATGAAAGTTTAGCATGTATGTTAAATTTTAATGCACTGGATTATATTTTAGCGGTGACATTTTTAAAAGGAAGTGTCTAAATGCAAATTTAGAAACGTTTAAGAGTCCACCATTATGCGTGGACGGCGATGCCTCAGGGACCCAAGAGACAAGTCAGTATGTCATGCGCGCTGGAAATATCGCTGTTAGAAATGGGATTTCTGGTTGGCTAGGGCAAGCGCCTAAGCCAGGCAGAAACCACCACTCTAGTCACGGCAAGGGAGTTACACACTGAAGATAACCCCTGCTCACCCCCTTGGTAGCTTGGCATGAGCAGTCTGGCTTATCCCAGAGGCAATGTGTAAAGCGTTTACGCAACACACGCACACAGCAGCGACACACTAGGCACACCACAAAAGCAACTCCACACAAGGTTATATAAAAAATAGCCTTTGTATTACTCATAAAACACCTTAAAACTCAATCACATATATACACTGTGCCACCTGGCACTAGGTATCGCTTTACAGGGGATTATATACATTACAGGGCCAATCGGGCCACTGTCATCACCATTAGAACACACAAGTAGTGAAAAATCACAACCAGTAACTACTGGTAACATTGCATGTACCATACACACATTATGCATCACATCTTAGGCATACATCCTAAATTACCAGTGCACCCCCTTAACACTCACGAGGTGCACACATCACCTTAGGGACTTAAGCCCCACCACAACACAAGGTAACCTCCAGGCCAACTGGCCTTCCTCGGGGGGGCCCGTCTTGGGCTGTCCCGTAGTGCCCTCTGTCCCAAAGTCAGGGCTCTTTGAGCACGTGGCCTTGTATTAGCCACCAGGCTGCCGATGCAGCAGAGTACTGGCCCCAATGGGCCGGTACACAAATGGGGTCAAGGGTGCAACTCACCCGTGTCTCCTTGTGGACATCAAAATGCCTCCCCCACGTTGCAGCTGCCCGCGATCTGGCGGTGCAGCTGGGAACAAGCAAAATAGGCACCAACAGTGTGCCCTCCAAGCCCCACTCACCGGGGCTTCTCGTGTTGGCCAATATGCACACCAGGACGGATGGGGTCACCGGGGGAGCCCGCGAGCCTCCGGTCCTCTTTTCCTGGGGTCCGGTGAGCCTGCGAGGCTCTGTCTCCAATGGCCGGCACTCAGGGCTCTCCTCCTCAGCACAGGGAGCCCCGCTCACCGTCAGACACCCACACGCCTGACTTCCTGTCTTTCACCTCTGCCGGCGACCGGGCCACAGGCCGGACTTCCGCAGGGAGCCTGCAAGGGTCCGTCTCCTTCTGTGGCCACGCGGGGGTCGCCTCAGTACGGAGCAAAGTCTCCGTCGACCCCCCCCCCCCGTCTCCTTCTCTGGCAACACACGGGGCTCTCACCGGCACAGGGGAGCCCCGCCCTCCTCCAGGCACAATCTTGCCTGACTTCCGGTGGCCACGTCCGCTCCGATTGGTTCGCCGTGCGTGGTGCGGCCCTGCCCACAACCAGGCAGCCCGCCTGGCTTCCTGGATGCCGCGATTTCACTGAGCGAAAAGTCTCCGATTTTGCCGTTTTCGGGCAACGGCGCCCGCCGCTCTGTGGCAGATAGAGCCCACTCCTTGGGCTCAAACCTCAGGCCCATGCTACCCTACACTGGGTAGGCCACCAGCGCTGCCTCACACAGGAGCGCTCCTCCACAGGCAAGGTTGGAGCCCCTCTCCTTGGGCTCAGGCAATGAAGATGGCGCTAAGTCTAACGTTCCCTAGGGCAGAGCTTGTAAGAAGCCACTCCGGCACTGGAATTAAGAGCAAGGAGACGATGTAGGTCGGAGACGTGTTTAATGAGAACAGACACGTCTAACAGGATAGAAGCTCATACAAGAATGCCGTAACAACATTCTCTTCCCACTTCCCAAACTTCCACAACATTTGAAAGAATACAACTAAGATAGGCGCGAGGCAGCCACGAGCAGTGACAGGAAAGACGTGCTTGTGTCTGCCACGCACCAGAGCACCCAACACACCTTCCCCCCCTTACAAAAAATAAATAAAAAATTTAATTCATAACAAAATCTTTAAATCTAGCAGGAAGACGATGATTTCGCGCAATCCTAGGAGAAGAAATGTTATCATCAATAGGACATGAGACATGGGTCCACAAATCATTGTTGCCCAACATCTAGAAACACATTACTGTCAGAATCATCTTGACGGTTCATTATCCCTTTGAAAAGAGAAACTCTATTAAAGTTCCATACACTTCCACCCTCAATTCTGACAGCATTCTTGAAGACCTGGACAACTCTTTTGGGAACTGACCAAACAGGAAGACCCTTGGCAACCCTTTCTTTTCTTTTTATACGTACTAAATCACCATTAGCAATATCACATTTGCTTACAGAACCCAATTTATTTTTCATGGTTTGTTTCATTTTTTGCTTGTACGCTTCAACTCTTTCCCGAACTATTTTATAATCCACTTTTGAAAAATCGTTCCCTTCACCGAGATTCTTCTTCAACCACCAAGGAATAAGTTTAGTACTGGGCTTGCGTCCTCTCGAGTTCGAAAGGACTAACTAAAGTAACGGAATTAGGAGAGGTCCTGTACGCTAATAACATGGATTGTAGGGCATTACGCCAATTCAAACCCCTCTTAATTGAGAGTTGAATAGCCTCTTTCACAACACGGTTGAAGCGTTCAACCTGACCATTGGCCTCAGGATGGAAAACAGCAATTTTTCTATGAGTAATTCCACATTTTTCTAAAAAGCACTCCATGTCTTTACTAACAAATTGGGGTCCATTGTCTGTGACAATCTCTTGAGGGATACCCTCTCTGCAAAAAATGTCATCTAGAAACGCAATAACATTTTGAGAAGCTTAAGCTTAACGGAGGAAAATCCGAGATTATGCTACTGGGCAATACCCTGAGTTTTAAGTCCTGTTCCATGTGGCCTCCCTGCATGGGTCCAGCCCCGGACCCGAAGTCAGAAATTAAGAGCCTGGGTATATGGTTGGACCAGGTCTTGAGCTTTAGGACGCAGGCCAGGAAGACGGCAGGCCTTTGCAATGGCCTACTCAGAATGGCCCGAAAAGTTCTGCCCCTCCTCCAACCTCAGGCCAAAAAAGTACTGGTCCAGTCCCTCATACTCTCTAGACAGGACTATGGGAATGTTTTGTATTTGGGCGCCCCCATCTCAGTAGTCGCCAAACTCCAATCGGTTCAAAACAGCGCCGCCAGACTACTGACTGGAACTGCCAACAGACAATCTGCAAAACCCGCTCTTCGTTCCCTCCATTGGCTCCCAGTACAGGAACGCATTAGATTCAAGGCCCTATGTCTGGCGCATAAGTCTATGCAGGGGATTGGGCCACCCATTAATTCAACCATGATACGCCCTTATAAAGCAAGTAGGAATCTCCGGTCAGATAATCTGTATTTAGCAGAGATCCCGAGGATTAAGAGGTCCAGAAGTGGTGGTCGTCTGGAAGCAAGACATGCAGACATTGTTCGTCCTCCGCCTGGAGCCATCAAGAAAACAAGAGGCTTATGGTCAGTTTTAATGGTGAATTTTGTGCCCCATAAGAAAGAACTGAAATGTTCTGCTCCCCAAACACAGGCTAACAGTTCCTTCTCAATGACTGAATAATGTTTTTCTGCATCTCTTAAAGCCCTGGAAGCATAAGCTACAATCTAGTGACCGCAAGAGATCTGAGAGAAGAAACAAAATCCTCAATAGACTCGTCGGCTCGTTGTTTCCGTGAATAAAATATAAACCTTTCCATTACCACATTTTTCTTTTTACCGTAACGTATGTTGAGTTGTGAAGAAGCATATTCATAGACATTGAGATTGTCAGGATTAGTTAAAGCAGGTAAGGTTTTAAAATCTTTTAGTCCAATTCCTCCTAGACAATGCTTCAACAAAGCAAGTTTTCTTTCGGGCTCGCAATCTCCACCTTCCAATACATCGACATAAGCTAAAAAAACAGGTTCCCAGTCCATGGGAGGTTCACCAGCAGAAGAAAGAAAAGGAGGAGGAACAATACCTGACATAGTTCCCCCCCAAAAAAAATATAATAATAATAATATGAAGATAATTATATGTTGTGAATTGTATTATGGAAAATACAATAAATAAGTACCTTAAATGACATGCGGTGTGCGTATCACCGATGAAATCCTTAAAATATAATAATAGTATTGATGACACACAGTGTGTGTGTCACCGACGAAAAATGCATGGAAATTATTCCTTCGGAAGCAGCTTGCAATGTAAACTCCGATAAATGTGGTAATTTCAAAATGGAGGCACGCACGGAAGTTCAACAGCGTGACCTCACGTACAATGAATGTGTACGTGAATGCGTACAGCACGTTGTGAATAGCAGGTTCGGAAGAAATGCCGTTGCCAGGATACAGGATGTAGACTCGCGGTGAGTGAAGGGAGGCTGATTTGAAACAAAACACCCCCCGAAAGGTTTCAGGTATACGGACAAAAGCAATCCGGAAAATGAAAATAAATACGCTTACTGGAAGGTAGAATGGATGTGCACAGTCCGGTGCAATTGGATATTAATAGTTGGAATGACACTTCCATCCGGGAAAGTTATTCTTGGAAAATCCTCACGATAATTCTGTAAATGTAGAAATTCGGTAGGTAAGTTCCCGCTCGTCGCCAGTGTAAGAAGCCACTCCGGCACTGGAATTAAGAGCAAGGAGACGATGTAGGTCGGAGATGTGTTTAATGAGAACAGACACGTCTAACAGGGTAGAAGCTCATACAAGAATGCCGTAACAGCATTCTCTTCCCACTTCCACAACATTTGAAAGAATACAACTAAGATAGGCGCGAGGCAGCCACGAGCAGTGACGGGAAAGACGTGCTCGTGTCTGCCACGCACCAGAGCACCCAACAGAGCTGGGCACAGGCAGGCCAGCATGTAGGGACCCCCAGGAGACAGCAGCTGGGTCCCATGGCGGGTCCTCCTGACGCCCAGCAGTACTTCAGCTCCAAGCAGGTACACCTTCATGGGGTCATAGCCCCAATACTTATACCCATGTCAGTCTTTGTTCTCCCCCTGGCACAGGGCTCAGTGCCTGGTCCAAACCAGTTCTGGGGGCACTTAGGAACATCCTTTCAGTGCACAAAACACCCTCATTGTTAGTGTAGGCTCTGCCCCAGACACACCACGGGGGGGGTGGAGCCAGCATTGTACAAGGCGGGCACAGACCTATTCAGGGTCAGGGGCGACTCCTCCCACTACTCCAAATGCAGATCAGGCCCATTCAGCCTAGCGCTGACTCACCCAGCCCGTCTGGAGCCACTGCACCTCCCCAGTCTCTGTCACTCCAGAGCCAGACATGCAATACACAACAGGCAGGCACAAAGACACATAGCACACAGAAATGCCAACTTCTAAAAGTGGCATTTCTAAAATAGTGATAATAAATCTGCGCACACCACCACGCAGCATTTATCACCACTATTCCAAACATACCAAACTTGAGCACGCTACTCCTCTCATATCAGGAATTACCACTGAAACACATATCAGGGAATCCCCAATGCTTTCCTATGAGAGGGCAGCCTCACAGTAGTGAGAAACCAAAATGGCTGTTTGTCACTACCAGGACATGCCACACAGTTAAGGCACATGTCCTACCTTTTACCTACAGCGCACCCTGCCCATAGGGCTAGCTAGGGCCTACCTTAGGAGTGACTGATATGTAGTAAAAGGGAGTCACAGACGTGGCATCCACTTTATGTGCCACGTCACAGCGGCAGTAAACTGCGCGCGCAGGCCGTGCAATGCAGAGGCCTGAGACAGGTTTGAAAGGCTACTTTGGTGGGTGGCGCAAGCAGCGCTGCCAGACCACCAGTAGCATTTAATTTACTGGCCCTGGGTATATGAGATACCACTTTACAAGGGACTGATAGGTATATTAAATACGCCAACCAGGTGTAGACCAATCTTACCACGTTTACCATAGAGAGCACATGCACTTTAACACTGAACAGCAGTGATAAAGTGCCCAGAGTCCTAAAACTACCAACACCAGGTCAGAAAAAATACCAGGAGGAAGGCAAAAAGTTCAGGGATGACCCTGCAAAAAGGGCCAAGTCCAACAATTGCCAATATTCTTGCTATATATGGTACAACATTGTTGTCTGGTTATGCCATTTGCAACTGGAATTTTCGTATGCCTCGCGTCCTGTACTGAATTACTCCTAGGCGCTCCTAAATTTGAGGGTCAAAGGAAAGAGGCACGCTAAACTAAAGTGACTTGCATGGGATCATGCAATTTGGTCAAGTGTGGAAGTTATTCTAATCACTGTTGCTTTTTACACGTTGTGCCATTCAGCTGTTAGTTGGATATGCCCTTCTCTGTCGTTTAAATTGTTTAAGGGGCTCAATTAGACCACTTTGTTCTAAAATGACTTCCGCAACAGATTAATTTAACATGTTACAATGACAAGGAATGGCATATATTTGTTAATTTAACTCACTCCCCCCTTACTATATAAACCAAGCGATTCCGAGGAATCTCAATACGTCAATGAAGGAAATAAAATAGATTGTTTAAACGGGGGTCTCACGATCCCACAGAATGGGCGGTTTGGTTGCAGGCCCTCATTGGTTCACACGTGAAGTGCAGGTGGGCTCATGCCTGTGCATATGACAGGGTAGAGGTGAACAGTATAATTAGTGGTAGAATGATGATCCATGTGGGGGAGGGTGATGTTAAACTTGGTCACTGTGAATGATGATAGGATCTTTGTGTTTTGAAGAGTGCCTAAACTTCAGTTTGTGGATGTTGCATAGAAAGAGAGATGATATGAATATATGGAGAGATGTTAATTTCGGGAGACAAACTTGATGTTTGAGGTGAAGTTTTTCAATTGTTACCTGTGTGCCTGTCCCAGTGGAAGTAGTGGACACAATTTTATGTTTAGGGAAATATGATTTGTGTACTTGGGGAAGTCTTCTGTGTGTGGAGGGAGGATTTACTTGTACAGTAAGAGTGGAGATCTTTAAGATTGTTAAAGTGTGTTTGGGGGTGTCATCTGTGTTGAGGGTGAGAGCCAAACGAAATGTGGAGGAAGAGATGATGCATGTGTTGAGGACTCTGGGTACTGTTGTGTGGTAACTTTATCTTGAAGGAATGCTTATATCCTGTAGCTTTCCAAGGAATGTTGTCATCCAGTTCCTATGTTGTTTATATTGGAATCTGTACATGAACAGTTGAGCTCTAGTGCCTGGCCTACACAGATATCATAGAGTTGTTCAGGGGCGGCTGGTGTACACGGGCGAGATGGGTGTCGCCCTGCCACCCTGAGGGATTAAAAAAATGTGAGATCAGACACTGATCAGCTAGCAATAAAGTTTGCTGGCTGCTCGGTGAACAAACATATGCAAATCCGTTTTTTTTTAGGGAGGTGGGGGAGGATGGCCCTTGGCTCTGCTGCACATGCTTTTGGCTGGGCGAAGATTTCTTCGACCTGGAGCCAGAAAGCAGAGCAGTGACGACACACAAGTGGGCAGGATCTGTGTATCACTGCCAGAATAGCTTTTCATTTGGGCGTTATTTGTATAGCCCAGGGAGGAGTCAGAAGCTCCCCATTAATTCCAATGGCGGGGGGCAGGACAGTCCGTCTTACAGAATGACGTGGGGTGTGGCAGAAGCCTCTGCCTCTTCCACGAGACCCAGCAGCAACAGTTGCTTATTGGTGTGCTGGGGCCTGGGGGAGGAGTTGTCCAAATCCAGCATTTTCGAGTTCGACTTGTGCGTGCTTCCCAAGCTGTGTCTGCACTCTGCAGTCCTGCAGTCACGGGGAGCCCAGGCTGCCCGGCTCGAGAACGTTCCAAGGTAGGGGATAAATGTTAGCTAAGCGCACTAGGAGCACTTTTTTATTGTATCAGTGTTAAATATGTTCAAGGAGACTCCTTGGGGAGCCCGACAGTGAGCAAGATCTTTATTTAGGTAGGAAGTCTGTTCCGTCTGTTGTATAAAGTATAATTTGTTAATTGTTTTACTGGTTCCATTTAAAACTGGTTTCAGTTTTACTGAGTTCTGTTGAACCAAATCGTCGTTTTATAAGTAAGTTACACGACACGCGCCTAAAAAACGTCCACATAAATAACTGCGTCATTCGCAAGGCCCCAAACGAATTGTCCCGATGCGACATTCGGGCCATTGGGGGGGGGAGGGGGGTATGTGTTATATCGTAGGTAAGTAGTTCCAGTAGTCTTGGTTAGGTTACAGAAGATAAGTTTATTGATCTTAGATGTTCAGATAGGTTTTCCAGTATAGATGTAATAAAGCCCCACCAGGAGCAGCTTCTCTGCCGCTCAGCCCAGGATCCAACTGACAGTCCCACTCACAGCATACCCAACATTCCAATGACATCACATTCACACTAACATTCTACTCTCACTGGCTGAACAGCAGAGGCAGAGAAACAGGGAAGATGTAAGGTAGAAACCTAGATATAACACACCTTCCCTCTTTATAAAATGAACAAAGAGAAAGCAAATATAAATAGTAACATTGCAGTAACATCACAGTAATACTGAAGAAACTTGCCAGAAGAAGTATAGCAAATTGCACATAAGTTATGAAAAACATGCTAAAATAAGCAAGTAGAAAGGTGATGTAAAAGGAAGCAATAAGGAAAAGAAATTGCAAAATGTAAACGGTAATGCAATGAGTAAACACGAAGATAGAGTAAAGGAAATTGAAAACTAGAAAAGACACACATCTCCTTCCTTAGCAGAGCAAAAAATTGAAGCAAGAAGTTTCAAAAGGAAGGAAATAGTAAAAGAACGTACATACATGAACAAGAAAGAGGTATACCACGAAAAATTAACAAAGAAATAGTGCACCAATGTAACCACCACAACCACAACAACTGGCCAGACTGGCGAGGAGGATGGAAACACTGAACACAGCAGGAAGAAGGAAAACGACAAGAACAAATGTAAGCAAAGGTGACCAGCACCCAAAACAGAAAGCAAGCAAAGGTGAATTCCAAAAGCAGGAAGAGAAAAACACCCAAACAGAAAGCAATCATAAGTAAATAACGGGTGACTTACACCCTACCAGAAATCAAGCAGAGGTGAAAACACAAAATAGTGAATCCCCAAGCAGTAAATGCAAGGAAAATGCGATCTGGGTGAGCTGCACCACACGTAAATCAAAAGTACAGTCACACCTCAAGTTAGACCATGCATGAAAGTGCAAGGAAAATGCGATCTGGGAGAGCTGCACAACATATAAAGCAAAAGTACAGTCACACCTCAAGTTAGACCACGCATGAAAGTGCAAAGAAAATGCGATCAGGGAGAGCTGCACAACATAAAAATTAAAAGTACAGTCACACCTCAAGTTAGACCACATATGAAAACCTGCGCACAATAAAACAAAATCATGTAAAGAATCAGAGGAAAAGAAAAATGCTCCAGGAAAGTGCGATCTGGGTGAACTGAACTACACAGCAAATAAAATTCAGTCACACCTCAAGTTGGACCACGTATGAAAACTTGCGCACAATATAACAAATGCACCGTAAGTAAAAATCATGTAAAGAATCAAAGGAACAAGAAAAATGCTCCATAACAAAGTACAGACTGCAAAACGTAAGAACCTGCATGCCATGCAACAAATACATTACTAACACAGTAGCATGTATAAAGTAATATGATCAAAGGTACATCCAAGAATAAATCAATACAGGTAAATAAGTAAACTTTAGCATGGTAACATAGCAAAAAATCAATGTAGGTATACGTAGAAACATAAAAATGCATAATAATAGAGCACCGTAGTAATGGGAGCCAAAGATGAGAAAATGAACATGGAATAGGCAATATGGCAGTACATTAAAGAAATGTAGCACAGTATTAGTTACAGAAATAAAAATGATAAAGTTGGTATAAGTCTCAAAACAATGAACTAAAACAAATAAAGTAGTCACCGTGGTCCGTAAGAAAACATGCTGGGCTTAAAGAAGATGTAGCGATAAGAAAACAGTACCTTGCTTGAAGATTACCCTATAGAGGACGCTGGCAGTAAGCGCTGTAAGGTAAAAATGAAGAAGAGTGACTTCACTCCTTGAGATATGTCACATCTAAATAAATACAATTGCTCCGGCATGTAGAATGTAAGGCAAAGTGACAGCTCCAAATAAATGATGGATCCCTTGAAAATTCAGTTTCTCAGACGAGAAGTACGGAGGCAGTGTAACTGAAGCGCACTGCGGAGGTGCACAAGACAGCAAGGCCAGGAGAGGAAACTGTCAGCAAAGCCCAGGTGCTGCATGACATCAACGCTTGAAATACTTTATTGGCACGCAAGAAAAGAAAAACGTGGTTGGCAAGATGCTGAAGTACGTTGAATCCTGCGAGACACTTCATATGCTGAGAACAGCTTGATGAGTCCAACCGCAAGATGGCGGCACGTTCGGTGACGCAGTGCTGGGTGGTTGTAGGCAAGTGCGTGCACCCAAAATTGCTGCACGGTAACGCTGAGACGGAGAAGGATTCGAAAGCGTCACTGAAGATCAGAGGATCCACGAGAAGGTAAGAGCGCGTGCTGAGCATGGCGCGCGTTGTTTTTCAAACCACGACAGGACGGTTGAACTGCCAAATGTAGAGGAAACCGAGGCCCATAATTAAATCAATTATGATTTACCTCAAAATGTTCACAATACTTGCCACCAAACAGGATCCATGTAAAGTGTCAGCGAGTAAGCAAAGCTCAGTCTCTGGGGTGTCCAAAGTTGATTCTTGGCATAGTTGATGCTAGTCACTGGTTCCACGAAAGCATCCCAAAATACACAACGGGTTTGGGAAGTGCTCGCAAAATGAAGAGAAGGTACACCTCTGATGTAGAGCCAGGGTACATCGGCAGTTTGTATGGATGGCGCTTGCTCAAATTGCTTGCTGGGTGCAACGTTAGTGTTTCCCATGTAGAAAGAGTAGGTACACAGGATGAGGTACAGGCAGTATTTGGCAGACAAAGGCAGCAGGAATCAGGCAGGAAGAAGATGTAGCAGGAAACATGCGTCCTGTAAAATGGGTTCTTAGATATAGTGCCAATCTTTGAAGATGCCGGATCCACACAATGGTAGAAATTTTTAAAGTAGCAGGAATCAGGTTGGAAAGACATGTAGCAGGAAACATGCCCAGTAAGAAGCAGGCAGTAGAAATCAGGCAGGAAGAAGCAGGTAGCAGGACATTTACGCCTTGTCTATGGGCTGTCCGGTGAATATGGACACTGGTGGGGCGGGAGGGCGTAAGATCCTTAGGTAAGTTCTTTTTTAAGTAAAATCTTGTATAAAAGTACCTTTTCAAGCTTGAAGTGAAGTCCTAACGCATGGTTTTGAATCCAACTCGTCGCCAATTTATGTTATATCGTAGGTAAGTAGTTCCAGTAGTCTTGGTTAGGTTACAGAAGATAAGTTTATTGATCTTAGATGTTCAGATAGGTTTTCCAGTATAGATGTAATAAAGCCCCACCAGGAGCAGCTTCTCTGCCGCTCAGCCCAGGATCCAACTGACAGTCCCACTCACAGCATACCCAACATTCCAATGACATCACATTCACACTAACATTCTACTCTCACTGGCTGAACAGCAGAGGCAGAGAAACAGGGAAGATGTAAGGTAGAAACCTAGATATAACAGTATGACTATGAATATATGTATGTTGTTGGTGCTTGTGGTTAAAGAAAGCTAATAGAACACACTTGCTGCATGCTGATCCTGTTGATCTTGATTTAGATTAGCAGGCCTCTTGTCTCTACTTTCTGCATTCAAAGAAGGGAAAACAGTTTCAGTTTCATCATGAAACCGAAACTGTGTGCCTGCGGGACTGAGCCTGAGGCTCTTATCTTTCTCAACACCAGGCTCGCTCACCCCTTCCAGGCCCGGCATTAATGAATTTTATGACGGTCCTCGGTCCTGTGGCTGTTTATGGCTCCGGGCGCCAGTGCGCCACCAGCCTGATAGCTTGGCCACCTTGAGCAAATTAGGGACGTCTGATACGAGATTCATTGTGAGGGCAGCCGAACCAGATTAGCGAGGACGAGCAATTCACAAATGAGGCGTGAGGACATCCTTAAGAGTGAGGGCGAACAGAAAATTGAAGAGAAGCTTGGGCAACAGGGATATCCAGTGAAGATGCAGATTAGGCGTGAGATTGCTTTCCACTTCTAGATCTGCTAAACAAATACAAAACTAATTAACAATGTGGTTCGGCAGACGTAGCAGCTAGCAGGTTAGAAATTCATAAGAGCAGCAGCTACGAAGTGAGAGTATCGAGATTTTTTCCCCTCTTACCCTCCTTTGTAAATATATATTCTTGAGCCAAGCATTACTTTGTTGGCTAAGTGTTTGTTTATCCATTGTAATGGAGATTATTTATGCTTCTTCACTCGACAGTTTCTTGAAAAGGGCGTGTGAGAGACCTGGTTCCCACATTGACTCCATGTGCCCATCCTCGTCACAGTCCTTGCTGCAAGTCCCACCACTGAGACAGGAGTCCCATTGAACCCGTTTATATGGTTAGTCTTGCCCACTCCCCCAGAAGGCATAAGACAGCTGAACTACCAATACCTACTGCAGCTTTCTTGCATTTCCTGGACTCCTAAGAACCCGGGCTGCCACAGGAAGTAAGTTCTTCCCATGCAAGGATAGCAAGTCACAGGAAGGACGCGTAAAACCAGCTGAGACAAGAGGGATGTATGCAGCCATAGTGTTGCAATCTCCTCAAAGATGTCTTTCGGTGCAGGACTCCGCCAATATTTCTGTACTCACAGTTACTCATATAAAGCTACAAGTGAAGCCTCACCCGGAGTGTAATGGTGTTCTCTTTCTTCCCCTCCACCTCCCATCGGCCCACATTTCAATCAAATAATGACAAACTCAACATTCCATGTTGCATCGTTCTCTCAAGGCTCAGCAGGGAAACGCGAGGAAGACAGTTGTCACTTGTGGAACAGGTGTGGAGTTGAGATGTTCTCGACATGTTTTCCCCATGAAAAGCAAAAGCATGTGAGGTGTGAGAAAATAGAAGAACATAGACAAGCAATGTGGAATTTCAGAGTGTAGGTTAGAAGTGATGACAGTCTGCATGTGTGGCAAAAGAGGCATAGTGGATAGGCTGTGGTGGTTATACTGAATAAGATGGTACCTATGTTATATGACATCTCTTTATTAATGTAATAACTGCAGTTTCACAATTGCTTTATTAACCTTCTTGCTTTCTCACATTAGCTTGAAAATGCACCATTTGCCCACTCTTTTTCAAAATTTTCGCTGGGGAGAACCACCGAACCCCCTGAGGTTGTTCGGGCTTGCACGCTACAGGCGCTCACCACGGTGCACTCAAACACAATTTTTACGCCTCACCAATTTCATATGTCACCAGCCGCCACTGGAGTTGTTACCAATAAACTTCATCCTGTTCAAGAGGAACTTGCTAAGGAGTTTTTACTACAATTTTATGGCGATGAGCTGGCAAAATACTCTACCAATGGGACAAACCTGATGACTGTTCTCTCAAACCTACGCAAAGAAAAATAGTATACTATCATTAATACTTCCCCATCCAAAAATCATTTTCTTAAATTCAATCTTCTCCCTTACTCAAAAAACTTTTCCTCAAAACTGGTATTTTATTAAAAAAAAATTAAACATTGTTTACCTATTGCTCTCAGCAGCTTTCTGCTTCTCCTTTAACTGGCTTTTGGAGTGAGCGCACACCTCATGCTCCTACCAGAGTAGCAATTTAAGCATCGCTGCTACTCTTGGAATGGGCTCCAGGAGTGAGCGCACACCTCAAGCTCTCGCTCGCGCCTTCATTTCCTTTCTCAACAGAATTATTCACACTGCTTTACTTGTGCTGTGATAAATCTGCCCACGCTCTCACTCACATCAACTCCACAACCAAACGCCATGCTAGCAGTCCAAATTAAAGTATCTCACCATATGTTAGAAATGGGGGTTGTGGTTGGCAGAGGTATGCACCCTGTCCAACCAGAAACAACAATCCTAGTCAGGCTAAGCTATATACTCACTAAAAGATAACCTGTGCTCGCCCTCTGGTAGCTTGGTACAGAGCAGTCAGGCTTATCAAATAGACATTGATTTTATGAATAAAAAAAGACCAAAACGACAAAAATCCAATAAGTAGAACCAGAGTTATGATTTTTTAAAGAATATTTGAAAATATAGTGCATAGAGTCTTTAAGCGCCAACTGTCGATATCTGGTCGCGCTTCACCGGGGTAAATCCATAAGTTCAGGCGGGCAGCGATAGAGCGCGTGTCGAATACAGGGACCAGCCTTGGCCCGCTCAAACAGTTCCTTTGAATTGGGAACTGCATCGATGTCCGGGCGAGATGCGAGGAGCAGGGAAACGTGTGGTCCTCAAGCCGCGGACTCGGGGAAAGCTTAGTCGGCGAGCAACACTGAAGATGGGCGATGCATCGGTTTAGAGCCGCGCACTCTGGGAAGCTTCGGCGTCAAGCAGTGCTAAAGATGGGCAATGCTTCGTCGTCGGGTGAAATGCGCCGGTTCCGATCGGCACAACGGCGGTTATGCGTCAGCATCGAGAGTTGAGACACTGAAAAAGTCACTTCCAAGGGACCAGGACTGGATTGGCACCACTTGGCAGGGCAGGTCTCAGAGATGGCAGAGTCCAGGTGTTGTTGCAGGGTTTTAGGAAGTCTTTGATGTCCCAGAGACATCAGAATGGGTGGCAAGCCAGCATGCCCTTGGGGTCACTCTTGTCGTAAGTTCCCTATAGGACCCACTGTAGTTTTCCCTAATGTTAGCCTAACTGCACGTTGTAGGTTGCTTTTGCTTTTCATACATTACAAAGTAACATGTTTGTTTTGCAACACAATATTATTGTAGAAATAGGCTGCATATGTTTTATTATTCTTCTGGGATTCATTCTTGTGCCCTGTTTTTCTCTGTGGTCGAACACTAACACCTAGACACAATACAAGAGACCCAACTGCTGTTTTTGTGTAGGGGATTTCTTATCATATAAGCCAAGACTTGCCGTTTTGAAAACGGAGAGGAGAGATTTCTAGCAGAGGAAAGGTCCCGGGACGAGAGAGCCAGCTTTGAGCCACCAGGGATGCAGACCAGCTAACGGCAAATGCCAGGTATGGAGCCCGGTTCCATCTGAGAGATCTTTGTTATATTATCCAGAGCTTAGGCAGATACACCAATAATCATGATAGGGCTTTTCATTGTGTATGTTTTATTAGTGATGCTAATTATATTACTAAGTTTGATATGTTTTCTAGTTGCAGCACAGTGTCTTCATAATAGAGCACATTAGTTTCAATAAATATTATAAGCTGTTTTCGTGTCTCATTTCTCTTTATTATGGACATGCGCGAGTGAGAGAACGAAAGGTGCTGACCTGTTACCACGGTTCCCTTAGGGGACTAGAGTGTTATGTTCTGGGTGCCAACTTACCTGTTACTCAGCCCTTTGTGTGGGGACAGGGCACAGCCTTTTCAGGTGTGACAGCCCCAACCTCCCTTCCTGCCCAGCAAGAGCCATCAGAATGCAGATGCACACTCGGATACACACAACCTTCCTGTGTTTGTGGCTGTCTAGGGGGAATGCACAAAGTGTAGCCGTCACCCACACCAAACATGTATTGGAGACAGACTGCAGGCACACAGAGTTGTAAGAGCAGTGAAATGTCCCCTTTTTAAAAGTGGCATTTCTAAAATAGTAATGTGAAATCCAACTTTACCAGTAAAGATGATTTATCATTACCATTTCAAAAATATGAAACACGAGACAGCTACTCCTTTCTAATACGGAATTTCAGCTTAAAAGTGTATTAAGGAATTCCCAATATTAACCTATGAGAGGTGGAGGCCTCACAGTAGTGAAAAAAGAATGTAGGTGTTTTTCTCTTCCAGGACATGCAGAATTTAAAAGTACATGTCCTACCTTTTAATTACACAGCACTCGGCCTATGGGCTACCTACAGCCCACCTTAGGGTGACTTATGTGGAATAAATGGGGCGTTTAAGGCTTGGCAAAGGGTTTTAAATGCCAAATCGAAGTTGCAGTAAAACTGCACACACAGCTCTGCAGTGGCAGGCCTGAGAAATGTTTAAAGGGCTAGTTGTGTCGGTGGCACAATCAGTGCTCTCTGTGAGGCCAAGAGTAACCACAAAAGAAAAGGAACGCACAGAAAAGTGCAATGTCTGAACTTGATGAACAAGCACAGACGTTAGAGTCTCCGACTATTACTCTGACCCCTGTAGGACCTCTAAAATCACTAGGTATCGAGGATCTAGATAGAACAGGTTCCGTCAAACGTACAAAATAACTGTAGGACAAAGGATTTCTTCCCCTATTTTTTTCCCCCCTAATTCTGTCAATTATGGTTTTTGTGTAATATTACATTAAATGTATGTTTTGTCATGTATTAATTTTGTCTTGAGAACATTAGGATGTACTATATCTGTGACTTGTAAATATTGTAATGTGTGTCTACACTGTTTGTAAAAAAACGATAATGAGGTGTATGTTCTAAATGTGTAATCCGGAAAAACTCAATGAAAAGAAGAAAGAGTTATATAAAAAAAGAAAAAAAAGCTCAGAGTTAATAAATATGACTTCTGATGGTCTTAAGAATATTGTTTGATTTGTGGTGAGAGAGGTATCTTTTGTTATATTAGCAGGCCAACTAGTGGCATTTAATTTACAGGCCCTGAGTATATGGTATACCACTTTACAAGGGACTTACAAGTAAATTAAATATGCCAATTGTGTATACACCAATGTTACCGTGTTTAGGGGAGAAGCACACGCACTTAAGCACTGGTCAGTACTTGTAAAATTCTCAGAATCCTAAGGCCAACAAAACGAATCAGCAAAATGAGCAGGTAAGCAGGCAAAATGTTTGGGGGAAGACCACCCTAAGGATGACAGGTCTAACAACATCTAATGCGGCTCGCCATTCCCTCGAAGTGCACACAAATTCTTGGCACGTCTTAAAAAGGTAACGGGGCATTTCCTGGCAGATCCTCCCTAAGAAACTGAAAAACCGCCGCCTGCTGGAGGAAAAAGAACTATATTAAACACTTGTCAACTTTCATTGTTCTCTTATTGACATTGACCATACAGAGCCACCCATCAACAGCTTATTAAGAACTTTTACATATTCTGTTCCTGTCAACTATCAATTATTTAAGGTCACAGCAGACGCAACACATATAACAAACATGAACATATCACAAACAATAATTACACCACCTCGTATTCTCATCCACCTTGTAAAACTTTCTATATAATGGGAGCATTGGTTCAAAGATTCGAAAATTATCTACCCACAATGGACACCTTAGAGTTTCCTGCTGCAAGAAAAAAGCGTTGTTGCTTAGCGCAATGGGAAAGGAAGGGCAACACATCTTTATGTACTTACTGCAGGCCAATGATAAAGAGGGTTCATACGGGATGTATATAAAGAGGCCAAACCATGGATAGAGTTGAGATTTTACAAGTCAGTCAATGTAGCAATGTACTGCCACAAGTTGTATACGCAACCACATAACAAAACCTGAGTCAGTGTACAGATTTGTGGCTAGATTGTCTGAATTAGCTGCAAAGTTCCATTTTGGTTCGATGACTGAAGAATTGATCACGGATCAATTCAAAGTGCGATGCTTTAGTAAAACGATGCAAGAGAGACTTTGGGCTGCCAGAAATCCATCTCTAAAGGAAACCATCACCATTGCTAAAGTGGTTGAAGAATCCAAGAAGTGCATGAAGGAGATGCAGTGATTTAAAATTCGGAAATCTGTACAATTTTTGGAAATTGATGAAAAAACGTGAGGAAAGAAAATGTTTCCAAATGTTAGTAAGAACTATCACTGTAAGTCAACGGGAGCAAGTGGTGGTGTTGTGAGAACCGGAACAAGTTTCTTTTGCCCCAGTAGAAGCAAAATGCATTCAGGTGAATTCAAAAATTGCTATGCTGTGGGCACGGAATGCCGAAATTGTGGAAAAAAGGTGCATAATGCAGAGCATTGAGTAGAGGGCGAGTTGCAGATGTGGAGGAAACAACCAATGCCAGTTCTGTAAAGGTGCTCAGGATGGAGAGCTACACTCAAAACTATGATTTAAAAAAACAGAGGTAAAACAATAGGAGAATCCTCTTGGAAGAAGGAATTGACCAAAAGCTGTGTTTGAGATCAAGGACAAGGAAGTAACATTGATGGTGGAGTTAGGATCACTATACACAGGAATAACAAAAGACTTGTTTGTCATCACCTGACCAGATGCCAAATTAGAACCCAAGGATATAAATCTGAAAGGTTACCAAGGAACTAGTATTGAAGTCATAGGATTCATGGTGGCTAAGATCATCAAATTCAAAGAACGGCAAATTACAGGCAAAGTGTATGTCGTGGAGTCAGGGCTTCCTATGCCAGATGGACAGATCAATATGACTTAGTTAACCCATGGTCTATTGACCAAAATATGATTGTCTAAGATGAAGGCTTAGATGATGTTCTAAAGAATTATGATAGTGTGTTTGAAGACTGGTTAGGTGAAGAAAATGGATATTTGCACAAAATCTTCTGTGCTGGAGCTGTGCCAGTTAGACGTACTGTGAAAAGTATCCCCATGGCTTTCAGGGGAGAAGTGAAAAATCTTAAATAAGATGGGGATATAGAACCCTTGGAAGCTGCAGTGTGGATCTCTCCAGGGGTCACATCACTACTGCTTCCCACTTCCGAACATCAGTGAGATGATTTTCTTATCTGGTGGGAAGTATATTTCCAAACTGGACTTGAGAAGTGCGTGCCACCAGATTAAGCTGCACCCGGACTCTTAAGCGTTAACAGCTTTTATCACCACTGGGTGCGTGTACCAATTCACCAAACTGCCATTTGTGTTGTCCTCGGAATCCATTGTGCTCCAGAAGACTAGTGTCAAATATTTTGGTGGGTATCAAGAATGTAATCTTCGCTCAAGATGACATTCTAGTTTTTTGTAATTCTTTAGAGTTGCATAACAATGTGTTGCAAGAAGTCTTAAGTAAGATTTCCACCTCTACAAAAAGAAATGCCGATTCATGGTGCAAGAGGTGGAATATTTGGGGGACTTGAGCCAGGGGGAATGGCTCAGGCCAAAATCTGATCTAGCTGGTGCTATTGTCAATGCTGCAATTCCTGATGATAATGATGAATAAATGAATGATATTTGTAAAGCGCACTGTTGCTCCAAAGAAGTGTTCTGTCACTGAAATCCTAACCCTCATAAATGAAGCAATTACAGTTGACACATATTGCAGGTTCTCAAGGTCTTTTTGAAAGCGGGGTAATCAGAGGCATATCTTAGATTGGGAGGTAAAAAGTTCCACACCTGGGCAAAATGATAAAGACCAGCCTCCTATACGAGTGTCCTGAAAGCTAGGCACATGCAAGAACATGGATATATATATATATATATATATATATATATATCTCCTTACAGGTTTTAGAGACCAGGCGGAAGGCCTAAAATATACATCTTTATTGAATAATCAGCCAGTGAAGGGACTAAGGATTTGACAGATGTCCTGCAAGAGACATTAAGGATTACCTGTGCGCATACATTCTGCACAATCTGTAGTCTATCTAAAAGACAGACAGGCAGTCCCAAATAAAGGTGCTATTATAATCCAATTGAGAGAAAATGAAGGGCCGTGCCAAAGTCTTCTGTGCTGGCACAGGCATATAAGGAAGAATGTAAATGGCTCAAAGTAGCCCAGAACCTTTAGATGCTACTGATGTGTGCTGAGAAAGTAAGCCTACAGTAGAACAGCACACCTACATTTCGAGCACAGTGGGTGGGAGATGGAATAGCTCCAAGGTCTTCATGCCACCACTTAGAGCCCCAGGTGAAAGACCAAATAGCTGAATCTCGTTTTTCTCAGAATTAGGCGTCATAAAACTGGAATTCATCCATTCCGCTTAAGCCAGCTTACATGCCGAAAAACGACCCTGGTTTTCGCTCAGATTGTCCGAGATGGGAACAGAAATCTGGATATCACTTGCGTATGTCATGCAGGAGAAACCAAATGATCTAATCCGTGCTGCTAACAGAGCCATGTATATATTAAATAAAATGGGGCTCGGAGACGACCCCTTTGGGAAGCCATAGAGGAAGCTGAAATTCTCAGATTAAAAAGGGGATAAAAAGACACAAATCGATCTGTCAGAAATAAATGATTTAATCCATTCAAGCGGCGGACATGAGACTCCACTGCTCACCAATCGCTCAACAAGCACGGGATGAGCCACCATGACGAAAGTTGCAGAGAGACCTAAAAGAACCAAGGAAGCTGATCCTCCCTGGTCCAAAAGGTCTCTAATGTCCTCTGCTACAGCAATAAAGGCATTCTTGGTGCTATGGAATGGCCTAAAACCAGACTGGACAGTGTCCAGTAACTGGTTCTGGTCCAGATAAGTCATCCGCTGATAATTCACTTGGCTTTCAATAAGAATGTTTTGGAAAGACAGAGAAATAGGTCAATAGTTGGTGAGAATAATAGTAGCAATACCTGTTTTTTTAGGGAGTGGGACGATGTTGGCATGTTTCCAGCTAGATGGAAGTTCAACATCAGCCAAAGATTTGTTACAGATATTAACCAATTTAGGGGCCAGTAGATCTTTACCAACAGCTCAGATCCAAAGAGGGGATGGATCCAATGGCGATCCTGATTTGATGGATTTCATTAATGAGTTGAGCGTGTCTGTAGTCATAGGGTAGAATTCCTTCAAGCAAGTGCTAACATTAAGGGCCCAAAGATTGCCAATAATGGCATTAGACCCGAAACAGGACCATATGTTCTGGATTTTGTCATTGAAGAAAGCAGCCAGATTGTCACACAGCACCTGAGAATGGATGGCTGTGTTGGCACAAGCTGCAGGGGAAATAAAACTTCTTTGAAGGATTCCTAGCACTCTCAATTTTACAAGCAAAGAATGCAACACGAGCTGAGCGAATGCTATTATTATATTTATTTGTAGCTTTATGATATAGTTCTTTTGCTTCTAGGTTATAGTCCTTTCTCCACTGACGTTCGAAAGCTTTACACTGTATTTTAATGCCTTCAAGCTCTTCAGAATACCAGGACACTGATGATATAGTTTTGTGTTTTTATAATCTGGACTTGCGCAGTTCTGACCAGGGAACTGTTAAGCCAGGTATTAAAGGCCTGAGCTTTGTCCAGTAGGGATGATGAGGGATGAACAACAGTGGTCTCCAAAGGCAGCTTCAAATTCTCAACATTTTAGCACGGTTGCTTGACCACTCTTGAAGTTTTTGGATGAGAGCATGCAGCACATGAGTGCATTTAATATTAAACTGTATTAGGAAATGGTCAGACCGCCTGACCGGGACTGGCTGGTCAAACAAACAGAAGTCTGAGGAGGTGAAAATAGAATATAAAATCTAGCCCACTCAATGAATGGGATGGAGGACAGCTTGTTTCAATCCCAGAACCTTAAGTGCTTTCGCAAGGTCAAGCTTGTCTTTGTCCTCCTTTATATCTTAAGTGGTAATTTAGGGTCCCCCCCAGCAAGATAAAGTGGGATGACTTAAGAAGCACAGGGGACAGATATTCTGCCAACATGGCCACAAAATAAGTTTTAGCTTCAGAAGGTCTGTATATCGTGACCCTGCCAAGGTGAGAGCTTCATTCTTTTAAGGGGGATCATCATGGGAGTACATAACCAGGTATTCCTATAAATAATTCCCCCAGCACCATGCTTATTAGCGTGTTCTCAGTAACTCTTGGGAATGACTGATGGTATGTCAGGGGCTGAAGGGTCATCAAGCCACGTTTCAGTTAAGAACAAGAGGTCTGGATTGAAATCAGAAAATATCTCTAGAATGTCAAGATAGTGTTTCACCATAGACCTGGTATTTACAAGAAAACATTACAAATTTGAAAGAAAACAATGCAAGTCGCTAGTCAACTAAGTCAGTGTTAATATGTGTCTTTTTGTTACTATTAGCCGCAGCCTTGGCTCCTAGTGAGGGCTCAATGGAACACTTACAGTAAATACACTTGCCCTGTCTTGGATTGACTGTGGATAGCGGAAAACCGAGATGACAGTACTTAGTTTTATTATCCGGAGCTTAAAGTTCATTAGCAGAGTGGACGTACCTGAAATCTCTAGAAAAACGACCAGGAGCTTTGGCACTGGATGCGTACTGGGCGCAGTTGGGCTCTCCTTTGGGAGGCCCACTTTGTGGATGTAGGACTTGGCCTTTTTGGCTAAAGTTCCCTAAACTTTTTGCTTTCCCCCTAGACCGTTTTCCTGACATAGAGTTGCCAATTTAGATGCTTTGGGTACTTTGCCACTGCTGATCAGTGTCAAAGTACAAGTGTTCCCTGTGTAAAGTGTAATGGTAATTGGTTGGCCATGATTGGTATGTTGCCTTACTAGTAAAGTCCCTAGTGATGTGCACTGTGTGTGCCAGGGCTAGTAATGCAAAGGTGCGCGGAGAAGGGAACTCAGGCCTGCAGTGTAGGGCCTGCGCGCAGTTTGCTAAGTTAGCATGTTGTCCTGACAAGTGCAACCACTTGTCAGGCCTTACTTTCCCTTTTGCGTACACAGTGGGCACCCCTGTGGTAGGTCGCGGGTAACCCCAGGGCATGGTGCAGTGTAAGTAAAAGGCAGGACATATACTGAGGTGTGTGTTATGCCCTGACAGTGAAAAACACTCCATTTCGTTTTTCACTGGTGAAAGGCCATCCTGCCCATAGGACAGAATGGGGGAGGCTGGGTATTGTGTTTGTTAGCCTAGTTTCCCATAAGTTTAAAATGGAGAGGTGAAGTTTAGTATGTATGAACTCACAGCGTCATAACACATCTTTCTATGAAAGTGGTTTTGTCACTGTGTGTTCAGAAACCACTCTTTTAGAAAGTGGCTGAGTTTTTGTGCTTTAAGCATTTCTGTGTGTCTCTGCTGAATGTGGATTGACTGTCTGGATCTGAGAGGGGAGAGGAGCCGGGGGAGGTCTTGACCCAGGGAGGAGTTGAGATGGCACCAGGCTGACCTGCATCTGGAGAGTAGGCGAGGAAAAGCACTGGGAGGTGAAGAGGCCTGGGTTGCGGCTATAAAACAATTGACCCATCTCCTGCTGAGTAATTAAGGATCCAGACCCCCAGTATCAAAGGGAGAAAGGTGACACTGGGCGGGAGACACCCAGAACTGATTTAGGCAGGGGTCAGGGACCCCTGAGCACAACGAACTTCAAAGACATGAAGGGGTATAACTATGAGAGCTGAGACCCCTGAACGTTGGAATAGAAATGGATTGAGACTGAAAAGGCTTGGACCCATTTCGTGGTCAAGAGGAACCTCTGCTAAGGAAGGAACAACTGAAGAGACTGCTGGGAAGGACCAACCCTTGCTTCGTGATCTGGGGCTGGTCTGCAGTTTGCTGTTTTAACCAGGGAAGAGGCTGTTGGGACTGTGCTTTGTGCGCTGGGTCCCCCTGCTTGAAGAAGACTGTGCTGTGTCTTGTTACCCCAAGGGCCCGAGGTGAGCTGGCTCCCTGTTTGGAAACACAGGAACATAAAAGTTTCCGGAGACGTTTCAAGCGACGCGGTGGGCGCGTGTTGTGGCAGCTTGAGACCCTCGGAAGGTGTGCCCTGTGATCTTGCACACACGGAGAAGTGAGACTCGGACTCGCTGGGTGCGTGTCGGGGTGCACAGGAGGCGTTGGTGAAGAGCGCCTGGTCAACGTGTGCATCGAAGGTGAAGTGAGTCTCGGACGCGCTGGGTGCGTGTCGTGGTGCACAGCAGGCGTTGGTGAAGAGCGCCTGGTCAGCGTGTGCATCGGAGGTGACGTGAGACTCGGACGCGCAGGATGCGTGTCGTGGTGCACTGCAGGCGCTAATGAAGAGTGCCTGGTCAGCGGGTGCATCGGAGGTGAAGGGAGTCTCGGACGCGCAGGGTGCGTGTCGTGGTGCACAGGAGGCGTTGGTGAGGGGCGCCTGGTCATAGTGTGCATCGGAAGTGGAGTGAGTCTCGGACGCGCAGGGTGCGTGTCGGGGTGCACCGGAGCGCTGGTGAAGAGCGCCTGGTCATCGAGTGCACCGGAGGAGAAGTGAGGCTCGGACACGGTGAGCGTGTCGGGGTGCGGCCGAAGGCGTTGGTGAAGAGCGCCTGGATATCGGGGCACCGGAGTTGGAGTAAGTCTCAGTGAAGCAGTGTGCGTGCTTTGGTGCAACCTGGGACTGTGGAGGTGATCGGCTGATCATCGTGTGCACCGGAAGAAAGTGAGTCTCTGCAGCGCGGTGTGCGTGTCTTGGTGCCAACTGAGACCACAGGAAGGAGTGCCTGGTGAACGTGCACTCGGAGTCTACGTGAAGTCCCCTCAGCGTTGTGTGTGTGTGTGGCTTCGTGCCAGAGGAGACCCGGAGGGTGCTGTGGTGAACGGGCACCCGGAGTAACGTAATCTCAGGGGCACGGGTGCCCTGCGGCCGCCTGAGACCTTCCTAACAGTCGCGGCCCGGACCGTCGGCCCCGGAGGAGCTGAGCTGCCACGCCGAGCCGCTAAGGCCCATTGAGAAAGTTCTACACGGAAGGCCCAGTTTGCTGAAGGAGGAGAGGAGAGTGGAGTCGCGCCCCCAGGTAACGTGTATCACTGCCTGGGCGGGGTGCGGGCTCGGAGGGACACTCTCGGCCTCTCAGTCCTGGCGACGTGAGCCTTTGCTTCGGCTCAGATTGGGGCCCGTACGGCGTTCAGGAGTGGCAGTACTCGGGCCAGAGTGAGAAGCTGTACTTTGTCATCGTTGATACGTGTGGGGGGCAACTGTTATCAAAGAGGCTGACTGTAGTAATACACATTGCCAATATTGCTGCTAACGAACTGCCGGACTGTCTTATGACGCCTGACATTATTTCTGCATAACGAAGTACACTATTGTAGCGCTACACATTGCTTTATTTCGCCATTGCAAAGTACAGGATTGTAGCGGCCCGCATTGCATTATTTCTTCATTGCAAAGTACATGATTGTAGCTACGCATTGCATTATTCCTTCATTGCAAAGTACATGATTGTAGCGGCGCACGTTGCATTATTCCTTCATTGCGCAGTACATGATTGTAGCGGTACGCATTGCATTATTTCTCCCATTGCAGGTACCGGGGTGTATCGTTACGCATTGTATTATTTCTCCTTTGCCCAGCACAGGATTGTATCGTTACGCAGCGCACTATTGTTTGTCCATTGCAGCGTGTGTGATTCTAACATTGCGATCAGCATAGCATTTTGAAAGCGGTGGTTGGGATTTGAACCTACCAGCCACCCGGAACGAATATTACCCTTTATTATAAGTTGGCTTATGTATTGTGTGGTCTGATCGTATATCTTTTTACATAAAGTTTATACTTGTTTTATCAAACTTGTGTGGAGTCCATTTGTGGTGTCACCAGTGGGTTGTTGTGAGTGTGGTTGCACATACTGTACACTCGTGCCTTGGAGATAGGCCTGGCTGCTCGTGCCAAGCTACTAAGGGGGTGAGCAGGGCTATCTCAAACGGTGTCCTTACTTGGCCTAACGTTGAGTGAGGAGTCCCGGATCTCGCATTTGGTGACAGTGGTGCGGGACGGGGACTCCGGCTTCCAACAGTGGACGTGCCCCAGACTGCTTTATGTGGCTGCTCAGGTCTCTGAGCATGCTCCGCGGTCTGGAACTTGACTGCTGAGAAGTTGATCCTGTGCAGAAATCCACCACATTAGGAGAAGCCTACCCTCCTTAGACAAAAATATAGACCGAGACAGTGATGCTCAGGCCTAAGCCCAGCAGATTATAAAGTTATTATAAAAACTGCCCCTTGAAAAATCCCCCCAGAACAACAATCAAAAGAGAAAAAGTGCAAGTGGTCACTAAAATGGTGAAGATCAGATCACATGCTGCAGTTTTTTTTTTATGTGGCCGCTAGTGCCTTTGGGCATGCGCTGTCTGCCTGGAATTAGATCGCTGAGTAGTCTACCTTGTGCAGAGAGCAGACGCCACATAAACGACTCTACCCTCAATAGACCAAAGTGCAGATGAGAGAACAATGCTGAGGCCTTAAGACCAACAGACTATAAAGTTATTATAAAAAATCCTCCCTGAAAAATGCCTCCAGAATAACAACCAATTAAAAGAGAAATAGTGCAAGTACTCACTAAAATGGTATGGATAAGAGAGGACGCGCCGCATCCGACTTTATGGGCTGCCTGTTTCTCTGCTTGCTGTTGATCGGGAACTACACCGCTGAGAAGTCAACCCTGTGCACAAAGTGGATGCAACTTTAGGAGAATCCTACCCTCCTTAGACAAAAAGTGCAAGTGCTCACTAAAATGGTAAGATAAACTCTGATCCTTAATGGGACCTGTGGAATACCTAGCCAATATTTGTAAGAGGTTACACTGGTAAAACTGAACGTTTGACTGTGTTATCAAGACAGGGGAAGAGGTTTAAGGTGGTGAGAAGAGCAAAGGAAAGCTTTCCAGGAAATAAAATTTGACATTGCCCAAGCAGGAGTGCTGGCCCCATTCTAGTTAGTTCAGAAAAATATTCTTACAGTGGATGCCAATGCTGCAGGGGGATGGAGGGGGCGTAAGGAACATAGCAGTCTTTTCTCAAGTGCATGGGAAGTGTGAAAAAACTGCTTTGTTTGCCTTTTGATCGCATCCGATACAGAGAAAAAATTACTCATTCATTCACTGGAAAAAAACAAAGGTTAAAGGGACGTTATAGTTAAGTGACAATGTCAGTCATAGTGTTATGTTTTAAACCTGTAAAACCTCTAAAATTCCCCAGTTATAGTTCAGTGAGCGAACTATAACTTATGCCTCCTCCATGCACTGCTTATTACCTCACATATTACATCACTCAGGAAATGTTCAGTGACATCATCAATGATATCACTTATGACATCTCAAATGACCTCATTGGTGACAACCCTGATAACAGCATTCAGTGACAGTTTGCTATACTCTTGTCACACTGAAAGGTATGTTCGAGGCATGTGAGCTGCAGAGCTCACACTGTGCATTAGATCGCCATCTGGTGTTGGGCTCGGATGCTTGCACTTTGTTGTTGTCTTCGAAGAAGTCTTTGTAGTCATGTGATAGGTGACTCCTCCTTAGGACAATAGTGCGCATGGGCATCGACTCCATCCTCAGATTGTTTTTTTCCGCCATCGGGTTCGGATGCATTTCGACACTCCGGTTCGAAACTCGTTTTTTTGCAGCGCCTGATACCGACATCGACATCTTGACGTCCCTTCCTCGATCTCCTTTCCAGCCGTCGACGCGGGCCGTTGGGCCCATCGACGCCGTAAGGCCTACTGCCCATGGAAAGGACGCCATTCCGAAAATGCCCCCAATGTGGAGCAAAGTTTCCTCACAGTGACCACCACCAGGTCTGTAATCGGTGCCTCTCACCAGACCATAACGAGGCCACTTGTCCGGCCTGCGCCTCCTTCCGCTCCAAGAAGACAATCCGAGATCGTCGAGCCCGAAGGCACATCATGGCGCACAGGTCAGCTCCGGAACCCGTCAATATCTTCGACGAGGGTCCCGATGTTCCGGAAGAAGACTCCGAAGACCTCGCTATCATCTCCGAGGCAGAGGACTCCGACAGTTCCATCCCTTCAGGGCAGCGTGTGAGTACTACTGCCCCTGCCCCAACCCTCCCTGCAAAATCGAAGGCACCGGTCAGTACTTCGCCTACGGGCCCCAGTCGAGACCGTAAACGTGTTTCGGACACCCCGCCTTCGGGCTCGGCACCGAACAAGAAAACAAAGCCTTCTAGTTCCTCGGCACCGACCAAACCACATGTGCCCGTTACACCGGCACCTTCGGCGCCGAAACACAAAGACCACCCGGCGCCGAAATCCAGTTCGGTCCCCAAATCCGCCTCCAAGCACGCGGATCCCTCTGCACCGAAACCGAAGCTACTCGACACACCCCTAAACTAAAGCCGGTCGAGCCTGTAGCTAAACCGAAGGACGCCTCGACGCCTTCTAAAGCAAAGGAACATTTAAAGAAGCCATCACCACGTTCGGAACCGAAAAAGTCGGCGCCGAAAACTAATATTCAAGGAGAGGAACTGTTTACACCGGATCCCATCGATCCTAATCAACACAAACTTTATATCAATCCTAAAACAGGACATATTTCCTCTGTGCCACGTCACAAGCCTGTCCCTCCGAAGAAGAAAGACTCTTCCACTTCCCCTATGCCTCCTTCTTCCCCTATACCTCTCTAACACCCCTCCTCTCCACATCCCTATCACACCTCAACCTGCGGATTCTCCCCCACATGAGTATGAGGACAACATGGGGTACGGGGATGACCCTCATAATTTATATCTGGATCCAGATAATCCACCACAGGATGACTGGGGCTATAATGACCCCCAGACCCTACAGACCTCCCCAGCCCTCCACCTTATCCCACAAAACCATCTCCACCAGATGATCACATAGGTTTTGGGCAACTCATACATAGGGCGGCCGTTTTTCATGGGGTGCATATTCACACCGACCAACCAGAGGAAGATTTTCTTCTAGACACTTTTGAACGGTCTCAAAAAACTGTTCAAACTTTGCCCATGATCAAGGGTGTCATTAAACATGCACCTGAAATTTTTAACGACCCGGTCAGAGCCAGGATCCTTAATCCTAGAGTGGATAAAAAGTATAGACCTGCCCCCGATGACCCCACCTACATCAAAGGTCAGCTCCCCCTTGACTCACTGGTCGTTTCTAATGCCAGAAAACGCGCCAATTCCCAAACTTCAGGGGATGCTCCGCCCCCTGATAAAGAATCCAAATAGTTAGATTCCTCTGGCAAACGCGTAGCTGCGCAAGCCACCAACATCTGGCGCATCGCTAATACCCAAGCTCTACTAGCTAGGTACGACAGGGCACACTACGATCAGCTAGAAACCCTCCTTCAACATCTACCTGATCAATACAAAACACAAGCCACTGACCTCATTCAAGAAGGCAAACTTATTTCAAATGCCTCCATTAAGTGCGCCTTAGACGCAGCCGACACCGCCGCTAGGTCAGTTAACACTAGCGTGCTTATTAGACGACACGCCTGGCTTCGCATTTCAGGTTTTAAGCCAGAAGTCCAGACTACCATACTAAACCAGCCATTTAACCAAAACCAACTATTTGGTCCTGCTGTCGACACAGCACTAGAAAAGATGAAGAAGGATACTGACACTGCCAAATCAATGGGAGCATTGCAGTCTCCGCAGCAACGTGGCTCCTTTCGCCGCTCCTTTTACAGAGGGGGCTCCAGGAATACCACCGCAGACAGTTCCTCTTCCTATCGAACAAACACCCAAACCTCTCCTAATAGAGGATACTTTAGGGGTGGTTACAGAGGCAACAACTCTAAGGGCAGAGGTCGAGGTAATAATAACAACACCCGTACCTCCACCACTCCCAAACAGTGACTTTCCTCCACTTCCCCCGACCACAACACCCCTGTCGGGGGAAGGCTATCACAGTTCCTGCCTGTCTGGAACTCCATTACAACAGACAGGTGGGTGAGACAGATTATCCAACATGGCTACTGCCTGGAGCTAACAGCTACCCCCCACCATACCACCCAGGCAGCGTCCAATGTCCACAGACCATCTTACACTTTTACAACAAGAGGTACTTTCCCTGCTTCAAAAGCACGCCATAGAGCCAGTGCCTCTGCTACAGCAAGGCACAGGGGTTTACTCCCTGTACTTCCTCATTCCCAAAAAGGACGGCACTCTCAGGCCTATTTTAGACCTCAGACCTCTCAATCAATACATACACTCAGATCATTTTCACATGATCACTCTCCAACAAGTGCTTCCCTTACTACAACAACAAGACTTCCTTGCCACATTAGACCTCAAGGACGCCTACTTCCACATTCCCATACATCCTGCTCACAGGAAGTATCTAAGGTTCGTTCTCAATGGGCAGCACTACCAGTTCAAAGTACTCCCATTCGGAGTCACCACTGCTCCAAGAGTGTTTACCAAATGCCTTGCAGTAGTAGCAGCGCATCTACGAAGACAACAAATACATGTCTTCCCATACCTGGACGACTGGCTTATCAAAGCCAAATCATTCAACCAGTGTGTCCAACACACTCACCAAACTATACAAACATTACACAACTTGGGGTTCACAATAAACTATACCAAGTCCCACCTTCAGCCCTCCCATGTCCTTCAATATCTGGGAGCTACGATAAACACTTCCACTGCTCTAGCTTACCCCAGCCCAGCCAGGATAGCCAGTATACAAACCCTTGTCCCCAGGTTTCAAATGCAACACTCTCTTCCAGCCAGAGTGTTTATGCAGCTCATCGGCATGATGGCATCCTGCATTTTTCTCATCCCTCATGCAAAACTTCAAATGCGTCCTCTACAAGAGTGCCTAGCGCGCCAATGGAACCAGGCTCAGGGACATCTTACAGATCTGGTGTTGGTAGACAGCCGCACACATCGCTCTCTGCAGTGGTGGAACACCAACAATTTGTCCAAGGGGCGGCCGTTCCTAGAGCCGGTTCCACAAGTAGTACTAACCACGGACGCATCGCTTACAGGATGGGGAGCACACCTGTTACACCATACAACACAGGGCAAGTGGACCACTCAGCAGAAGTTGTTCCACATCAACCACCTAGAGTTACTAGCTATATTCCTAGCTCTCAAGTCCTTTCAACTCCACGTACAAAACAAAGCTGTCCTGATCCGAACAGACAACATCACAGCTATGTACTATATACAAAAAAAGGGGGGGGACACACTCTCCACAACTGTCCCAACTAGCACAGGACATTTGGAGGTGGGCCATTCCACAAAACATATACCTTCTAGCAGAACACCTACCAGGGGTTCACAATCAGATTGCAGATCTGTTAAGTCGACAGACACAACAGATTCACGAGTGGGAACTACATCCACAAGTTCTTCTACCTTTCTTCCACATGTGGGGCCAGCCAGACTTAGATCTGTTCGCCACACACCAAAACGCCAAATGCCCAACCTTCGCCGCCAGGCTTCCACACCCGCAGTCCAAGGGCAATGCGATATGGATGAACTGGTCCGGCAGATTTGTGTACGCTTTTCCACCGCTCCCACTCATCCCACTTGTAGTACGCAAGCTTCGACAACAGTCTCTCAAAATGATACTAGTAGCCCCTACATGGGCACGCCAACCGTGGTTCACCACACTACTGGAGCTATCAGTAGTCCCATACCAAAGACTACACCTCTCCCCAACAATGCTAACGCAGAGCCATGGAGAGATAATGCACCCAGATCCATCTCAGCTGAACCTTGCAATTTGGCTCCTGAAGTCCTAGAATTCGGTTACCTTAACCTACCCCCAGACTGCATGGACGTTATAAAAGAAGCTAGACGCCCAACTACCAGAGCCTGCTATGCAGCTAAATGGAAAAGATTTGCTATTTACTGCACTAATAATAACATCCAACCATTACAAGCCTCTACGCAAAACATCATTTGCTATTTGCTACATTTGCAAAGATGTAGTCTTGCATACTCATCCATACGTCTGCACCTCGCAGCCCTTGCTGCTTACTTGCAAAACAGGCAACACTTATCACTATTCAAAGTTCCCGCCATTAAAGCCTTCATGGAAGGCCTTAAGCGGATCATACCTCCCAGATTACCACCTTCCCCAGTGTGGAATCTTAATATAGTACTTACCAGTCTCATGGGTCCACCTTTCGAACCCTTACATAAATGTGAACTTCAATTCCTTACATGGAAAGTTGCGTTTCTAATTGCAATCACTTCTCTAAGGAGAGTCGGTGAACTACAAGCTCTAACTATACAAGAGCCTTTCTTACAAATACATCATAAAAAGGTAGTTCTTAGAACAAACCCAAAATTCCTTCCCAAAGTCATTTCGCCTTTCCACCTTAACCAATCAGTAGAACTACCTGTGTTCTTCCAAAACCCAGATTCCGTGGCAGAAAGAGCTCTCCACACCCTAGATGTCAAAAGAGCCCTTATGTATTACATTGACAGAACCAAATCCTTTCGCAAAACCAAACAATTGTTTGTGGCTTTCTCTCCACCACACAAAGGTAATCCCATCTCAAAAGCCCGGGTTGCAAGGTGGATTGTTAAATGTATCCAAATCTGCTACCAAAAAGCCAAACGCACATTATCAGTTCCCCCTAGAGCGCACTCAACACGCAAACTAGGGGCATCCATGGCATTCTTAGGGAACATTCCCCTAGAAGACATATGTAAGGCAGCCACGTGGTCTACAACACACACCTTCACTAAACACTATTGTGTTGATGTGCAAGCCAAGCAACAAGCTTCCGTGGGCCAAGCTGTCCTTAAAACCCTTTTTCAAACTACTGCAACACATACAGGTGACCACCGCTAGGGGAGATACTGCTGTACAGTCTATGCACAGTGTGAGCTCTGCGATACAAAAGGGGGGGGGGGGGATGATGGACGGAACGTTTGAGCCAATCAAACACTCACCCCCAGTCAACTGATCTGGGTTTAATCCATCATCATTCTTTAGCTCACTCCACCACCCCAGTTCAGACATGGCCATATGCAAATCAGTCTGACCCTGTGCCTCATGGGAACAGTCCAGCCCGAACTGCCAAGCCATGTCTTCCCTGGACCGGAAACAAGCATCCTAGGACCGGTTTCTGGCATTTCAGCCGTCTGCAGCTCACATGCCTCGAACGGAAAATGCTACTTACCAGTATGCATCTGTTCTTGGCATGTAGAGCTGCAGATCCTCACACGCCCACCCACCTCCCCGGGACCTGTATGTGCTCCAGTCCTATCTTAATTAGATACACACACATGGACATCTTTTCTTTTCTACTAACTCCATCACTCCCCAATATGGCGAAAAACAATCTGAGGATGGAGTCGATGCCCATGCGCACTATTGTCCTAAGGAGGAGTCACCTATCACATGACTACAAAGACTTCTTCGAAGACAACAACAAAGTGCAAGCATCCGAGCCCAACACCAGATGGCGATCTAATGCACAGTGTGAGGATCTGCAGCTCTACATGCCAAGAACAGATGCATACTGGTAAGTAGCATTTTCCTTATGAGGCTACATTTAGTGCAACATTTCTATACCTTTTGTATTGCTGTGAGTGTAAGCTTTTGCAACATATTTGGCCTCTTAATGTGACTTCTGTGTCTGGAGCAAATGGGCTCTCTATGAAGAACTTTCGGTGTGTAGCACGCTACTCCGGAACCCATAAAGGATTAGTGGTGAATGAGTATGGTGAAATATGAAAGTAATTTGAGTGGTGGATACATAAACACCAGATTACATTACATGTGGGTGTTTTTTTAAGCACTCCAAATTCTGCACGTAAATTTATATTTGGGAGTGCAGAACCAGTGAGTGATCTGCCCAAAAACCAGATGACAGGAGAGGAGTCTAGAAGGTTTTAAACCATGGCTCCATATCCAGGGCTTGGCTATTATTCTAACACACCATGCCTTCATAACAAGGGTCCTCGACATATTTCCAGGAAAGATATTGGCCATGCTAGTTATTCAGCATAACAACTATGTCATTCACTTTCATTTAGACTTTGTAAATAGTTATTTGATAGGGGTACCCTGAAAATAAGGTATGGATCTAGTCTGCATGGCTGACTTACATGGGACAAACCTGCTTTATTAGAAGTCAAAGTACCAGCTGTGCATGTACACCATGCAGTTGCATCTATAGGTGACACCACGGGGTCGAGAACACACGCCAAATAGTGTGCCACTAGCTGTAAGACAAGCGCCGGCAATGCCAACCCTTTTAACTTTTGTTTAATTAAGAGATTGCTTCAAGATTCGGTAAGAATAAAGAAAAGCGATCATGTAGCCTTCAGCAGGATCATTGCCCACTCTTACTTCCACTACAATACTTTATCTTAACATATACTGAAGCATTGGCAAACCTAACAGGTCTGAAGTTGGCTGCCAGGCATTTGGTGCTGTCAATGTTTGTTTATTTCATCATAATTATCAAAAAAAAATATTGCTTCAGCAACTGTGAGGCTTCTGCTGATATAAAACAAAAATATCTAAAAGCAAGAATATGTTTTGGGTTTAAAAAAAAACACATTGCAACAGAAGCCTCCGACACTGACAGTAAACACTTTGTGTAGGTATGCTCCTTATGAAAGAGCAGAGTGCTGTCACTCACAGTGAAATTACCTTATGCATGAAGTGGGATGCCCACTCCCCATGCTTTATCGTTGGTAGATAAACAATGCGAATAACACAAAAAGACATCAATGGATGAGGAGGGCTGCTGAAAGCCCTTAGTAAGTATATTAGGTCTATACTTTTAGTAGAAATCAAAAAGTCTTGACTAACGTCACACCTAAAAAGCTGGATATGACAAGTAGTCCAATATTTCTTGTCACTGTTTTCAGTACCATCTTGCAGCTCAATCAAGCAATCACCCTGAGCCACAGCAGGTGGAAAGCGGTATCTGTTGCCTAAAAACAGCTAATGGTTCACAGTACTTCACTAGAAATAAATATTAAATTAGGTGGGTACTGGGGTGAAATTAAGCAAATGCTTGTTAATTTCTTAGCTTAATATTTTAATTTAATAAACGTTAGTATTTCTAGACACAAAATGCAACAATCTGATGAATCCATTTCCACTTGTAGCTGAAAATTGGACCCACCGATACAATGAGTCCCTTAGAACTCATTCAGGATAGCTTTGAAGGCCCGGACTGTGAGGACACGCTTGCAAACTGCTAGCAGCAATTTCCCATGACAGAGGCCAGATAGCTTTTCCTCTGGCTGCAATATCTGGCCAGATTTTACCTATTGTGTTCTTCAGTTGAACAGGTTCTTTGCTTCATCCTGCTGGGATCCATATCTAGGCCAGTTTCTTCGTTAAAGAAACTATGTCAAATGGTGAGACACCCCTTAGTAGCAGGTCATCCACTCCTGTAGTCCATTTCTGTGGTAGGATTTTTAGGTCTCACCATAAACCTACTGCGTATCATTGGTTGGCTTTCTTGTTAATCTCATTTGTTTGCTTAGTTAATGGCTTTTCATACTCTTCTTTTGTTTTTTTTCGCCTGCACTATAGCTTTCTTACTATCCTTTTTGTATTGAGATGAGTTGTATCCTTTCACTGATCACGTTCAGGGAGATTCATTTTTATTTTTCAATCAGCACTCAAGGTAGCTGCATGTGTGTTGTTGGTTCCCTGTGACCCCGCCAGCTCCCCTCGCACAGCGCATTTGTTTTGTGCTGCTACCGTCCACAGTTTCCTTTCTGCTCCTTCCACTGGCCAGGAGATGTGCAGTTTGTCCACGAGGAGGGAGGGAATTGGTCAGCGCGCCTCCATCTCCCAGACCTGAGCATGGAAGGAGGTGGCTAGCAACGCACCTGGCCACACTGGCTGCTGATCCGGGAAGATGGGGCCCCTCTGTACTCGAAAAATGCATGGTCCCACCGGAGATTGTCTCCCTGGGGCCAGCAGTTGGCTTGAGGAGGTGGGCCATACACACACCCCACTCCATGGAATAAATATTGTAAATAAACATGCACCACCCTCTAGATCCTGGCCCATCCGGGGACAATTTTAAGGAAATGAGGTGCCCAGCTTTTAAAAAAATAAATTCTGTCTGTCTCCCGGTACTCCTGCGGGATCACGACACATAAAAATGTTTTTTTAAATTTATTTTTTATTATTTTGCCTAGAGTGTCAGCCTGGGATTCACCCCACAAGGCCTAGGTAGTTAGGGTATCCCTAAACTAACTCCCTATATGTTTTTTTTTTTAATTATTTTTTTCTTAGGACCCGAGGACTGCGTCCTAAAATGGCCTTGCAACATCCCTGCCAATGTTAAGGCGAGCCTATCAGATCATTATCTTTTGACCTTGCAGTCCTGCGGGATGCTTGCAGTATTAGATAACGCTATTTTTTTAAACCTTAGGTTCTCAAAAACGGCTGAACAGATTTACGCCAAAATACAAAAATCACACTTTCTGGGTACAGATCTAGCTTTCTGACAAATTAGGTGTAATTCTGTTCTGCCATTTTTGCTGTATCATTGTCTAATTTTCCATATGGAAATTGAATGGAGGAAAAGTGTTTTGGGGTCCCTATTGACGGATCGTCTCAAAGCTTTCCACGAAGGAGCTGAGGTGGGTTACCTTTTTTGTGGAACGTTTCGTGAAGATTCTTCAAACAGCACCAAAGTTATGAGTGAAACAAAAAGCCCTCATTCTTTGGAAATTCTGACCTAACTATAACTACACAGTGGCTACCGCCACTTTGTAATATATTTACAGTTTCAGTGGTGTTGTAGAGTGCTCCATGTAAAGGAGCTTCTCTCTACCTAAAACTTGGGAACTACCCATTGTTGCCTACTTCCTATATATAGTTTCACTGGAAAATACAAAGTAATGTTATAGTTAGGAATTGTAGTAATATGTTACCTTAGAAATGCAATGAAAAAAGCAAAGGTTAATGGGATGTTATAGTTGGGTGAAAATGTTGGTAAAAACATACTATTTTAAACTAACAAAGCCACTGAAATTCACCAATTATATTTATTTAGAACTCCCTGCAGCCTTCCCCCCCCCCCCCCCCAAATTAAAAAAGATTGGTGGTGCCCTTGCCTCTTCTTGAGGCACCACCAGCAAGATAACATATAGTTCAAACATGCCCTAGGGCATTATGGGACGCTCCTTGCTAGAGCAGTGAATAATAAATGAGCGGCTCCTGCTGCTCATTTATTATTTTTTTTTACATATATTTTCAATTTGAGTGCCACGGCGCCCGCACACCACTTTTTAATATTGAGGCCATGGGGGAATCCCAAGGTCCCTGCGCACATCCCCAGCTGCCCAGCCGGCACCCTTCATGAGTGCCAGAGGGAACCTGCATTTTTTTGTCATCACTGGGTGCCCCTGTGCCCAGAACATAGTATTGTTTAGCACTGAGGGTGAGCCCCATGACCCCCGCGGCCCCTGCTGGCTTCTCTGACGGGAGCCGGCGACTTACTTTATTTGTGGGCACCCACAATCTATCCTTCGTTGGGTGCTGCGGGGGAGCCTAAGCCAGCTCGGTGATCGTTGGAGCCGGCTCCCCTACTTTGCTCCCAGCCGGGTGGGAGCAGCTTACTTCACTGCTCCTGCTGGGCCCGAGCAAAGTTGTATGCATTTCCCGGAGAGCGCTCCAGGATGGGGTCTGCGGGACACTGCGATCAAGATTTGGGGACTGGGGGTCCCTGTAGCCGATCTTTGTGGAGGGGGGTGGCTCATGCACAACCTCCTCCCCAAACAAAATACACTAGCACCGGGGGATGAGGTCCCCGGGGCCTCTTTGAGGCTTGAGGAGTGTCATGTGCCCCCGTCTCCCCATTTTAAAAATATTGGTCCTGAGGGACAGGGTTCCTGGGGTTTCATTAAGGCTTTTGGAGGGGGGCCGTGGCGCATTTAAAAAGAAAATTCCATTTTTGGCACCCTACCAGGCCTGGGGGGGGGGGCGGGGAGGCAGGGTACCCCCATTCTTGTGCCTATGTTTTTTTTCATTTGATTTTTTTACTTTTTTAGTTCACAGGGATGGAGTATCCAAGTCCTGAGATGGTTGCCGTCCCATCTTTGTGGATGTGGTGACAGCCAGTCAGATCTTATCTCAAGATCTGTTGGCTCCATGGATCCTCAGCTGTGTGAAATATATAAAGCTTTTGAACTTCAATTTTTTATTATTACTGAACTGTTTTACACAAAATTACAAAAACCACGCCTTCTGTGCCAAGATCTAGCTTTCTGGTAAATTTGGTGTAATTCCATTCAGTTTTTGCAGTATCGCTGTTCGATTTTCCCTCAAACGTGTTTTGGAATACCCCCCCCTTTCTTTCTCTCGGCCCCTGATGATGGATCACAGTGAAACTTTCCAGGATGGAGCTGAGGTGGATGAGACATTTTTGGGGGGAGGGTTTTATGAAGATTTGCCAAAATTATAAGCAAACCCAAAAATGCTTTTTATTAGGTCTCGCCTGAGCCAGCGCGCATGCGCTGCTCTGCGAGGCTTCTAGTAAGGACTTTTAACTCTGAGCACACGCTCGTGCGTGTGCTTTTTTTTGTTGCTCACACCCTTTTGGCCTTTGCGTGCGTCTTTCTAAGAAAGACAGCACGCAATTGGCCAAAGGCGTGTGTATGTCCCGCCTTCTCTCTCCCCTGGCCTAAGGAGCTCGGGAGCGAGCAGCGGCCCCGCACTGTGCCTGCTGCATTCCATAAATTCTTTGTAGTGCGCGCACCACTCGCGGGCTTTGTTTTAAATTCCTTTTAGCGGTGCGCGCGCACCACTCCCGGGCTTGTTCTGTACAGCTGTGAGGCTGCAGTTTGTCTTTGTCACAAACCTTTGCCGTGCCTTTGACTTCCCTGAGTTGTACTGCTCATGTGCGGGTGGCGGCTGTAATTTACTGGCAGTCTCCAAAACAGCTCTGGAAGCTCAGCTGTGCACCCTGCAGGCAACGTGCAAAGATGATCTCCTTGTTCGAATTTTCAAATGAATTTGCGCAGCAGTGAAGACAAAGCACAGGCCTCGGCTTTATTGAATCCATTCTGGGCGTTCTAGCCGTACAGTGAGGCTGCCGTCCCCTGGCTTTAACCCTCTCTCTCTATGCTGGTTCCAATGTTCTATCTGTATGTTTGTTACATGACATTGAGTGAGAAATATGAAATAACAAAAAAGGAATTAACAAAGGAGCACATTTGAATGAGCGGTTTCACACAAACTTGAAATGTGTATTGAACCCCAGCAGAAGTTTAATTCCATTTCACAGTCAATAAATGAGATTCGTTATTTGAAAAGACGCTTGCTTCAGTTTTTGGCAAGCGTTTTCCGTGCAATTTTCTGCAATTGACCCAAAAGCATGATCCAGGCAGTTGTGTTAAGAGTAAAAAATATTTTTTAGCAGTGTTATTTTTTAACCTTCGCTTCCTCCCTCATTTCTTCTCCGCCCTCCACTCTCTCGATGCGTTTGCCTTCATCTGCCTCTGATGAGTCCTGTTATTTGTTCTCTCCCACTCACCGGCGTCGCCCCCTCCTCCCTGGACTCTCCCTTTACACCCCCGCCTCCAGCTCCCTGTGTTATCGTGTCCACCTGCACAGGGTGGGGGGAGGGCTCTCACTCTTGCATCCTCTCCAGCTTATGCTCGCTACCTCGCTTCACTCTGTCCTTTCACCCATCAATGCCTCCTCTCTCCCTCCCACCTCTCTTTTTTCCGAGTCCACCTGCTCCTCTCTCACCCCTTCCTTTTCTTTTCACACCCCGCTATTCCTTCTCCCCTCACCCTCTCTCTCCGACCCCTCCCTTCTTCTCTCAAGCCTTCCCTTTTCCTCCCCTCCATTCTCTTCCCGTTTCACCCCTCCCCATTCATTTCTCCCCATAAGTCGCCCTCTTTCCCCCCTCTCCCCTTCTCATTGGCTCCTGTCGCTCACCCATTCTGCCCTAGCCCCCACCACCCAATGAATGACACACGTGAGGTACACTCCCTCTGTGTCCCCATCACCTCCCCCCTCTTAGGTTTGCCTCCCACTCCGGCACCACCACCGAAAGCGAGGTGCACCCACTCCCCCTAACTTACATGGTACCGTAACTGCTTGGAAAGTGCTTTGGGGCTACACGTCTGGCATGAAGCACTATACAAACTTACTCCTCCACGCTCTCTGTGCCTTCCATCCGCCCCGCGCTGGGAGGCACGAGTGGGGTTTACTCCTCAAAGGACGACGCACACCCCAGACATGACACAGAGGGCATCTTCTGGGTCCACGCGAAGACCTTGGTCGCAACAGAAGACGCCAATACAAGGATGGGCAGGGAACAATGTGTCTGGTGGCGAGTAAAGCTGTCATTGAGAAATCGCTTTTGCCTGCTATGTCCCATTGTACGTAGCATTCAGTGCGACAAAGGCCTCAAATTGATGATGTCAACAGGTAAGAAACGCACAGATGCCACGGTTCTATGATCACTGTCGTTAGGTGATCACTCTTCCTGCAGCTGCATACTTAATTCCTGAAGAAATATCAGTTTACCATTTAAACCCAGAGTTAGCTTTTCTGGCTGTTTCCTAGACCTCATAGCAATTGAGCTGTAGAAACTTTTGGATTTTATATGTATTTTTATTTTTTGAAGTTTTGCATAGCGTGAACTCGACCCCAAGGTATTGGAGCGCTTTACATGAGCATCAGCTATATTACACACGTTTTTGGTTTTTTTTGCACGGAAGGAATAATTGATTTGCCCAGAATTACAGGATGTTGAAATGACTGTCGAGACTCGAACCCAGTTCCCGAGTCAGGAGATCTGGCTGTAACGCCACAATCCTCTCCTACACGCATAATGGGATTTGATAATCTGCAATGATTTGGTGTTTCTGTAAGTTTAGTGCTCTGCAGTGGGTATGGGAAACTCCCAAATAAATTATATAGTGCTTGGAAGCCAGGGGTGTGGCAGACCTGAGGGGAGTAAAATAGTGCTGGTATGGTAATGGGAAGTCTCTGAAGGTGGTAATCTAGGTGCTCACCCTCTTATGAGGTCTTGCTTAAATAGCAAAGCATCACAAAAAATTGTATCCTTTGGAGAAAGAATAACTTATTAAATTAATCTATTCCATTCATCCTAAGTCACTCATATCATCCACATTCATTGGAAGTGAGACCATATATTTCCGATAGATAATCTAGACAACATCAAATGTAAAGAGGTACAAAATTAATTTATTGATAAAAGTTAATTAAAAAATACAAATAGTACAAAAGACAATTAAAAATCAAGTAATATCTATCATACACCTTAATCAAAATAAAAAAACAGGCCTAATTACATGTTATAAAAAACCAATAAAAAAAAAAAGGAGTTAAAGATTAATAAAGAAAGAGAGTGTACATATTACAAGACACACTATTCTATGTCATCAGTGGCATACACATCCGTAAAAAACAATTTATTGCAGGCTAGTACCAGGTATTGTCCAATTAATAAAATACTCTTTGGTCTAGCCACTAGACAGATTGTGTATATTTCAGTTATGCGTCGACGCGTTTCGATGGACTCCTATATTGCCATCTTTCTCAAGACAAGGGATTTTGTAGACTCTCAACCAGATATAATAGATATGAAGATAATACACCAATAATCAATTTAAAAACCTGTCAAAAAATAAAACGCAAATAACAGTCAATAAGACTAAAAATAGGCAATCTAAGCATATACAGCAGCTTAATGTCTATTATTCATTTATAAACAGTTTTGTACATCCATACAAACGGTGTTCTACAAATTTTCATAGTGAAAAACTGCACAACGTCCCCAATTTTGTGATCCAATAACAGTGCTTAAAAACTTTATAAAAAAATATTCCCCATTGAAAGAAAAACCTACTGTCTCATAATTATCTAGGCATATATGTCACTCTTCCCTACTGTTCCCATTCATGCTTTCACAGATCATATGAATCATTCAGCTCACGTATCACTTGCCCTCCAAAATGGAATGGATTATACCATTGTTATATTAAAACCTAGCCTCACCTTTTTGAGACAACATAAATGTAGCCCTGAGCGTATACTTCTCGGGCAGTAGAGATCAAAGGCTTCCTGTTCCTTAACTGGAATGTTGTGGTATACTGTTGTAGAAAAAATATTTTTTTTAATATAAAGACTCAATTTATTATCTACAAGCAAGAATATTCGAATACTACATTATTAACTGAATGGAGCAAGCACCTCTGAATGTTTTAGCGCCCCAAAAGAAGTTTTTATTTAAAATGTCTCACCTCTGCATCATTATACAAGCAGGAAAATGATTAGCTGGATCTAACTTGAAGAAAGATTCTTCTGGTTAGTGCTGATAAAAAAAGAAGAGGGCGTCACTCGCTCTTTCATTCGCGGTATACAAAGTAGCTAGCCCAATCACTGATTCTATTAAGTCAAAAAAGAGAGAATAGCTAGTTAAAATCTAACCTGTTAACAAACGATGTCTCTCAACACAAAGAGGAGGAGAAGGATAAAACAATTTTTACCTGAAAGAATAGCCAGAACGTATATCCTTGCTAAATAAAGGCGAATGATAATCGTAGAACTCTATCCCTTTTAGACCGGGTCTCCTGATTCTGGTCCCCCTTCGATAATTGGGGTCTAGAGAAAAAGCACGAGAATATAAATCGGTTACCTATTATCCTTCGGGGACTAGCACCGAATATATTCCCCAAAAGCCTTCAATGCCCTTAAAGAGTCTAGTCCCAGGCATATAGTGTAAACGACACAACAAAAGATATCCAAATGTGTCCACTTATACAATTTATTGCCCTCACTACATCATGATATTCAGGCCTAAGTCCTCGTTAAGTTTACACTAAGTATTCGGGAACATTTGGGCAAGACCACGCCACTCCTACATAGGAGGTTAAATGTTACAAGAAGCGTGTTATACCCTAACTGGGCATTGAATAGCATAAAGGCATAATACGTTCAGCATACTATCAAAGAAGACCCACTAAAAGTCTCAGGGTGTGTTAACATTCTATAAAAAGATCATAAACTATGACATATTAGACTCAATTAGCATTTTGACGTAACTAGATTAAATAGAAGGTCAAAATAGTGCTGACTACATATCCACAAGCTCAATTCCTCACTTACTTGTATAGTTCGACGCTCCTATCTAAAATCGCGTACCGCTCCTCTTCCCCGATAAAAGTATATGAGTGTTTATTGGAGTTCCTTTTATAACTCCAAATCTCCAACTACACCTGTTTAAAGTTAGCAAAGCGTCCTCTCATCAATACCACGGTACCAGCTTCTCAACTCACGAGTGTTACCGGGTTGGGACATTGAAGCCGTGCTAGATACTTCCGGGTGACGGCAAAAATACACTAGTTAGCTCTACCTAACTAACGGGAGCACTCTATAGGCGCCATCTTGGAAGTTCCCTACAAATGCGAGTATACAGTTATAAATAACATCGAATGTACATTGAGTAGCTAAAGCAGAGGAACGACATGTTTTAGTCTCTATTTATTAACAGAAAGATATTAACACTCAGTTATACTTAATGGAGATGCCACAAGTTATTGATGCAAAAGGCCTAACATAGTTGGCCCATATTTTTAAAATATAGTGCATATATAACAATAATACGCCTAACATATCGAAAGAAGGGAAAATTGCTTATGCTTGGCTGAATCCAAAAGTGGACAGGTTATTTTAGTTCACAAATGACATCCAGTCCTCTCTAGTATTTAAGCCTTTATTAATTGTATTCAGTTTGCACATGTACCACTGTTCTCTCATTTTTCTAGTTTTATCAACATTGCCTCCACGTCTACTGTATTTAATTTTTTCCAATATAAACCACCGAAAATCGTCGCATCCATGGTTCAGTTGGCCAAAATGTACAGTTAGAGGTGCATTTTCTTTCTTAGTGCGTAAGGCGGATCTATATTCTACTACTCTGAATCTCAGTTCCCGTCCTGTTTCGCCGATGTAGCCCAAGCCACAAGGGCAAATCAGGAGGTAAACCACATTTTTAGTTCTGCAATTGGTCAGGTCTTTAGATGTTAATGACTGACCATTATGTTCTATCTGCTTGGTAACTATACATTGTTCACAGATTGAACAAGATCCGCATTTGTTGTTCCCTTTTGCTGTGGTTTGAAATAGCGTTGTTTGCGTATTCTCATCTTTGTCTGAGTATGTATGAACCAGAGAATTGCGTAGATTTTTGTTACGTCTGAAAGCAAATAAGGGTTTCTCAAAACTGGCCTCCCTATCATCATTAATTATTTTCCAATTTCTATTGATGATATTTTTAATTTGGTTGCTCACTTGAGAGAATTTGCTGACAAACACTATCTTGTCATTGGATTTATTCTTTCCTCGTGCTTTGTTCATATCCAACATTGCCTCTCGATTGTAAAATCTAGCTCGTTTGAAAGAGTTTTTGATTAGTTTTTTGGGGTAACCCCTATCACCTAGTTTTTTCTTAAGGACTTCCGAATGTGTGTAAAAGTCCTCTAAGGTGGTACAATTCCTACGGAGACGTAAGAATTCCCCAAAGGGAATATTATCTTTTTGGGCCTTAGGGTGATGACTCTTATAGTGAAGTAGGGTGTTTTTGTCTGTAGGCTTGCTATAGAGTTCTACTGCTAACTTATTGCCAACGTTTTTGATGCAAATGTCTAAAAAAATTATATGAGAACTGCTCCATTGGGAGGTGAATCGAAGATTCGGATCTCCCAGATTTAACCAGGAAATAAATTCCTCTAGATGGTCCCTGGCACCGCTCCAGATAAAAATAATATCATCTATGAATCGGTGCCAGTGACTGATATTTTCAAAAAACGGGGCCAGCTCGTTGAATATGTGGACCTGTTCAAACCTGCTGACATAAAGGCAGGCCAGACTTGGGGCGCAGGTAGCGCCCATACTGGTCCCTTTGATTTGATGGTAAAGATCTTTCTTATAAAGAAAGAAGTTATTTTTCAATACCATACAGACACAGCTCATTATAAAGTCAATGTTGCCACCCTCAAGGTCTTCTGTTTGTAGGATTGATCTAACTGTTTCGATGGTATGGTCCTGAGGGATATTTGTTTATAGGGCTTCAATGTCAAGGGTGACCAAAAACTGGGTCTCCCCATTGAAGCCCAATCCCTCAAAGGTACCAATAGCATGCGCTGAATCTCTTAAATAGGATTTCTGTTTAGCAACAATTGGTCTTAGAAAGTAGTCAGCATACTTGCTGAGAGGTTCTAGGATGGAACCGATACTGCTCACTATCGGGCGCATCGGAGGATCTTGCATGTCTTTGTGGATTTTAGGCAATCCATAAATTGCCGGTGTAATGGGGTCTTGATTGTTTAAGAATTTGTATTCATCATCACAAATCCACTCTTCTCTTCTGGCCACATCCAACAGCTCAAGAACATCTTTTTTCAACTGCACATTCTTAGAATGGGATATTTGTTTATAATGCTCTTTTACACTTAAGACTCAACATTTTGTCATCATAGTTTTTATTATTAAATAGAACAACCCCGCTCAGGGCTACATTTATGTTGTCTCAAAAAGGTGAGGCTAGGTTTGAATATAACAATGGTATAATCCATTCCATTTTGGAGGGCAAGTGATACGTGAGCTGAATGATTCATATGATCTGTGAAAGCATGAATGGGAACAGTAGGGAAGAGTGACATATATGCCTAGATAATTATGAGACAGTAGGTTTTTCTTTCAATGGGGGATATTTTTTTATAAAGTTTTTAAGCACTGTTATTGGATCACAAAATTGGGGACGTTGTGCAGTTTTTCACTATGAAAATTTGTAGAACACCGTTTGTATGGATGTACAAAACTGTTTATAAATGAATAATAGACATTAAGCTGCTGTATATGCTTAGATTGCCTATTTTTAGTCTTATTGACTGTTATTTGTGTTTTATTTTTTGACAGGTTTTTAAATTGATTATTGGTGTATTATCTTTATATCTTTTATATCTGGTTGAGAGTCTACAAAATCCCTTGTCTTGAGAAAGATGGCAATATAGGAGTCCATCGAAACGCGTCGACGCATAACTGAAATATACACAATCTGTCTAGTGGCTAGACCAAAGAGTATTTTATTAATTGGACAATACCTGGTACCAGCCTGCAATAAATTGTTTTTTACGGATGTGTATGCCACTGATGACATAGGATAGTGTGTCTTGTAATATGTACACTCTCTTTCTTTTTTAATCTTTAACTCCTTTTTTTTATTGGTTTTTTATAACATGTAATTAGGCCTGTTTTTTATTTTGATTAAGGTGTATGATAGATATTACTTGATTTTTAATTGTCTTTTGTACTATTTGTATTTTTAATTAACTTTTATCAATAAATTGATTTTGTACCTCTTTACATTTGATGTTGTCTAGATTATCTATCGGAAATATATGGTCTCACTTCCAATGAATGTGGATGATATGAGTGACTTAGGATGAATGGAATAGATTAATTTAATAAGTTATTCTTTCTCCAAAGGATACAATTTTTTGTGATATTTTGATATACTACCCTATTCCTTTGGACAGAAGGGGGTTCCTCTCAGTTCTGAAATATATTAAATAGCAAAGCGCCACCACAGCATCACTGAGCTCCACCTCAGCATCACTCAGCACCACCAGAGCATCACTCAGCACCACAACAGCATCACTCAGTGCCACCTCAATGCCACCACAGCATCACTCAGCGTCACCACAGCATCACTCAGCGTCACCACAGCATCACTCAGCGTCACCACAGCATCACTCAGCGCCACCACAGCATCACTCAGCGCCACCACAGCATCACTCAGCGCCACCACAGCATCACTCAGCGCCACCACAGCATCGCTCAGCGCCACCACAGCATCGCTCGGGCGCCACCACAGCATCGCTCGGCGCCACCACAGCATCGCTCGGCGCCACCACAGCATCGCTCGGCGCTACCACAGCATCGCTCGGCGCTACCACAGCATCGCTCGGCGCTACCACAGCATCGCTCGGGCGCTACCACAGCATCGCTCGGGCGCCACCACAGCATCGCCGGCGCCACCACAGCATCGCTCGGCGCCACCACATCATCGCTCGGCGCCACCACAGCATCGCTCGGCGCCACCACAGCATCGCTCGGCGCCACCACAGCATCGCTCGGCGCCACCACAGCATCGCTCGGCGCCACCACAGCATCGCTCGGCGCCACCACAGCATCGCTCGGCGTCACCACAGCATCGCTCGGCGCCACCACAGCATCGCTCGGCGCCACCACAGCATCGCTCGGCGCCACCACAGCATCGCTCTGCGTCACCACAGCATCACTGAGTGCCACCACAGCATCACTGAGTGCCACCACAGCATCACTCAACACCACGGCACCACCTCAGTATCAGCACAGCACCACTTCAGCATCAGTGCACCAGCGCAGGCCAACTCAGCATCACCTAAGCTCCTGCTTCACCCTGCAGCACCTCGGCATCACTCAGCACAGCACCACCACAGCACCATCTCAGCATCTGCACCACCTCCTCATCAGTGCACCACCAGCTCAGCACCACCTCATCGCCAGTGCAGTACTATCTCTGCATCAGCATAACACCACCTCCACATCAGTGTACCACCACCAGTGCATCCCCACCTCAGCAGCAATTCAGCACCACTTCAACATCAGCACAGCACCACCTCAACATCCGTGCAACACCACCTCAGCATCACCTCAGTACAGCACCGACTCGGCATCACTCCGTACCACCTGAGCACCACCTCTGCACCCCCTGAACACCAGTCACCACCACCTCACCATCACTCAGCACCACCTCAGCCTGCTCTCGGAATTTGGCATCTGTTGATTCTCCCCTAGCATTCGTCCGCTGCTAGTGTTATAATACAGGTACTAGTTCCCAACCTTCACCCTCTGATTGTTTATGCCCCCTCAAAAAAAGCTATAACAAACAACCATTGAAACAGGCAGAAACAAGTTGCCAGCATTGCAAGGACAAAAGAAAACTGAGGACATTTTTATTGTAAATACTTTTTCTAATATGGTCATTCAGTTGTACATAAAGCCTTCTTGGTCATATATAAGGTAACAAAAATGCTTCTGACACTTTTTTATTATAACTTTTCAGCATGCTGCACAGCATCCACACTTCTCTACAGCACAGCTTAAAGACATTGGCAAAGTCAATCGCTCTGGCTAAACACTTATAAGGCCCCAAGGGCGAGACCTATTGGCTATGCCAATGCTTGTTTGAAAATGTGGTCCCAAGTATAACTACCCAGTGGTTACCACCACTCGGGGACTCTCTCTCCCCCTCCCTCATTGTGTGGATGCGCAGCATTGTGCAAGAGCAGAATGCCATGACTGAAGTGGGCTGACCAGTTGCCCCATCCTATATGCTGTGGTGGGCAGAATCAAAATGTGAATGACAATACAACAGAGGAATGGATAAAAAAGGCTGAAATCCCCTGTAAGTAAGCATGTCTAGTATATATATTTTTATTAACAGCAACAGGTCTTGGCTAACATAAGACCTAACAAGCATTGGCAAAGCACTAACAACAGACCTAAAAAGCATTGGCAATATCCTTCAGTCTGGCGTATACTGTCAGCCTCTTGACTTTGTCAATGCCTGTTTTGTTTTAGTGAAATCAAAAGGTCTTTGCTTACGTCATATCAAAAAATGTCAGTATGGCAGCTCAATGACAGAGCAGTGGTTAATTTGAGCCAGTGGTTTCCGGTGCTCAGCACTGGCACTTAACCATCAGCACGGGCGCTTTTAATGAGCGCCAGTTAAGGGCCATTAATTTATGGAGAGATCAAGTGATTTGGCCAGAATTACAGGATGTAGAGCTGACACCGAAGTCTGCAGTTCTGGCCATTAGGCCACATCCTCTCCCCACTTTCTTGTTTAGCAGTTGGTTCCGTTTTGGGTGGCGCTAACAGTAGAAATGGGCTGGTGCAAGCTGCCTCCTGACGAGAGCCCTGGCACTTATATTTCTACAAATTAACCACTGTGACAGAGATCTTTTTCATAACCACATCCAATATTTGAAAGTGTCAAATCTGTATTTATTCATGGACGAGGGGCCCTACTGGCCTGTGCACCCATTTTAATTCAACTGGATTAAATGTTGTGAGGCCGCCACAGGTGTAGTGGTTAGAAATCACCTCTGTGGGGAGAATAATAGTGTCGAAGTGTATGAGCTGACCTGCTGGCTGTAACCTGATGATAGTTTGATGTGGTATGGGACTCGTGGGAGGTGGCCCATGTAGCAGGGAAAAAGGTGAGGAGTTGTGACAAGGATGAATAATACGGTCTGGCTGGAATGGATAGATGCAGAATGGAAAGGTAACTTGTCATGGGAAGGTGTGTAAAGCTCTTTTGAGGAGGGGCGTGCAATTTATTTTGCAGTTTGGTGGTGGTTTGCGCCCTGGATTGTGGGTGGTGATGGTATAATTTAGGATGATGGTTGATCTGTTTGTATTTCTTCAGAAGGTGCTGCTCTGTTTTTCGGTTGCAAGTATCTGTGTTATTTGGAGGCGTGTGTAGTGCAGTCGAAGCGGTGGGCGGGTGCTTACTCCCTCTCCGCAGGACGATATAATGAGAACGGGAAAGCTAGGGCGGCGGCAGCTCGCTTGCGTTGCCTGGGCTCCGGGGAGGCATACAGGGTAGAGGCTCCTTCAGGGCGAACCCGGGCCATGGCCTACATGGCAGCCGCTGCCTCGGCGGCCCACGCCGTCTCTGTGTTTGGAAACCGGCCGCTGGACGAGTGGGAGCGGAGCCGCTATTACTTTTCGTCTCTGAAGCCCGCGGCCCGGCGGCTGAAGTTGGACAAACAGCGGATCCTGGCGGAATATGGCAACCCCTGGGAGAGGATGCCGCTGAGGCAGGGGAAGAGGCAGGGGAAGACCCCGCGTCCCACCGAGGAGCAACTTTCCTCGAGCCTCAAGGCGGGCTACACCACGGCGCCGTCGCGGGGTGCGAGCAGACCGTGCCCTCCGGGCGTCCAGAAGAGGGGGCTCTGCGAGCAGCAGGTGAGTCTCGGGCACACCGGTGGCGTACCTAGCGCCAACCTGGCGTAGCTCAGGAAAAGGGACTGCTAGGGTAAGCCTCTAAATAAATAAAAAAAAAGGTAGCCCAAATGCAAGCCTTATAAAAAGTGACTCCCTGATCATTATTAACGTGCAGTTTCACAAGCTGATGACCACAGGTCACTGCTTAAAATATGGGAGCTAAACCTAGTTAAAGAAGATGATTTATAAAGTGGTTTTGAAAGTTACACTGGGGAAGGTGCGTTCTGACCAGGGGCAAGGCTGCAGGGCAGCAAGAGTTCGGTCGATGTCTGATAAAGAAGGGAGTGAGTTCCGACCTCCTGCTCCGTTTAATAGGGACATTTTCCCATATGCTGCTGTGCATGTCGGCAGATTTTTTTTTTAATGTATATATGTATACGCTTTATAATTGGAGATACCCGGCTGAGTGCACTAGGTTTAAAAAAATATACATATATATATATATCTGGGAAGAATGTTGTGTAGCCACCCTCTTTTCTTCAAGTGGTTGGTTAAATTGGCCTTGAATTTAATAGAAAAACTGCTTCAGTGTCTTTAAAAGGAGATGCTATTTCTGGATGCACTTAACATACAAAAGCAGTCTATTTTTAGCTGAACTTCGTTTTCAGAAAGAGGCATGAAACTAAGTATGCTAGTTTAATACAGGTCTCATCTTGGCAGCGAGGCTCAAGTGCTTTTTTAAGTCCACATGCGATGCCGTAGCAGTGCAAATATCACATTCTGTTATGTCCACATTAGACATTGCTGCGCTGGAAGAAGTACATGATCTGTGTAGTAAACCTGCTATGCCCCCTATAAAGAGCCGTTATTAGAACTTCATTTAAATTAAATGAGCCCTTTACACCCCACCTGAGAGACCTGCACTGGCTCCCTGTCAACAAGAGGATAACCTTCAAGCTCCTCACCCACGCACACAAAGCACTCCACAACTCCGGACCAGCCTACCTCAACAGACGACTCCGCTTCTACACCCCCACCCGCCAGCTCCGCTCGACCAGCCTCGCCCTCGCCACAGTCCCCCGCATCCGGAAAACGACCGCCGGCGGCAGATCCTTCTCCCACCTCGCCGCCAAGACCTGGAACACCCTCCCCACCAACCTCCGACAGACCCAAGACCTACTGGCCTTCAGAAGACTCCTCAAGACCTGGCTCTTCGATCAGTAGCAGCACCACCCCCCTCTTCCCCCAGTGCCTTGAGACCCTCGCGGGTATGGAGTGCGCTTTATAAGTGACTTGATTGATTGATTACTGTATTTTGGTTTTCAACACCCAGTTGTTACTGGTGAATAAGCCCACACGGTAAACTGCCTCAATCAGTAGTCATTTTAGGGCGGAATGTATCTCTATTTATGTCTGTGCGGCCTGTTGCTAAACTGTTCACTGGGCAGCCAGCAGAACAGAGTTCTTAATCCAGTTTGACCAAATTGTGTAATTTGTCCTTCGTTGCTTAATTGACAAAATCCAGATGCACAACGAGACGTGCATCCGTCAAAATAATGCTTTGAGGAAAGAGAAGCAGTTGGCGGGGTGTTTTGTCACTAGTTTCTTTTCGTTTATTCCTTTAACTAGATGGTGATTTTGTTTGCCAATGAGCAGAGAAGATCTAACCTGCCCCCTGGCAGCCGGAAGGGTTAGTTTATTGAGAGCAAGATAAGAAAATCCTATTTTCTGCCCTGACCCAACTTGTCAAAGCCTCCATTAGTGCCTTCCCGCGGACGCTTAAAGGCCTGCAGTTATATTATTTTCATGAATCCTATTCCTGATGGGTTTTAAGGACCAACTGTTACTGTTTTTTCCCTGTCGGAGTGCATTGCCTGCTACAATATGTTACCGTCACATTTTTCCTCGGGCCAGAAAGCGTTTTAATTTGAACCTAGTCAGGGAGCCAGTTCTCTTGAATTAGTTTAACATTTTCCTCCGAGAACCAACGCACTCAACGTCTGAATACTTTGACATTTTCCTTAGATTTTGTATAATTTATATTTTGTATAGACCTGCACTTCTTGCACGCATTTGTTAAACATAAGCCACAGTGTTTGTGTACGACTAAGAATTTGCACAAATTCCACATAACTTCATATGTTTAATACATTTGCATACTGAAGCGTTGTTATTCTCCAATCAATCGAGATTTGTGGTCTGTAGAAGTGGCTTCATTGAAGTATCAACAACACGACCATCAGGTAAGCTCCTGACTGCAGCTGTCACAGAAAGAACCTTTCCCTTCTAACATTCCCTTCTAACATTCCATTCCTACATTCTGTAGTACTGGCTAGCAACAAACAACACATTCCACTTTCTAATAAAACATAAGCAATATGTGTGCGTATGTGTATGTATATATTCAACATATGAGAACTACAATTCGCCATACACAATCATAGGCGTCTGGTTTCTTATGTTTGCTCCCTGCCCAACAGCAATTTTACTTAACCTTTACCACCAATGTACAGATACGATTTCTTTTAACTAGATTTCGTTTATGCACTCTGCACTTTTTAGTGGCATTCCCGAGACAATCAGGGTGGGCCGACAAACTTATGCCCTGCCCATGCGACAATTTGGCAGCTCAAAGCACCTTGCACTTTATTCTATTTTGCCCTCTTCACAAAGAGCCAAGGGGAACATTTCTAGCCCCGCTTTTAAGGGAAATCCGGCCTTGCACATACATTGATGGTTTTAATTTGCTGTATTCATTGCCCACTTCTGCTATTTAAATTGCGGTCTCTAACTATATAAAAGTTGCAATGGCCATTAGAAAGCGCCATGAGCTATAAAAGCTGGCTAGGATCGTTGTAATTTTTAATGCACAATTTGTATAACTTTGGAAGTTTATGATCAATGATATATCTTGCTGTGCTAGGTCATTTGTATTATGGTCTATATGTTTATAACTGCCAGATTCCTATGAATTTAATCTTTTATTAGTTTTAACCACACTGTTTTACAAATATGCTATGAAATTTTAAAACTGTGATGTTTGTTTGTCAAACTTTTATGGTCTTTGGAACCAAATAAAGTTATTCTTGATTGACTGAGAACTACAATTCAATCTTAATGGTCTACATTAATTGAATGCAAACTGGTTAACGACAATATATGCACATCATATATAAACCTTGGTAGTAATTTCCTTTGTCGTAGACTTCTTCACAAATCAGTCCATTCTGTTGATCTGACTTGCACTCCAGCCAAGGTGTTTGTTGATTTGAATCTTCCTTTGACCCACCATTTAAAGAAGATACTCCCTGTTCTAGGCTTTTAGACAAGTCTTTCGTGTCACTCCATTTTGCCATTTTAACTTCCCCACATTTCACCACATTCCTCACATTCCATCTTTTGCCATCTTCTAACACAACTGTAAACAGCCCAGCTCTCTTCACTCTTTTTGCCATTTACCACTTAGATGAACTTTTTCTCATACCAGCTTGTATCCTGGAACTCACGTAATCCCTTTTTTCAAACATGCCATCCTTGCTCTTTAACATTTCAAGATCACTTGTGGTGTATTTCCTTTGTCTTTCACACACTCTTCTGCGTAAATCAGTTTTACTGACACATCGTCCTTCACCTTGGTTCATCCACTTTGGAACTTTCATCCTACAAGGTTTGCGACCCTTTAGCGACACAAATGGCAATTCCCCAGTAGTGTAGTGTGGAGTCGTCCTATAACTCCAATTCAGTTTTTTTAGCTTTTCTTTCCAATTTAAGCCATTCTGCAAAGCCAGCTGTACATTTTTCCCCAGCACCCTGTTAAACGTTTCTACCAAACAATTTTCACGTGGATGGCCAATGGCTGTTGTTCGATGACTCACACCGCAGTGTTTAAAATATTTCACTAACTCTTCTGACACGAACTGGGGACCATTGTCAGCAACCATTTCCTCCGGATACCCCCATCCCTTCTGAAGACCTCTTCATAAAATACAATTACTTTCTTAGATCTCACTTCATTAACAAGACTCACTTCTGGCCATTTGGAATAGTAATCCATGAGGGCAACAACATACTTTCTGCCTGTGCTCAACATCTCAAATGGACCACACACATCCATTGCCAATTATTGCCACACTCTCTCTGTAATCTTAACGGGTACCCCTCACGTCTCTTGTACCCTGTGAGATTTGTCACTACATGCACAACGTACACATTGCCTCACAAACCTTTCTACATTACGACCCAAACCTCGCACCAAAAATCTTCACGCACCTTCCTTTTCGTAGCAGACATGCCACCTTGCCCCTCATGCAATATTTTCAAGATCCTATTTTGCAACTCCAAAGGTACCTATAATATGCTACCCCTTATCAAAATACCACCTTGACAAGACCGCTCATGCCAAATAGACTTGTGATCAATTACCTCCATTCTGTCCTCACCGGATGATGCTGATCCCTGTGCTAATAACTCAGTAATATTTTGCATGACACCATCTCTAGGTAACACTTCCATTCACCTTCTGGTATAGCTTCAAACCCATTAAACTCCACATCAGCTACCATTCATTCCTCTCCCTGCTCCTTGTCCTTACTATCTCCCTGCACTGGCTCCCGAGAAAGACTGGCTGCATTGACATTACTAATTCCATTAGCATATTTAGGAATAAAAGAGAATTCTTGCAGATGGTACAACCATTTAACAATCTGTGGAGTTGCTTTGCTCTTCCCTTTGTGGTAAACAGATCTACCAGAGGCCTATGATTTGTCCTCCATTCAAATTCAGTACCCCACATATAGTTTCTAAAATGTTGCACACCCCACCAACAAGCCAACGCTTCTTTTTCAGTAGTTGAGTAACTTATTTCCGCATCTGTCAAAGTTCTCGAGGCAAAAGCTACCACCCTTTCATGTCCCTTGTTTGATTGTATTAAGACTGCACCCAACCCTTGTATATCAGTGGCCACAACGGTTCGTTCCAGTGCATCAAATGGCTTCAGTTCCACAGCATTCACTATACACTTCTCAATCATTTCAAGCGCACCTTGACATTCTTATGTCCACTCAAACTTCTAATCTTTCTTTATCAATGCTCTCATTGGTTGAAATCTATCGGAGAAGGGATCAACAAATTTGGCATAATTCTCTGCCAGACCTAAAAAGGATCTCAATTGATCCTTGTTTTGGGAACATGGTGCCCTCTCAATTGCTTCCAGCAGTTTATCTTTGGCCATATACTAGACTCAGAAATGTTTTGTCCCAAATACTCCACTTCAACAGTAAATTTACATTTCTCAGTCTCCACCGGCAAACCCTACTTCTCCAAATTGTTAAGTACCTTCCTGAATAATTCATCATGACATTCCTTATTTGCACCCCAAACCGATGCACTATCTTGGAAGAACATCACATGCTCAAGACAACCCAATAACTGCTGCATGACCCTTTGGAATACCGCAGATGCTAGTCCAAAGGGCATACACATAAAACAAAATGCACCTTCAGGTTTGATAAACGAGGTCAAATGCCTCGAGGCAGGATGCAAGCGTATCTATTGGTATGCACTAGATAAATCGAATGAAGAATAATACCATCCACCCTTCACGCAGCCCAGCATCTCATTATATTGGGCAGAGGATGGCGATCCACCCATATATTTTTGTTGAGGTCCCTGAGATCCACACATACAAATCATACTATTTGGTTTGTGTGCAATATCAACTGGACATAGCCACTCAGAAGCTTCTATCGGTTCAATGATGTTACTTTGGGTTAACCTATGAAATTCATCTCTCAAAGAAGCCCTAAGAGCCAACGATAAACTATGCACTTTCTGCACAGTAGATAAGGCATCCTTCTTTAGAGCAATTTTGTGTACTAATCTTTTAAGGCATCCCAAGTCACTTCCAAATAACTTAGGAAATTGACGTACCCATCCCTGGGCATCACATTGGTCCAAAATGAAAACCTGCTCCTCAGTGTTGATTCAAAACAATTCCTAGTGCTTTTTGCTCACACCACCCCAGAAGAATCTTCCCTTTCTTGACCACATACACTAACCTCATGCAGATCTACCTTTAAAACTCAACTGTGTCTCAAAATATCCTATAATACGTAATTCTACTCCACAGTAACCTTCTGATTCAACTTCTGCTTTCACTAGATCTTTCATTCTTAACGTGTTCCATGTTTCCTCATCCACCAACGTGTATGGAGAACAGGAATTTGCCACATAGCAATTTCCCTTCCACACTTCTTTACAATGCATTTAGGTGGGTAATAAGGTTCAACAGTAATATTTGTTTTAATCTCGACTTCTTTTGATACATCACACACTTCTAGCAGATCAACTTAGTCCACTCCAATCTCCTTGAAATTTCCCCCACATACTTTTACTGTGTTAACATTTCCTTTAGAAACTGCACGCACTTGCTTACATACTCTTGAAAAATGACAAACCCTGTGACAACTAAAACATTTTGACTTTGCTGCAGGTCAATTACCAAAAGTCAGAACATGCTTCAAGCTCCCACACTTATAGAATGTTTTCTTCCCATCTCCAGTCTCATCCTTTAACTTAATTCCCTTTATGTCCCTGGCCCTTTCCGTCACATGTACTGTAGATTGCATAGACTTAGGTTTAGTTTTGTGTACACTCCATCTTGTGCATTTAACTCATCCACATAATGGGAGGTATTTTTATATGCTTGGCTACCATTATAGACTTTTCTAATGAAGGTTCTTTTAAATCTAATAATTGTTCTTGTATTTTCATATTCGACGTGCGATTGATTAACTGATCACAGATAATCTCATGCAGTTCTTTGAATTTACATGTGGCAGCCAAGGTTCGCAAAACTGTGACGTATTGATCAATCATTTCCCTTGGCAACTGCGCTCGTGCGAAAAATGTGTCTTTCTACCACAACACTAATTTTCTTTCCATAGTTCTCGTTCAATGCTTTCATCGCATACCTCCTCATCAGAGTCATTGTCCCTTCCTTTATTATGACCTACTGGCATTGGCAATGTCTTTAATACTTTCTATCCCTCTACCCCCAAATTATGCTTCAACAATGCCAACTTCCTCTTTGCAACAAACTTTTCACCTCCCATAGCCTCCAAATATGTCTCAAAGGCTTTTTGTCTGCCCTCGCACGCCATAACAGGTTCACCAGGAGTAGCAGGGAAGGTAAGAGGAGGCGAAATTGATTGCATGTTGACTCCAAATCAAAGTATAACTGAAAATATATATAATGTTTTCAATGCATTAACAACAGTTAATTCTACTATTATCTCTACCAGTCTCTGTTTCCTTTCAAGCTGTCTTTTTAACTTTATTTTAACATAACACAATAAAAGTAGTCACCGTTGTCTGATTATCTAAAACAACAAATTACTATAACAAACTGAGTCAGTGTTGTCTTTAATACTTTCTGCAGTTGTCTTTAATATTTCAGAGTTCAAGTTTCCACTTCCTCAGAAAGCACTGAATATCAATAGTTCCTTTTGTACTTGTGAGCTGTAAGGTTTGGGAAATGATCATAAAAACACAGTAATGGCTGGGAGTAGCTATAACTAGTTTTAACTTGTACATCACTTATGGGAGAGAATAGGTAATCATTTGTAAACCTGCATTCAGTAATTTTGTCTTAAGAACGTTGCTTACGGTCTGGTTTGTCACGGATATTCTGCTTGACCTCAATTAAAAGGTTCTATCATACCCTGCAAGTTCCAAATGCCAAATAATAGCTTGTTAGGTAGAATAGGACTTCATCTACAGGGTGGAGAGGTTTGGATCACAGTAGTTAACAAATTCCAAGCTCATCCTTCACAATCCTTTTTGGGTCTGACCTAACGCTGTCTTTAGTCCTTTTTCCAGCCTTATCTTTCCAAAATAATTTGAATAAAAGTACACACTTATCCACTTTTAAGTATGTACATACGTAGCATGGAATGTGCACACCTCTCCATCTATTTGTCTGTTCAGGTAGCATTTATATTTTGCTTCCACCCACCATAGACTGTAGCTTTGGGGTACTGATTCATACAGTCTCGCACATTGGCTCTCTTTATTGAGAGTGACAACATTTTGCATGTTTCTAAAAGCTAATCCACTACAGCACCAGGGCTGGTGGACTAATTGCTACTTTAATTTCATTATTTTTGTAATTAATTTTTCAGATGGGTAATTTTTTACTTCTTTTTTGCACACATATGCACAAAACCTTTACGTTGCAATATTTTCGTTTTTTTTTTATTTAAAGTTTATGCTTCCAATAGCTGATGCAAATACCTATTGCATATGTTTGCATATTTGTATTTTTTTTTTAATTGCAGGCTTGCTAATGCTTTTCTGTGAGGTGCTTGTTCCGTTTTTAGGTCTCGCGCCTAGCGTTGCACTGCGTAGCAGTGCTCGCGCAGCGCGAGACATTTAGTAGGTGAAAAACGGGGATTCAGCACTGACCTAGGAATCGCACACGCTCGTGCGTGTGCTATTCCTTTTGTGCTACCCCATTGGCCTTTTCGTGCGTCTTTTTATAAAAGACCACGCAATTGGCTAAAGCGGGCGCATTGCTCCGCCCATGGCCTATTGGTGTCTATTACGCGCTTGGTGCGCGTAATAGACACCAATAGGCCATGTGGTTTCAATTATCGTGCCCAGACACGGGCGTGATAATTGAAATCACATGCTTAGCTGTGGCGCGCGTGCGCGCACCACTTGCAGGCTTCTTTGTTTGCCCTATCGTGTTCGTTTTCTACTATTGGCTGCGCATGCTGAAGGTCGTAGCCTCCTTCCATAATGCCAGCATGCTGTCAGAGGTATTGGACTGCTGTGAGTTTGCTCAGATTCACGGGATGTTTAGACCTCGCCGGGACTCAAATCTGCATTTCTGCAGCCGTGCTTTCTGTTCTCCACCCCCCTCCCCCCCCTCCCCTGAGTTACGCTGTCCCTGTACTTTTAAATTTCGTTTCCAGGGGGGCATGAGACATTGTAGTCCTTCCACTTTCCCTTTTTAAGCATGTTGGGGCTTCAGGGCCTAGGGGCGGCTATGTGCCTTTCTTATTTTCTACATGAGCCCAATTTTATCATGCTCCCCCACCCGCCCCCATCGCTGCCATGTGTCATCACTGCTTGTAAAACTGTTAACAAGCCATAACACGCACATTCCAGAGTCCCGCGCTACTGTGGTGGTCCGCAAAAGCCTCTACACATTACATTTCCCTACCATCGCCGCGCTCTCCAGCCTCTTTCCATTTTTCAGCAGCAGGCAGAGAAAATGTCAAAACGATGCAGTCTGTGGGCTGCTACTGGTCATTTAATCATGCAGATGCCGTTTGGAAGGTTGTATGATAAAGTGCAGGAGCCCTACGAGAGAAAATAGAACAAGCATTTGCAATGCAATAGGTCTCGCATTTACTAGAGTTTGAGCTATTGGCATTGTAGATTACAATGCCTTTAATGTGTTGGTTTTTGAAACAAACAAAAGGCATTGCCATTTACAATGCCAATAGCATAAACTCTCGCAAATGCGAGACCTATTGCATTGTAAATGCTTGTTAATATACCTTTCAAAGATGAAATTATCAGACACAATTTCTTTAGATTGGTCTTGTGATTCCATTGGATAGGTATTCTATTTTTGAGGACTACAGGCAGCATTACGAGTCATACCAACTTGTGTTCCCTGCAATATGATGAAAGCTTTACTTTTCCAAGACTGTTAGGCAAACCAGTACCTGATGAAAGGATCGCCCTGTGTTACATAATCATCCGACTGCATATTTAGGAACTGGTTGTGTTAAATTCCAAGCTTCAGAGCCTTTCTTTGTAAATTGATCCAACTCTTATGTCGTGACAGTAAGTTCCCCAAGGGAAATATTATTCTTTAATCACAAGAATATTTCAGAAATTGCTCAGTTTCTTTTTCTGAAATGTTATCCTTCAGTATTTTTTTAGACACTGGTTTCGTTCTCAAGCCACCAAGATGTAGAGAAGCTTATCAATGAATTTCACATATTCCACATGTAGATTTGAAAAGAAATGTTGACTTGTCACTCAAAACCTTTGCTGTAATGCAAATGGGAAAACTCTCACCGCACTATATGATGTATATTTTTTTCACTTTCTTCACAGGGCCGATTTGCCCTAGTTCCGCTCAAAGTTTCCCTTATCTCGTGAATGTATTCTGGAAGTAAATCACTGTGTTCGCAGAATGCCCTTCATTTCCATATCTCGAGCGAATGCATTTGTGACAAATCATACCCATGTTTGATTATTTTTCTATCCTATTTGTATCATGCATTGCTTGCCAGTAGTTCTAGTTTGCCTTTTTCAATTCTTATTTATTATGGTTTTCATGACATAAGCACATAGAATGATGTATGCAAGTGATGCAGCTGTAGGTTTCAAATGTTAACGCCCAAATTAGCTGAAATTAGAAAAAAGATCCATCACACATATAAGTACCATTAATTAAATCCAAAAATTAAAATGGGGAATAAAGCCACAAATGTATAAAACCACCTTTATTGTTCAAGGAATAGCATTGGTAAACACACTGATAACAAACTTGTGATTGAATTGATGTTAGAACCGTGTCTCTAATCAACATCTATCAAATTTCGATAATAAGTCTCTAAGCTGTAAACTAATAAAGATCAACAGTTAGCAATTGATTAAAAGTGCACACAAACTATTATTGAATTATGTGCTGTTCTGTAAGTGATTTAGTGTGCATCCTTCATCTTAAAAAGACATTCAAGCTTTGCATCTTACTCATTACACATGGAACAAACATTGTCAAAGCGAATAGGTCTTACCTGTTCAAGATCTATTTGCTTTGCCAATGTGATTTAGCCATGTTGTACACCAGCGTGTCTGCTGTTTAGCATGGTGAAAAGTTAGTGACGTAGAGGAGAGTGGCGTGAAGTAGAGTAGGGTGGAGTGGCGTTGAGTATTGTGAAGTGTCAGAGTGTTGTAGAGTGGGGTAGCATAGTGGCATGAAGTGGTGTAGAGTGTAGGAGTGTGGAGTAGTGTGTCGTGGAGAAGAGTGGCATAGAGGGAGTTGCCTAGAGAAGAGTGGAGTATTGTGTTGTCGATTAGAGTGAAGTAGAGTGTTGTGGAGTTGTGTCGTGGAGTGTCAAGTTGTGGATGGTCGTAGGGTGTTGTGGAGTGTCGTTGAGTGGAGTAGAGTAGAGTGGCTCAGAGTGGAATAGAGGGTTGTAGAGTGGAGTGCATAGAACAAAGGGGCGTATAATGGAGTTGAGTGTTGTAGAGTGGAAAAGAGTTCAGTGGCATAAAGTGGAGTGGAATCGAGTTAAGTGGCAGAGTGGTGCAGTGTGTAGTGGTATAGCGTAAAGTGGAGTAAAGTTGCTCAGACTGGCATAGAGTGGAGTAAAGTGTAAGTGAAGTGGTGTAGCATGGAATGTCAAGTTGCACAGAATGACACAGATTGTCGTGGAGTGGCATAGGTTGACGTCAAGTGGAGTCGTAGAGTAGTCTGTCATGGCATAGAGTGGATTTGCGTAGAGTAGAACAGAAGAACAGAGTGGAGTGACATAGAGTGTTGTGGAGTGCTGTAGAGTGGAGTGGCATAGAGTGGAGTATGTATAGTGTGGTAGCCCTCTACCATTACCGACAACACGTTTTCAATTGAATCGACCATTACATTTGTACAGACCTACAGTTTTACTGATAAAACTGTACAGCGCACAAACAATGTGTGGAAATGGCATCACCGAGTGTATTGATTTGTTTTGATTGTATTAAAATATTTGTGCTTGATGTCTGGCTATTCGATGTTGAGATACAGGCTTATTAACAAAACTTATTTTAGCATCACGTCAAGACGCTTTAGGTTAAAGGATACACCATTGAGGACAAGCTGGTGAGCACTCTTGTCTGCTTGCTTTTAAGTATAAAGCAAACACAAGGAGATGATGGATGGAGCGCTGAAACTTTTCAGACACTCACCCCCAGTCACAGATCTGGGTTGAATCCATCAATGTTCTTTAGCTCACTTCGCCACCCCAGTTCAGACACAGCTAAATGCAAATCAGTCTTGACCCTGTGCCTCAAGGGAACAGTCCAGCCCGAACTGCCAAGCCATGTCTTCCCTGGACCGGAAACAAGCATCCTGGGACCGGTTTCGGGCTAACAGCCCTCATCAGCCAGGCTAGCTTGAATCCAGTGGCAAAGTGAGCAAGGGACCCACGTCTGGGCATACCCTGCCAACTTAGGGCGAACAAAGCTGGAATGGCATGGTGAGCAAAAAAACGATGGATTTAGGCCCAGATCTCTGTACTGGGGTGAATGTATGACATTGTTCTGCATTCTGTCCATCAATTGTTCTTTTCGCATTTGTCACCCCGAGTGGGACGGGTATGCCCAGACGTGGGTCCCGTGCTCTCCATGCCACTGGAGTCAAGCTATCCTGGCTGATGAGGGCTGAAATCCCAAAACCGGTCCTAGGATGCTTGTTTCCAGTCCAGGGAGGACCTGGCCTGGCAGTTAGGGCTGGACTGTTCCCATTGGGCGCAGGGTCAAGACTGATTTGCATATGGCTGGGTCCAAACTGGAATGGCATGGTGAGCAAAAAAACGATGGATTTAGGCCCAGATCTCTGTACTGGGGTGAATGTATGACATTGTTCTGCATTCTGTCCATCAATTGTTCTTTTTGCATTTGTCACCCCGAGTGGGACGGGTATGCCCAGACGTGGGTCCCGTGCTCTCCATGCCACTGGAGTCCAGCTATCCTGGCTGATGAGGGCTGAAAGCCCGAAACCGGTCCTAGGATTCTTGTTTCCAGTCCAGGGAGGACCTGGCCTGGCAGTTCGGGCTGGACTGTTCCCATTGGGCGCATGGTCAAGACTGATTTGCATATGGCTGGGTCCAAACTGGAATGGCGTGGTGAGCAAAAAAACGATGGATTTAGGCCCAGATCTCTGTACTGGGGTGAATGTATGACATTGTTCTGCATTCTGTCCATCAATTGTTCTTTTTGCTTTTAAGTATATTCCGGCTAAAAAGCAGCTTAAGTCCCAGATCTTTGAAAATAACACATTCCTCAAAAGAAAGCTCTTTTTCATAGTCCTAAATGGCAAATTACTTCAGATCTCTGCAGGGGATGCATGGAGGACAAACGGAGTCAGTACTGAAGTAACTGGGAAGACCAATCCATGCGATCAAAGGCAACCTTGCAATTGGTCCTATGATGAATGAACACCAAAAGTATGATGAACTTGATACCTTCACAACAGACATCCAACTAATACAGAATAGCGACAGATTCATGTTCTTTCAGATTAGGGGGCTGAAGGCAGCATAATGAGAGATCTTCACAATTAGGGCATCATTACGATGACAGTCAAACTCTCCTCCGACCAGCACCGTAGCGGAAGAGGTGGCGCTCGACAAGAAGTCGGCGGTCCCGCTGCCCTAATTACAATGCAACCGCCTTCATGGCGGTCGCTAAGTGTATATTTTCTATTGTGGCTTGTGCTGCGGGCTGCAGCACAAGCCGCAATAGAAAATATCCACTTTGAAAATATCCCTGCCCCGTGTGGCAGGCACCATGCGGTGCCTGCCACAAGGTGCAGAGATGTTTAGGGGGGCACTATAGGTGCCCCCCAGGTGCCATTACAGAGGGCCAGGGGGAAGAGGGGCCCGCTAAGGGCCCCCAAAGTCACTTTCCGCCTGCCGTTTCATGGCGGGCGAACCGGCATGACAGGGCAGGCGGAAAGGGACATTGTAATCCCTACGGTGGTGCCTGAGAATGCACTGCCCCGATTGTAGGGATTACTGACCCTCCGACGGGCTCAAGGAGCCTGTCTGAAAGCGTTGGATTGTCCCTCCGCTTGCTGCCTCCGACCGCACGCATTGTAATGCGTTGGTTGGACCGCAGCAGCAGATGGCGGTCGGACCACATCCAATGAGCCATCCGATGCGGTCCGACCGCCATCAAAATAACCCCCCTAGTGCTTACGGTCCCAAAGAGAGTCTTCTGATCATATCTCCATTCTTGAAACTAAGGACAGTCCACTTTACCCTGAAATCCTTGAAGCCAGCATTGAACACCAACCTTGTCTTGATTCAGATGACCAACACTATTTACTTAGTGAAAAAGTAATGAGACAAGGCCAAGACCCCTCTTGTGGTAAGCTTAAAACATGGTAGATGTGTTCTCTTTGTGTACAGGTTAATGCCAATCTGTCTATTATCAATCCAGCTTTGAAGAGTAAGAAGATGCAACAGTTAACAGTAGAGCTGAAGCCTCTATGTTTTTGTCAAATTTTAAATACAATATTGTTTCTATAGATAGATATTTTTTATGTATGGTAAAAGGAAGATTTTTTTCCTTTTTAAAATTGTTCTTGGGTTTCGCTCTCAGATAGAGATATTCATTGTTCATAAGTCCAGTAAAAATGTCCATGTTATAGAGCTAGGATTCCAGTTAACTGTCTCTTCTCCACAACTGTGAACATCACAAAAACATCCAACCAAGTCCCTCAGGTATAAATATTTCTCTTTTATGTGGCTCTGCTTACCTAATGATCCTGAGCATTCTGCATACCAAAGGATTCACCCGCTTGATCTACTGCTATGAGTTAGTGACCAGTGAAATCCTCTGAATTCAGAGTTGACCATCCTGTGCATCTGATCTTCCTCGGTCCATTGTGTTATAAAAAACTACAGATCCGCACCACATCTGTTGAAATTGTGATCTGAACACCTTTGGAGACCTCACCTGCGCTACAATACAGTGCAATATCCAGACCAGGCTTCCACAAGCTGAAAGTAACTTTCCCATATACACTGAACTCATGACTCCAATCCCAGAGCTCCTTCTGAAAATCCAGGAAGTGATCTTTGTTGTGTGAAAATCTCCATGAAATGATTTAGCCAAGTAGATCAGGGAGGTACCCATCTCTTCATCTGGAAGATCGCTAACAGGCACACATAGGGTGGAAGCACTTAACTTATTCTGGGATTTGATTGCAATACTCAAGAAAGCAGCAATTGCTTTTGGGGTTGAAGACGTGCTGAAAATTCTGGTAGCCAGGTATTGAGCCTGTGGGTGAATTGACCATGTATGCAGTCATAAAATATCCTCAAGATCAGTTCCTTGTAGAACAGCCCTATCCGTGTATGCAAAATCTTAAAATGTTGGAAGTATTTATAGTGCCACAGACTTGCAAAAATGACCTAAATGGCTGAGAAAAATTACCTAAATGAACAGAGCTAACAGACCTAATTCCCTAAGGGAGAACCCCAAAGGTGTACTGACCTTTCAGAATGGTTTAAATTTCTCAAAAGGAAAAATTAATATGGCTGATTCTTGCTGATGAGTGAGTCACAAAAGTCCGTCCTCTTGCTTTGAAACCATGGCTAACCATAAGCCTTACAGCAAACCTATGACCATCTTGAACTGCAGTCTCAAATGACATGACATTGAGGGTGATTATCCTTCATACCCCTCAGTGGAGTGCTTCAGACACCCACAACGGCCCCAACAGCGCTGGGATGCCTGGCTTCACCCTGGGGGTGCCCAGGAGTGGACATTTCACAGGGAAAAGCCAGGAAGGGTTCCACAGCGGTATGCGTACAGCGCCAGGACACCCCTTTGGGGGTATAAGTGCGCTTTACAAGTACAAATTTCATTTCATTTCATTTCACTTGGGGAGCTTTGTAAAGCACTATTGCACTAGTAGGAGCCCTGACAGGAGATAGGTAATTCCTCCGACATGCTCATCCCACAGGAACAGAAGAAGGAGAATGAGTGTTTGAAGGTGTGTAATAATACGAGGACTTTAATGTCTATTGCCTGCCAGACTCTTTTCAATATGTTGCCTCTTAAAAAATGAATGCCCTCCATCTTAAGTGTGTTAAGTAGTCCCTGGGCAAGGTGGGTGATGGGATTGTTGTGATCTAGCACCAATAAAGATGACTGCTTTTTATTAGGGCTCCTTAAACCACGCTTGGAATCTCCAACAAATGCTGCTTTCATGTATGCTGTTTAGCCACGATCATCGCAGTTCTAAATGAAGCATCTTTTTGCAAACTGAATGGGTCCTTAGACAGCCTAGAGTGCCTGCAGGGTAGAATATACGTCCTTGGAGGTACGCTGCAGGCCCACACCACCTGGATGCTGCTGCACGCGCAGGGGCCTAACTGAAGCAGTGTCACTGCTCGTGCTGTGGTCCGCCTCCTCCTGGATGCAGGAGTGCTGACCCGCCATGGAGATCGGGGCCAATGCACCAAGGGTGGCTTTGACGGCGTAGACTGTAAGACCATTGAGAGTGGAGTTCTTCTGACGATGGGGTAAAGCCTCAGCCCACTGGTTCTGTGGTCCTCTGCCTTTGTGATGGTGCGGACCTGGGCTAAGAGCTGGAGCCGGCTGGGTAACATGGGGCAGCAATAGACCGCAGGACTAGGAGGGCTCTGAGACTGCAGAGAATATGGCGCTGAGCCCTGGGGGCACATTGTCTTCTACAGCACACTCCAGGTGGCCAGAAAGGATGCCTCTGAGCGTGACTGGAACAGAGGTTGAGCCTGTGAATTAAGAAAAGTCACAAACTGGGAAGACTACGGGGCGTCCTGGACATCATTCACCTATACTGCACCAGCTGTGTGGGGAAGGAAGGCTTAGCCACATTTGTTGTTCAAATAATTTTTATTTTCATATAAAAAGAACAAAATAAGTAACAACAGAATGTTAAACACTCCTGTTACAATACAGTTGAAGCACGAAATATCATGGAACACCAAGTTTGATGGTTATGTTGCAAGACCACCTAAGACATAGCAAGGACTATAAACAATGTGAAATACAAGGAGTAATAATATTGTGGATTGAAGCCTGGGTCAGTCGGAGTGTAATTTGACAAATAATTTGGCTTATAGAAAAAGAGAGAATATAGGAAAGGCGCACAAGAGGAGAAGGAAACAGGGATAGGTAAGGGAGGGGTGGGGAGGGGAGGTTGCCCTGGGTTGGACGTGCCCTTGGCAATGTGAGATGTGGAAGCTCCCCACTCTGAGGCTTAGCCACATTTTAACAGTAATTCGTGGAAAGCGGTGTGTGCAACGAAACTCCACCGAGAAGGCAACAACATTTGTGGGACATCCACATAAAAGAGCACCGAACTTTATCAAAGAGACAAATTAAGGGAGCAATACTGACAAGCCACAACGAGCACTCTGGTGGCAGCTCCAGTTGGTACACGCCATCAAAAACTCGCCAATTTCTCAGCATAGCCTAGTTCTACTATTATCTCACATGGGAAACAAACACCTACCATCACACTGTGGCTCACTTGGCAGCCTGCTCATCTGCCTAACTCAGAACAAAGCTTAAAACACTTGTAGATTAAAAAAAAAATGTGAAGTTACAAATCGCTGATTGCACCCTAAAATATCACGCATGCATCCTCCTAGACGGGCTGTGGATTTCACGGATTGGATGGATTCAACAAATCCTCTTTCTTCCACTGCAAGCCTCATGGGCCAAGTCGAGAAAAGAGGGGTCAGAAAATTAACCCATGTCCATTGCAGAACCTACATTAAAGGGGGTGCTTCAGGTGGTAAGAGCCGCAAAATCTACCCTAGAACACAAGATGATTACAATAACTATCAAAATCAACCTGCTGAGAATGGATTTTGGGATAATAAGTGGCAGAGTGGGTCAGAACAAACGAGCACTCTCGGAAGTGCCAACAGAGGTCACAGCAACAACAAAATGTGAGTCAAGAGGATTCATTCTCATCAAGAGCGTCTTGGCACCGAATCTCTGCTATCAATGTCGGTGAGCCTCGGGTGCAGATTCATATGCTATGTACAGGTTCACATGGCCAGGTATTGTTATCACATACCAGGTTCTAGGCAACGACGAACATGCACAAATACTACTAGAATATCCTAGATATAGCCTCAAATACCAAAATGCAATCAGATCCCCAGTACAACATTATGTTCCCATTTACAGCTTCAGATGCCCAAAAAGTACCTCAGTATGTGTAGCAAACAAGCCTAATCAATTAATTTCACTCACTCCTTCTATAGCTCAGCTGCCTTATTTCAAGGTACTGGAGTACAGTGTGCTAATGCTGGTCACAACAAGTCTAGCTCCACTGCTTGAATTAAAGCACACAGTCACTTTTTCACTGCTCTGTGCATAGATAGCCTTAAGTTCCATTTAATGACTTCTGCTAAGCAGTGATGATGTGTAATAGATAAAAAAAAAAAAGTATCCAGTGCCTTTAGACCCACCATTTAGGAGTTCTTCTCTGTACCTTCATGTTTGAGAGTTGTCCTGGCACTGATTAACTTAAACCAGACACTTTTTTGCCATCTCAGTTTCTTAAGACGCCAAAGTCTGTGACCTAATTTTCTAACACAACTGAATTGTGCAACCGTTTTTACTGGGGAACATTCTAAAAGCTGCCCTAAGAATGTCTTCCGCCCATTGCTTACCATTGACTTTGTGGTTTGTAACTCCCATTCGCTTGCTCTCCGTTTGCTGGCTTTATTTGTTTTTAGGCTGTCCAGCATGCCTTTGTTGCTTCCAAGGAGCATAGCCTGTTTATTGTATTGTTCCACAGCTGCTCGTTTTCTGTAAACAGGCCTTTACATTTTGTTCTTGTCACATTTGCTGTGCATTCAAAGGCAGAGGTCAAATATCATGCTCTGTCTTCTGAGGGAGCTTGGTGTTTACTTTTCTTTCTCTGACTTCAAAGTGAGAGGATCTATCTCGCTATTTAGGGGTATGAAAGGAAAGGCTTTTTTCTAGCACACACACAATGTAAATGTCTGTAAATTCACTGTGCAAATATTTCAGAATATATCAGAATTAGGGAAGCACAAAGGTAAGTACTTTTTTTGTTCTGAATTGTACTGTAAATAATATTTTAATATGATCAAAACAAATCAATACACTAGGTGATGCCATTTCCACACATCATTTGTGTGCTTTATAGTTTTATCAGTAAAACTACATGTCTGTGCAAACATAATGGTCCTTTCATTTGAAAATGTGTTGTGTGTAATGGCAGAGCACTACCACACCATGCATAATCCACTCTACGCTACTTCAAGACACTATACTCCATGCCACTCCACGGCCAGCAATCTACGACACTCTATACCACTCCATTCTGTGCCACTGTACGCCACTTTACTCTGCTCTATGCCACTCGACTCCGCTCTATGCCGCTCTGCTCCACTCTATACTGCTCTGCTCCACTCTATGCCGCTCTACTCCACTGTACTCTATGCCATTCCACTCACTGTATGACATTCTACGACCCTACACTCTTGGCCACTCTATGGCACTTCACTCTACCCGACTCCACTACACTTTACGACACTATTCCATGCCTCTCTACGCCACTCAACTATACCCCCACTACAACTCTCGACTCTGCGACATTCCACTCTACAGCACTCTGTTCCACTCTACAAAACGATACTCTATGCCACTCCATGCCACATTACTCCACTCTGCACACTCCACGCCACTCTTCTCTATGACACTCTATGCCACGCCTTGTATAACACTCCACACTACAACACTCTATCCCACTCTGATACTCCACTCTACGACACTCCAGGCCACTCTATACCTCTTTATGCCACTCTGTCACTATGCCACTCCACTCTGCTACACTCCACGCCACTTTATTCCACTCTGACACTCCACGCTACAGCACTCCACTCTACAACACTTTACTCCACTATACGCCACTCTGCAGTACTCTACTCTACACCCCTCCAATCTACGTCACTTCACTCCATGACACACTACTCCACTCTACACCACTATATGCCGCACCAGTCTACGACACTCCTCAACTCTACTCCACTCTACGCCCCTCCGCTCTGTGCCCTTCCACTCTACGCCCCTCCACGCTGGTGTAAAACATGGCTAATACACATTGGCAAAGCCAATAGCTCTTCCATAGGCAATACCTATTGGCTTTGCAAATGCTTGTTTCAGTAGCAAACCGTTTCAACAGCAATGTTGCATTTCTCCTGCGACTCATGTAACTCTGTTTACAAAGATGCCACTGCCCTTTCCAAATATTCTTTCCAGCTTGTTGGCAATATCAAAACCTTTTAGCGCGAACATTTTTGGGCTCTGGGATGTCAGTTTTTGTACTTCCAAAGTTGACTTTTTCAGTCAGCTATGCTTAGCCATTGATCTTGTCATTTACTTATTGATCAGCTCCATATTATTCATTCATTGGTGGTTTATAATTGTCACTCATGACCATTAGAGTATTTCCCTCTTTGCAACATTTGTCAATTTCACTGGTACAGCCAGTGCTCAATTTGAGCCGGTGGTTGCAGGTGGGGCCCACTGGTGCTTATTTTTTGAGACCGGCAATTAGTTTTCCTCATCAGGCTTTCACCCAAAGCAACAGAGAGAAAAATACAAAAGGGGGGAAAGAGGAGGAAGAGTAAGACTTCAAAGTTCTTATTTATTATATTTCTCAGAGTAACATTGAAACAAATTCTATTTTTGGAAAGACTGATTATCCTATCTATGACACTAAGCAATTTGTATTCCATGGGAAATTCTCTTGACCTTGTTAGGTAGGTCGCTCCCCCACCACACAGCTCCGCCTGTGTGTCCTGATCCGCCCCAGCTGCCGCTGCTGGAGAAGTTGAGGCCCTCCTCCACCTGCGCCTCAACCCTGGTGGCCAGTGGTAGGCCTTAGGTCTGTATTCTTTCGCTGTCTTCTCTGTACAGCCCTTACTGTCCTCTGGTACTGTGACTGCTGTGGTCTGTCTCCCCCCCTGTGCCTGCATTCCTTTCTGTGCCCGTATTTGCCTTCTGTTTCCCCTTGTTGCCGCCGATTTGTGCCCGTATTTGCCTTCTGTTTCCCCTTGTTGCCCCCGATTTGTGCCCGTATTTGCCTTCTGTTTCCCCTTGTTGCCGCCGATTTGTGCCCGTATTTGCCTTCTGTTTCCCCTCGCTGCCCCCTTGACTCTGTGCCCATTTTGCCTTTTGTTCCCCTCGTTGCCCCTGTGATCCTTGCCCTTGCCTCCTTTCCCTCGCCGCTCCCGTTCCCGCCGCTGCGTCCCCTGCGGCCCCGCCCCCCCACTGCCCATTCGCTGCCCCTGCCTCCCGCCTCCCAGCTGCTCCTCCCTCCCACCTCTCCATATATGGCGGCCGCTGGCGCGCCTAAGGCAAGCCCGTCTGCGCCCGTCCGCGCCTGGACCGCGCCCAGTGCCAGAACCCCTGGTCCACGCGCCCCCCGCGCCAGCCACGACGACCGCCGCCAATACGATGCCACCACACTCCACGCTCTCAACCCCGGACAAACACACACCTGCTTCAAGGCCGCCCCGAAACGCACTCATGGTCCCTTCACCTGCCGGAACTGCAGCTACACCAGCCTCAGAGCCGCCGAAGCGCCCGCCAAGAAGGACCTCAACCACCTCCGATGCATTCTACTGAACACCCGCTCCGCACGCAAACACGCCGTCGAGCTCTGGGACCTGCTCGACACATCACCGGACGTCGCCTTCCTGACAGAGACCTGGATGAACAACTCCTCCGCACCCGACATCGCCATAGCCATCCCAGACGGCTATAAGATCATCCGCAGAGACCGCACCAACGGAGTAGGAGGAGGAATCGCCATCGTCCACAAGAACACCATCAGGGTCTCGACCAGCACCGACGACACTCTCTGCACCGCCGAACACATGCACTTCCAGATCCACACGGACCCCAACACCACCCTTAGAGGCACCCTCGTCTACAGACCCCTGGACCCCGACCCCAGTTCAGCGACTCCATCGCCGACTTCATCAGCACGCACGCCCTGACCTCCACCGACTACATCCTCCTCGGAGACCTGAACTTTCACCTGGAGAACAACAACGACAGCAACTCCACCACCCTGATCGACAACCTCGCCAACCTCGGACTGAGACAGCTCGTCACAACGCCGACCCATTCCGCCAGCCACACGCTCGACCCCGTCTTCTCCTCAAGCTCCCACGTCTCCTTCAGCCACACCACCGAACTCCTCTGGACCGACCACCGCTTCATCCACTTCACCTTCCAGAAACCCACCACACACCACCGCACCCAACAGATCCCACGCCACTGCTGGAGCAAAATCACCGAAGACCAACTACAGGCAAACCTCGCTCTTAGCCCACCCACCGACCCCTCCAACACCGACGACGCTGCCCGCAACCTCAGACGATGGATAGACGACTGCGCCAACACCCTCGCACCGCTGAAAAAACCCACCTACAGAGACACCAGCAAAAGAGCCAGCTGGTTCACCCCGGAACTCCTAGCATCCAAGCGTACCTGCCGGAAACTAGAGAAGAAATGGCACAGTGAAAAGACACTGGACAGCCACGCAGCCCACAAAGACGCCATCCGCAACCACCATCACCTCATCAGGTCCACCAAGAGGATCTCCTTCAAAGACCGCCTCGACAACAACGCACACAACAGCAAGGAGCTCTTCAACATCGTGAAGGAACTCTCCAACCCCAGCTCCAACACCAACGACATCCCGCCGTCGCAAGCCCTGTGCGATTTCCCTCGCCACCTTCTTCCACCGCAAGATCGCCGACATCCACGACAGCTTCAACACCCAGACAGCCCCAACAGACACCGACACACCAGACCCCGCTGCACACCATCGACCACGACCCCTTGCCAGCCTGGGCCAACGTGAACATCGATGACACCATCAAGAACATGAGCACAATACACTCCGGCTCCCCGTCAGACCCTTTCCCGCACCACATCTTCAACAAAGCCAGCAGCTCCATCGCACCCCACCTGCGCAACGTCATCAATCTCTCCTTCGAGACCGCGACCTTCCCAGAGAGCTGGAAAAACGCTGAGATCAACGTCCTACTCAAAAAACCCAAGGCGGACCCGAGAGACCTCAAGAACTTCCGGCTCATCTCCCTGCTTCCGTTCCCAGCCAAGGTCATCGAGAAGATCGTCAACAGACAGCTAACCCGATACCTCGAAGAAAACAGCATCCTGGACCCATCCCAGTCAGGGTTCCGCAGCAACCACAGCACCAAGACTGCCCTCATCGCCGCCACTGACGACATCAGGACCCTGCTGGACAACGGTGAGACCGCAGCCCTCATCCTGCTGGACCTCTCCGCCGCCTTCGACACTGTCTGCCACCGCACTCTATGCGCACGCCTCCACGACGCAGGGATCCGAGACACGGCCCTGGAATGGACCACCTCCTTCCTCTCCGGCAGAACCCAGAGAGTCCGCCTCCCCCCATTCCGATCCGAAGCCTCCGAGATCATCTGCGGCGTACCCCAGGGATCATCCCTCAGCCCGACACTGTTCAACATCTACATGGCCCCGCTCGCACGCATCGCCCGACAGCACGACCTCAACATAATCTCCTACGCCGACGACACTCAACTGATCCTCACCCTCACCAAGGACCCCCCTCACCGCCAAATCCAACCTCCACGAAGGAATGAAGGCCGTCGCCGATTGGATGAAGAGCAGCCGACTAAAGCTGAACATGGACAAGACGGAGGTCCTCATCCTCGGCTCCAACCCTTCAGCCTGGGACGACTCCTGGTGGCCAACGACACTGGGGGCAGCCCCGACACCCACCGACCACGCACGCAACCTGGGAGTCATCCTCGACTCAACGCTCTCCATGGCCAAGCAAGTCAACGCAGTCTCCTCCTCCTGCTTCAACACCCTCCGCATGCTCCGCAAGATCTACAGGTGGATCCCGACAGATACAAGAAGAACAGTCACCCAGGCCCTCATCAGTAGCAGACTCGACTATGGAAACGCCCTCTACGCGGAAGCCCCGGCCAAGCTCATCAAGCGACTGCAACGCATTCAAAACGCCTCTGCACGCCTGATCCTCGACGTACCACGCCACAGCCACATCACCCCCCACCTGAGAAACCTGCACTGGCTCCCCGTCGACAGGAGAATCTCCTTCAAACTCCTCATCCACGCACACAAGGCTCTCCACAAGACCGGCCCAGCCTACCTCAACAGACGACTCTTCTACTACGTCCCCAACCGCCAGCTCCGCTCCGCCGACCTCTCCCTCGCCACCGTCCCTCGCATTCGAAGAACAACCACCAGTGGCAGATCCTTCTCCCACCTCGCCGCCAAGACCTGGAACACCCTTCCACTCAGCCTATGACAGACCCAAGACCTGCTGACCTTCAGGAGGCTACTCAAGACCTGGCTGTTCGACCAGTAGCGGCACCACCCCCCCCCTTTTTTCCCCCCAGCTCCTTGAGACCCTCGCGGGTAAGTAGTGCGCTCTACAAATTCCGTGATTGATTGATTGATTGATTGATTGATTGATTGATTGATTGAAAGAGTGACAAAGAAGGAAAGTTGGGAATGAAAACCTGCGAGAAGGAGATAAAGACAGTGAGTGTCTGGTTGTGGATGAAAGAGGCATGAGGTAGAATCGAGACTTCGCAGCCTCGGTATTCACCGCCCAACCTTTGGTAGCGCCAGCCTTGCTTTAATATGATTCTACACCAGCAGTGTCACATTCATCCACTCATTTTCGCCTTCAGCCTGTCACCCACACTCATAATCTCCTTAATCAGTGAAGAATCATTTTCAGGTATAAGAAAACCAGACCTATTGACTTTACCACTGCTTTTTCATACAGTTGTTGTAGTGAGCAATATGTACGCTAGCACTGAGGTACCCAAAGCACGTAACCCAAAGCACAGCACAAAGAAAAGGATTAAAGCGAAGCTTTCTAATGTCACTTTGTCACCAGGCAAAGTGGCGTCTATATTTCTGTATTAAAATGTATACAGCTGTTTCCTGTTGCCATTTTACTTATTGATGTCATAGGCGTGGCGCCACCTAGATACAGAACAGCTTTTGCGCAAATCAGTTTTATAAGACCAAAAAAAGGCTCATTGTAATTTAAATGAAGTTTATTCATTACAGTTCTTTAAAAACACAGCCAAATTAGATTGATCTGCCCTCATAATTGGATTTTACATTGAGAATCTTGTTTTTAGCTTGGTTCAACCTTAATAGTTTTCTGTAGTAGTCTAGTGTATTCGCAGGACAAACATTAGTCAAGTCTGGCCTAGTCCATCCTAAAAAAGACGGAGATAAAACTGTGTTGTAATACAAAGTCCATTAGCCGAGGTGTATATTCTATGGATGGTTTATTTAAGCTTAGTTACAAGGTAAGTTCCAGGTAAGTAGGTAGATTATAACTGTAGATAGATAGCCCCACCAGGAGCAGCCTCCCTGCTGCTCAGCCTGCACACTCCAACTGACACACAGCACATCACTAGGCACCCATGCATTCTATGACATCACCAAGCATTCAGCATTCCACACATCACAAAGCACTCCAGCACTCATCCTAGCTGAGCAGTAGGGAAGGTGTAGCTAAGGAAAAGGATTGGTAACAGTTAAGTCACAACACATCCCTTTCCTTACGGAAACTATAGGAAGAAATAATGCAAAAGACGGAAACGTGCAAATAATCCAAACTGAAGAAAATCGAGGATAAAGTTACATTGCCTAATCATTAAATACATTAAATTCACAAATGATTGATAACATTCCTAAAGTATACATGCATTAAAATCACGGAAAAGAATTAGTAGAATATTCCTGAAGCTAACGATAACTCCTAAAGCAATCAACACTTCCTGAATCAATTAAATACATTAAGATCTACCCCATCCCACTTCCTTAAGGAACATAAATATACAAGCATACCGAGGCCAAAGGGGATGAGACGTAACACACAACACACCCTGTACCTCTGACCCAACAAGAATCTCAAGCAAACATACTTCACGCAGTAATCAAATATGCACACCTGCAACACAACACACAAGTAGACCCACTCCCACTCAGCACTGAGATACACACAACCCTACAGCTCTGTACTAGGGTACTCACAACCCCACAACTCTGTACTAGGGTACTCACCACCCCACAACTCTGTACTAGGGTACTCACCACCCTACAACTCTGTACTAGGGTACTCACCACCCTACAACTCTGTACTAGGGTACTCACCACCCTACAACTCTGTATTAGGGTACTCACCACCCTACAACTCTGTATTAGGGTACTCGAAACACTACAACTCTGCACTAGGGTATTTACCACCCCACAACTCTGTACTAGGGTACTCACCACCCTACACCTCCGAACTAGGGTACTAACAACCCTACAACTCTGCATTATGCAATCCCAGCAAACAGCACATCAGTAAATTCAAACCTGCATTTAGCATAAACTTAGGCAGGACAAACAGAATAGCATACCCCCCATACATCACCATATAGAGTAAGCAATGAACATGCACACCAAATAATAAGACTAGCACACATCAACATGAACAGAAAACTTCTTATGGCATCATGCAGCATAATGACCACAGAAATAAAAATAACCATAATAAAACACCATCAGCAAACTAGGGATGGCAGATATAGGCAGTCACCAAAAGAAAAAAATATTTCAAGTTCCCCTGGTGAGTGATACCTCACCCGACATTCCTTTACAATCCCTGGCAACAGGAGAGACAACATGGCATGACCAAAACTTTCTACTGAAGAGCATTCCAGTCTCAACTTCCACGAGGCTTGAATTGTATGAATAGAAACGAAACTAAACTGGTCCGGTCTTACCAGCATCCCAAAGTAGTAAGGTGTGTGTGCTGGACAACTTCATTTCGTTCAGCTGAATAACTTGCTATTCAATTTCACTTTACTGTTTACTGAAGGGGAAACCGTCACATCAAACCGTCCGAGATTCCAGCGTAGCAAACGATTGAATCCCGGACCTCAATTCAAGAGGACCCCTTGATTCCGTGCGATGACGTGCAAAGAAAAACCCACAAGTCGGTGCTTCCGCTTTCTCAGAATGCCTCTGCCTCGCAACAGAGCGCACGCATCCGTTCACACAGGATGCAGGAAATGTCGCATCATGGACGTGGCTGGAACCAAAGGACGTGCGCGCCACCGCAAGAAATTGCGCATCAATCCGGTAAGTGGACACGTGCCCCTCAGCGTTTCACAGCGGCCCAAGGAACACGTGCACCACAGCAGGTGGTCTCACAGCCCATTTAGGTGCCGCACAACAGTAATGGCACCACCATGCCGCCCATACAAAAGCAGCTCAACGGTACCAGCAATGGCCTACTCGGCACCAACTGAGCAAAGCAGTCGCACAATATGGCTTACCAGCTAAACACCATTGATCTTCAAAATAAATTTCCAAAGTCCCCAGTACCTGGCAGAGAATCAAACAAACAATAGTGGCTAGGGGACCCGCTTATCGCACAATCACGCGTTTGCTGTAAGTGTCAGAGAAATTAACACATTTGCAGTTGCCCACCTCAAGAAATGGTTTGCCACCAGTTGGAACCACAAATAAATCCGCAAATGACACAAGAATCTGAGAGGCAACAAGAATAATGTATAGCAAAATAACGGCAAAATTGCCAAACAAAAGCGGATGAAACGAGAGGTTTGTATTTGTAAATTGTATCCTTTATTTCATGTTCCCTGAAGAACTGTGAATACAGCCAACGCGTTTCGCCCGTATCTGGGCTTCTTCAGGGCATCCAAGAAGACAAACTCCTCGGTCTCATGGCTGTTAGTTATGTTTGAACTGTGTCAGGTTCTGGTGGCCGTATTGAATCCCTCATTATACGGCCACCGGAACCTGACACGGTTCAAACATAGCTAATGCTGATTACAGCTTTCTACTACTTACTTGTGCATAGACCCTTAATAACACAGCTCTTCACGGAAGACTCTCCGCTTCTACAATTATAAAAAAACTCCTGTGTGTAGAACACTTCTTAACCATACAGCTTCATGGTCTCTAAAAAGATAACGCACTGGGAACAGCCATGAGACCGAGGAGTTTGTCTTCTTGGATGCCCTGAAGAAGCCCAGATACGGGCGAAACGCATTGGCTGTATTCACAGTTCTTCACGGAACATGAAATAAAGGATACAATTCACAAATACAAACCTCTCGTTTCATCTGCTTTTGTTAGGCAATTTTGCCGTTATTTTGCTATACATTATTCTTGTTGCCTCTCAGATTCTTGTGTCATTTCCCAGTACCTGGCAGTTTCACTAGAACAATCTTTAACTCTTGATGCTGCCATCCAAGCACTGACATTATCCTTGAATTCACAGTGTTGCTGGGAATCCCCAAAACACTGTAGATGGTCTTCTTCCAGATGGATAATAGATCATGTAACAAATAGGTTCATGCATTCAAGAAAGCTTGTTGGTATCAGTACAAAACTTCATTGATCTCAAGAAGGTCAAACGCCCCAGGCTGGAGGCTGTCCTGGTGATGGGGGACACTAGTGGGGCTGACCAGGGCGTTGCTTTACTTTCAAGCTTGAAGTTCCTCAGCTCCAGTTTCTTCAGTAGGTTCCTCACATTGCATAGTCCACAACACGTAGGTTCTTGTTCAAATCGTCACCAAAATGTTGTAATACAAAGTCCATTAGCTGAGGTGTATAGTCTATGGATGGTTTATTTAAGCTTATTTACAAGGTAAGTTCCAGGTAAGTAGGTAGATGATAAGAGATAGCTTGTAGATAGCAGATAGCCCCAGCAGGAGCAGCCTGCCCACTCCAACTGACACACAGCACATGAGCAGGCACCCATGCATTCTATGACATCACCAAGCATTCAGCATTCTATGACATCACCAAGCACTCCAGCACTCATCCTGGCTGAGCAGTAGGGTAGGTGTAGCTAAGGAATATGATTGGCAACAGTTAAGTCACAACAAACTCTTCACTATATTTTTGAGGAAACAGGCACTTATTGAAACCAAGTCTGTGAATCCAGGCAGATGAAAGTTAGAGCTTATGGAAGGTCAAATTGAAAAGCATACAGTTTGACAAAATAGATATGTGTCCATTTTCGAATTTGAGGTTTGGTGGGTGTTTTCCTGATTAAGGGGAACAAGGAGTTACGGTCAGCTGGCCAAACATTTATGAAAACACATTTACAGTGCGAAACATATTAATCTAGTTGGACTGGTCAACCTTGTGAATGGATTTATGTTGTAAAAGTCAAGGAAAATGGCTTATGAAACACTATTTTCCTCAAGCAAGATAATTTTGTCTAACTCGCATACAACCAAAACACAGACCTCTAACGTAGGTTCACTGGGAGTAACGGTTAAAGCTTACATTTTTGTTATTTATGAATGAAAACAGGGTAACCAGTGAGTTGTTTGATTAATTTAGTTTGAACTGCAGGTATTTATAGCTAAATTACTTCAAAATAAAGTTAGCTTGACCGAAAAAAGTGATACAGGTGATTGTTTTTTTTAAAGGGAGCTAATTAATAATAAAAAATAAATAAAAAATGAGGTCTGGCTTTTATTACGGTAGCTGAGCTTTGACAACTTGGCCTTCTTGGATGGTTTTTAGCATTCTTTATTTTTGTGAACTATTCCAAGATGGCTACCATGTTTAACAACAGCACACCTGCTATGTTAGAAGGCTAAATCACTGATAACGTATATCAAAACCTTTTGAAAGATGGTCACCCGGGCTTGTTCAAGCTTAGGCAACCACCTTTCAATGGTTTTGGAACACTTTGAGTGGTGTAGCCTTTCAGCAGGGTGGACGGGTTTCAAAGCAATGCATCTGCTATTTTACAACTGATATATATTTGTTTCATAGTTTCGAGGTGTGTGTGTGTGTGTGTGTGATTGTGTGTGTGTGATTGTGTGTGTGATTGTGTGTGTGTGTGTGTGTGTGTGTGATTGTGTGTGTGTGTGATCGTGTGTGAGATCTATCCCGACCCGGTGAAACAAAGATTTGCGTTTCGGCTGTGCAACAGCCTTTTTTAATCTGCATCATTTATGCAAATAATAACAATGGAACTGGGCCCCCAATCGGGGTTTAGTACCATCATTCTAATTAATACCTATGGACATCCGAGTCAAAAGCTCAAAAAAGATATATTCAAAAAACTTATTGCTACCATTGCAGAATTTCGTTTTGAGCAGCCAAACTGGGAAATCATTTTAACTGGAGACTTTAATTCAAATTTTTTGCATACCATACAAGACGAAGAAAATATCATGGCAGAAAACGCAATTTGGGATGTACAAGCTCTATCCTATCCCTACCCAAAACGTAAGGACAACATAGGCCGGCAACTTATAATGGAACTGGAACACCTAGGGATGCGTACATTAAATGGGAGAATAAAACAAGACAGACCGGCGGCATGCACATACATTGGCCCCCATTCGACTTCGACTCTGGACTACACTATAGTAACCCTTCCGCTCTTGAGGCAAATAGAAAGTTTTCAGATTGTATGCACTGTGGATAGTGATCACTCGGCCAAGCAAATAGAGCTCAAATTGACATTTCAAGCTCACATTGAGGCAACGGCAGTGGAGGGGACACTATCGACAATAAACTTGAAACGCCTGCGATGGACAAGCAAAACATTACCTCACATCGCTTTAAAGGCAAAGGAACTAATGTTGTCCCTCGAGTCACGAATCAACCCGACAATTGACACATGGATCACTTTTCTGGCAGGTCTTCAGTCATTAAACATGACACAGTCAAATAAAAAGTGGATAAATCACGATAGTCATCTCAGTCAAGCTGCACATACCATAAGGAAACAATTGAGAAAGGCTCTTCGGAGCGCACACCACCAATGTTTCTCCTCAACAATTTGGCATCAAGTACGACAATTGAAGAAAAAATATAAAAAACAGCTTTGGATTGATAAAAAAATTCAATATAACAACTTCTGGACAAAGCTTCTACACAATGCAAAGAAATCAAAAGTTAGAGCCTTCTGGGAACAAGTAAACTTCTTGAACAGACCACTAAAAGTGATAAATACGACCTGTGTCTCGGAGTCCGTGTGGGTACAACATATAACCACTACTTTTTCACTGGCAAATGCAGGTGGGTCAAACAGTACCATAATCAACCTAAAGAGGAAACAAAAAAGTTCAACGCCACAGTCAAATATCTTTTATTCAGAAGCAGAAATTTTTAAAGTTATTACAAAAAGTCGCCTTGATGGAGCACCGGGCCCCAACGGGGTACCTCAAGCAATATATATAAACAAGATCCAACCTATTGGGCTAGTAAGATGTTTACCCTATTTCGGTTGGTAGGCTCAACTAGTCGTATCCCTGAGAGTTGGCGAGGAGCAATAATAAATCCAATACACAAAGGTGGAGACCGCACAGATCCTGCCAATTACCGTCTGATAGCGTTAATAGATGCAGAGGCTAAATATTATGCGTTGTTGCTTTTAGCAGACCTGACAAGTTGGTCTGATTCGAACAAAAAAATACCTTTCAATCAATCCGGCTTCCGTCGAGGTACAGGCACAATCACAAATGCCCTAGCAATAGGGCTAGTCGCCGATTAAAAGTCTACGACAACGACAAGATCTATTTTTATGCTTCGTGGACTTTAAGGCGGCCTTTGACCGGGTGAATAGATGCAAGCTGTGGGCCAAATTGAGGCACCAGGGTCTACCGGACGCTATCTTGACATCAATAATAGATCTTTACACAGACACCTGGATGCAGGTCAAAATCGCAGATGGACGGAGACTCACTAGAAAGATTGTCACCAACGAGGGTTTAAAGCAAGGATGTGTATTGGCCCCGCATTTGTTCAATCTATTTATGGCCGATTTAACACCACGGCTAGACGGGGTTAATTCTCATCCACCACGTTTGCGTACATTACCAATGACGCACCTGTCCTATGCAGATGACGTGGTTCTCTTAAGCCACACGAGAATTGGCCTGCAAAGATCTATTTGCGAGTTAGCTGAATTCGCCAAAACTAATTTGATGGAAATAAACATAAAGAAAACAAAAGTCTTGATCATAACCCACAGATTCCGCACACAAAAGTCTTTTACAATAAACAATTCAAGGCTAGAAGTGGTCAACAGCTACAAGTATCTCGGGATATATCTGGATAGAAGGTTCTCTTTTACAAAGCAACACGAAGCCATACAAAACAAGAATTGGCATAGCCAATAGGTCTCGCTGTTGGGACCTTATAAGTGTTTAACCATGCAACAGTTAATGTTGTTGCACCAAGGATATTGTGCTGCATAACTAAATACTTATAAGGTCCCAAAAGCGAGACCTATTGGCTATGCCAATGCTTGTTTCTAAACGCCTTCAAGGTTATCTGGGAATGTTGCAGCACAGTCTGCACTCCTGTTTCCAGTGCCCCTAGTTCAGTGTATGTTACTGTAAATACTTCCAGTGCATAACCCACATTAGCACAGAGGTGGAGCCCCAGGAACCTGGTTAAGGCGCAGTACATTACTGGTGAAAAGATTAAATCAATTCCCTTTGAGAGATCGGCTCCAGCAAGAGAAATGTATTCCTGGAAAAGTAATTCTTCAGAGAGGGTCAGTGGGCTGTTTTGTCTCTTATTTGAGAGTTACCACTCCTATGCTACTCCTGCATGCAGCAGAGTTGTGTGGCCCGCCTGTGAGGGTAGCCCCCCCAAGCCAGTCTACAAGATGGAGCGATACTTCTATGTCCCTTAATCATGATTGTTAATGATGTGTGGTTGGTTATCTGTGGATACTGTGTGGTGCATCTTGCATCATCAGCTATCATTTAAACCGTGGTTTTGGCCAGTCAATAGGTTGTGGCTTCTCCTTCAATCTTCTAGAATCGAGGTTTCAAAGGACACTAGAGTAGACACCTTGTGAGCAGTGAACGCTCAGGGTGAGGTCCTTGTAAGCATTGAGCCTCCAGTCAATGGGTGAAGGTTCTTAACTGGCATAGTAGCAAGTTCCCTGTGGGCTGCAGAGGAGCAGAGCATCCTGCTTATCCCTAAGGGGGGTGTAATGGTAACTTGCAAGGGTGAGTGTTCAACACAGCTGCAAAAGCCTGTGATTAGACTCAGTATGAAATGGAGGATGGGTGTTTTAATGGTGGAAGCTACACCATATATATGTGTGTGCCTCCTGGGCACAGCTGTATTTTTCTGTCTCCCATGAAAATCGGAAGATAGGCATAGAGAGAAGCCAAAATACTGAAGGATATAATTTATTTTTTAACTCTAATTCTCGAATATTTTGGGAAATTGATTTTTGTCTGTCTTGGTTTTGGTTTGGCAATCAGAGAGAGAAAATTCAGACAAGTCTCTGCACATGCTTAATATGCATTCCTGTATTCAATACAGGTGGTAGAGCATATAACGATGGGTGGCTTCAAGAGATGGGCTCAATATCCGTGGCATAAAAATACAAATGTCTCCAGAGCTGACCTTAATCAAAGAAAAGTCAGGATGGCAGGAATGAAAATCCATTGTGTGTTTTGCACACGACTCCCACGGACATTCTTTCAATAGCGAAATCCTATTGCAGAAAATACAAGCATTGGAAATGCAATAGGTCTCGCATTTCCTTGAGTTACAGCTATTGGTGTTGTAAATGACAATGTTTTTTCCCTAAGTGTTCGGGAGTGTATGTATGCGGCGTGTAGTGGAAGTTTGTGGTTTGGATTGAAATTGTTAGGCATGGAATTGTGTGGAGTGGAGTGGATTTGTGTAGTGGAATTATGTGGCATGGTGTGCAGTGGAAATAAGTGGATAGTAATTAGGAGACAACGATTAAAATACATAAATACACATGTTCACATATAAAGGTGCACCTAAACAATCATGCAAGCAAACTTAAAAGCACAAGATATAAGACGTGTGCACATAGAAGTAACACTCATACGTAAGCCTATAAACAGACACACAAGCTAACATAACACAATGAGACCAAAGCTGAGAAGTAATTCTATTAAAGCAAAGCGGCATACCGATTTACCTGCACACTCCTTTTTGAAGTAGAGAAATGTTGGCCATGCATGTTTTGGGCACACAGGCGCCATTGTACTTTGCATTCTGAAACTTGTAGTTTGATATTTATGATTAAATGTAGGACCTTAAACATTCAAGCAAGCAAAGTGTAGTTTGGTTTAGAGCTAGGCTTTAAAGAGGGTGTCACAAGAACTAAACTCCTTTTCACAACAATGGTTTTTTTTTTGCAGCTTTTATAAAGCGCGAACTCGACCCGAAGGTATTGGAGCGCTTTACATGAGCACCAGTTACATTACACAAGGCACAAGGACACATTCACTTATTGTAGGCACAGGGAGATTACCTGATTTGCACAGAATCACAGGATGTTGATCCATCGCCGGGATTCAAACCGGGTTCCCCAGTTCCAAAGTTGGAAGCTCTGCCGTTATGCCACCACTATAGCAGTTTTCGTTGCCAATTTCTTTAAGGTCAGTGCGTAAAAGGTGATAATAATATTGACCCCCCCCCCCAGGGATCCCAAATTATGGGTCACTGAGAGATGTGTTCCCATCACCAGCAGAGCTTGTGTTGTCTGCCTCTACCCGGCCCAGCACTGCACGAGAGGCATCACACAGAAGAGAGGCGGAAGCACGGAGCCAGTGGTGAGTGAAGACAGGCACGCAGGGCTTCCCCTCAGAGGGGGAGGTGGAGAGACAGCAGGTCCCCTCCTGCGGCCCAGACTAAGAGACTGTTCCCTTTCACAGACTTCCCAGAGCTGGAAAAAGTCCCCGGTGGAGGGAGGTGTAGTAGCTGTCTGCGGTGGAATCACAGGATGGGTATGAGAGTGCTAGGCCATGAGCTAGGGAGGGGGTCATGGTTTGAATCCCGGCTTCTCCTTTACAGGCTCTGTGATGTAAGGCATGTCGCCTCCCCTGTTTTCTCTGCACTAGAGGGGTCTTTCTGGGCTGTGCCCAAGTGCACGGATTCAGTAAAGACCCTAACCGCATCCTCTCGAACTTACTGAGGGTAACACTGAACGTCAGAGCACCCATAAAACATCTTGCACGTGGTGTGAACACTTTGAAATGAACTGTAGATAAGGGCAACAAAAGGCTGCAATAAAATAGCATCTGGTGTTGTATGTTTTTTCCCTTTGATAGGAAACTAGATTCAAAGTTACCATCACGTAATCACTGCATGTTAAACATGCCTCCAAGTAAATTAATTTTTTTTTTTTACTCAAAATATATGTGCGCTTACTACACACCTCCTTTTCATTTGTAAATGGATCACCTGCAATATGCCACTAGTAATATTTCGTTCTAGAAGTTGCTCAGTGATTAAGTTATTTTACCAGACAAAATCGGAATGTTTCTTTGTTTGGAAGACAATACAAACAAGAGTAAAGCCAGGGGGCCTGATGTTATGTTGCTAGAATTTGTATAGCGCACAGTCTGACATTAGTACGGTCTCGTGGCGCTGTTGGCTGTCCTCTTTGTATCTCGGCACGAGATTCTTAGGTTTGCACTGCAGACCGGAGTCTGGTCCTGTGTTATGGGCAGACTCTGGATGGGTGGCACGTCATGTTCAGTGGGCTATGTGTGTATGATTTTGGTGCCTGATGAGTGCAGGGGCAGCATTTCACACCTGTATACACGTCAGCCAAGTGACCCTTGCCCGGTAATGAGTGATGGTGCAGGCATGAAGGTAACAGCTGTCCAGATGTTTGTGCATGGTGCACTTTGGTGGCTAAAACTGTTTGGAACGACGTGCCAGCTGACTGAGGCATGTGGGTGTTGTGCTGGACGCATGTAGGATGATGTCTAGCGTGCACTGCTGGCTGTGGTTGTGTTTGTATTAACGCTGCGCATCTTCTCATCAGGTGTCTTAAGCATGCTTCCCAATATAACCATAGTATAAAACTCTTCACACTCCAGCTGGGCGCGGCGTCGGCAAGTGTAAATAATCCCAGCATAATTGTCAAGCGGAATGGCACTTCCTCTCTCCTCCAGTCTGGCCAGCTGCTCCTTGTAGTACTCGTCCTGCTTCTTCAGCTGGAGTTCCTTCCTGCCATTTTCGCAAAATGAATGTCTGTGACTATTTACAAAGCATAAGGGAAAAGGGCTTTGAAAGGCAGCAGGGGTGTCGGAATACGCTTTCAGCTGGCCATTTAGTACCCCTGATAAAGTCCATATCAAAATGAAAGAGTTCCGCTATGTGATGTGTATCCAGCGCTTGAAAGAAATTTAGAAATAAAAGCACTCACCAACCCAAGTAGATGTTTGCCGCTGCTCTCCCATTACACGTAACCACGCTGAGAAACGCTGGTACCCTCCCTCTCAAGCCAAAGCAGCGCAGCTGCTCAGAACCTCAGAGTATCTGCCAAGTCAAAGCATTGTGTACAGGATAATATGGTAGTGTCTCCATGACCCCAAAGCAGAAGTAACGCTGCAATTAGAAAACACATCCCTCTATGAAACAAGCATTGGCCGCGGCTCACTGAGAACATCAAAGCGGCCGAAAGGTGAGAAAGGAAGGGTGAGTGCAAGCCGAGGTGACAAGAAGGGCTGGGCGAGAAGGGAGGAGGGAGTGCGAGCAGCAGCTGTGCACGTGCACGGCTACAAGGCAAAAGTGAAAGCAGGCTGGCAAATGGTGTGCGATGTGCGCGCACCATGACGAGAGAGGAAAGCCATATGGCGCCTCCGCTCGTCATTGTGCGCGTAACCGCACACTCGATGCCAGCCAAAAAGCTGTGGTCGCATTTCTGCAAGCCCACTACAAAACGTCTCGCTCAGAGCCAGCGCTAAAGCGCTGGCTTTCAGAGCGAGACCTAAAAAGGGTAATGCATTACTCTTTGCATTCTGCAACTTATCGAAAAATATGAAAGGTCCACTGTTTACTCCACTAATGGCAGTGATCAAAGCAAAGTTGCTTCCAACTATCGCTTACGGAAGTGTGGTTCACAGTGGAAACAATGCAGTAATTCTGGATAATATACAAACACGAGTGTACAAAAGAGTATTTTGTTTACCACGAGATGCCTCACCAGCCCAGGTACGCTTGGAGTTCGGCCTGCAGGAACAGCGATTGCTTAGAAGGTACGAGGCAATTAAAATCTGGTATAAAATCTGGTTGAACCGGGATTAGTAATCAATAAAGCACTCTGGGATGCCCTGCAAAACGATCCTAAATCGCAATATGCAAAGTATTTAGACGCCTCACTAAAAATTACAAGGACGGCCGAGCTCTGGCAAAGAAACCTACCTTGGACTTCATTTCAACTAGCCATGAAAAGAGCAGCAAAAATGCACTCGCAATTAGACGATAAATTGAGATTAAGCAAACGAGCACATGCATGGATGGTCCTACATTCCTACATTAAACCAGAGCCAGCGGTATATCTAGGCCTCGCCTTCCCTGCTCATATAAAAACAGTTTCTTCAACTGCGCATGGGAAAGCTGCCCTCCAACGCCGACCGTCCCAGCTGGGAGTTCAATGGTTCGAAAGCATGTAGCCTATGTGGGTCACCAAAACAGGATCTCATACATTTAATATGCATCTGCCCAGTATTGGGTGTCCATCGTCGCCACTTCCTGAGGAGCCACTTCAATGAAAAAGGCATCCGTACATGCAGATCAGCTATACTACAAACTCTGGACTCAAAGGACCCAAAATTAATATGCCATTTGATAAATTTCCTAATTTGTTACAAGAAACTAGTATCACAGTGAATTGGTTAAATACTGTATTGATCTTGCCCCAGTGTAGCATACTTATAAGGGACTTGATTTTAAATCCCCAAATATAAACACTGATGATTAATTTTATCCTTAACCCCTTCCGTGCTTCCGTCGGCCAACGGCCGTCGCAAGCACTACCTCGCTAGTGCTGCGCACGTCCGTTGGCCGACGCGGCCCCGCCCACTCTTTTAAACTGCCGCACCGCGGCGGAATTCGCGCTGCGGTTAAGTGGTTAATGTGTATAAAAATGAAATAATAATAAGTGTATATTGCTTTTTAGATACTGGAATATTGTGTCGGTTTTAATTAACTATACAATAAAGAATATCCTCTTTAATCTGCATGGCACCAATTTGATGTCATCTATATACTATCAAAATGAAATAGAAAACGAGTCGGGAGAGGACTGGCTCATTAAACCGGTTAATACCTCCAGCCTTCGAGTGTGTGCTCTCTTCCTGGAGGGAGTTGGGAGGTGTTTTGGATGTTTTAAGCACTTGCTGTCGCGCTTTTACACGCACTACCAGTGGTCAGGTGCACGCCAGTGATGACCGCGAAAACGTGGTCTCGGATAATGAAGATGATGGAGAGATACAGGGGTTGCCATTTGGGATGTAACGGAGTAACATCACGCTATCATGGTGTCCGAAGTTAGGGACATTCAGTACGAGACTGTGCAGTCCTTTGTCGCTGTTCATAATGTGAAACGCTCCAATGGGAGTTATACTGTAACTCTTAAAAAAAAAAAAAAAAACATGAATTTTGTATGCCAGCTGTATTTTAATAGATAAGCATAGAAGACGGCATTATAGCGGAAACGCGTCCACTTAAATTAAAGGATCGATCAATCTATCCCTTGAGTGCTCTGTAATCTTTCTTGGAGAATGCATAGTTCAGAGAAGGAAAAAGGTGGAGATGAAGGGAAGCAAGAATGTTAGGGGATAAATAAAGAGATCCTGGAATCAACAAAGTTGGAGAGGAAAAGAAAAGATGTATAGGGAGAATGGGAATGCAGAACAGGGGGAAAAGAATAATGAAGAAATTAAGGAATGAATAAAATACATAAGAAATTAAGGAGAAGAATGAATGAGAAGAACAAAAGGAGGGTAGTAAGTTTGCATTCGCTATCCATGTTGTAAATACTAGGCCAGGATGATTTTATTTATTTTTATTTCTATTCTTTTGGACGTAGAAGTGGAGCGATGTGCGAATATTGCAGGTCTGCTTCTACCAACCTTGGACTGGAAAAACAGGAAAGGCAACCAGCAGTGCCGCAAATGCCCAGTTTTTTCACAGTTTGTATGGTTCATGTGTGGTTCATAATTGTCTTTGGGCCACATTTTACTGGCCAGGAAGACCCACGTGAAATGGATGAAATACAACTATTTCTCGGTTTTGTTTGTTTTGGCCAAATTCACTCGTCAAGAATTTCACGTTCAGAAATTTGGCATTTTTTCCCCTATCACGTTTCTAGTTCTGGACTTTAATTTGACAACCTATTTCAAATTGGGTTTCTTCCATTGAGCATGATAACAGTGAACCAGTTGTTCTGCAACAAGCGAGCGAGTAAACGAACATAAAGAAAAAAATGTGTGTATGGTCTAAGCAGAGGATTTTTGATACACTGGTAGAACCCTACCAATGAAAGTAAACGTTTTTGCAACATTATCTGCCTATTCGTGATAATTGGCATATTTTAGGATGTCAAATGATTATAGGCAAAATCTTCTTTTGAGGATACCATTTCATAAAGGATAAGGTTTTTAAAACTCTTGTCTGGTTGATGTAAAATGCAAATCGCAGGTTGTGTGTGCGCAAACATTTACAAACTGAGAAATAATTTACAGTGGTAAACATGGTTTCCATTTCTTGTAATCAGCTAATTGACTGCACGTTAGTTGTTTCTAATTATTCCATGTTTTTTTTTACAACAGTTCTCTTTTCTTGCAGGACATTACCTGGCAAGATGAACACTCCGCTCCATTCTCTTGGGAAACAAGGGTAAGCTATGTAGCCATGATTATTTTGGCGTAGTTTTTTTAAATGCAAGATATCGCTCACTGACGTGTCAGTGTCGAACCTACGCATTTCTATGCACATGTGTGGATCTGGTGTGCATAGAGCTGAATCCCTATTTAACATGCACAGTGCCGAGGAAGACCAGGGTGAATAGTTTTCCCTTAATGTAGAGTTATGAATAAGGTAGCCTTTGACGCAGGAAAAGCCCTCTGTGGGTCTCTGTCTCCTTCCCTTATTGGGCGAGAGCTGATAGGCCGCTTGTTTGCTTCGGTCATTGAGCAAGGCCCTGGCTTGCACAGGTGGAGGTGCTTGTTTCTGACTACCTTCATCCAGCCTCGGACTGGCCTCTGCACTTCAGCTGAGCTCTGAAGAACCACTAACATTTCTCTGCACACATTCTTGTGCTCGCACTTTTCCAATCCATAGTAGGGAATCACGGTTCCTTTGGCTGACATGTAACAGACATGCTTTCAATGTTTGGCATAATAAAAATCGTGCTTAACTCTGGTGGCAAAAATTGGCTTTTTTTTTTAAACCGAAAACGAAAATTGATATTTGGTGGAGATTTTCAGAAAATGACTAGATGATATTTTTTAAAACAATTAGTATATTTTCTAATATTTCAATGTGGCATCTGTTTTCAGTGTTCCTGTAGTAGTTACACAATGGCTGGGACAACTTGGCTGCCCTTTTTGAACTTGCAAGCCACTTTCCCTTGTTTATGTAAAAAACAAAAACGCCAGTATGTACATGGATTCCATTAAGATTAATTGTATAGTTATTTTATGTAGATACCCTCAAGAACTGCCATGAATGCAGCCTTCTTAACTTAACATTGGACAAACCCGAGGTATATAATTGTCCTTTTATTTGAGTCTCGCCATTGATACCATCGTTCTGGCATGATAATGCAAGTTTGTCCTTCGAGTATTAGCATTTGACGATTGAGAGAAAGAAAATATTCCTTGCCCCAGACCTCAGCCGAGATCCAAAAGGGACATTTAGTCTGCAAAAACTTAGGTAGGATAGAAAAGAGTGAATGAAGCCCCTACACACCTTGCACCTATTTGTGTGTGAGATGCGTGAAGGGGGCGATGTGTTCTCCACATTATCAAGAATAGAAAACCCCACAGAGAATAGTAGAGCGTAACTTGCACAAAATTTGATGGAAGTGCAAAGATATAAATGGTTCATTGTGTGTGTCTAAAACCCTTGCTAAGCATCATAATGTCTGCGGTAAGCTTCATAGTCTGCTCATGTGTCCACAGGCCAATGGACATGAAATTTCCCTGAACCTAATAAGAAGGCAACCCCTGTTAGAAACTGAATGCAGTTGGTCCATATTGTACCTGAAATTAACGCATCCCTGAGAATAAGTAATTTAATTTTGAGTCAATTTCTGTTATGTATATCTGAGACTGGGTCTTTGATCATTTTGGAGTTTCACGACATCAATCTTTTTGTTGCTCCTTGTCTCCAGTATGCTGATGTTACATGGGGGTTATTGACTGTTGTCATTTATCTTTCGCATTATCATTATTTACTGGTGTCAGTATATTTTCACATTATTATTATAGTTTTGCTTGTGCATGTGTTTCCCTATTAGTATGGAAATCTGTAATGGATACTGAGGTCAGTGGCAAACTCCAGCCCACTTCTTCAATTGGTCGCCTGGCTGTAGTCTCAGGTTCTTTCGTGCGCTCCTATTTGGATTTGGTCTTTCTCAATTAATACTTCATTCCTTGTTGGTGTGAACGTTTGTCTACCACTGCTGGTCCACTACAGTATGCTGGAGAATCGCTCACCATTTTGAGTATCACAGCTTACTCTTGCTTAGCATTGCCCATTCTTTAGTTTTCCGGCGCATTTCATTTTATTGCTTTATTTATTTTTTGGTTTAAATTTCTTTTATTGATTTTACACAAGAAGAGAACGAACGAGCCAATGTGCTCAACAATCATCGGGTTACAACCCGGCTTATCGTTGTCATGTATTTCAGGCATGAACAAATAACGAAAAGGAAAACCGATCCCCCCCCTCCCTCCCCCCCACCCCACCTCCTCCTCCTCAAAGGAAAGCCAACCCGATAAAATAAAGGAAAGTACGCTGGACTAATGACCAATCCCCCATAGTTTACTGAGTGACGGGTGTAGCGGAGGCAAGCGTTGAGGGAGGATCCGCCAATCTTAACAATCTAAGATATTTGGGACAGGTGAGCTCCGTAAATTCGGATGTCAACAGCGCGAGGAAGGGTGCCCACAGGTCGTAAAAGGAAGCCCGGGGTTGGTTAAAGAAAGAGAAATCTTCTCCATCCCTAGAATTGACCATAATGTATGAAGCCAGCCTAGGCGCGTAGGGACTGTCGTGGTACCCCAGTGCGTCAGGACATTTTGGACTGCCGCACCTAAGGTTAGCGCCATCTGTTTGCCTCTCCTAGACATAAGCGGGAAGGTGATGGCGTTGGGGAGGCCCAGGAGAATGTACACCGGGAATCTCGGGATCTGAGTATCAAAGTGGGAGTCGACCTCATCCAGGATTTGTGGTCAATATGTCCCCAGGACAGGGCAGTCCCAAAGTAAGTGGGTAAGGGTGCCTGGCGAGCCACAGGCTCGCCAGCACAGTGGGCTACGTGAAGGGTTACCCCTGTGAAGCCTCACCGGAGTTAAGTACCAATAGGTGGCCAACTTAGTGGCCGTTTCGATAGATGCGACATTGCGGGCCGTGCGGCGGGCCCGGTAATAAATATCCCTCCATTCCTTCGGTGTGAGTTCCCTGCCCAACTCCCCTCCCAGCGTAGCTGACCAGGGATTTCCCAGTGTCGGAGGTGTTTCGAGTGAATTTATACAGATCTGATGTCAATCGTGCATCGCTGTGCAGTGTGATTAAACATTTCTCAAATGGTGTGAGCAGTCTCTCTGTGCCCTCCCTCGTCTCCCTGTGGAGCACACAATGTCTGATCTGTAGGTACCGGTAATGCTTTGTTTCGGGAAGTCCGTGATCTGTACGGAACTCAGCGAAAGGGCGCGGTCCGGAAAGGTCAAAGAAATGTCCTATGGAGCGGCAGGCTTCTGTCGTCCAGTGGTGAAATTCCCTATAGTCTAGGCCGGGTGAAAAGTTCGGATTTTGTACAGTGGGCGTAATAGGAGATGGGAATGTCGTGAGCCCCCTGGTGATAGCAGTCCTATCCCAAGCCAGCAATGTGGGCCAGGTTACCTCCGATAGGTACAGGTTGCAAGGGCGTCCCTTGCGTGAAAGAAAAGGGACTCCCCATAATGGCTGAGCAGCCAGGGACCTATCCATAAATAACCAGTGTTTCGCGGATTCAGGGCGTGACCACTCCACCAGCGCTCTCATCTGAGCTGCCCGCCAGTACGCCAAGAGGTCGGGGACGCCTAGTCCCCCATCCACCGGGTCCCTATATGTAAGATCGCGACGCAACCGAGCCCTCTGGTCCCGCCAGATAAAGCGCTCTATGTCCCTCTGCAGGGCCCGTATAACTCCAGACGGGGGCATCAGTGGAAGAGTATGGAATAGGTAGAGAATCTGGGGCAGTAACACCATTTTCACCGCCGTGATCCGGCCCAACCACGAAAGGGAATGGGGTCTCCACTTGCGGAGGGAATCCCGAACTTGTCTCAAAAGTGCCGTGTAATTCGACTGTCTAGTGGCAGAGATAGTGGACGCCACCCGAAGGCCTAGATAAGTAATAGAATCATGGACCCATTGAATCTGAAGGGTGCGCTGTAGAAGTTCCAGCGTCTCGGGCTCTAATGATAAATTAAGAGCTTGCGACTTATGCACATTGATCTGAAAGCCCGAGGCGAGCGCAAACCGGGCCAGTTCATCTAAAAATGCCGGCAAAGATTCCCGAGGATGCTCCAAGGTCGCCACCACGTCATCAGCATACAGACAGAGTTTGTGCTCCGAGCTCCCGAAGCGTGCTCCCTTAATGGTTGGATCGTCTCGGACTCTTTGAGCCAGCGGCTCCATATAGAGAGCGAAGAGGAGTGGCGACAGCGGGCACCCTTGCCTGGTTCCCCTGCGAATAGAGAAGGCCGCTGACGCCACACCATTCACCCGCACCGTTGCTGTTGGGTTCGCATAGCTCTGGAAGATCCAAGCGATAAAGCGATCTGGTAGGCCAAAATGGGCCAACGTCGCTCGGAGATATGGCCAGTGGACCCTGTCAAACGCCTTTTCGGCGTCGACCGAGAGGATCATGCGTTCCGCCGGGAAGCGCTCCGAACGGTCCATCAAGTGGAAAAGCCGTTTGGTATTATCGGAGCACTGTCGCCCAGGAACAAAGCCTGATTGGTCCGGGTCTATCAGACCAGGAAGATGGCGAGAAAGTCTGGCCGCTAAAATTCAGGTAAAGATCTTTAGGTCCACGTTGAGTAGGGATATGGGGCGGTAAGTGCTGCAGAGGCGTTTATCTTTACCTGGCTTAGGATTTACTGTTATTAAAGCCTCCAACATGGAGGGCGGAAAAGAAGAGGCTTGTGACGACCGACTGAGTTAAAAACGCGCACTAAAAGCGGGGCCAACGTCCCACAGAACTTTTTATAAAAACCGGAGGTGAACCCGTCGGGGCCGGGCGATTTGTTAAGTTTCAGGCGAGCAATCGCCGAGATGACCTCCTCCAGTCGAATGGGGGCCTCTAGCCCAGCTGCCTGCGTCGGAAGCAGTCTGGCTGTAGCTACTTCACGGAGGTATCGAGTCGGTTCACTCTCAGGCAGGGCTTGGGCCGAGTATAGCGTTTCGTAGAAGTGCCTAAAAGCCTCCACAATCTCCGTGTCCTCGCCACACTCTCCCCCCCGGGGTCCCGTACCTCAGCGACTCTGTGAGCCTGTCTTTGCGCTCGAAGACGGTTTGCGAGAAGACGCCCACAGCGATCTCCTCCTACATAAAAGGCATGTTTGAGGCGAAGAGCCGCATATTCAGCTCGGTCGACATCCAACCCCGCTAGCTGTGCCTGGGCCGTCTTTAAAAGCTTCCAGAATCTGGGAGCACCAGTCCGCAGGTGGATGCGCTCCAGCTCAGTGACCTCGCTCATCAAGAGTTCCCGTTTCTCCCGTCTATCTCTGTTGTCGGCCGACGCTATGCCTATGAAGACCCCTCGAATCACCGCCTTCATCGCCTCCCATAAAGTCGTCAAGAATATGTCTGGTGGTCGTTCGTAGCTAAATAGTCGACTATGCTCTTCTGAATCTGTTGCACTACTGAGGGACACTGAAGCATAGTCTCACGAAGGCGCCAGAAGCGGCGGGTAGGACGCCGCGGGGGCAAGGTCAGAGAGAGCCGCAGCGCGGAGTGGTCAGACAAGGGACAGGGGAGAATCTCCACATCTCGCACCTGTTGCGTCAGGGGGTCGGAGGTAAAGACATAATCAATTCTGTTGTATGTTTTGTGGGGGTGTGAGTAAAATGTGTATGCCCTGGTGTTGGGATGTCGAAGCCTCCAAATATCGGTAAGTCCAGCCTCCGCTAGTAAACGTTTCCCTGTGTTAGACAGGGTCCCTGTCGAGCCCCATCTTTGCCCAGAGCGGTCCGTGTCTCCATCTAATACCATATTAAAGTCCCCCCCCCCCCAGCAAAATCGTGTTGTCTGGCAGACCTGTGAGCTCCTGAATTACTGTTTTAATAAAACCCTCTTGCCCACTATTGGGAACATATACCGAGGCTATCGAGAATGTGCGGGCATCTTAAGGTGAAGGTGTAAGCTAAGAACCTCCCTTTAATTTCAGCCTGTTTGCTACCAACATGTCCCAAAAACCTAGAAGATACCAAGATGGCAACCCTAGCGGTTTTGGAAGTGGCGGAGGAGAACATCTGGTGAGGGAACGCCCTTGACCTCAGCCGGTGGGTATCCGCAGGGAGCAAATGCATCTCCTGGAGTAGGCAAATATGGGCATCTGAACGCTCAAGGTAGGACAGGAGGGCTCGGCGTTTAGTGGGATTATTCAGTCCCTTCACGTTCAGGGACACAATATGAACTTCAGGAGACATAGGGGTATGGACTCAGACTCACTATACTTAACCGCACTGCCCCTGCAGGGGTTGGAGGCATGGTGGGATAGCATAGTACAATCCGCAATAAACATCGGAGGAGGAGGAAACCCGAAAGAAAAAGCCCCAAACAAAGAACATAAAAGAGGAAACATTTATATGAATAGTCCACTAATGTCCCAGGCGGTCTGCCTGTGGTGAGACGTGGGATGGATAGCAGGAGCCCCCGTTGCCCGCCGCGGGCCCGGCCATAACAGCCGATTTAACCCAACAGAAAAGCAAAAAAATCGGCACCACCTGAGTTATAGATCAGTCCGCGGGGTTGGAGTCTTCTGACAGGGACTGAAGAACCGCCGAGCGTTCTTTGGCGATCGTGTCTGGATACGGGCGAGAGCCCAGTGGCGAGGTTCCGACTCTCTGCCAGTGGTTGTTGTCAGCTCGGTGGTTAGAGGCAGTAGGTTTCTCCGATCCGGCGTGGTCGGCCCCCGGGAACCGAAGGAAAGAGGTCGCTTCCTCCAGAGAGCGTAACTGGCGGAGTCTGCCCTCCCATTTGAAAATGAGACAAAATGGATGCCCCCAGGAGTAAGAGATATCTTTGGAGCGGAGAAATGTAGTAATGGGGCGGAAGTCGCGTCGTTTCTGCAGTGTAGAAGCCGCCAAGTCCTGGAAAAGAAGAGGCCTGCAGGAGCGGAATTCAATGGGGTGATTGGACCGTGCCTCACGTAGAATGCCCTCCTTGAGTTTAAAATCGTGAACACATGTCAAGATATCTGGTGGAGGAGCCGTTGGCGATCTCTTAAGGCCTACTCGGTGAGTTCGGTCTAGTCGGATCTCCTGGTCTGGGGTCCCTCCCAGAATGTGACGCAATAAGTCTATGACGAAGGCCTCGATGTCCTGCTCCTCTGCCCCCTGAGGTACCGCCCGGATCCTTATATTATTGCGGCGAGAGCGGTTCTCCAGATCCTCCGCATGGGATTGAAGATCTAGATGCTGATCTCGTAGCCGGAGCACCTCCTGTTGGAGCTGGGACACCTCTTCATCTCTGGCCGCTGTCTGGTTCTCCAGGTCGTCCACACGCTCCCCCACAGAATCTATGTCTTTGCGCATCTCGCGGATTTCAGCAGTGAGGTCTTTCTTCATGGTGTGGAACTCTCTTGTGAGGTCCGCGAAGAGGGATTCCAGGACACTACGGGTGACGGGCCCCTCGAGATCCTCCGGTCCCCTCCGCTCAGCAGCCTCTCCAGAGTGCGGCAGCGTCTCGGTTCCACCAGCACCTGCCTTAAGTAACAAGTCCCTAACAGACCGGTCCTTGCAAGCTCTGGCAGCGGCCTTTTATAGGAGCCTCCACTCCCCGCCTGTGGCTAGGGGGTCACATGCAGGAGTATCGCGTGTCGGCTAGTTCGGCGGAGTAGGCCTCGAAGCCCGGCCTGCAAGAGGGCTCCACCAGTACCTGGGCCACGTTGCGTGGGGATGTGAAGCGCAAGTCTCAGGGTGCACTCCCTGGGGGGTGCATCGTGCGCGGTGTATCGCGCAGTAGAAGGTACCCCCACCCAGTGCTCGTTGCCAATGTCCGGTGGGTAGGGAAGGCCCACCTCTTCGTTGGTACCCCAGGGATGATGGAGGAGTATCAAGGTCTGGTTCGTGCTTTGGGTATAGCGCTCACAGTGCGCTGGGAGGGTTGCATCTCATGTGTACCTGTGCTGTTTTTAAATTATCACTATCGTTTTTAAAATATTGTGGAATGTAAAACTCTTGGTTTAGGCTCACCTTACAATTGTTGCGACGCTGATTGCGGTGCCCGCCTGTAAGAGCGGACCCGCACAGAGGTCCGCGCTCTAGTTCTCTGCTCGGTCCTCCAGCACTTCCTATTTAAATCCGGATGCTGCGACCGTCTGCGCCAGTCAGCACCCGAAACGCGGCCAGCGCCAGAACCCCTGCACGTTTTCCAAGGTATGCTTACTCACGCAGCGAACTTATGAGTTATAATCCTGGTAAATGCGTGCTCCATAAAATAAAGTTGGATAATCTACCTCGCTGCCATAGGCGTTGTAACATCTGTGGTTGGATGGCCCTAAATCCGTCCACAATTTATATGACCAAGGACCTGGGGGGAAACAAGCCGGTCACCAACAGGGTTATTAACTCCTCACGAGATAGCAAGGGCTCCCAATTAGCTGCTCAGACTTCTGATCTTTTTAACAAGAACCCTCGAGCCATCAGCTGCATTTTACTCAACACAAGGTCAATGATCAAGCACAAGCTTCACTTAGAGTGCCTGATCCAAGTAGAAAATCCAGACCTCGTTTTTCTCACAGAAACCTGGGCAAATGAAACAAATGAGCCGGACTGGAATGCTGCAATCCCGGCCGGCTACTTTGTTGCTAATTCTGATAGAATTGGGGCAAAGGGTGGTGGAATCGCTGTAATTTCTCGATCCCACTACACGGTGAGAATTACACCAGAATCCACATTGGATGCTGAGGCATTGTCTTTCAGTATAAAATATAATAACCGAGAACTGTTCCCGGGTCTTCTTGTCTATAGACCTCCAGGCCCTAGATCCTCTTTCATTACCTCCCTCCAGACCTACTTGGAATCATGCCTAGATACCGAATCTTTCACGGTACTAGGCGATTTTAATTTTCACTTGGAAGCCAATAACAATTCTGATACGTCCAGCTTAATAGATAAGCTAGCTGGTTTTGGGCTGAATCAGATTGTTAGTGAGCCAACACACCAAGCAGGCCGGACACTAGATGGCATTTTCACTAATAACGATCTTATAGAAGTCAAGACTGTGTGTCCATTACCCTGGTCTGACCACTCGGCGGTACACTTCACCATCAATCTTGCAACAACCAATGGTTGTCGCAAGAACAGACCTTCTGTGGTCAAGTCTCGCGCTTGGAAATCAGTTTGCAAAAATGACCTGTCATTAGCACTGAGTGAAAGGCCTTTAATTCCAACTGACCCCAACCAGGCTGCAATTATTTTCGATAGCTGGCTCAACAGGGCAGCGAATAAAGTGGCACCGGAAGTGACGAAGCACTCTAGAAGAAAGCTAGCCTCGTCCCCCTGGTATTCGGCGGAGCTTAAACAAGTTAAAATCAAATGCAGGCAAAAGGAACGCATTTGGAGATCTGAATTTAGCGTGGCACACAGGAAAGACTACTGTGTAGCCTTAGAAGAATATAAAATTGCTATAACCCAGGCCAAAACAGATTACTTTACCGCCAAAATTCAGAAGGCCACAAACTCCCCAAAAGAACTATTTAAAACTGTTTCCACTCTGACGAGGTGTCCGCGTGACACCACGTTCACCAGATCAAAGGTTTGTGGACAAACTGGCCGTTTTTTTTCAAAATAAGGTTGAGTCCGTATATAATGAACTTTTGAAAACAGCCGAGGTGGCTGGGAGTAATCATTTAGAGAAGCAGGAGGACAAGGTCTCTCACTGCAGCCTAACGCAATTTCCATTGTTGGGAGAGGAAAAAGTGGTTGATCTCTTGCTGAAAACCAAATCAGGGTTCCCCTTAGATCCCTGCCCGCTGCATATTCTACAACTGGTCCCGAAGGAGATTAGCGCTTCGCTGTCTCCAATATTAAACCAAATTGTAATCTCAGGGATCTTTTCGCTGACTTGGAAAAAGGCCTGTATTCGTCCTCTCTTAAAAAAACCTAAGCTGGATCCCTTAGAGGAGAAAAACTACCGTCGTATCTCCTGCCTGCCTCTACCCGCCAAAATTCTGGAGAAGGCTATGAACTCAGAATTGACAACATATCTGGAGCTAAATAACATCCTTGACACCCAGCTTGTAGTGTCCATAGCACAAACCGTGGACGTAACAGCTGCCCAGTTTTGCAAATGTCTTTCTGCATTGATGTCTTGGATGAATTCCAACTTCTTAAAACTGAATGCGGAAAAAACTGAGGTGGTGGAATTTGGACAGAATTCATCGGTCTGGAGCCAACTATGGTGGCCATCTGCAGCCGGTACCTGCCCGGTACCGGTAAATAAGGCAAGGAACCTTGGCTTTCTGATCGATAAAGACCTCACCCTGGCACCACAGATTAATCAAGTCTCGTCAGCGTGCTTCTTTACGTTAAAAGGATTAATGAAGATCCTCCCGTTCATCCCTTTTTCTTTGAGGAAAACTGTGGTAGGAGCCATGGTCTTATCGAGAATAGATTATTGTAATGTGCTTTATTTGGGAGCAGGTGCAGCCCAACTCTCTAAACTCCAATCAATTCAAAATGCGGCAGCGCAAGTATTGCTCAAACTACCCAAACACCATCCTACATCCACCAGCATAAAGCAACTTCACTGGCTCCCAGTGAGACGACGGGTTGACTTTAAGGCACTCTGCCTAGTACACAAAGCCCTATTTGGAGGTGGGGCTAAGGATGTGCAATCCTTGTTTCTTCGATATGTGCCGTCGGGTTTTTTAAGATCTTCTTCTTCTGGATTGGTATACCTTCCAAAGATCAAAAAAGCAAGGTGTGGAGGTAAACGTTTCTCTTTTTTAGCCGCTAAATTATGGAACTCCCTTCCTCTACGTCTGAGACTTCAGCCCAGCAGGTCGGTGTTTAGGAAGGAAATAAAAACTTGGCTCTTCAACCATCCCTGAACCTGTCTGTTGGCGTCCCTGCACACCACTTAGCGCCAAGACGCCTCGGCAATAGTGCACTCTACAAATAAATCAGTCAGTCAGTAATTACCAAGCCCCGGGTGTGCCCACCGAATCCGGCCTACCTCCTGGGTCTGTAGCGGGTGAGGACCTCGGGGCTGCGGTGGGAGAGGGTGCTCGATCCACACGCCACTGTCTCTCCCAGGCACTCACTCACCGCGTGGCAGCTGCAGGGCTTCCCGGTCTGTTCTCTCCAGGACAGTGCGGCGCTGTGCAACTTCCTCCAGCTGCCCTCTGGGAACCAGCCCGGCCTCACTCACTTCTGGGCCAGAGTCAACCCAGACCCCCAGGCCTCACTCTGCGAGGGTCCCGGCCCCCGTCGCCTCTAGCCACAGCTGTTTAGGGCTCAGCCGTCCCCCAGTGGAGGAATTCGAAACTGGAGTCAGGGATGACGCAGGCAGCCGCAATGGAGATCGGGGCACTTGAATGGCAGCTTACCGCCAGGCCGCACCGGTAGGGACCGCCGCCGCCATTTCACCGCTCAGTCGGGCAAGACACTGTGCCGCCTCACGTCAGCAGGTATGCCGCTCCTCCTCACTCGTCGTCGTCGGACACAGGCTGCGCCACACCCTCCTTGCCACTAACACTCGGGGGCGAGCTCCGCCCGCCACGCCGCACTAGGCAGATCTCAGCCTCGATCGCGGTAGCGCTGTCAGGCTCCGGAGTTGGCTGTCCCGAGCCCCTGCCGCATCAGACAGCGGTCAACGGTGCCGGGGCGATGTCTGGACCCCAGGGGGATCCGAAGGTGCGAGCCGGGTCACTCTGGTCGAGGCTATGTAAGCTGGGCCCGGATGGCAGGACGGAGCGGCGAGTAGACACGTCCTACTCGGCCGCCATCTTGGTCACGCCCCCTATTGCTTTATTTTTAGGCATGGTCTGGCTGTGTCTTGCTGCTAATGCAGTTGTTTAATGCGTTTGCATAATTCCTTCCTGTTTAGTATGTTTTGGGACTCTTTCATCGTTATAAGGTTTGACGGTCTATTTTTAATTGTCTTCGTTTAGCCTTTATCTCAACAATTTGAGTTTCTTGTTGTTGCCAAGTCAAACAGCGTTGTTTCGGAGCTGCGTGAGCCAGCCTCGGTGAAATACTACACATTCCTGACAAAAGAATGTGGTTTAAAAATAGAAGTGCAATTCCTTGTGGTTGCTGTGTGGAAGCTTGCTATGAGGAATTACCCGCAGTGATGTGTGGCTGCTTTTCATCTGTATTATGCACATGGTGCTTATGCCTTGACAGGGCAGTTTGTCCTCTAAATACCAGGAAGGCGAGTTTGAATAGAAGGACCTATTGAATACGTTTACTAAGAATGGGCCAACTCTGCTGGACACTCATTTGCACTTTTTGCCTGACATGCTCAGTGTGTTTTCGGTCAGTACTGTGTGGGATGAAAATTGGGCATGGTGTTGAGGCCTCTATGATTGAATCAGCATAGCTGTAATTCAATGAATATTGTGTTGTAGCATTTATATTGATCTTCATAAGTCTATGTGGGGCACCAAAGCACACATTCTGACAGGTAGCACGCAACACCGGGGGGCGGGGGGGGGTCATGGCTGACAGTGTTGTATTAGTTGTGATCCTATTGAGAAGTGTTTAGGTGTCATTTGTGAGTCACCTGAGAGGTGCGCTTGTCTTAGGGTGCAACGCCAAGCAGAATGATGTAGCAAGAGATGTGTGCTCAAATTATAGTTGGGTCTACAGCATATAGGCAAATACACAGCACTATTCGAGGCAGTTGGATACTATGTGTGTGTGTACACCAAAAATGGATGTAAACTTAGAAGGCCCAGTAATCCATATGGGCCAGGCAGAGATGTTGTGAATTGAGTAAAAAGAGGCTAAATCGTAAAGAAGGGGAGTTGGTGACCTGAGTAGTAGCCAGCCACCTTTATTTTAACCCCCGTAGTGCAGAGGACAAGTTGGACTCTTCCTTGGCACAGCCCAGATTGTGCAGAGGAGAAGTCCAACTCATCCAAGCACTTAGGGTAGGGAATCTCTGGTGCATGTACCAGTGACATTTTCCCATAAAGCACCCGCTTCGGGCCTCAGGGTAAGAGTATCCCCTCAGCACCGACATATTTAGGTCAGGTGTTGGCCAAGAAATTTTTATTTTGCTAAAATAATATGTATAATATACTTAAAGGGGCTTTCAGCCTTCTCTCTTCACCCATTGGTCTGTTGCTGTGTCATTCCCGTTTTGCTTCCGCCCACTACAGCTTACAGCATGGGGCAATGGGTCAGCCTACTCATGGTACTGGTGAATGTCACTTTAAACATTTTGCTCTTTTACAATAAGCACATCCACAAACAAGATAATTCTTCTGTGATGTCTGATGTGATAGTAAGCACATTTGAAATGAGCCCAGGGCACATCCCAGCTTTATCAGTTCCTGTCTCCTTCTAATGCTGTTGTAAAGACCTTTGGAAATGGACTGCTGCTATTTCACAGTATACCATATTGTGTTCTTGGACTCTGTTTCCCCAATGGTTCTTTAATAAACTTTGCCCTAGAAGGAAACCAAACTTTATCGAGTGTAATTTGCAGAACACTTGTAACAGTTTTATGTAAACGTAGGTGGGGTGTAATTTGGGTTTTAGTATTTTTTTTCTTTTCTTCCTTTTTCCTTTCCTTCTTTCTTTTTCCTTCTTTCTTTCTTTTTCCTTCTTTCTTTTTCCTTCCTTTCTTTCCATCTTTCTTTTCGCCTCCTTTCTCACCTTTTTTTTCATTTTTTTCTTTGCTAGTTCCTTCTTTCTCTTTTGCCTTTCATTCTTTCTCTCTTTTTTGCCTTCTCTCCTTTTTCCCCCCCTTCTTTCCTTTTGGTGGTTGCAGGCTGCGCCAGTAGGCTCCAAAAGAGTTGAATGGGCGAGCAGGCAGCAGCTTAAGACAGTCCACACATATGAAACAGCCATCAGATGTAATCCACCAATAAATTGAAATGTATCAGAATGAAAGGGCAAGGGATTCTCAGTGCTTGCAGTAAGCCAGATAAAGAGATTAGTGCCCTAATGTTTCCAACAGCAGAAAGACAGCCTGGGCGCCTCGCCAACAGAGACCAGATAAAGTAGTGCACCTTCTAGGGTCCGCATACTGTAAGCTTAAATGTCTCTGCAACATGTGAAGTAACATGCTGCCTAGGAGCCAGAGAGGAGCTGATGATGGGGCGCACAGGCCGCAGTGAAGAGATGGCGGTGAGGGGCAGGGCACTTTGGACTGCACAAATTGAGCCCCGCGGTAGTGTAGCGGAAGCAGGGCAGTGAGTCTTTGGCCTCTAATACACTTCGCCACTGTCATGCGGTGCATGTGATGAAAGCGGAGGTCCTGGGACGGCCCACGTCAATGCCAGTATTCTGTCCCCGGTAGAGGGCTATAGTCTGCTGGAGAACAGAAGATGGTGCCCTGCGTTTACCAATATTTCTGTGGTGCCTAGGGATGCATCTTGTCTTCGCTTGGTTCTTAATAATGACTCATCAGTTCGTTCTTTCTTTCGTATCCCTTGTCTTCTTCTTTTTTTTCTTTTCTTCTCTCTCTTTCCCTCGTTGGGGCATTGAGTCGCAAGAGAACACAAGGAGATGCACCTGCTGCGCTTATGTATTACAGACCGCTGAAATAATGAGTCTTGTAAGGTGGAATTTTTGTTCTGAATTTTTACATTGACTGCTCAGAATTTGCCTCTAAGGCAGGTAATCACCCTGTCCGTATCTGCCATACTGGTGGGGAAGGTTTGGGGAGTCTGGGAAATCTCAGTAAGTACGGGGTGTCTGGTATGTGTCAATTGAAGAGGCGGTTATGTCTCGAGTTAGGCCTGTCAGTTACCTTTGACCCACAGATTTTTGCGTCGGCTCTCTTCCTCCAGAGGCTTCCACTTCCTCCACCATCTTACATTGCTACAGTTGCACACCTGGGGGCGGCTACCCCGCTTTATGATGGACCGCGCTATTGCAATGGTGCTTCTGTGCCAAACGAGTGGACAGATTCTCCCTCTTTACTTCAAGTTCGCTTCTTCCAGCCTTCACCGCTACTCATGGGTCTGTGATGGGCGGCGCTGGTGGATTTCTTTAAAAGTTGCTTTTAGTCTGAGCAGGGATGGAAGCCATGGATCTTACTCCCTACTCCATGCTCAGCCAAGTCACGCTTCCAGGTCTCCCATCTTTTACTCCAGCTGACTTGCCAATGCTTGTTTTTCATGCCTTTAAAAACGAATCTCTCAGCTAATAATTTCAAGCATCTGGCGATGCAAAGGACGCCCATTTGAATTACAGTCTGTATTAAGCAGCTAACATTGTTTTGCAGGTCTACATACGTTGAAATATTTCAAGTTTGAATGGTCATCTCGCAAAATACTTTCCACATCGCATAGCTTACTTATAAATATCCATTAGATTCGTGTCTGAAAAGGATCTAAATATCCATGAGGTCACGGTTTATCCTGGTTGGGAAGTCGCAAAGCTCTAGACCTTTTATTTTGCAACATTGCACACGGCTAATCGAATATCTTTTAATGCTGTGAAAGAGGGTGATGGCTGATGATTGGGTTTTGAATTCGACATTTGGTGGTTGTTGACGTCAGTGAAAATGACAAAACACTGAAGGTTAGCCTTAGGCTGACTCGTCAGCCATAACAATCTTGTGTGTGTTTGGCTGTGTTTTGGCTCGGAGAGAGTTTCTAGTCATCTGCTTTTGTATTTAAATTCAATTCAATGAACCCCATGGCCTCCCTCTATTACAATGTTCTGCTTTGAGAAAGAAATTATTAGAAAATGATGCTGCATGATATATAATATATATAATTCATTTTCAAGTGTAAAGTTATTTTCTGAACAGTTCTGGTGAGTAATAGGATTAGCACAAATTGCATATGTAAAAAATTACCTATCGTGCTACTTGTTATGCGAAAGTTAATTAGATTCAGTGCACCTTTATAGGACTGGCACTATCCAAGACCTTTTGAGTTTACTAAAATTATATTTATAATCTACTTATAGGGGCTGTCAGCCAGCCCTTTTCATCCATTGGCCCGTTATTTTGTCATTCACATTTTTCTTCCACGCTCTACAACATACAGTACGGGGAAGCCTACTTAATCCATTGGCTAACTTCGGTGCGAGCGGCGACATTCTGTGTTTTCACTAGAAGTACATTAAAACACAAAGCAGTTCTATTGAGTGCCTGGGATTACTATGACAGTGTGTACTTTCTGAAACAAAAACGTTTTTTGCCTTTATCTAGTTTTTTTAGTTTTTTATTAAAAGATTAATGAGGGCCTAGCAGCTTCCTTGACATAAATTATTGTAAAAACATTACAAATCACGCACTGACAAAGCCAATAGTTGGCAGCCAACGCCAGACCTATTGTTTTTGCCAGTGCTTGTTTTCTGTTGTAGGAGTAATTCATTTATAAGCAGTGTAAATCTTTGAGCAATTTGCTTAAATTGGTTGTTTTTTTTTCCTCAAACCATTGCAGAGTCAAATGGAGTTCAGTGTTGCTTCATTGCCCACCCTGGAGGAAAGTGGGGCTCCTGTCCTGCCGACTGAAGCAAAGCAACCTGCCAAAGCAGCTCAGGGAGGGCCAACTCCCAAAGGGGCACATGGTGCACAACCATCAAAACAGTCTCAAGGCAACAAGACACCCAACATGGATGGAACAGCACCCACCAAAAAAGAGGAGGAGTCTGCTTTCTGGAAGATCAGTGTAGAACGGTCCAAGATCGAAGGCCATGAGACTGAATTCCAGTCTTTAACGCCAAGTCAGATTAAGTCCCTGGAGAAGGGTGAGAAACCTCGTCCAGCTTACTACAGACAAGAATCAGGCTCAAAAGATAAAGAGACCGCAAAAGTTGAAAAGCCAGCGGTGAGCAACCAAGATAAATCCATTGCTCAATCTTTCGCCTCCACTGACTCTCCAAGCAAGGCCTCTGCAGCCTATCCAAGTGTGGTTTCTACAGTGACATCTTCAGCTTCGCCAAGCAAGGCCTCCGTAGCCTATCCAAGTGTAGTTTCTGCAGTTTCTACAGCCACAACATCTGCAGGCTATTCAGGTGTGACATCTGCCTACCCAAGCAAAGCTTCAGCAGCCTACACAAGCAAAGCCCCTGAAAGCTATTCAAGCGATTATGGTACAGCCCTTCCAGTTGTGACATCAGCAGCTTATCCAAGTGTGCCCTCCGTAGCCTCTCCTAGTGTAATGTCTGTCACCTCCAAGAGTGAGAAGCCACGACCTAGTGAATCATCAGTTCGTGACTTGGATGATGTGTTTCTTCCAGACGTACTCAAGCAAAACCCTGCAGTGTCACGGACTCTATCTAATGATGAGAAGGATGGTTCTTTTCTTCCAGACCAGCAAAGGTTCTCAGAGGTATGTGAAACTGATATTGTCTTGTAGATGTTGTACACACAAATAGAACAACTAATAGTTTAGAAGGCTAGAAATCAGAACAGCGGTAACTGCTAAAGGTGCTGTATCAGAGTAACAGAGCGAGACTTAGGCTAGGGTGTTTAACGGTGGAAAGGGTTTTAACAACTGGTATAGCCTGACGTCAAAGGGCTACAATGCTATTAGAACATTCCTCCTACTAAGGGTGGAATGTTCTTAATTATACAGAGAGGAATAGAAATACCAGCACAGCAATGTTATAGCAGAAGGCCGATACTACCCTGTGCACTTCATTGTCTTCAACTGAGCTTTCAGCATCCACGGTTTTATTTATCCTTGATAATGCCATCAACAAGAAATCTTTCAGAAATAAATATTGATGTTGGGAAGGAAAGTGTTTTATTCTGTTGACTCTGACACCTTCTCTGATGATTTTGTCGATAAGTTACTGTTTATTCTAAATTCTTGAAATCCATTCCTGAAACTTAGTCCCTGTAGGTTCAACTTTGTGGAACCTGCATTTTAAGATGCCTAAGGTCAACATACTAAAATGGATCCAGGAAAAGAGCTTATAATGCTATTGGGTGCAATGGTGTGGCGGTCATTGTGGTTCTGAAAACAACATGTTCGAGGCATGTGAGCTGCAGAGCTCACACTGTGCATTAGATCGCCATCTGGTGTTGGGCTTCGGATGCTTGCACTTTGTTGTTGTCTTCGAAGAAGTCTTTGTAGTCATGTGATAGGTGACTCCTCCTTAGGACAATAGTGCGCATGGGCATCGACTCCATCCTCAGATTGTTTTTTTCCGCCATCGGGTTCGGATGCAATTTCGACACTCCGGTTCGAAACTTGTTTTTTGCAGCGTTTTCCACTTTTCAACGCCTCATACCGACATCGACATCTCGACGTCCCTTCCTCGATCTCCTTTCCAGCCGTCGACGCGGGCCGTTAGGCCCATCGACGCCGTAAGGCCTACTGCCCATGGAAAGGACGCCATTCCGAAAATGCCCCCAATGTGGAGCAAAGTTTCCTCAGTGACCACCACCAGGTCTGTAATCGGTGCCTCTCACCAGACCATAACGAGGCCACTTGTCCGGCCTGCGCCTCCTTCCACTCCAAGAAGACAATCCGCGATCGTCGAGCCCGAAGGCACATCATGGCGCACAGGTCCGCTCCGGAACCCGTCAACATCTTCGATGAGGGTCCCGATGTTCCGGAAGAAGACTCCGAAGACCTCGCTATCATCTCCGAGGCAGAGGACTCCGACAGTTCCATCCCTTCAGGGCAGCGTGTGAGTACTACTGCCCCTGCCCCAACCCTCCCTGCAAAATCGAAGGCACCGGTCAGTACTTCGCCTACGGGCCCCAGTCGAGACCGTAAACGTGTTTCGGACGCCCCGCCTCCGGGCTCGGCACCGAACAAGAAAACAAAGCCTTCTAGTTCCTCGGCACTGACCAAACCACATGTGCCCGTTACACCGGCACCTTCGGCGCCGAAACACAAAGACCACCCGGCGCCGAAATCCAGTTCGGTCCCCAAATCCGCCTCCAAGCACGCGGATCCCTCGGCACCGAAACCAAAGCTACTCGACACACCCCCTAAACTAAAGCCGGTCGAGCCTGTAGCTAAGCCGAAGGACGCCTCGACGCCTTCTAAAGCAAAGGAACATTTAAAGAAGACATCACCACGTTCGGAACCGAAAAAGTCGGCGCCGAAAACTAATATTCAAGGGGAGGAACTGTTTACACCGGATCCCATCGATCCTAATCAACACAAACTTTATATCAATCCTAAAACAGGACACATTTCCTCTGTGCCACGTCACAAGCCTGTCCTTCCAAAGAAGAAGGACTCTTCCACTTCCCCTATGCCTCCTTCTTCCCCTATACCTCCCTCTAACACCCCTCCTCTCCACATCCCTATCACACCTCCTCAACCTGCGGATTCTCCCCCACATGAGTATGAGGACAACATGGGGTACGGGGATGACCCTCATAATTTATATCTGGATCCAGATAATCCACCACAGGATGACTGGGGTTATAATGACCCCCCAGACCCTACAGACCTCCCCAGCCCTCCACCTTATCCCACAAAACCATCTCCACCAGATGATCACATAGGTTTTGGGCAACTCATACATAGGGCGGCCGTTTTTCATGGGGTGCATATTCACACCGACCAACCAGAGGAAGATTTTCTTCTAGACACGTTTGAACGGTCTCAAAAAACTGTTCAAACTTTGCCCATGATCAAGGGTGTCATTAAACATGCACCTGAAATTTTTAACGACCCGGTCAGAGCCAGGATCCTTAATCCTAGAGTGGATAAAAAGTATAGACCTGCCCCCGATGACCCCACCTACATCAAAGGTCAGCTCCCCCTTGACTCACTGGTCGTTTCTAATGCCAGAAAACGCGCCAATTCCCAAACTTCAGGGGATGCTCCGCCCCTGATAAAGAATCCAAATTGTTAGATTCCTCTGGCAAACGCGTAGCTGCGCAAGCCACCAACATCTGGCGCATCGCTAACACCCAAGCTCTACTAGCTAGGTACGACAGGGCACACTACGATCAGCTAGAAACCCTCCTTCAACATCTACCTGATCAATACAAAACACAAGCCACTGACTTCATTCAAGAAGGCAAACTTATTTCAAATGCCTCCATTAAGTGCGCCTTAGACGCAGCCGACACCGCCGCTAGGTCAGTTAACACTAGCGTGCTTATCAGACGACACGCCTGGCTTCGCATTTCAGGTTTTAAGCCAGAAGTCCAGACTACCATACTAAACCAGCCATTTAACCAAAACCAACTATTTGGTCCTGCTGTCGACACAGCACTAGAAAAGATGAAGAAGGATACTGACACTGCCAAATCAATGGGAGCATTGCAGTCCCCGCAGCAACGTGGCTCCTTTCGCCGCTCCTTTTACAGAGGGGGCTCCAGGAATACCACCGCAGACAGTTCCTCTTCCTATCGAACAAACACCCAAACCTCTCCTAATAGAGGATACTTTAGGGGTGGTTACAGAGGCAACAACTCTAAGGGCAGAGGTCGAGGTAATAATAACAACACCGTACCTCCACCACTCCCAAACAGTGACTTTCCTCCACTTCCCCCGACCACAACACCCCTGTCGGGGAAGGCTATCACAGTTCCTGCCTGTCTGGAACTCCATTACAACAGACAGGTGGGTGAGACAGATTATCCAACATGGCTACTGCCTGGAGCTAACAGCTACCCCACCCCACCATACCACCCAGGCAGCGTCCAATGTCCACAGACCATCTTACACTTTTACAACAAGAGGTACTTTCCCTGCTTCAAAAGCACGCCATAGAGCCAGTGCCTCTGCTACAGCAGGGCACAGGGGTTTACTCCCTGTACTTCCTCATTCCCAAGAAGGACGGCACTCTCAGGCCTATTTTAGACCTCAGACCTCTCAATCAATACATACACTCAGATCATTTTCACATGATCACTCTCCAACAAGTGCTTCCCTTACTACAACAACAAGACTTCCTTGCCACATTAGACCTCAAGGACGCCTACTTCCACATTCCCATACATCCTGCTCACAGGAAGTATCTAAGGTTCGTTCTCAATGGGCAGCACTACCAGTTCAAAGTACTCCCATTCGGAGTCACCACTGCTCCAAGAGTGTTTACCAAATGCCTTGCAGTAGTAGCAGCGCATCTACGAAGACAACAAATACATGTCTTCCCATACCTGGACGACTGGCTTATCAAAGCCAAATCATCCAACCAATGTGTCCAACACACCCACCAAACGATACAAACATTACACAACTTGGGGTTCACAATAAACTATACCAAGTCCCAACTTCAGCCCTCCCATGTCCTTCAATATCTGGGAGCCACAATAAACACTTCCACTGCTCTAGCTTACCCCAGCCCAGCCAGGATAGCCAGTATACAAACCCTTGTCCCCAGGTTTCAAATGCAACACTCTCTTCCAGCCAGAGTGTTTATGCTGCTCATCGGCATGATGGCATCCTGCATTTTTCTCGTCCCTCATGCAAAACTTCAAATGCGTCCTCTACAAGAGTGCCTAGCGCGCCAATGGAACCAGGCTCAGGGACATCTTACAGATCTGGTGTTGGTGGACAGCCGCACACATCGCTCTCTGCAGTGGTGGAACACCAACAATTTGTCCAAGGGGCGGCCGTTCCTAGAGCCGGTTCCACAAGTAGTACTAACCACGGACGCATCCCTTACAGGATGGGGAGCACACCTGTTACATCATACAACACAAGGCAAGTGGACCACTCAGCAGAAGCTGCTCCACATCAACCACCTAGAGTTACTAGCTATATTCCTAGCTCTCAAGTCCTTTCAACTCCACGTACAAAACAAAGCTGTCCTGATCCGAACAGACAACATCACAGCTATGTACTATATACAAAAACAGGGGGGGACACACACTCCACAACTGTCCCAACTAGCACAGGACATTTGGAGGTGGGCCATTCCACAAAACATATACCTTCTAGCAGAACACCTACCAGGGGTTCACAATCGGATTGCAGATCTGTTAAGTCGACAGACACAACAGATTCACGAGTGGGAACTACATCCACAAGTTCTTCTACCTTTCTTCCAGATGTGGGGCCAGCCAGACTTAGATCTGTTCGCCACACACCAAAACGCCAAATGCCCAACCTTCGCCGCCAGGTTTCCACACCCGCAGTCCAAGGGCAATGCGATATGGATGAACTGGTCCGGCAGATTTGTGTACGCTTTTCCACCGCTCCCACTCATCCCACTTGTAGTACGCAAGCTTCGACAACAGTCTCTCAAAATGATACTAGTAGCCCCTACATGGGCACGCCAACCGTGGTTCACCACACTACTGGAGCTATCAGTAGTCCCATACCAAAGACTACACCTCTCCCCAACAATGCTAACGCAGAGCCATGGAGAGATAATGCACCCAGATCCATCTCAGCTGAACCTTGCAATTTGGCTCCTGAAGTCCTAGAATTCGGTTACCTTAACCTACCCCCAGACTGCATGGACGTTATAAAAGAAGCTAGACGCCCAACTACCAGAGCCTGCTATGCAGCTAAATGGAAAAGATTCGCTATTTACTGCACTAATAATAACATCCAACCATTACAAGCCTCTACGCAAAACATCATTTGCTATTTGCTACATTTGCAAAGATGTAGTCTTGCATACTCATCCATACGTCTGCACCTCGCAGCCCTTGCTGCTTACTTGCAAAACAGACAACACTTATCACTATTCAAAGTTCCCGCCATTAAAGCCTTCATGGAAGGCCTTAAGCGGATCATACCTCCCAGATTACCACCTTCCCCAGTGTGGAATCTTAATATAGTACTTACCAGGCTCATGGGTCCACCTTTCGAACCCTTACATAAATGTGAACTTCAATTCCTTACATGGAAAGTTGCGTTTCTAATTGCAATCACTTCTCTCAGGAGAGTCAGTGAACTACAAGCTCTAACTATACAAGAGCCTTTCTTACAAATACATCATAAAAAGGTAGTTCTCAGAACAAACCCAAAATTCCTTCCCAAAGTCATTTCGCCTTTCCACCTTAACCAATCAGTAGAACTACCTGTGTTCTTCCAAAACCCAGATTCCGTGGCAGAAAGAGCTCTCCACACCCTAGATGTCAAAAGAGCCCTTATGTATTACATTGACAGAACCAAATCCTTTCGCAAAACCAAACAATTGTTTGTGGCTTTCTCTCCACCACACAAAGGTAATCCCATCTCAAAAGCCGGGGTTGCAAGGTGGATTGTTAAATGTATCCAAATCTGCTACCAAAAAGCCAAACGCACATTATCAGTTCCCCCTAGAGCGCACTCAACACGCAAACTAGGGGCCTCCATGGCATTCTTAGGGAACATTCCCCTAGAAGACATATGTAAGGCAGCCACGTGGTCTACAACACACACCTTCACTAAACACTATTGTGTTGATGTGCAAGCCAAGCAACAAGCTTCCGTGGGCCAAGCTGTCCTTAAAACCCTTTTTCAAACTACTGCAACACATACAGGTGACCACCGCTAGGGGAGATACTGCTGTACAGTCTATGCACAGTGTGAGCTCTGCAGCTCACATGCCTCGAACGGAAAATGCTACTTACCAGTATGCATCTGTTCTTGGCATGTAGAGCTGCAGATCCTCACACGCCCACCCACCTCCCCGGGACCTGTATGTGCTCCAGTCCTATCTTAATTAGATACACACACATGGACATCTCTTTTCTTTTCTACTAACTCCATCACTCCCCAATATGGCGAAAAACAATCTGAGGATGGAGTCAATGCCCATGCGCACTATTGTCCTAAGGAGGAGTCACCTATCACATGACTACAAAGACTTCTTCGAAGACAACAACAAAGTGCAAGCATCCGAGCCCAACACCAGATGGCGATCTAATGCACAGTGTGAGGATCTGCAGCTCTACATGCCAAGAACAGATGCATACTGGTAAGTAGCATTTTCCTTCTCTGACATACTCAGACGTATGTGCACCGAACACAAACCTGTGAGCATGACCATCCCACATGTGTAATTCTTATGCTGTCTTGTCTATACCATAACAACGTATCCAATGACCTCTGGTACGATAGATTTACTGAGCATTATTGCTGTTAAATATTCCTATATAAACCTGGACGTTCACTGCTGATTAGGATAATCTGCAATAGGGAGTGTGCCTATTTCCAAATTACCTCAGATTAATCGGTTTCTGTCATTCTCTTTATCCAAACCCATTGCCCTCCGTGCCCATGCCTATTAAATTTCAACATCAGTTGGCAGTATCATGACTTAAATGCCATTTCAGTTCTTCTGTTGCTTCAAAGTTCCCTGATTTCCAGTCTTCTGCTCTGATCCCTAACGTGCAGATATCAGCATTGTGTAACTAGTACCGGAAATATAGAAAACCCATCGGTGAGGCCAGTGACCACATGCCAGTACCTTTCACCTTCCCCAACCTCGGTATAAAACGAGTATAGATTTCCTTTTTATTTGGATTGTTAGTAAAACACAATAAATAACATTAGGTGAAGTATATAAAATTTGTTAAACTCATTCTTTGATGAAAAACTCCAGTAAATCACAACTTTAAGAAGAACAGTGATGGCTTTGCAAGTTCTCCTTCGTACTTTTCCTTTATGAAGTGATAGTCACTTCAGCATTCTACATTTAAAAGGGCGCACTACAAAAAATTAAATTGGTTCATCTGTTGTGAAAATTAATGCAATAGTTACTTCAAGGATTCTTAGTCCCCTTCGGCCATATTCACCCTAGTACAAACACAAGATGGCAAATAAGAAGGAAATGCTTTTAACCTTTGATTGCCGATGCATCATTGGGCGTGGTGCTGTTTCTAACATTGTCTCTACCTGGATTAGCAAAGGGAGGTTGCACTTACATAACCTTGTGAGGAGTTGTCTGTAATTTGCACTTGTAAAACTCACAAAATCAGCACATTTTCTCCAATGTAGAGAGCTTTCATCATAGGACTTGGGAACATGTTTTCTGATTATATATCCAGTACATACATTCCAGGAGTCATTTAAGACTTTGACCACCTGGGTTTCTTCCAGCTCGTGGAGCAATCAAGCCATTTAGATGAGCCCAGCCTGGACTACTGTTTTTCTTAGGCGTAGCATTGAAAGTGCCTGAATGCAGACCGTTAGCTGGAACAAACTCCCCCTTTACCTACTTAAGAGTAGCTCTTTTCCTGTCTTCAAAAAGAAGCTGAAAATGTGACCTGGTTTCCGTTCACTCTGTTTGTCATCTACCTCCCTGTGCTAGGGTATCCTTTCTGGGTGAGTGAGGCACTACAATTCCACTTAACATAACATAACTCTAATAGTCAAGTGGCTTCCTCATCAGCTTTACCATTGAAGATGTGCTTTGCAGCAAACCAATGAAAAGAGTTAATTACTGGGTTGCTCCCCGATCTCCACTGAAACCTAAACCGAATTCACCTGGAGGAGTTAGCAAGATCACTAGAGACCTAAAAGCAGTCTCTGAGCTCCTCCACCAAACAATCCAACCATGTTCCTGGGTCACATTGAATAGCTGGTCATACCCTCAACAAACCTCTTAAACCCTGTAATGCTCTAGGAAGCATCAAATGCATTGAGAATCTTCACCTCACTGGAACTAGTAGGAAAAAATATCGTTTCTCAGCCACTTCATAGGACCGTGGGTTCTTGTGGATGCAAATATGCCAGGTGAGAGCCTAGAGAAAGAATTTCCAGTATCAAATTTTGGAATCAGAAGTTTTCGCCTGTACGTAAAGGTGGCCACTTAGTCTGATTGACTGCCCTCCCCAACCAAAAGTTTGCAAAATCCTGTTGTTTTCCTTCTAAAATGAAATGTACATATTCCATGCATGGAGCCCGAGCACATTATAACCTCCTTTAGTGTTTTGATATAATCAACTCAGAGAAAGTTATGAAGATCATCTTTACCTTCAGGAAGTTATCACCTGCAGACCTGTGAGGGTCACAAATATATAGCCTATCTTTATTGTCCTGGCCATACATCACCATGCTCATAAGTGATTCTTTGTCTATGTGGGAACCTCAGTCGGAAGGTTATGACTTAAATTATCACTCCAGTTTAACAAAAAAGCAGATGCTGACTCATAGTCTGGCTATATTTGGCCTAAGCTGCATTGGTAAGTTACTGAACATGGTGGTCACCTCAAAGCTCTCTGAACACGTGGAGAAAAACAGTACATGGAATAATGATCAGTTAGACTTCAGTTAGACTTCTGATAGCATCATGCGTTCAAGGACAGAACCATCTTTTAAACAATGCAAGAAATATCCCTCCCACCCCAAATCTAGCCAAAAATACTTTGTGGTCATGGTGGTCAGACCCATGGTAAGCCTCATATTGAATTGTTAAACTCTTTCTTCTTGTTGCACCACTGGCTGTTCCTCCCAAAAAGTGGCATAGGAAGCTGTGATAAAACTGTTTAAAATGTTGCAAGTTTTGTTTTTGAGTTTTATTGTCATAATATCACATTGCCTGCCCAGCTTGTCGTGATAAATCCTTTATGTAGCTAAAATCATTAATCACCACATCTGTAATAAAGGTAGAGTGACCGCACCATAAGAGAAGCTCAAGTCAGTCTCAAATTACACACACTGCGAGCCCATTCTTATAATCCTATTTTGTGCAACAATCTGGGGGCAGTTGCCATATTTTAGTATTTCTCTGTATGTTTTCATCCCATACTTGCTGAAATTATGCTTTTACATCATCTAATCTCAAAGGACTATTTTCTTCTGTGTCATTCCATAAAGATATGACCGTACATGTGAACCTAGCTCCAGTAAACCATTTATTTTTGGCAAATACTGATGCTTCAATACTTAATACTGGCCTGGCTGCACAATCTGGGGGCAGTGGATTGGCAGAATATTACTACATGTGGATAGTAGATTAGATCCCGTAGAATACCTCGTTCCAATACCGCTTCCTCCCAATTTACATAACTATATTTCTGCCCTGCTCCCTTCATCCTGGATATCTCTTTCATTATTTCTGTTTTATCTGTCAGAATTTGTAAAACTTAAGGGGTTGTATCAAATCTAGTTGTATTAACTCGGCGGTCACAGGCCTAACATGAGTTGGCTGTAATTGTGCTTTTATCCTACACAAGAAAAGATGCAATAAACAGTTCATTATATTAACAGGAACTTCTTTAGGATCCACTAAAGGTGGTGTTTCTATGGCATGGGGAATAAGAGAACATACATAACGACTATCATTTTGTGTATTAGTACCTATATCATGCATATCTTTATACCACATATTATCAAGTAAAGAATCATGCAAAGGATGTATATCTGTATAATTAAAAACAGCTCTGCGAAAGCGTAATATTTCTTCCCTATGGGTGGGGTCTTTTGCATCTACATAATACAATAGCAAATTATCAGAGTAATAATTATAACCACTGAACTCATTATAATAAGAAAAACATCATTTAACTGTCTCTTCATTGTGTCATTTACTCTTGGACCACTGCCTCCTCCCCTCTCTGCGGGAGTGAGGCTGAAAATGGTATCAGGTCCGTTACGCGCACCCAGTTACGCATCCCCTCCACTTTTACTGTTGTTGGCGAGCTCTGTTTACTTGGTAAGGGGCCTTGAAACTTGGGGTCCATCCATGTCCTCACAAAGTTTTGCACGAAGACGTAGGAACCAATGCTTATTGCTGAAGACAAAGGCAGGGGTGGTGCAGTACCGTCAAACTGTTGCAGCTGAACCTGTTTACAATAAACCTATATAGCTTTTGTTAAGGCAGAGATGTATGCATTCATTTCTTGCCAAACACTTTCTGATGCAGACTTGGTATCAGACCGAATCATTTGAATTTGTTTAAAGGAAAAATTAGAATGCCTACCTGTTAAAACTTGTTGAGGTGGTCAAATGATGATCCTTTGAGAGGGCATTTCTCAACGCATACAGAGCGAGGGGAAGGCAGTAAAGCCAATTCTTTTTCAATGTCTCAAAAATCTTTGACACATTACTCTTTAATAAGCCATTCATCCTCTCGACCATTCCGTTACCCTCCAGGTGGTACACTGGTGTTCCACTCCTAGTAGTTTAGTAACTTGCTGAACTACTGTGTTAGCGAAGTGGTTGCCATTACCGCTACGTATTGCCGCTGGAACCCCTCACCTCAGTATGACCTCTCTCACCAGGAATTTGTCTTCCTGGTCCGCATCACACCTGGAGCCGGGTCCCGCTTCAATCCATTGTGAAAAAGGACACCACTACTAACAAGTACCTATATCCGTTACATTTTTGTATCATATCTACAAAGTCTATGTGTAACTCTATGAACGGACTTATTGGTCTTGGAATGGAGGATGAAGGCATTTTTGGTGATCTCTTATTAAAGTACTGATAACACACATGACATGAAGCAAAGAATACGTCAACTAATGGGGATTAGGGATAAACCAGCTTTTATTTAATTCATCCATCATTTCTCTTTTAGAATTGCGTGTTGGTAAATGAAGTTGTCGAAGGGCTGTTATAAGTAGGAACTGGGGCATTATAACTTTACCTGAAGTTGCCGATCTATAAAGGAGATCTGGAAATCCAGTCACTCGCCCCCTCGATTTCCAGAGATCTTTCTCATGTTGTGGTGCTGCGTTTTGAATGTCTAATAATGCCTCTGTAGAAATATTCTCATAGTGTTTGATTTCAACTTCATCACCTGCATCTAAAGTGTGCATACTGCATGTTTTCATTGCATATAAACTAGCTTCCTTTGCTGATGTATCAGCTTCATTTCCCTTAGACACCAAGTCTGTTCCTTTTGTATGTGTCTGGCACTTACCCACTGCTACTTGACATTGTATTTTCAATGCAGCAATAAGGTCAACTAATGTTGGTGTGCTACTAGTGTCCCATCAGATTTGAGAAATTCTCGTCATTCCCATCTCTTCAGTCCTGAGTGAACTGTGGAAGCTACATATGCTGAGTCCGTGAAAATTGTTACTGGCTGACCCTGACAAGCCTGTAGGGCCGTTATCAATGCTTTTAACTCAGCCACTTGGGCTGAGTCTTAGGATGGCATGGGTAAGAGGTGCAATGTGTGTAAGGTATAATCAGTAGATGTACCAATAGCCTCAACAACAGCTGCACCTTTTGCCTTTCTCCTGGTCTATCCATGAGGAACCATCAATAAACAATTGTCGGCCATCAGACAAGGGGTCCTCATGTGCCAGGTGATCGTCCTCCTCCAATGTTACACTACAGGCATGATCAGTGGGTTCTAGAGGGTGCACTAGGAAAGTTGCAGGATTGACTGAGTGTACTCGCTCAATGCACATAGAAGAATTTGACAATATTACTTCATAACCTGTCTCTCTTTGAGTGGCCAGTGTGCTCTTACATTTCTACAGCAAATGGAGAGTGCTCAACGTACAGCGTTACTGGGCATCCTGCCGTAATAGTACTACTCATTTCTACAGCAAATGCTGCTGCCGCAAGCGCTCGCTCACAAGGAAAGTGACCTTTCATTACTCGATCTAACAGTATACTAAAATAGGCGACGGGTTTATGACCCATCAGGTATTTTTGAGTAAGGACTGATATCATGGAATCCTTTGTGACAGCAGAGAACAGAAAAAATCTCTTTGTGTGGTCTGGATTTGCTAGCACTGGGGCTTAAGTAATTGCTTCTTGCATTTTCTGAAATGCACTTACACTGTCATCAGTCCACTGTATGTCTGTATTATCAGTTTTAGCTTGCGTCATTGCATATAATAGTGATTTTATGATGGTAGCATAATCAAATACCCACTGACGAACAAAATTACAAAGACCTAGAATTTTGTGCCTGTCTTTTACTGTCTTGGGCTTAGGTTGATCACGTATAATTTGTATTCTGGAACCTGCTATCTTTTTGACTTCTGCAGACAACACTTGGCCCAAATACAGCACTTCCTGTTGCACAAACTGTAATTTTTTACATTCTTTAGATCCACCACAAAAAAACATTGGCATATTAGTCAAAATCACAGATGGGTCTGGCACTATGGGGTACTCTGCTAATACTATAGCATTAAGGAGGCGAAAATCCTGTACCATCCTCCAAGTATTACCTGTAGCTTTTTTCACAGGATAAATTGTGTTGTTACATGGTTATGGACAGAATACAGGTCTCCCTGGTACTTCAGTCGTTGTATTGTCCTTCTAATACCTTCTTTTGCTTCCTTGTACAGTGGATACTGTTTTACACGGGGCAATTGTGCACCTGGCTTCAACTTTATCTTAAATGGTTCTGCAGACCGTATCAGGCCTACCTCGTCTGGAGCTGATGTCCAGAGACATAGCGGGACCGCAGCGAGCACTTCAGTATCATGGGAGGAGGATGGCACAACTGGTAACGTGGTCTGTGCACGGTAAACACGCACTAACAAGGGTGCAGTGTTTGTGTAAACTATCAAAAGGAGGGCAGGGATCTTTTCAGTAAGACCCTCTAATATAAAAAGGAGGGCAGGACGGCAGGGATCTTTTTAGTCCTGAAGAAAGCCAGGAAAAACACAAATAGCAGACTGAAACATGTTGACCATTCTGCATTAAGGAGGGGCGAACGGTGCATAATAGACCGTGCTCACCACCATCCTCTAGGTCGTTTGACCTTCTTAACCCTGGCCAGGGAGTCCAGGAATAAAATAGGCTTTGGGACACCCCTGAGCTAGTTTTAACAATAATTTCTGCACTTATTATACACTTGATCCCTATTATTCTTTGTGTTTGTTTTGTCTCCCCCACCCTATTGCTCTACCCTAGGCGTTGGTCTGTGCAGGGGTGTGTTAGCAGCCCTATGATGAAGCATGCCACATTTGTGTGGGTGAGGGCAGTTTTTCAAACATGTTGACTTTCTCTACTATAACTCTTTAAGCGTTTATTTTCTCACTCCTACTTCCTTTTGTGTGTGTGTGTGTAAACTATCTCAGTCCTGGTGGGATCGTCTGAAAAGAGTTGTCAGAAATGTCCTGTGGTCTCAGACCTAGCATAAGAAAAATCAGGACCTTCCAAATTCCTCCATCATTATCTGATGCCACCAGGGCGCCTCACTTACTTGTTATTTCCATGCACTCAAGGTAAAGGGTGTTCACCTGTCCCAGTTCGTCACCACTAACTAGCCTCCGAAAAATTAGTCTAGGTGGCAATTCCGTCCATCTCACTAAAAGTATTTCCTCAGTCTTCAGAACCTTAAATACTGCATCTGCTTGTAATTTATAAATAAGGCTCCCACTTTTCATTTTAAATGTTTTTTTGCAGATAACGAGAGACGGAAAAATATTTGTCCTCTGTCTGTATTTATAAATAGAAACGGAAAAATGCCAGTACGTATGTCTTGTTTGAGTTTGAAGAAGTGTTCTTTCTTTAGATGGCTCCGAGCATTAGACATGTGGCCCGAAGGCCTTTTGTCAAATTCAGATTCGTTATTGTGTATTTAATACTGTGAGCCATGGTAGCAATCACGGCATCACCAAACAGCACAGAGTTTGTGACCAGTGTTTGCCACTCCTACGATATGTACTGATTTCAGTGACGGTGGCCAGTTTCCTGGAAGCTTGAATCACACCTCCGATATAATGCATCATAGTAATCCTTTCCCTCCGAGGTATCCAGATTAAATTACCTTGTTGCCAAACACAAAAGAAAGTTCAACTCATCAGCAGAGCCACTAAGATTATGCAGCAATTTAGGATCAAATTATGTGTCAGAGTTAACTAAATCGTGCTGTAATTTAGGAGGCATAAAATAGGGGCTGGCGGAATATTTCGTTCCGCCGGCGAAATTTTCGGCACTCCGCGTTACTCTTTAACATGGAGTTCTGGCCAAATTATGCCAGTCGCCCCGTAGTGGAATTTTTCTCCTGTGAGTCTCCAGAATATGCTAACTGGGGAGTGAGATTTGGCGTTCCTTAGCGTGATTTTCTATATTGGGCGGTCATTGATGTTTGCGAGCGGTCGGGGTCAGAGAGCCACCATTCAAGTAGATCTGCTGCAGCTCCACCAAGTATGCTGTGGTGTCTGAGGTAGAGTCACGACTTCAAGGCCTGCAGCAACTGCGCATCGATGCACCTGACAACCACCAGGGACTGCGAGGCGGAGTTTTACATCACTAAGCAAAAGAAGGCCCCCTCGCTCGAACCTCTCAAAACCCCGGTCCGCATTGAAACCCGAGTTTACAGGGTAACAGCCACATCGGATCTATGAGTTCCACGCAGCTCCTGCTTTTCGGACCCTACCGACTCATTCTTGTGTGCCTTTGGACCCAAGGGAGCAGAGAAGCCCTCCAATGGGAGTAATGCCGGCGGGTTCACCCTGTGCGCCAGTTGGACCCTCCGAGCCCCTCTTGCCTCCTGCTCCACTCCAGACCCCACTTCCAGCAATACGACATACTCTGGCACGATGTCCGGATTATAAAGCATACCAAGCTAAAGCACATACGGAGGGCGATAAGCCAGGTGGATTGCTCACCCTGCTCCTAAAAATAGAGACTGCGCATATGTCTGCGATCGCCATACATGCGGGCCCCTCTACTGTTGTATACTCACAGGCAGACATCCATAAGACTTTAGTCACTCACTATCATTCTTTCCATAGTGTCAGGCATGACCCGCCAGGGACCGGAGTCCGAAGTCTATCTGTCCGATGTCGAGCTCCCGACCGTGACAGCAGGGCAGAGGTTAATCTTGAACGCCCAATATCAGAGCAAGAGATTAGGTGTGCCATCTGGGACTCTCCCAGTGCAAGACTCCAAGGCTTGGTGGTGTGTCAATTGAGTTCTATAAGACTCTGATTAAATGATCCCCAAACTGGTTGAAATATACTCCTCCGCACTTGATGCAGGGATCCTGCCAAACTGAGTGAAGTCCTGCTAGCTTTCCTCCCCAGGCCGGGCATAGACCCCCTTGGAAGTTGCCTCCTATCGACCTTTGGTCTTGATGAGATGCAACTATAAAATATTCATTAAAATTCTTGCAAACCGGCAATTGAAGTGTATGCTACATCTGGTCTATGCTGACCAGAACAGGTTCATAGCGGGCAGGTCTACTTTCCTTAACCTGAGGCGCTTGCATTGGATCTTTGAGAAAGCTGCACTGCAGTGGCCTCACACTGTCTGCCTGGTCTTGGAACTCGAGAAAACATTTGATATGCTGGACTGGGATTATATGTTCGCAGTCCTCCGACACATGGGCATAGGAGAGAAGTTGATGCTGTTGGTCAAACTGCTCTACTCAGAATCTGTAGCCAGAATCAGGTTCGGTCAGATGGTATCTGCCCCATTTCCGATCGGCTGAGAAACACACCATGGCTGGGCATTGTCACTGCTGCTCTTCGCCCTGGATATGGAATCCTTGGCTCAGCCATTGCGCCACTCTGGAAGGGCCTGGGGTATTACTTTGCAAGGTGCAGCCCATGCTGTATCATTATACGTCAATGACATACTCATATATATTCAGGATATGAGGGCCGGCGTGGAGGCTATTGTGGAAGAGCTGAGCACTTTAAAGATTGCCTCGGGCCTGAGGGCTAATTGGTTGAAAACTGCTCGTTTCCACTTCATCCGGAATGCTGGGTACTTCCAATCATGGTAAACGACCACCAGAGTAAATGGGAGCCTCAAACGTTCCGATACTTGGGCATTAATATATGCCACTTGTTAGAATTGGGATTCCTCATTGGTTGAGGTATGCACCTAGGCAAAGGCGGCTCCTCCGCTAAGGTGGAGGAGCATCGCCCCACTGCTCTTTGAGCAGGAAAATCCAGTAGTGGGGAGCCTGGGTGCTTGCTGGTTCCGGGACTCGCCGGAGAAGCGGAGGCGAGATGCGGCCAGCAGAAGAGGTAAGTGGTATTTTCTTTTTTTTTGTCCACCCCCTGCCATCCCTCCCTCCCCCCACCCTCCACCCTCATTTCCTGCTAGCCACTACTGCACCTAGGCCATGCAGGAACCACCACTCTAGTCAGGGTAAGCTATGTACACTAAAAGATAACCTGTTCTCACTCTCTGGTAGTTTGGCACAGAGCAGACAGGCTTATCATAATGGGAAACGTGCAAAGTATTTGTGCAACACAGTAATACAAAGAATATACCACAAAAACTCCAAACGGGTTTAGAAAAATAGATAATTATATTTTGAACAAAACAAGACCAAAACAACAACAATCCAATGTATAGAAGTTGAGATATTGAATTTCAAAAGAATAAGCAAAAAACAGAAGCGCTGGTTGCGATGCGCCGCTTTTTCTCCTGCAGCCAGGTCGATGCACCGGTTTTGCTACACGCAGACAGGAGATGTGTCAAAGTCCTTGTTGCAAGTATCGGGGCCACTTTCAGTGAGCCAGGCACAGGAGCAGGGGTAGAGAGTTTAATATCCCTGAATCTCAAACAGGAGGCAAGCCAACAAGCCCTTGGAGCACACTTGGAGTGAAGGCAGTGTCCAGCTCTCCTTCAGCAAAGTCAGACAGTGGCAGGCGGCAGGGCAACAAGCAGAAAAGCAGGCCTTCCAGATCAGCAGTCCAGTTGAGTCCTTTAAGCAGCACAGCAGTTCTTCTGGTAGAGCTTTAGTTACAAGTCTAGTAGTGTCTGATTTTAGGGGGTCAGAGACCCGTACTTCTACCCAAAAGTGCCTTAAATGTTGGGGTGACTTCAGAGCAGCTCCTTGAAGTGCACAGGTCCTCCTTTCAATCCAGCCCGGTCTGCCAGGCTATCTATGGGGGGTAAATCAGCCCTTTGTGTGGGAACAGGACACTACCTATTCAGTGAAGCGTTAGCCCATCCCTTCCATCCTGCCTAAGCAAGGCCATCAGAATGCAGATATATGTAGATGGGTACTCAGACACATTTATCCTTCCTGTGTTTGTGGCTGTCTAGAGGGAATGCACAAAGTGTAGCTGTCACCTTCCCCAGACATGTATTGGAGACAGGCTGCAAGGCACACAGGGCAGTAAGTGTAGAGAAATGTCCACTTTCTAAAAGTGGCATTTCTAAAACCGTAATGTCAAATCCAACTTCACCAGTAATGAGAATTTATCATTACCTTTCCAAAGATATAAAACATGAAGTAGCGCCTCCTTTCTAATCAGGAATGATCACTTAAAAGTGTATAAGGAAATTCCTAATGTTAACCTATGAAAAACACAGTTTGTCACAACCAGGGCATGCAAAACGTAAGAGTACATGTCCTACCTTTTACTTACGTAGCACCCACTCTGCCCTTAGGGCTACCTAGGACCTACTTTAGGGATGACTTATGTGTAGTAAAAGGGAAGTTTAAGGCTTGGCAAGTAGTGTTAAATGCCAGGTCAAAGTGGCAGTAAACTGCGCACACAGTTCCTGCAGTGGTAGGCCTGAGACAGGTTTGAAGGCTTACTTGCGTGGGAGTCAGATTCAGTGCTGCATTCACTCAGCGCACCCTGCCTGGAATCCGGAAACGATTGCCCGCTCCTCCCTAACAGACTGACATTTGCGGTCTTACTCAAATTAATCGCTACGGCAGACAACTGTATCTCCTCCTATGGCCACCTCGCAGTGGCCCACCATGCAGCAATCCGTTATTCACTAACGTTATCATAATTTGACACATTGGCTACTTTGCGCGCTCGGAATTGACTCCGAATAGCCCACAAGTACTACGCTTAAGCAGAGTCTTGATTTCCCACTGACAGAAATCAGCCCCAGCCTTCTTCAATAAGCGTCCGCCTGCACCTCAATTGTGCCTTACGCTCCATTTCCTTCGCACCGGTTCAGTCCGGTGTCTAGAATTCAGCTTGCTCACATATACCTTGTCCTGAAGATGATCTCTAGCCATTGAGATCGAAACGCCGTCGACCCTTACAACAAGAACTCCTTGTATTTTGTAAAAACTGTTTCTGAGGAGTTCACCTGTGTGTTGTCAATGCGATGTATATATTTTAAAAGAAGTCCCCCTCACTTATCACATCACGCTTTTTGTCACTTTCATTATGTGAGCACCTGAACTATTTTTGCTTAAAATAAATTATATAGTTCTTTTTGATTCTCTTCTTGTCCCTGTGTATATACTTCATTGCTCCCTCCAGCATTAATTGCATATCCCTAAATTCATAGCTTTTGTTCTAAACACCGGGCGCAAATTCCTGTGTCTTTTTCTAGGACCATTCTGGCCACATAGGAACCATTGTCTTCTCCAAATATTGATTCACCCCAGGTTCGATTGTTGGGGTACCCTTGTTCTCCATACCACGCAGGTCCACTAGTAGCATTTAACTTGCAGGCCCTTGGTCTATGGTATACCACTGTACAAGGGACTTACAGGTAAATTAAATATGCCAATCAGGTATGCGCCAATTACACATTTGTTTAGGGAAGAAGCACATGCACTTTAGCACTGGTCAATAGTGGTAAAGTGCTCAGAGTCCAAAGATTCAGCAAAACTTGGAGGCAAAAAGCAAAATGTTTGGAGGAGGACCACCCTAAGAATAACAGATCTAACACCACTCTACTCCTGATCTCCTTGAGGACAACTTGATAATGGCTATCCCTGCCCTCCGTCCCCAAATCGCATTTTGTAAATCGCTCCCTATCATAGTTCAAGGCCGGATCGCGCTGTCCAAGATGGTGACGCTTCCAAGATTACTCTATCACTTTGCAAACCTACCATCTCCTTCCCCATAAAGTGTTTTGAATGCTGGATGGTGTAGTGTCTTATAAGGCCTGCTACAGCTCAATGTGTGTGGTGCGACCTTTTAACCACACACATCGAGCTGTAGCAGGTTTAATTTTCCTTACCAGCCATGACTCTTGTCTGTTTTTAGCCATAGCATCAGTGTCCAGCCATTAAAGTATCCCACGGACACGCATAGCTATTTTTAGCACACCATCTACACCACTCTATTCACTACACATCTGCCCCACCGCCTCATCACATAGGGCCTTCCGGTTTACCAACACAGAAGATCTCTGGCAAAGAGCCCCCCTGTGGGGCCCGTTGGGCATTGCAGTGCCGGCCCAACGAGGAGCTACCCTTTGATGAAGCATGACACCTCTCAGGGTGTGTGAGGGCCCTTGCTCCTTATTGGAGCTCTCCCCTCCCTTTTCCTGTTCCTTCTCCCACCTGGCCTTCCGTTCCCCCTGACCCCCTCATCCCCTCCCTTAGGAACTGCATACCGTATTGTTTGAGCTACACGTTTAATGGCATGTATGCTGGACCTAGATCGTAAAAGCCCTTGTCCCTCCTTTTGTATATAGTAAAACTCAAAACAATGATAGTGAGGATACATATAAATGAGGATGTTCTTCCTATTGCTCAAAGGCACACCCAGGTTGTTTCACTTGCAAGAAGCTGTTGAAAAGAAACTTAATTTGTTGCTTAAACATATCATTTAACGCTCCACTGGTCCAAAACCATGGGTTTCTCCCATTGTAGTAGTGCCTAAAAAAGATAGGGAGGGAGCTGTATGCAAATGGCTTGAAATGTGTCAAGTCAAACAAGGCAATTGAGCGAGAGAGACATCCCAGTGCACACATTGCTGATATGATAACTCAATTGAATGGTGCAAAGTTCTTAATCGACTTGACCTAAATAAAGGATATCACCAATTGGAACTTGAAGAAAAATCCAGGTACGTTACAAATTTTCTATGCGAGTTGGTCTGTTTCGCTATAAGCTATTAAATATTGGTGTATCCTCTGCTACAGAACTTTTCCATAACGTTATTTGACTTGTCATACAGCCTGTAGTAAATGCATTTAAACTATAGTGATGACATATTGGCTTTCGGAGCCACACAGAAAGAGAATGACAAAGCTGTCATGCAAGTATGTTGTTTTCTGAACGATGGAGGCTTAACTCTGAATGCTGACAAATGTGAATTCCTCAAGAAAAGCTTTAAATTCTTTGCCCATGCCTTTTCTGATGGGAGTAAAAAACCTGATCCAGCGAAAGTGCACGTGCTGTCTACTGCACATCCCCCACAAAACATTTCTATGTTACGATCATCCCTAGATACACGTACGCTGGCCGCACAGACTTTGACACCGATGCAGACTCCATAGACTCTGGAGGAGGAGCTCCAGATAGTTCTCTCCAACACCAAACCAACACCAGTCTGACCTCAAGCAAAGTCGCACCCAATTCCAAACGAGGCATGATACCAACCGAGGCACGACTCTTACTCCTTAATTACCGCCTCATCCAGGAGAACACACACATTACATTCCCTTTTTGGTACAGACTCCGACCATGACTATGACCCAGATGATGAGCTCGCTAAACCCTACCAGGATAATAATTTGTACGATGATTTCCTACAGACTAGTGATCTCGATACTGCCCCAGAAATGGACCTGCTCTCACCAATGGCCTGGCCACAGAGGAATCCACTTCCTATGCCAGTTTTGCGTAGGGCAGCTGAAATACTTGACCTCCAGCTCCCCACCTTGGAGGGTAATACCAATGTTTTAACAGAAGTTCTTCAATTGGGGCAAACATCTTCTGAGTCCCTCCTACCATTTAATGAGGCTCTGACAGATACTTTGTTGAGGACATGGGCCAAACCCTGTTTAGCCCTCCAGTCCATCAACCGATATCCATGCGCCATCGAACAGCTACAGGCGACCCTTCTTTTCTCTCGCGGCACCTTTCCCCTGAAGGTCTAGTGGTGCAAGCCTCTACAAGCAGCTCTAACCCCAACACTTTCCCTACCACTCCCCCTAACTGGAAACCTAAGCAAGCAGAGATGTTTGGAAAAAAGATGTTTTCCTGCACCAGTCTGGATCGGGAGGGCCCTCAGCACCAGTGTTGCCATTTGCCACCATGGCTGGCTGTGATCTACTGGATTCTCAGGTGATGCCCAGTCCTCCCTGATGGACATGCCCTTTGACGAGACTCACCTGTTTTTGGACAAGGCTGATTCTGCTCTAGAGCATTTTAAAAAAGAGCAGGACTACCGCATACTCTCTGGGCCTGTCTGCCCCACTTCACCAATCATACCAGTTCAACCACTGCTTTTTAGCTTTGGTGGAGGTGCCCTGAACCACCAGCCTCCACAGGGAGCCCAGCAGTTTCGCTGTCAAGGTGATGGTGCCCAGCGCCTCAGGGACACTGTCTACCCATCCCCCTGCATCCACTTCTGTCAAACCTATTTAGCGTGCCCTTACAGGAACACAGCCACCCGGTGGGAAGCAGATTCCACTGATTATTACTGGGTTGGCTGGCCACATCAGACATGTGGGTCATTCAGATCATACACAGGGAGATATGCCTTAACCTTTCTCTCTAACCCACTGCACCTTCTGCTATCTACCCAGCGACTGAAAAAGGGCCATCTCTCCATTTGGCGGCATGAAGCACGAGCCCTTTTGACCAAAAGGGCTGTCGATAAAGTGCCAGTGCCAGAAGTAGGAGGTGATTGTTACTTCCACTACCTTCTGGTGCTCAAGAAGGACAGAGGCTGCTGACCTATATTAGACCTACTCCATCTCAACACCTTCCTCCAAAAGGAAAGGTTCAAGATGCTCCCCCGGGCCCAGGTCTTGTCTGCCCTCGACCCTAGAGACTGGATGATGTCTCTGGACCTGCAAGATGTCTAGTTTAATATTACCGTCCTGCTGGCCCATCTGTGCTTTCTCCGGTTAGTGGTGGGACAGGTGCATTTCCAGTTCGCTGTATTCCCCTTTGGTTTCACTAGCGACCCTAGGGTGTTCTCAAAAGTGATGGTGGTGACACCAACGGAGGTCAGTGGTGCCAGTCTTCCCCTACCTCAAGGACTGGCTGTTGAAGGCGGGCTCACCCCAGGCAGTCGTCAGCCACTTCCAGACTACAGCAAGCCTTCTGTCATCTATGGGGTTCACTATCATTGTGCTGACGTCACACCTGATGCTCTCTTAGATGCTCCCCTTTATCAGAGCCATTCTGGACACGGTTCGGTTTTGTCTCTTTACCCAGGGAAAGAGAGTCCAGGACATTTAATCCTGATCTTTCAGCCTCTGTTCTTGATTTCAGTGAGGTCGGCTCTGAAGCCGCTGGGACTGATGGCCTCTTGCATCCTGCTGGCAAAGTACTCCTGGTGGCATATGTGGGCTCTGCTATAGGACCTGAAGTCTCAGAGGGCCCAACATCAAGGGGACCTCTCTGACCATGTTCAGATTTTGGAAGAGACTGCAAAAGACCAGCAGTGGTTGTTACTGCACCACAATTGGGTCAGCTGCAAGCATCTTTCCCTTTCCCACCCAGAGCTGACAGTGGTGACCCATGCATCACTTCTGGGTTGGGGTGGCCATCCTTTTGGCCCTCTTACAGTTGCCAGATCAATTCTCTATGCTTAAAGTCACCAGTTGTGAGGCAACTTTTGAAATGGTTGCAACATCCGGTTTCCCTTTCTCACTTTGTGATGCCCCAATAGGACCTTAGTCTGGTCCTGACTTATCTGCGCACCGTTTCAGCCCTTCACAGCCTTCCTTTGACGGGTCCTTACAATTAAGACTGTGTTCCTTGTCGCCATCATCTCAGCACGGCGAGTGAGTGAGCTTCAGGCTCTTTGTATCAATCCATCTCACACTACCTACTTCCCAGCCAAGCTGGCTCTGCAGACAGAAGCATCATTTTTACCAAAAGTTACAACACCATTCCACGTCAGTCAAACTATCACCCTGCCAGTATTCTATACTCCACCCACCCATCTAAGGAGGAGGAAAGTCTCTATCGCTTGGATCCCAAAAGAGCACTCCGCTTTTACATTGATCGTTCCGGGGAACACCAGATGTATGATCCGCACTTTGTGGGGTTCTCCGGAGCAAAAAAAAGGCAGGGAGGTGCATTCTGTCCATCAATTGTTGTTTTTGCATTTGTCACCCCGAGTGGGACGGGTATGCCCAGACGTGGGTCCCGTGCTCTCCATGCCACTGGAATCAAGCTATCCTGGCTGAAGAGGGGTGAAACCCCGAAACCGGTCCTAGGATGCTTGTTTCCAGTCCAGGGAGGACCTGGCTTGGCAGTTCGGGCTGGACTGTTCCCATGAGGCACAGGGTCAAGACTGATTTGCATATGGCTGGGTTCAAACTGGAATGGCATGGTGAGCAAAAAAACGATGGATTTAGGCCCAGATCTCTGTACTGGGGTGAATGTATGACATTGTTCTGCATTCTGTCCATCAATTGTTGTTTTTGCAGAAGAGAGCCATCTCCCTCTGGATCGTGATCTGCTGCGCACTGGCCAAAAAGCAGCCTCCGGAAGGACTACTTGCTCATTGTACCAGGGCCAAAGCAACTACTGCTGCATTAGCACGTAGAGTCCCTGTCCTAGACATCTGCCTGGCAGCTACGTGGGCTTCCCTCCATACGTTTATGAACGTCCAGTGTCTATACAGTTGGGTTCACCAAGAGGGGCATTTTGCCAGCTTGTTCCTGCATGACTTTCTGGTTTGATTGCATCCACACACCCGCCTCCAAATAGGTACTGTTTGTATCTTTTCAAAAGGTGACAAATCTACGACTAGAAGTCCTTATCAGATGAACAAGTTACTTACCCTCGGTAACGTTCTTTCTGGTAAAGACTATCTATCTGCATATTCCTCACCGACCCCCCCTTCTCCCCGTTCTTTTTTTGGACTGTAGCCGTTAATAAGACCTTAAGTCACGGAATCTGCACACTGGTCACAATCAATTTGCTCTTGGGGCTCTGCGTCTGAGGGCTCGGGGTGGCACCTATGTAGGTCCAAACATCATTTCTAGAGTGAAACTGCGTTGGTACAGAGCAACATGGCGCTTCCTGATGGCGCCAAGGTACTGCTGAACATTTTCTGGATCCAGTCTGATGCCTTGGGTGATATATCTGCGGCTAGATTGGGCCTCTACTGGAAAGAGTGTTACCAAATGTAAGTAACTTGTTCTTTCCTTCTCAAGTACCTACTTCTGATAAGCAATTTGTCAGCTAGTACCATTAGCATCTGCAATTTTGAAATAGACCTTGTCTTTTTACATTGGTGGAAATCGTAGTGATTGCACACTAAATCACACAACAGCCTCAACTATTTCATCAATTAGTTAATAGTTGTTAACATTAATGAGTTTCCTTTGACTCAATTAAATAAAGAGCACCAGTTGGATAAATAGATATAAAACTAACAGGGCTGTTGGGAAAAATGGGGATATGTGCCCTATGTGAATGCCGCATGACAGTCCCTGCTGCTGGGTGCCTAGTGACCAGTGTAGCTAGACACGTGGGGACCAGTGCCTTGGGGCAAAGGGTGCATGGCACATACTGCAGAGTCTATCATCTTAGTCTACAGTGACAAAAATACCACTTTATGGTGTGCACTCATTCACAAAATGCTCATTTTTCATGCAAACGGAAGGCCTGGTAAATGAATACACTTAAACTGGACAACTTTGTAGAAAGGAAAAAATAAAGATCGTATAAATGAAGCACTAGATTTGAGATGCTTTTTCTTGTTTTCAATTACGTATTTGCTCATTTCCTTCCAGAAAAAAATCCTGAAATATATATAACGCCTTCAGTCAATCAGCAGAAATAGAATAGAAAGTTTTCATTAAACACTAATATAGTAAAAAAAAAAAAAAAAAAAAGGTCTAAATTGGTTTACCATCACTGGGTCTATACTGGGAAAAATATTAAGTCTGTATTTTTGAAAGTCTCTGATTTTTACATCTTGGATCTAGCTCCAAAGTGATGGGTGCAGGGTAACAATAGTAGCGGGGATGCATGTCTTATTTATGAGAATTTTATTGGTCACAGACCTCGACCACGATTAAAGTTTGCGTGTTCTTCTTTCCTTGCTCTTGTAGATAAATACCAGCAATGTTGTCTTGAAGACAGGATTCGATTTCTTGGACAACTGGTAACACATTCTGGGCACCCTCGGCCGACTTCAAGAAAAGGACACGTTCCTTCCTCTATTTTGAGTTGCCGGCATTTGAATTTGTTTTTCATTTGCAGATGTATTTCCCAAATGTCTTTTTCCTCTTTATGATAATTTTTATTGTATAACTGTTTTCAATTTTGTATAATCCAGTGATCCATCTGTCGCAATTTTATGAAATATTCTATTTAACTGTTGGGTATAGTTAATTCCGTTTATAATTCCATATACGTTTTGCCAGTTAAACTGCCATTTACATTTTTAAAATTTTAATTAACGTCATCCTGCCACGTGCATTGATTATTAACCTTTTTTGTTAAAATGTCTTGTTAAACAATATTTGGGTTGTTAACATTGGCCTGGCCTTCAGCTTGAGGCGTAGCTGTGTAGTGTGCTAGAGGAGCTCCCTTTTGCTGTAAACTGAGCTTTTCTATAACCGCTCGCTCCTCTTTGATCTGAAACCCGCCTTCACATGGCCAGCAGCCCTTTCACATCCAACATTGCACATTTGACAGCTTGCATAACGGTTTTGATGTTCAAAAGCTCAGTCTAGAACCATTTTGTGAATTGGATTCTCACCCACACTCTTAACCCAGCTTTATGGTTATCTACAGCTCTTTTCCTGCCGGTGCTGGCATGGCACTTGGAGGGTGTCAACGTCCATGAAGATAAAGCAGCCAATCCCAATGATGCTAGACCGTTGGGCTCTTTTGTGTGCACAGGAGAAATATTTATGGGATTGGAATGAGGGGTAAGCTTAGTGTCATATTCATGACTTAACAATTTATTGTTGAATTAGCCTGCCTGGTACTTCTGTGGTGCTCTCCTCATCTCTTCATTTCCCTTTTGTAAACAGTAGAGAATATGGACTCATTCCTTCTTGCTGTTTTTGTTGACGTATTTCATACTTTACTGTCCGACTGGAGTATGTGTGTACGTGCACACTCACTCACACAATCAATTCGGGTATTCTGCTTGAGGGGCCTCTGTATTTTTGTCAGACTGAAACTAAAAACCTGAGCAAATGGAACATAATTTGGAATATATATATATATATATATATATTCATATTCCACAAGAAGTTCGCCATACTCCTAGGATTTTATATCCAACACTTTTTATTCAAATGTTAGCAACACAAGCAGCTTGTCGACATGTTTTGTCTAATAAGTCTTGCGCACTTGCTCACGGTTGGGTTTCCATACCTGATACCGTGCTCTGCCCCACAGGAGTTTGGTGACAATAAGTGGAAATATCGACTAGTATCCCAAATTACAAATGCAGTTAGGTAAGCAACTTTATGTGTTATCTAATAATTCGACAATTTACATCAAACGTAAGCCAAGATTATGCAAAATAAAATACTCCTTCAGATTTTAAACCATAGGGTTCCAACGTTGGCTACATAATGATAATATATGTATTGAGTTGCCTTAACTTTAACTCTCTCTCGGATGAGGCCTTTAGTGTAGATACCGATGAACTAGATCAATCTGTAATCAGAGTTATGATGCTCTTATAAAGTGTGGGGTAGTAAGATATTTATTATAATATTTTTGGGGGCCCAAATGTACTCAGAAAATTGGCAGAGTTGTCTAATAGTGCCTCCTACTTGTAACAGAAACAGACCACAAGGACACATATATATATATATATATATATATGTATGTGTATATATATATATATATAATCTTATACTCTCTCTCTCTATATATATATAGATATATATAGATATATATACAGATCTATAATATATCATGCAACATGCACGCTTTTACAATTCAGACATTTAACCATGCGCATTTTACCATTATGACCCGTAAGCAAGTCTCTCTTATTAAAAGCCAGTTCATATAGGCTGCAGTCACTATATTTATGACACCAAGAACTATATAACCAAGTAAGACTATCCTTTTAAAATGACATACAACACTTCTCATCGGCATATTTCTAAGGTTTTCAGTTCTGTAAAAGGACATGCTGAGATAAGGAGAGGTTTTATTTTTAATGCAGAATCCATCAATGACAGCCAGTAATTGTGATCCGCCTCAGTTTGGGACTCAAAACATGTAAGTAAACGTGTCTTTGATTGACTGTTACCAGTTTGAACATTAGTTATGCTTTTGTTCGAACATTAGTTATGCTTTCATTGGACATTAGTAGTGTAAATCTGCCTTTAGAATTGGCCTTTTTTCCATCTTCTTGTGATACCTCATTTGAATAACCTTTATCTTTCAATCTGATAGTCATTTGATTAGTTACTTGAATATATTCATCTGTCTTAGTGCAATTAAGTTTAGTATGTTTGAATTCCTCAAAATAGCATTAATAGTATCCAGATCTGGCAACTATCAAACACTTAAGGCAGAATCGGAAGTTCGAAGGACATTTCAAGAATTTCATCTTTTACAGATGCACATAAATCCAGAATTTGATTCTTTCCGTAGCAGTCATCTTGGTGGAACTGAAGGGCCTAGGAGTTTTGATTAAGTGTATGATTGTATTGAACTAGTGAGTGTTTTGAGCACTCCAACAATTAACAGATCGTCTATACACCAGATTAAGTTTTGGACATTCACATGACATCTGTCCAAATGAGGACCCCAGGGAAGTGTTTGTTCAAAGTAGCCCCTCATTAATTTGGAATACAGACAGACAAACAATAGTGCCCCTTTTTTGTAAACAGTATTCACCTTCAAAGAGAACATAATTATTTTCCAAGCGGTATCGCGCCAATTCTGTTTTAATTTAATATGTGACAAATAGGATTCTGATTGATCAGAGAGCAAGTATTTTAGGGCTTGAATCCCATCAGAATGATTAATGGAAGTGTGCAGCAAACACCTACCCAAGGTAACAAAAAGGCAATTGTGTTCAGTGAGAAGGCCTCCTAACGTAAGGATTATATCACCTGTGTCCTTTTGAAAGTTTGTAACCAGTTCACCCCTGGGTTGTTCTTAATAGTAACATTTGGCACTTGAAGTCTTATTGGTTTTCCAGATTTAAAGAATACAGTCTTAATGCCTTTTTTGCATTGTTCTAAGTGCAAATTGACAGCCCATGCTAAGTTTCTGCTCAGAATGCAACCTGTGTATATTTCATTGCCTACTTCCTGAAATCAGAAATGGACCCCTTAAAGGAAAACAAACAAAATCCCCAAACCAGATCCTTCTGTCTCTTAGGCTTTGTTCTTGGCTACTTGATAGCAAATTGTACAAGCGTTCTGCTTTGTTGTCCCATTCCGCACTGGTTCCATTTACTACAGACCCTTAATGTGTGGCCATCAACAAACCACAACTTTTGTTCTTTTGTGGAGGAAGTTCTGTGCCTAAAGATTCTGGTATTCGTGTCATCCCTCAGACTTTCGGGGCAAGAAATGTTTAACATTGTTAACCGTGTAGTGATGTTCACTTGGACAAATAGGAGCAATCTCACACTTTCTGTTGCCAAACCATTAAAATGAAGTGGAATTAGCAATGCATCTATTGCACAATCTAGCCAAAGGCCTGCCTTACCTAAATCAGCACTAACCCTGCTTCTCATGGGAACTGTCCATCCCGAACTGGCAGATGAGGCCCTCTCCAAAAAGAAACACAAGCAACCCCAGACTGATATAGGCCTTGTTAGTGAGATATAGCTTGGATCCTCTGGCACAGTGAGCAAGGGACCTACATCTGGGCATACCGTTGGACACTTAAGTGTAATATCAACCACACACAAGGTGAAGCGAGAAATGCTTACAGAAGTCTATAACTGGAAATTGCTCCGAGTAGCATTCTAACCCATCGTTTTTTCACCCACTGTGCCACTCTAGAGAAAGGCCCACCATATGCAAATCAGTACTGTCAGCTCCTCGTGGGAACAGTCCAACCGCAACAATGTTAAAAACTTTAGCATGCTTATTCTGTTGTAATGGTTCTGTGAACACGCTAAGAGTTTTGTGACTTTCACAATTTGATCCCAGCTGTGTGATTACCTGATCCATGTGTCTGCCTTTGTTCCCACTTGGAATCTGAGAATATATAGAAATTACCTCTGAGCATAATTTTCCAAGTAACATAACTTGTCACAAATAAATTGTGGAAAGCATAGCTTGGAAAAGAAACCTGTAACAGCCACTACTTTGGCACCAGCATACAGATGTAATTTAAGGGCATTATAGTTCTAGATATGTCTATATGAGGAGTGTCAGTCGACTTATTAAGTAAATCATTTTTTATTTTAAATTAAGCAACTTTTGGGTCTTTAACATGGCACTAAGTGTACCCCCTACACGTCTGTACTACTTGAAGTGTGTAGGAAGGCCTACTTTTATGTTCCTTCCTGTACAGTGATAGTGTAATACATAGATCGCCTCTACTACACTCAAATGCTGTAACCGAATGTTTTGGATCTGCCTTTTGTTTGCAAACTAAAGGGCTCCTTTGGAACCTCTACAACAGATGATAAATTCTAAACCAGGTTCTAATAGGCAAGCCAATGTAGGCATCATACTTTTTCTGCAAGAGTAAGAAAAGGGTAGCAACATAACATACATTTACATATAATACATCTCTAAGAAAGGGCTACTGTGAAAATCTGGCATCACTCTGGCAGCTTCTACGTCGGGTACTCTTGCAATACATTACAATGTCTTGAGAGGGTATAACAAAATGTTCGGAGAAAATATGGCCATTTGGACGTTATCAATCGTGTTTCTGCATTTATTATTGTTTGTATGGAGCGCTGTTACAGTACAGTGGATTTTGGAAAGTGTTTACCTACGCTAAAACACTAAAAGCATAAAAATAACACTTAAATGTTTAGGAAATATATCTATAAAAGTTATGTTGGCATAAACTAGTGGCCTTGGTGCCTTAGAAAGTATTAGCATATGTATTGTTGTGTTAAGATATTGCGTTTAAAAAGTAAAGATCATCTGGGATGGTGGTCTGGCAGTGTACGCTCATATAATAATCTGTTGGGCTGAAGAAAAAAGATCTTGATCTGTCGTAGTTGGTGGATGTGATAATTTTCTTTCTTGTTTCTGCTCTCCTGTTTCCACACCTCATTGATTCTTTGTGCCGCCGTCTTCGCTGCCACACGATCAGCAGTGGTCAATTGGCCGTGGTCATTGTAATCGTTGATGATTCACAATGGACCAGGAAAGAAATTCAGCAAAGATACATATTTGATTTCTCTTGCAAAAATCTATTAACACACACACACACCTCCCGGGCCTTCTATAAGGACACATTTTAAGCAAGGTCCTGGGCTTCATTCACTACAGTATCCATTCCCAGTGCACACTCAACCTCTGCATTCCAGACACAGTGTGCACATATTGGGCCTGCACCATCTCCAATGAAGTACTTACTCATACTATGTTAAGGCTTGCTAAATTCACTTCCACCTTGTGTGGCAGCTCCTTAGAAAATAGCATCCTCTCCTGCAATGACTTGAGTTATCATCTATAATAAACCAAGTATTTAAAGTGTAGGGAAAATCCAGTATAACCATATGTTCCATCGACTTTTCCAAGTTCTCTGTAACCGGACTACCCCCTCAGATTCTTTGCAGATAAGTGTTACTCTTACAAAAACATATTGTTATTCAACTATGATACTAATGTTTTTTTGTGTGAAAAAGGAACTTGTTTAGGTGTTTATTTAGGTGATTAATAGGGATGATGTGTTAGCAAAATGGTATTGCTTGTACAGGGCCGGTTACTTGTCACAACCTGTATTGTATCCTATGTAAAACTGTGCAAGACCTTAAATGAGCCCTTCCCGTTCAATAATAGTGAACTGTTACAGATGGTGGTGGGAATCTTCTGGAAATATAACCAAGCTTTAACCCATTTTGCTGCCTTATTTATAATGTCGGTGTTTCCCACCCAAGACATCACATTTAACCTGTCATGTTTGTATCAGTTTCAAACAGTACTTATGTTTTCTTCATACTTGTGTTTTTGGTTCTGTACTGTCGCTACAGATCTTTGTAGGATGCTCTGGCAGAACATAACATGTTAGCCAGCCATCCGCAAATGTATCCTGCCTGTGTCTGTTAATGGTGGAGATAAACTGCTATGCAGATGCTGGGACGTCTCCCCTTGTCTGTTTTTAAACTAAATATGTTGACATTTTTACTGAGCTGTGCTGTATTTGATGGTATTTTGTACTAAAAAACTAGCTTTTATTAAAGTCGGGTTTAAACTGAAAAGTGGGCTGTGTTTTTCATTAAATTGCTTCAATTTTACAACAATGTTCATGTTTATGAGACCTGTTTGCACGTTTTATTTGCGCACAAGTGGGTGTGTCTTTCGATACCATTTCTAATCTTTACAAAACGGGGTTGCTTAATAATCTTTAAACATCTGGAGTGCCGTGACAGAGGACCACAAGGGGTGAATCATGATTTTGAGGCTATCCACAAAAAATACATTTACTCACAGTGGACATGAATGTTGCTCATTTCAATAGCCGGTGGTCATCCCCTCCTGGACCTTCATTGGACATTCATGGTCGACAATTGCTAGATTATCTCTCTCTCGAGAAGTGAGCCCTGAGTGAAGACATGGACTCCACAGTCGGTCTTCAGGCTGTTCAAGTTGATATTTTCCCATGAACGTCGGTCAGCCACCACCACTGACTTGGGTAGCCAAATGGCTGGGTAGGGAAACATCTGGAACAACGAGGCCAGAGCCACGAGTTCCGGAAGCCCGCAAGCTGAACAACGACTTGCCCAAACAACGACTTTGCCTTAACCACACATGTGCGTGGTTAAGGCAAAGTCGGTCTAGTGTTAGGGATGGGTGGGGAGAGAGGAGCGTCGAAAGCGAACAGGACAGGTAAGAGGGGTTTCGGGGTAGTTTTCAGAAGGTGGGGGTTCAGAGTAGTTTTTAGGGGGTGGCGGGGTTCTGGGTAGTTTTTAGGTGGTGGGGGGTTCTGGGTAGTTTTTAGGTGGTGGGGGGTTTGGGTTAGTTTTTTGGGGGTGGGGGTTTAGGGTAGTGTTTAGGGGGTGGGAGGGGTTCCGGTGGGGGTTCTGGGTAGTTTTTAGGTGGTGGGGGGTTCTGGGTAGTTTTTAGTTGGTGGGGGGTTTGGGGTAGTTTTTTGGGGGTGGGGGTTTAGGGTAGTGTTTAGGGGTGGGAGGGGTTCCGGTGGGGGTTCGGGGTAGTTTTTAGGGGGTGGGAGGGGTTCGGGGTATTTTTTTGGGGTTGGGGGCTCGGGGTAGTTTTTGGGGGTGGGTTTGGGGTCGTTTTTGGGGGTGGGGGGTTTGGGGTCGTTTTTTGGGGGTGGGAAGGGTTTGGCGTAGTTTTTAGGGGTGGGGGGTTCGGGGTAGTTTTTAGGAGGTGGAGGGGTTCGTGGTAGTTTTTAAAGGGTGGGGGTGGTTCGGGGAAGTTTTTAGGAGTTCAGGGGTTCGTGGTAGTTTTTAGGAGGTGGAGGGGTTCGGGGTAGTTTTTAGGGGGTGGGGGTGGTTTGGGGTAGTTTTCAGGGGGTGGGGGTGATTTGCGGTAGTTTTTGTGGGGGTGGTTTGCGGAAGTTTTTAGGGGGTGGGGGGTTCGGGGTAGTTTTTAGGGGGTGGGGGGTTCAGGGTAGTTTTTAGGGGGTGGGGGGTTCGGGATAGTTTTTAGGGGGTGGGGGTGTATTTAGGGCACAGGGGGAGAGGGAGGGGGTGGTAACCATAGCCACGGATAGCAGTTCACCATGCATGCCTTTACCACGAAAATTCATGGTAAAGGAATGCGTGGTGAAGCAATTCGTGGTTAAGACGCGGTCGTTGTAAAGACCGCGTTGTAAAGCTAGGCGGGGTAGAGGAACTTGTTGTTCAAACATACAACTGGCTGGGTAGCATCACTTTCCCACATAGAGGCATGCCATTGAAACTAAAACAGTTGGTCATTGTCTATTGTACATCTTTTCTTTGTTGGCACATGATATCATCAGAAAACTTCTGTACTCTAAATATAACGTGAACTTATGTGGCATTTTTATATGAATATTTGTGGGGCTATTTTTGTTTCTTTCCAATTTAACATTGTTGTTCTCTACAACCTCGCTGGGTTTTTCTTTAGTGCATTTCCATGTTTATGTATGTGTATGGCCTTGTAACAACTTTAAATGTTTTGCCAGCCCCATGTATTGACAAGCATTGACATAGCCAATAGGTCTGGCTTTTGATGCCATCCTTTTAGCTTTGTCAATGTTTGTTCTGTCATGGTTTTTGCAAAACTTTATAGATGTGGAAGCTGCCAGACCCCGTTAAGTCTTAAAAAATGTCTAAAAGCAAAAAAAATGTTTTGGTCTAAAAAGCACACATTGCTATAGTAGTCCTTGGCACTGAAGCAAACTACTTTTTGTGTGGGTGCCCTCCTTATGAAAGTACAGAATGCCATCCATCACACTGAAGTTAGCCAGTGTCTGAGGTGGGCTGCCCCATTATCCCAAGATGTAAGCAGTAGTGGGCGGAAGAACAATGTGGATGACACAATAACAGACTATAGGCCTAAAAAGAAAAGCACTTTGGTGCCAGTACGGATAACACTTTGTATATGCTGGCAATTTCTTTTTTTAAAAGCATTCTACACAGGCAAAGGCCAGTCCTGAAGTGTTTTTTTTTAATTTTATTTTTAAGTGGGTGGTGTGAGTGGTAGGTATAGAAGAAGGAGCAACATGGGCGAAGCAACGGGGTTCAAGAGCAACAAAGAAAGGGTGGGGGGAGCACAAGAAACGCAGAGGGGTGGATGAAACACAGAGAAGCATATGGATGAGCGCAGTGGGTGTGAGGAGAGTCACACTGGGCGGGCAGCAGCACAAGAGGGGAGAGAAGTACACAAAAAAGTAGTTCCCTAACATCGAGCACAGACACCAGGCAAACAAACCTGGTAAAGAGGAAATGCTCCATAGGACTGACAAACACACGGTTGAGAAGCTGGAACACAAATAAGCAGGCAAATGAGTGACAAGGAAAGCCAACCAGTGGTAAGCAAAAGGGGGCTCCAAGCCCCTCTTTATTCATAGTAAACCACAATAGGCCTCACAGTCGTCGGTGCGTGCGCTGTCTAGTAGGCTCTACCTAACAAACTTTTGCAGTAGGTTTCGCCTTGTGGATATGTTGGCGTTGACACAATGCCTTTTGACTATACTGCATAAGGATTTTTCCTGACGCTCAGCAGCATTGTCAAAAATAAAGGCGTGATGTTGCAGCTGCTTCTTGCAGTTTCGTTGTTCCTCTGGCATGTGCATGCATCATAATGCATTTGTGCACCAGTGGAATCAGGCAGACGGCATTTGCTTTAATTTTTTATTTACTAATTCAGGGTGGCAGGTGATCTCAGTTGCGACGAGCTGGTCATAGAGGGTCTGGCACATGGACTGCTGACACTTCTATCTCTGACTGAGACTAGGCTGATTCAGCCTGAGTTAATTGGCTTTATCCATAAGATGATGACTGTCCTACTGGCTGCACACTATCTTTCTGTCAAGACTACATATGGCAGGGGGCTTTCCTGTTCTCCTGATTAGGCATCCTTGTTTTCTTTGTAAAGGAGATACATGTGTTCACTTTTCACCATTTATCAGATCTTGGTTGGCCTGGCTTGATCTTTTTAAGGACTTGCCTGAGAAGGTGAATGCACTGTCTCTTCAAGCCATTTTGTTTACATAAAGGGAGGTTAGAGCAAGCCCTTTGCTTACCATTGGTTGGCTTTGTCATCACTCTCTTTGCTTGCTTGCCATTTGTCTGCGTACAGCCGCCACTTCCTATTCTTGTGTTTGGCTCTCCCCTGATGCCTGGACCAAGAACTCTTGTCCTCTCTACTGCTCCCACTTTGGGAGCTACTTTTTTTTTTTATTGAAGTACTCTACAGAGTGCGTCTTTTGCAGCTGGATCCCACCTGTATTTCTCCAGTTTGTCTGCTCCCTCGTTGTACGTGTCTGCTTGCTGCCTCCATTGTCTGTGTGATTGCTCCCTGAATGGATGAACAGTGACCGATAACATGTAACCAGTTGGCGGCCGACCGTTCTGTGCATCGAAAACAGTGGCCTGAAAGACTGGGGTTAATTTGTGTTAAAAAGGATGGAATTCTAAATGGCAACCATTTGCTAAAAAATAAAATTTGATGCCAATTGGCCCCTCTCAACACGCTAAAATTCAATATATGGACTACCTCCCACATCTTACTTGTCAATTCCAGACCTTCATACTTTCCCCATTTTTTTAATGGCTTTTTGAATAAGGTCAGAACCTATAATAGAAGCAAACATTCTTTTCCATTACCCTGGCTTTTCATATAGACCATCTTTCACTATTGCGGGAGCCACCTTTCTGCTACCGAGGATCTGACCTATATCTAGGTTACAGAAAATTGTATTCAGTGTCCTAAACGAACCCAGAAGCAGACAATCATCTTGTATAAGCTGTCGGACTTCCGCTATATTTAGCCATCTCTCCCCCAAGAGGAAAGCCGAAATTTTCCTATATCCCGCTTTTGCCTACTTTTGTACAATATTGGGAGCAAGATTCACCCCAGGTTCCATGACTAATTCAGCCAGGGGTGTCGCCACATTAATATAAGGAATGGAGTATCACCTGTAGAGATACCCGCGCTTCTGGAACAACCACTTTAGGCTCCTATATCGAACTTTTTTAGGTGACTTTACCGACTTTAGCACATCCAAAATATGATACTCTTTGAAGATCAGCTGCATAAAATTATTTATAAAAATACCCTTGAGAAGCTTTGAATTGAACCTGGACATATACTGTGCAAAATTGGCAAATTAGTAATCCTTAAGGTTGGGAAGTGCCAGCCCTCCATCCTCCCGTCGTTCATATAAAGTGGATAATGCAACTCTAGCTGTTTGTTTTTATCGTTTATTTGGCAAAAAAAGACTCCACCGATTTAAAAAATGGGCAGTTAAAACACATGGACTAGTCGAAAACAAAAAATTCAACAGTGGAAGAACCGACATTTTAATCAGAGAGACTCTCCCTAAAATAGTCAGCGGAGCGAATTCCACCACGAGAATAGATCTTGTACTTTTAGAAGGAGAGGGGCAAAATTAAGATCGTATAGTTCTTCGATGTGAACCTGATCCCAAGATATCGTTTTGGCTGTGAATTAACACATGAGACAATGTCCAGGTGTAAAACGTAAGGCTCTCATATTGTGTAAAGATCTCAAAAGCCTTTTCTTGGGTCTCCTTCTTACTGTCTAAAATTAACATCATATCGTCGGCGTATAATTTCATCTCACCCAACTGTGGCAGAGGGTGGCAGATACTGTTATTCCCTCGGATCGCTGTAGCTAATGGCTCAAAGAAAGCAAAGCAATTAGAATGGGGAATAACGGGCATCCCTGCCGGGTTCCACGTAGCACTTTTATTTTTCCCACTTCTATTGTGTTCATGTTGAGACTGGCTTCTGCGTTACGATGCATCTTATATATAAGCCCCGTGATCTGGGACGGAATACCAAATCTGGTCAGAATATTAAATAAGGTTTCCCAGACCACGAGGTCAAATGCTTTTTCTGTGTCTAGCAGAAGCACCAAAGTTGGTATATCATTAACTGCAAAATAATCCAGTGCTTCCGCCAAATAATGTGTATTTGTCCCCAGCTGCCGTCTGGCTATAAAGCCATTCTGATCTGAATGGATTAATCCTGAGGCTATTAAATTAAATCTATTGGCTAGTAACTTTGTAATGATTTTATAATCGGTGTTCAATAATGTAATAGGGTGATACAAGTTTGGATCTTCGGCATCCTTTCCTTTCTTTAAAAAGCTTACTACGTTCCCCTTAAAAAAAAAAGATGATGGTATGGACCCCCCTTTTAGCATTGTATTAGTGACCAATAAAAGATCATCAGCTAAGACATCGGAAAAAAGTCTAAAAAAAAATAAAAAAGAAACTCGCCCTGTGAATCCGTCCGGCCCACAGGCCTTACAATTCGGGAGATTGCTAATGACCTCCATCAGTTCTTATTTAGAGAAGGGCTGAGACACATTAACCACCTCTTCTCTAGTTAATGTTGGAATGTTGCAATCCTCTAAAAACCTGCCCAGAGAGGCTATGTCAACCAACTGATTTTGTGTATATATCTGTTTGTAATGCTCCAGCATGATTTCCCCCACCTTCTCGGATTCCTTACTCCTGATTTCAGAAGCTGGGCATTTCAGGACTATTGTTGGCCGCTTGTTCTCATGCCTGCCAAGCTAAGAATTTTCCAGTGAAGTTGCTTTCCTCATGCACTTTTTGTAAATAGGCCCGGTTTAAAGCGCCACACTTTACAAGTTGCTTTCCTCATACACTTTTTGTAAATAGGCTGGTTTAAAGCGGCGCACTTCACTCAACGCCTGTCTAGCCATATCAAATTCTCTTTTATTAGCCCTGGATGAATTTTTCAGAAATTTATCATAACTCTGCTGAACATTTCGTTCTAAAATTTGCTTTTGTATTTTAGCTTTTTTACTATTTTCTGCGTACTTGCCAATCAATCAATCATGGGTTTGTTGAGCGCGACTACTCACCCGTAAGGGTCTCAAGGCGCAGGGGGGTGGAGGGGGGAGGCGCAGGGTCCTGTCCATCAAGGAGGAGGTCTATCGAAGAGCCATGTTTTGAGGTCCCTCGTGAAGTTTGGGAGTGATGTAGTCTGTCTGAGGTGGAGCGGGAGGGCGTTCCAGGCTCTGGCCGCGAGGAAGGAGAAGGAGCGGCCTCCCGATCTGGACTTCCTGGTGCGAGGGACCACGGCGTGGGAGAGCTGGGCTGATCGTAGGGTCCTTTGGGGTGCGTGGAATGTGAGTCGGCTATTCAGGTATGCTGGTACGGTGTGGAGGGCTTTGTGTGCGTGGGTGAGAATCTTGAAGGTGATTCTTGCCTCGATGGGGAGCCAGTGGAGTGTGCGCAGGTGCTGGGTGATGTGGCAGTGTCGTGGCAGGTTGAGGATTAGTCTAGCGGCGGCGTTCTGGGTGTTTTGAAGTTTGGAGGTGAGGGTTTTGTGGATTCCGGCGTAGAGTGCATTGCCGTAGTCAAGTCTGCTGGTGACGAGGGCGTGTGTGACGGTCTTTCTGTGTTCGAGGGGGATCCATTTGAAGGTCTTAAGTAGGAGGCGGAGGGTGTGGAAGCAGGAGGATGCGACGGAGTTGATCTGGCGGTCCATTTTGAGTTCGGAGTCCAGGATGATTCTGAGGTTGCGTGCGTGGTCCGTGGGGGTGGGCGGGCTTCCGAGGGCGGGGGGCCACCAGGCGTCGTTCCAGGCGTCTGGGTGTGGGTCCATGATGAGTACTTCTGTTTTGTCCGTGTTGAGTTTGGCGACTGCTTCCATGCCTTCTTGAAAGTTGTGTTTGGCTGCGTTGGGTTCGTTGGATAGGGAGAGGATGAGTTGGGTTTCGTCTGCGTATGAAACAATGTTGAGTCCGTGGGTTCTGACGATGGGGGGCGAGCGTAGCCATGTAGATGTTGAACAACGTGGGGCTGAGGGAGGATGCTTATCGCTCTCCCTCTAATAAATGCCTTCAGGGCGTCCCATACTATATCTGGTGGAGCTTTGTATTTGATATGGAATGGTGCACCGGTAATCATCTTATTCAAATTGACAAACCAAGCAATTTTTGTGATAGATATTCCTTTTTATTTTATTTTCTGGTCTTTTTTTTATAAACATCCATCCAACGCGTTTTGTTCAATTTTGTTACTTGAAATTTATCAGGGCTTCCACGTGTAAATAATTAGAGTATTCCCACTAAATCGTACATGGAGTAGTTGTAAAACTAGAATTCCTCCTCTTCGTATCAGAGGATATATCATCAATAAATCCTTATTTTATAAACAATCCATACGTATGGTCATGGGTTGAATGTCCCCTTCAATGATACCTCCGAAGTGAAAATGCCGTCCTCACACCAAATATCGCCAACTCTGGTGGAGCTGTCTTACGATTAATTGTCAAAAAGCCCCTTACCTCCTCTTTACAAATTTGCACCCACCCTTCCTCCTGCATGTATTGTTTATTACAAACCCCACATCTAGGACGGAACGAAGGTTTATCCACCACTATCTCAAGACTAATCACTGCGAGGTGTGAAAAACCATTAGGTAAGGTGTGCTGCGTTTTAAAAGTCAAGGCTTTAGAGATTAAAAAGAAATCTATGCACGAAGAGCTACAAAATCTCCCTGAAAAGCAAGTGAATGATTTTTGTGGGAAAAGCCACCCTCCAAGGATCTACTAATTCTACCGTTTTCTGAAAGTTTCTGATCACGTTCAGAGATTTTTTTTTTTAATTGACAAAAGAGTCCATTTTTGGGTTTTGAAACACATTAAAATCCCCCCCCAATTATTATTTCACCAGGATTTTGTAATATGACTGGAACAGGTCCTCATTTGGCGTAACATTATCTTCGACTGGGGCATAGAAGCTGACAAACGTTAAAAGCCTTGACCACACCGTGCAGCTCACCCAGCACCAGCGAACACTTTTATCGCTGGCGCGGTTTACAACTTCAGCCCCCATCCCTTTTGCCAAAAAAATAGCAGTCCCCGATGGGCCGCTTGGGGAAAGGAGAACCCTCTGTATGCAGCCCAATTTTTAAACATGAAAATCCTGACAACTTTTTGATCGCAATACAGGGCCCTTGAACCAAAATCACCGCTGGGTTCTCAGCTAAAATCCAAGTTTCTAGGGCCTGTAATTTCTTATTCAAATCAAATCAATCAAGGTTTATTCGGTATATTGAAATATAACCATAAAAGCATTCTACAATAAAAACATTTCATCATAAATTTTAAAAATACATTTTCATATCGTAAATTTTCACAAAAGGCACATTTCCTCACAAACGTAAGTGAAGCGTATCGTTAACTGTTTGCAAGTCTTTACAGTATGCAGTAAAAATCGACAGGGAGGTCATAAATTGATCCATACAAAATAGTAAAAAAAAACTCAAATAGCAGCTTATTATCATTAAAAACTTTGTCAGAATGTATAATATTAAAGTGTATATGTTATAATGGAATCTATTCAATTTCATAATTCAGCATTTCCAAATATGTAAGTTCCTTTCTCCGTTTAATAGCCATCTGAGTAAAAAGGATAACCGCATTACATATCGATGCATTTTCCAGATTACAAACATGATAAAAGGCAGATTTATAAGAATACAACTTATTAGTAATAAAAAGTGGTCGTAAAATTAGTTTTCTAATGTCCCTATAAAAATTACAAAAAAGTATAAAATGCAAAGTACTCTGGGAGGTTTGACCATCACACGGGCACCTGGGTAAGTTAGAGCTCCACTTACCCATCTCAGGGAAAGCTACTTGAAAGTGGAGCGTACTCAACCTTAATCTTGTTAGATAAAATCTATGTTGTACATTTCTTATAAAAATAAGATACGGTTGTGTGCTCAAAGAGATCGGTCCTTCACAATAAGATCCGACGCCTAGTTTTGTGCTGAGTTCAGCTACCCTCGTTGTTTCTCTAGATTTCAGGAATCTCCTCTTGAGCTCCGCTTTACTATAAATCTGGATGCTCTCAGGATCTTTAAAATTAGTTACCATGTTGCACTCAGTTAAAAGTCTGTAGATATAATGTAACCATGGTATATTCCTGTAATAATCTAATTTAAGGCAATCCATGATTATATCTTTAGTAAAGTGTGCTTCGTCTTTTGTCCAAATTCGATGCCACAATATGAGGGCAGCCACATTGATCAAGTCACTCATATATGGTGCATCTAGCTCCTTATGAGCTATATAAGTAGCTGTTGAGTTTGGGACCGATAGTACCCTTCTTAAAAATTTATTCTCAAGGGTTTGTAATGGGGAGATATCTGCCATGCCCCATAATGCTCCACCATAGCAGACCCCTGTGATGCACTTGCTCCCATATAACTTTAAAATCTCACGTATCGGCTTATTACCTATTTTCTGACAATCTAAAAATAGCCTCGCTTGATCTCAAAAACTTTAATTTACAAGAATTTACATGTGCAGTCCACGGTCCTTTGCTATTAAAAAGTAACCCCAGATAAGAAAAAGTAGATGTCCTTTCGATGGGTGTTCCCCAACATTGTGGGTTCTAATCTTAGTTTTCCTTTTCCCACATGTCATGACAAGTGTTTTACTCTGATTTATTTTTAAATCTTTTTTGGTCATGAAGTTTGTAAAGTTATCAATCAAGAGTTGGAGGCCATTCGCAGTCCTAGATATTAGGACTGCATCATCTGCATATAATAAAACTGGGGTGACACGTTTACCAACAACAGGGGCATCAGCTTTCAAACTCTGTAATAAAAAGTCAATACCATTAATGTAAAGCGAAAATAAAAGAGGAGCAAGGACGCAGCCTTGTCTGATTCCTTGAGTTACTCTAAAGTGCGTTGTGCATTCCCCCTTCTGGCCATAGCGTATTTTCGATATTAAGTGGGCATATATCTGTGATAAGAAATTTATAATATCATGTGGGGCGCCCATCTCTGCTAGTGTTTGCCATAACTTGGAATGGTTTACCAGGTCGAACGCACTGGAGAGGTCGACAAAACATAGATGGAGTTGGCCCTCTTTTGCAAGTGTGCATTTCCCTATAAGCTGCTCGAGGTTGACGCACTGCTCAACCGTTCCAATGCCCCTTCTAAAACCATACTGGGCATCGGTTAAGATGTTTTGCCCAGCGTTCCAACCTGGCTAATAAGACTCTGCCCATTAGTTTAGAGGTGGAGTCGAGAAGGGATATTGGTCGGTAGCATTTTGCGCTACCTCGGTCGCCTTTTTTAAAAATAGGGACAATCTGATTCAAGCAGCCGAGACTTAGAACTCTATCCTCTTCTGGAAAACTATAGACCAACCTCTGTTTAAAGATGTTTCATCTGCAAAGGTTGACACATTAGTTATGCCAGAAGAATGGTTAACCCATTTTGAGAATATTTTTAACCCCTCAAAACAGTCTATGGAAACGGACGAAAATCGCTACATCATTTTAATAAATACCCCAAAGATAGAAATAATTACTATAGAAGAGATAAAAACAGCCTTAAAAATTAGTGCAAGTGGAAAGGCTGCAGGACCGGATGGGGTCCCCATTGATGTTTTTAAGCATAATGTAGATCTCTGGTCCCCTATTTTAGTTAACCTGTTTAATGCTATTATAAATGGGGTGTTACCAGCAACCTGGGCTGAAAGTGTGATTATCCCAAGCATTCGCCCTAATTTCAATTTTCCTCAGCTTTAAAGCTTGCTTATAGCTCTTCCGGAGACTACAGATTTTTTCTCTATTCCTAGGTTTACTTTTTAGTTCTTCCTTCAGATCCCTATTTAAACTAGAGCAGTGATGGTTAAACCAGCGTGGACAGTCATCGCTGTTTTTCTTATTTTTAACTTTCAAGTCCCTAGAAATTTCATCAGAGATATTTTGGAAGGCCGAAACAATTTGTGTTACTAGATAGTTTATCCAGGCAAGTTTTTATGTGATGATTATTTTTTGGGATTACATTATCCACAAAAGCTGTGGGGTCAACGCCTGTCCACTTTATCAATATCCCATTTTCACCTTGCGTTTTGATGTTAGTTGCAAGGGCAGTTGTCTTCGCTCTATAGTATAATTTAGAGTTTAATGTTAGCAAAGGGGATGATGGTCACTAAGCAGACTAGGTTGTATAAAACATTTATCAACTAGGGACCTACAATTCCTAGATATTAAAAAATGGTCAATACATGAAGATGACCTAACCCCCTCATATGTATGATTAACATGAACTCCCTCATAAGGGCTTGGCTCCATGATTTCTAAGTTATGTTTATACATAACATGATTAATTGTTTCACCATAAAGATTGTGAGGGAAATGGGGGATATGGTCACCAAGTACGTCCTCATAACCACATTGGTCCCCTATAGTATATTCACATAATTCACTATTGAAATCCCCTGCCCAGATTAATATGTTTTCGCCCCCCAAATCACTCAGAAATTTGTCCAACTCTACCTCCAGTTTTATAATTATCTCTTGTCTAGTGTTGTCAAAAATATGGTTATAAAAATTAATAGGTACAATATTCTGCTTTCCTTTGACTGTAAAAACTAAGAACTGGAAGTACTGTGAATTTGTATAAGTTCCCTTTAGGGTCAAGGGTGCGGACACTGAAATTAGTACTGCCAGGCCTCCACTTGCTCTCCCAGCCTTAGACTGCATTGCTTTAGAAAAAATAGTTTTAAAACCATTAATATAAAAAATTTCTGTCAACCATGTTTCCTGTAGGAGAATCAAAGTGCAATGCTGGATACTTTTAAGCCATACTGTATTATGCAATTTATTTTTGGCCCCTGCAACATTCCATGACATAATTTGTAGTGACCCGACCGATGAACAGCTTGTTGAAGCTACCCCAGTCATGTTGTTCTGGAAGGTGGGATCCCTACCGACATCTAGTTGCGGCGCTTCCACAGAATATGCTTCTATACCTTTTGAGGGAGTACTATAATTACCTTCGTTTATCTGCTCCATTGTCACACATACTTCTTCCATGGGTGTGTCTGATAACTTAAAGTGCAAATACTATCATCAGGTTCTGTTGTTTTTAAGCCCAGTCAATCAACCTCGCTACAGCTTCCTAGGGGGGTGAACCTATTTGACATAAGTGGTATCCTAAAACTAGCATGAGTGCAATTGGCTCTACCTGTTTGACGGGGCTGCTCAAGACTAGATCTATAGAAATATCCAAGGGGTACTGCGATAATACTGTCATTACGGTCGTCATTTGGCCTGGTGTATCTTACTGATACCTCTTCCAATAGGCAGCCTACCACTTCGGGATGGCGGAAATTTACTACAACACAGTCCCCCTCACACAACTTTTCCCCTTTACCCACCCAACTTACTCTTCTTAGCATGATTATTTCTTGGGATAAAAGCCTAGTGCTACAATGGGTGTTACTGGAGAACCAGTGTACAACCTGGTTCTTCAGTGAGTCCCATCTTTCAATGGAGTTGTCACGAAGTTTTGGGACGTTTTTTAAGACAATAACATAGGGAGTGGCTTGTGGGGGTAAACTGAAAAATCCCCCCTGGTGCGTCTTAGATCGGTGATAGCCATCAATCACTTGCTTATGTTTTGTGACATTTTGTGGGTTACCATTTAACCTGTTTACAACAGATTGTGAACTAGACGGTCCTGGTACTTCCTTTGATTGCAATACAGGCGGTTGATGACTGTTAGACTTTACTACTTCACGTGTAGGGCTTTGAACATTTTGTTGTGATTTATCGTTCTTACTAATCCTGCTGAACATGGATTTCTGACATGTATTATTAACATTTGATGTCTGCAAGGCTGTGACCAGTTCCATTAGTGTGGTGATGTCTTTTTGCACTATTTTTATCTCAGACATAACCCGCCTTTCGATGGTGTCTATTTTTCCATGCAGTTTTTTAAAAAGTGTCTCAATGCCTTGCATATCTCGTACTGCATCTTCGGGTCCTATCACAAAGTCCCTTTCGTCCTGTCTTGATGTCTTCCCCTTTTTTTTAGTTTTCTGGAGACTGTTCTTTGGCGGTGCTGGTACACTCAGCTGCTTACACCTTTTCGCGGGTGGTGAAATCAAGTCGGGTGAATCCGAAGCTGTGGATATTTCAAGGGGAATTGTCAATACACAAGGACCTGACCTAACTGGATGGTCTAGCTTGGCGAGATTGGAGCTATTATCCTTCAAGCTACTGTTGCTCCTGCCATTTTGGTCGCCCAAGTCCTGTGCTTCTAGCTCCGGTCCAGTACTAATTTCACTATCTTCCATGACAAGTTTTGTCTCCTTTTGGGCAGCATTCAGGGCTGTTTTAGTAGCAGCTAGCCGCTCCTCTACCTGGACAATCTCACTGTTTATAATACCCATTGCACTTTTCAAATAATTTGTGATCGGTGCTGTTTTGGCCGCAGGCTTCCCCTTGGTTGTTACTGCCAATTTTCTCTTCCCCATTTTACTTGTCTAGCCTCTGTACAGGAAAAAGGACGTTGAGAAGCCTTACCAGTGATTTATTACGTCGGATCGCAGGACCAAGAGAAACGGCCCAGCCCAGCCTCGTCCGGTCTCGGGCCAAGGGCGGGCTCGCCCGCGCGCGTCCCGCGCTGCGGGTGCCCCTGCAAGATTTTGAAGGCACCTCCTGGCGCAAAACATACGTTGGCGGCTGCGCAACGGCGCTGAAAGCCGCAGGGCACGCTGGGGAGTGTGGTCCTACACTCACCCAGCTCCCGGTCCGCTCCGTGTCCCTTCCGCGGTGTTTGGCCCCCTACGAGGGGCAGGGCAAGCAGCAACAAACAGCAACAGCAATTTCTTATTATTATTAGCTATTCGCATTGAAAGAAACTACCTTCAAGGTATTATTCATATTGATATGTTACTCTTAAATAGCCTGTAGGAAAAAAATATTATTTTACTAACCCCCATCGCAGACGTACAGATCAGGTTAGCACCAACCGTATAACTGCCCTTTCCCACAAGTAGACACTTGAACCCCAGCTTTATCTTGCCATAGACTAATGAAGAAATCACCTCGGCGGTTGGTCTTCCCTTTAAGAGAGGTTAACATTCTACTGCACTACCCTTGGTGCATGAACTAATCAACTGCCGATTGGATCCCCTTTTATAAAACTTTTGAACCCCAAACCTCCACCTCCCCCCCAACACCCACCTCTAACTACCCCAACCCCCCTCCCCTAAGCCCGTGGTGAGTGGTGCACCGTCACACTCACACCAAACATGCTTTCCCTCCCCCAAAGATCTGGCACCCCGACCTTGTGTCCGGATCAGTCGGCCTCCCCCTGCCACTCATACCCCATCAGGACACAAAAAACGAAATGAGAAGAAACGAGGGCCCAGCCCTTAAAAGCAAACACTCTGTGCATAGAAAAAACAGGAAAAACATCTTAAGATCGCAGTCGCTAACACCAATCAACACTAAATAGCTATGGATCTCGATTCCAGCCACACATTACTTAGCTAACACTTTTTCGCGATTTGCTGTAGCAGTTCCTGGGCCTCAGAGACATCAAATAAACACATGAAATCGTGCCTTTACTAGCAACTTCAATTTAGATTGCTGCGCAGTCATTTCCTGGGCGTCCTGCGCTTTAAAAAGGTGAAGCATCTTAACAAATTCTTTCCTTCGTTTAGATGCTGTGGCTGACATATCGGAGAATATACGACAGAGAGGAATTTCTGGTGTACTAAACTGTCTCTGCTTAATAGCTTTAGATAATACTTGTTCTTTCACACAATAGTCTCCGAGGTTCACTAGTATTGTACAAGGGAATTTCTGATTTGGTGGCTGATGTGCTGGCACTCGAAGGGCTCTTGTGAGTGTATGGTCTCCAGAGTATTCGGGGAGAACATGTGTTTTGAGTAAAGTATTCGCCCACTAGAGCGTTGGATGTCCCTCGAGCCCCTTCGGAACCCCCACGATGCATAGATTGGTGCTCTGGGAATGGTTTTCCAGTTCTTCTAGCTTAAACTCCAGTGAAGATTTCTGCTTCTGGAAAATGGCTGCCTTTTCCTGCAATATGGAAACCTGATCCTCTAGCTGAGAGATCCTCACTTGCGCTTCTTTTAACCTCTCCGGGATCTGGGCGCCAGTCTCCTCAATCTTGGAGAGTTGTGCATGTAGAGCTGCTATTTCTGCAATTTGTGAGGCTTTCAGATCCCTTATTTCCTCCAAGAGGAGATTTAGCATAGTCTTAGCATCCCATTGCATAGCGGGTGCGATTCTCCCCTGCAGTGCTTCATTACTTGATAGATTTAAGCCTGACCTGCACTTTTTCACATCCCAAGTCATCCTGGAGAGTATCTGCCGGACACAGGATTGTTGCTGGCTGGATTGAAGGCACGAGTTGTTCAAATATATCCAAATTACCCCTCAAGGGAAGAGCAGAAAAGGGTTGCGGGGTTGTAACTTCTCAGACAGATCAGCCCTGAGATCTGTGCCTGAGCTCAAGCCCAGCTTGACCTTCATAAAAAGAGGATATTCCATAACTTCTTTTGTTTTTGGAATACTTGGAACGCTGACCTCCGGTCCCAGATTGGCCTCCACTGAATCTTTCGCTAACATCTGATTGGGTGAAGCCATTCCTACTACTGGGATGTTAGCGCTCGAAGTACGACTGGTGTTGACTAATTCCGGGGCCCCTTCCTGTAATTGGACCTTCTTCGTGATCTTCAGTATTGCCAGGCAAAGTGCAATCTTTACGCGCTGAGGGGGTACGATTTGCTCGTGCTGTAGCTTGCCCCACTCGTTTTTTTACCTGTTGGGTCAGGACAGATGCATCAAAATGGGCTGTGGTGCCTGAGGCCTTTTGATGGCTTCGGATTTTAGCACCTGCTAAACCAGTCCTGGATCTTGCTATTTATTCTTCTCTCCCTTGCACCTCCAATATATTACAGTTTGTTGACTGCCTTCCGGGGAACTATCACTGCTGTGACCCTTCCCAGCGACCCTCTACCGGGTAGCACCACGAGACCGTGCAGCAATAACAAGCAGTGTGTGTGCACTTATCCCCCCCCCCCCCTCCTCAAACCCGGCAAGAAACCTGGTGGCCACAGCAAGAAAGAAACCAGTCTGCTCCACAGCCTGGTCACTGCGAATAATGGTTCATCCGTATTGTCTTCCGTGCAGCTAGCTCTTTCTGCTGAAATCAATCAAGGGGGGCACTGCACCTTCCTCGTATCCCTCCTCTGCTCTGTAGCCAGTAATAATTCCCTTTGCCGTGGTTGTGGCCAATCCGGTATGGGAATGGAGGAGAGGGGGGAAAAAAACGGCTGCCGTTTTTCCCCCCTATTTTTTTGGGGGGGGGGGGGGTCGGGGACCACGAGGTTATGGCTCCAGGCGGCCACCTGTCGCATGCCGGTCTTGAAGCGGACCTGGCCGTCTCCTCTATCTTTCACCCTGCCCTGCAGCAGCCAGCAACCACCATTGCACACCGAGCCTCGCCATAGCGTGGCATCCTGACGTGGTAAAGAAGAGGAGCGTTGGCGCCTCAGCCGACGATCATCTCCCACAAGCAGCAAGAGTTTCTGACAGGAAACCCTCCTCTCCACCCTCTTTTGTTCATGTTGCCCCCCAACTCACCGCTCCCCCAGCACCTTGTCCAGTAGCGGTGCGTCCATTGGGGGCGTTGGGGCGTTGCCCCACTAATGCCACGGCCCCATCGTTCTACTTCTGACGCTAATTGCAGCAATCAGGACTCCTGATTGGAATTAGCGTCAGAAGTAGAACACGGACGCTGAAGGGGGTGGGGCTGCGGCAGCACTCTCCGGGTTGAGTGACAGCGCAATAGTGTGCATGTTCGTTTTTGGGCTGATCATTTTTACGATTAGCCCGAACATGCGCACTAGCCTTCCCCTTAAGAGACCGAGGGTTGCTTCATGCGCAGCCCCCGGTCTCCTAACGGGTAGGGAGTATCCCTGCCCTCAGCCAATCCTGGCGCTGCTGGAGCAGCGTCTGGATTGGCTGAGAGGGGTTGCCAGCCAGGCAGCCACTCACGCAAGACGTTGAGAAAGCGCCAACGCACCGGACCCCGGCCCAGGAGCAGACAGCAGAGGGGGCGCGGACCCGCCCGGTCAGGTAAGTTTAAGTTTGTCTTTACTTTATTTTTAAACCCCCCTCCGGCCCCCACACCCCCGCGATCATTGCGAGCCGCGACTGGTATTTATCAAATTACCTCCTTCTGCTTAGCATTTATTTGTGTGTGTCTCGGCCAGCATATTTTGGCTAGGTCCTCGCTCATCAAATATGAAATATCCCAATAGACGTAGTTTCAAAGTTACATTTTGCCCGTACCTGGTTAGTTGATACTGCCCCAGCAAGCCCTCAAACAAAACATGATTTTACTATCGCGTAATACACATTTTTAATCCACATTCGACTTCATCACTATTGAGAGAAGTGACCCTGCTAGCATTAAATAGTGCTTCATAAGTTAATAACTACCTGTGAAAGTCAACATTTTCTACCCATTAAGAAACAGGATTCAGTCAAATATATGTCAATGCCATAACCCAAAACATAGCGGTGTCCTCAAAATATTGAGTGAAAGTGTCCTGTTGCAGGAAAAACCCAGCGATCATTCAGTGTGATCTGACCCTCTTTGTACCACATATTGCAACAGGAGTTTGGCGAAGAACTATGGCTGGCAAGTACAATCCTTCACCAAAGTACTGTTCCAAATTATTAGGTTTTGTCAGCAATCCCAGGTGAAATGGATAGTCAGTAGCCTGTCCGGTCTATCTGATAGTTCCTGAATGACTCGGTGCTAGGGGAACTCATGTCAGCTTTAAGGAGAAACTTGAACAAGACAAGATGCTGCTTTTTCTCGTGTGCCTGCTGCTGTGCCACTGTTTATCCACTTGCAAGGCAGCAAACACGTGGGAGATTCGCGAATTTCAACACCACCTGCATGAATTTGACCGTACAAGGAACACAGAGGTAACAACACCTGAACGCGTTATTTCTTCTCTTCAGGGTCTCGTTTGGAAACAGGTGTAACGCTTCGCTGCTTTAATAGACTTTATTATGAAATGAAAATGTTTGCCTTCATAAATTCCTCTTTCGTGGCTTGTGTGTTGAACGGGGCGTGCTTGAAAGGAAGTTTCGTATATTCAGTTATGAGCGGGAGGCTCGGCGTCCGCAGACTGCAATGAGTGCGCGTGCCAAACCAGGTCTCACCCTTTTACATAGTCTACACATTGACTCACTCAGTCGCTGGAACTGCTCTGTGAAAAGTGTATGCAATGTTCATTTTCTTACAATTTTTCAAACATTAGATTAAATTCCGGATTTGTATTTAGCGAGTGACAGTGTATTTAAAGAAAACACGCACTTCTGTTCATGGATCTTTTCTTTCCGAATCGCTCGTTGCTTATAGTTTAAGGGATTGAATACCATAAACCGGAAGTGCCCAGATATTTCAGCAGGTTGAAGCAAAAATACCTATTATTACCAATTCTTTTTCTTCCTGGATGGTTGAATTGTCTTTTCTGCGCTGGGAACGAGGACTTTCCCGTTTCATGCACGAAATAAATGAACTTATGTACCTATTCATATCCTGTCGGCAGCATGCTTAATTTAATTTATTTGAAAACCACTACTAAGAGCTGACAGCAGGCAAGGTGTACCCCAAGAGAGATTATAGGGAGAAGGGGTCAAGAGTAACAATTAGGGAGCACAGGCATGAAACCCGCCCCGGCAGTAATGAAGCTGAATGTCTGGCTGCATATTCACTTATACGCTAGACCTACTGACTTTGTCAATGCTGAGGCCTAAATACATATCCTGTGTCTGTGTGTACCTATAGATCTGGTAGCTGAGTATGAGGAAGGAGGGCAAAGGGCTGGGTACAGGAGGGAGAGGCGTCAGCACAGAGAGAGGTGCAGATTGGAAGAGATGCGGTAGGGAGAGATGTGTACAGGGAGAGGTGCAGACGGAGAGATGCAGACAGGGAGAGATGTGTACATGGAAAGATGCAGATAGGGAGAGATGTATACAGGGAGAGGTGCAGACTGGGAGAGATGCAGATAGGGAGAGAGGTGTACAGGGAGAGGTGCAGACGGAGAGATGCAGACATGGAGAGATGTATACAGGGAGAGGTGCAGACTGGGAGAGATGCATATAGGGAGAGAGGTGTACAGGAAGAGGTGCAGACTGGGAGAGATGCAGACATGGAGAGATGTGTACAGCGAGAGACGCAGACTGGAAGAGAGGCAGAAGGGAGAGATGTCATGTGTACAAGGAGAAATACAGGCTGGGAGAGATGCAGACTAGAAGAGAGACGGTAAGGAGAGATTTAGGTAAAAGTTTAATAACTTTTCATGCTCTGCTCTTGCAAATTGCTTTTTGTAACAGGAAGTCAGCGTTTTGAGTGCGAGCTAGGCATGAGTCAGGGCCTCTGCTCTCCAGCTCTCTTAATCTAAAATTCCACCTGCTCCGTACAGCGCATGTGAACAGTCAGCCGGTTGTTTTGGGGCACCATTTGCCCACTCTTTTTTCAAAATTTTCTCGGGGGGGGGGGCAAAACCCCCCGAACCCCCCGTAGGTGGTTCAGGCTCGCTCGCCTCAGTGAAGTACGACAATTGTTTTACGCTCCACCACTTTCAAATGTCACCATCCGCCACTGACCTTGTCCGTCTTGTTGTCTCCCTCTTTGCAATACACAAAATAAAATCGCTATGACACGACCAGCCCTGGCCGCATCATAGCACTTTTCCCCACACCCATTCACTCTGTTAGTCTCCCCACATCCTTCCTGTACCTCCATCCCTGTTGTCCCCCGCCAGTAATGAAAGACAAAGAGTTATGACACGCCAGCGCTGGTCGCGTCATAGCACTATTGTGTTTTTACAGGCAGGTCAGTTATGCCTTAGCTTGATTACAGCTTTTATCGTTGTGAGAAATACTGCTAAAACATTAGAACTGGAGGCATTGCTGCCAAGGTTTCATATTGCTTATGTGTAACATTTTCATAATTTCAGTGTAATTATGATTATGGGTGACATTTTCTCGGGAGCAAAATCAAGCAATGAGGATGAGGGAAAGATTTAAATATCATAAATTACACCCATTTAAGGAACGAGAAACTCTAAGATCTTAAAACTGCTGTAAAGCAACAGAAATAGAAGGGCACTAACCTAGAAAAAAGAAGTAACTCCGAGCTAATCCTCATGAAGTAAAAAATAGTTTTGTGAATATGCGTGGTTCGTGTCAGTTGATAGCTACTGTAAAAGGCTATAGTTTCTACGTTCCTCTCTGTCAAAGAAATGGGTCCGGGCCCTTTGAAAACCCAACTTTCACCTAAAATAGAACGCTTTTAAGCTGAGATCCTGTGAATGATGCCTGCAGACCTTTGCCCCATACTCCCCTCAGGCCGGGTGAGGAAAGCGTGGCCCATTAGGCAGAAGCTGACATCCCTTTTGCAGGAAGGTGGGTGAGCAATGGCTTCCGCCACCTGGGTTTGTTGCAGCCCAGACTGCCCCAAAGCTGCCCTGAGAAGGCCAACAACCAGGCCTCTGTAAACAGGGCAATGAAGGACGAATGGGTCCCAGTTGAGAGGGACAAGTTGCCGCAGGCCTCCGCTTGGCCCTAACCGCTCTCCGCACCGCCCCTTTTGGGGAGACTTTGTATGGAGCCAGCCTGGAGACGCGAAGTGAGCTCCTGAGTCTGCAAACAAAGGGCGGGCATGCTTCCGGCCTACAGCCGAGCTCTCTCGCTTCAAACCACTCCGGCCACCAGTCCGTGTCAGCCGCCGGTGGGGTTGAATTCGTTGGCACCGCCGGATCTTGATTCTTACTGGCCGCGGCGAGCTGCACTAGCCTACATGATTGCTGCCAGCAGAGCAGCCAAACTTTCTGATTCAACTGCTGCCGCAGGCGGCTGCGGCAGGACCCACCCGCCTATTACTTACTGTGAGTCTCGGAGACTCACACCTGACCTCACTGGCTGACTGTCAGCGTCTCTCTATCTGTAGTAGCCATTGGGCACTCCTTGACTCCTGATCTCGGTGAAATATATCCGTAATGCCGCAGCCCCGCAATGAATCGAATCCTGATCATGTCTGTTACATCGCAGCAGTAGCAGCTGCACGAGAACTCAGGCAGCCTCCATGCCTGCCGGGAACAGTGCACAGCGCTGACACAAATGGTGAATTAGCAGCCAGCTCTGCGGGCTGCTTGACAGCCGAGGAGGTGCTAAATATGCGTGACTTCACATTTCAGTGTGGTGTTGCGGACCACCACACTGAAATGTGTTAGTCTAACGCCGGTTGCGTGGTACTTGGCAGGGCTGCATCATGGATACACATTTGTTAAGGCAGCCCCACAGGACTCTGATATTAAAACACAGTCCATGGTTTTCCTTCACAAATGGATAAATAAAAACCAACCAAAGCGCAAAACAAAAGAAGCACTCGGAAAGGTGGTTCTGCAGCTACCTGAATTTTCATCTGCTTGTTATTTCAAAAGCAGGTCAACTCGCTTGCCACAAGTAAAATATGTAAATATAAAAAATATAAACAAACACTTAACTATAGGGGAGAGGATGTAACCTTACGGCTAGAGCGGTCAAACTCGGACCTGGGGAACCGGGTTCGAGTCTCGGCAACGACGCTCAACATCCTGTGATTCTGGGCAAATCACTTAATCTCCACTTGCCTAACAAAAATGAATGTGTTCATCTGTAACGAAACTGGTGCTCATGTAAAGCGCTCCGATACCTGATGTCTCGGGTCTAGTTCGCACTATATAAAACTCAACAATTATTTTATTTTTTTTAATACAGATGGGGCCCAGCACTGCTTGAGGTCCAATAAAAAGCATAGGCCACAGCACTATGAATAGTAAGCTACCCTGTTGGACGTACCCAAGTCAAAAGCAGGTAGTAAAAAAACAGGAAGTGATGTACTCCTACTACGGTTGTATGACAGAGGCATGCATATTTGAATCACCCGTGCCTCTACCACGCAGCCCGAACAACGAATGCGTCTCAACGCATTCCTTTACCATGCATGCCTTTACCACACAATTCCGTGGTGAGGGCATGTTTGGTAAAGGGATGTGTGGTAAAGTTCACACCCTTTTCCCTCCACCCGGAGTATAAAAATCCTGGCCCCGTCCTATAATCCGACTCCCCCAGCCCTAAAAACGACCCTGCCCCTTAAATCTTAAACTGTCCTGACTCCCCATGCCCTAAAAACTTCCCCCTTGCCCTGAATACTTCCCCTGCCCTGAGCCCTAAAACTCTGCCCCCTACTTAAAACCTACCCCGACACCCCCTTTCCCTGAGCCCTAAAACTGCCCCTCCTACCCTGGAAACGGCCCCTTCCGCCCCCCCTGAGCCCTAAAACTCGGCCCCCTACGTAAAACCAACGTCGACCCCAGCCCGCCGGCGTGAGCCATAAAATATCCCCCTAACTTAAAACCTACCCTCCGCCTTGAGCCCTAATTCCGACCCCCTCCCTGAAATCCTTAAAACATACCCCCAGCCCAATTTACCTGGTCGTGATCCCGTCCTTCGCGCAGGTCCCCCTTTCCTGTTTCTCTTCCCGGCCGCCAGCAGCTAGAACACTGACTGCCTTAACCACACATATGCATGGTTCAGCCATATGCATGGTGAAAAAATGACCCGATTAGGGTCACCCGGGTCACTCGTGACCACCTCTCAGCCTTCCACACAAATGAAGAGTCGGTCAGACAGTAGAGAATACAAACCAAAGATATTTTATTTCAGGTACACTCGAGTGGAGTCCAGTCTGACCAGCATCCTTGGATTGCTGCAGAGGGACTGACTTCAGCAAACATGGCAATACATGAAATACAGTTCAGAACCATAAAGACACGCCTTCACTGTAAATTTCCAGTTAATAGCTGGTGAACAAAGGAGGTACAGAAGGATGGGTCTAAGTCCTGAGACCGGGTACATGCTATCTCAACACCAAGGTCACTCTGCCTGCGCCCGCCGCTCTAAGGGTGGGAGCAGGCCTCGCTACAGGGAAAGGTATGCACTAGCAAAGACAGTGTATTCATTAGAACAGCGAAGCTCAGCCTTGGGGAAACAAAAAGAAAACTATCGCAGCTGCTTGCAGCTGAGGCAGAAGTTAGTTTCGATCATGTCTCATAAAGGCGGCTTAATACAAAATGGTGCCGCAAATGCTAACTTAAGTCATACGATGTATAGAGAATTTGGCTAAAAACATTTCTATTCAAACAATGGTTAAGGCAAGCGGTGTTCAGCTTGCGTCGAAACAGAACGTGTGCTTTAAGCCGCGCTGTGAAGTCAGTTTCCCTCCTATGGTTGTATGACAGAGGCACGTATGGTTGAACCGCGAGTGCCTCTACCACGCAGCCTGAACTACTAATGCATCTTAACAATGCATTCCTTTACCATGCATGCCTTTACCACACAATTCCGTGGTAAAGGCATGTTTGGTAAAGGGATGTGTGGCGTGGTTCAGACATATGCTTGGTTTAGGCAAGCGGTGTTCAGCCTGCATTGAAACGGAACTCGTGCTTTAAGCCACATTGTAAAGTCCGTTTCCCTCCTACTACCTATGAATAATTAAAGAAGTTATGTTATGGTGCAGAAATAAAAGGAGTTTGCTTCTTACAGGTGCATGAGATGAGGCGAGGCCTCAATTCTGCATGAAGTGAGGAATGGGACGTGGAAAGTAGAAGATGATGGGAAAGTGTTTTATCCATGATGCTAAACCCTTTCCAACCCCTTCCTCTTCCCTTAAGTGCCTCTCTGTGAACTGCCCAGCATGAGCTGTTTTTAGATGTTGGGATGGGGTGAGCATTCCATAGTTGACCACTAGGGCCATTCATTGGGACCTGCTCTTGCGATGCAACGAATTAAGACATGTTCTCCTCACCTCGACTCCTTCCCCTTTGCTGTACTTGTTATACTGGCAGCGCAAAACCTGCTTGCAACGCCCATTGGCTTAAAACAGCTTCAACCCCCCATCCCATCGTATGCCTTAATCTGGCCTTTTGCAGCTTCCAGGGCACACACCATTCTTTGGCTGATATGTGCTGGACTGTATTGGAGATGGCATTTAATGACGGCCTCGTGCAAAGTGTTTCTCAGAGTATTTTGCAAGTCATCCTCAGGTTGTGCACTGTAAAAGTGCTGGAACTGTGCATCTGAATGCGATGCGGGCGGGGCCAGTGATGTGGCTAAAAAGAACTAAATATTCTGCAACTATTTTGTTTGCTTTTCACCCCTATATAAATATATGTAAAACATTACACATACACCTTAAATGAAAAATAAATGTAAGTTAAAGTAATTAGTTAATGCAATCACTGCAGAGGTATGTGTGTGTAATCAGATAGTCATAGGACTGAATCTTAGTTGGTGTACTGAGGAATAGTGACGTGTATACTTATAGTGCTACGAAGTAACAGCCTACAACTGAAAGCTCTGTGAATAAACAAGTCATTATTTTAAAAGTGAATTACACACAGTATAAGATAGGCTGTAGCAAAATGAGCAGAAAGATTTAGTTTTAAAAGTG